>OX243922.1:10707500-11402500 GCA_945859725.1 Drepana falcataria
GGACGGTACTCTTAAATCATTACCTGTCTGAATATATAGCTGAGCAGAGGCTCGTCTAGCCGAGGACGTCGCTCAATGAACTCGAACAGGTCCATCCCAGCGCCGTGTTTCTCCATCACCATTTGGAAGTATTTATCGTTCTCGTATACGTCCGTAATGCTCACCTGTTTACAAGTTATACATTTTATTGTGGCCTTGGGAGACCTGGCACTTGATTTCAGAGTCGTGCTAAATGATTAAAGGTATGCATGCGCAAGGTATGAGGTTCCGTTAATTTTTTTGTCGTCTGAGGCAGTAACTCTGCCTTAGCGAAGTTCGACGCCAAACGCAATGATTGCTGTTATTTTGTTCATAGGTCTTGCCGAACATCGTTCAACGTCAAGTCTTGTATTATTTTACTATCTATACGACTATCAGTTTGACAATCGACTCAGTATGATATAAGCTCACTCATCGCACGACTGACTGCGAAAGATTGCTTAATTATAAAGATCGAAAACTTGCGTAGCACCACTAAAAGCCTTTATATATTAAAGTAAGTGATTGACACAAGATTATTGGATATTTTCGTTCACCACGAGCTTTACGGTGAACGAAAATATGCAGAGAAAACTTACAAAACTTTGAGAACAATTTCTAAGAGTACACATTATATGTATGTTGTGCTTGGGTAACGGCGATTGACCCGCCACCTGTCACGCTGGTACCTATAACCGTCGTAAAGTGAGCCACTTCTACCTCTGCCTACCTCTTTAAGGACCCTTGTGCGAAGGCGTGAAGATACATATATTAAAGTATATACATATCATTGCGCCGAGACCCTCAGGATAGGAAGTGATCAGAGTGTTTCGCTTCATCTAGATTCATCAGTCTATTCATGCATGTTCTAAGGTTTCAAATACGTTTGGAGTCCCATCTACATAAATATATAAAAAATATCTATACTATTATTACTATACCTGCATTTTGGAACGAAAGGTAAATATATATTAAAACTAAATTAGGTATACGTACAATGTTCGGATGTTTCAGCGTCAACAACAAACTGAGTTCCAAGGGGACTCTTCGTCCATCCGGCCCATCCACCCAAAAATGTGCACCCACTTTCTCCTTGAGAATAAACTTGGCGACCGTGAGCAGCCGATCGGATTTGCGGTACGCCATCTTAACGCAGCCGTAGGCGCCTTTACCTGAATATATATATACATAATATCATCAGAAAATATGACCACGAGCTTTACGGTGAAGGAAAACATCGAGAGGAAACCTGCATACGTCTGAGAAGAAATTCAAAGGCGTATGTATAGTCGTGCTGTAGTAACGGCGATGGACTCGCCATCTGTCACGTTGGCACCTAATATACCTCTGGCGGAAAGTGGGTGTGTGGGTATTACCTATACACCTCTGCCTACCATTTCGGGGACCCTTGTGGGAAGGCGTGAGGATATATTATTATTATTATATTATTTATTTATTATAATATCATCACGCCGAGGGATACGGGGGCACAAGAGAGAATAGATTTCCAGTTCTTTCTTACTAATTAAGCCGTTTAATCGGTTTTAATAAAGGAGCTACACTGGGAAATTTACAATTCGGCGACTTACAACTATAAGTTGCAAGTGTTGATTTTGAATTGTTTGTATATATCTATCGACTGCATGCATATACAAATAGGTTAGTTGTTAACCCAAATACATTACACTACATGGCGACAGCTGTGATGAGTACGAACATAACATACAAAATACCAGTAGTAGTTGAAAAAGTCGTAAAGTTCCAGAGACATACCGATCTGCTTGAGAGTAACATAATGCTTGCTGTATTCTCCAGCAATTTGCTCGTCCCCGCATTGGCTCATCAGGGACATTGACTGAGGTCGGCTGCTCGTCGATTTGTTACCCTAAACAACAGTAGTTACAGTTCAAATCACATAAAGACCCGTCAAGCATATCATAAACTCGTGCGCTGACCGTTTGGAGAAAACGGAAAACCAGGGAGTATGTTTTCCTTGGAAAATAATATAACATGACAAGGCATCGGATGATATAAGATGATGATATATGCACAAAATACAAAAACGTATGTACAAATGAAGGGTCCGAGCGGGTGAAGTGGTGAAGGAGGGGCCAGGGTAGCCAACACAAGCGTTGGTCAGAATGGAAATCATTTGAGTTGGATCACATGGAAAGTATGCAATGTTACGGTGGTGGCATGTACCAGGCTATCAGCAACAGTAGCGGTATAGACGAGGAACAGTTATTGACCGTCACATTAGTTTGAAAAGTTTTTGAATTTGGAATGTCGTACGTGGAGCCATAAGCAACAATGGATGCACTCACCAGCAGTAGCTCGCTGTCGGCGGTGGAGGCGAGGCTGGAGGCCAGCGTGGAGTGGCGCGGCGCGTGCTCCAGCTGCACCCCGAGCCACACGCAGCGCACGCGGCCCGCCGCCAGCTGCATGCTCGACACCGTGTACACCACGTCTGGCCACCACACACAGGACACGTACACACCTCATTCGCTATTACATTACATAACCACTGCTAATAGGGGAACTGTGTACACAGTGACGTGGCTTAGTAACCAAAGGCTGGGGCAAAAAATATAGTAGGGCCCCAACTAAAATATTTAGAATCATTTGTTCCGAATTCGACATACTCCAGATTTGTCTTAATTCTAATTCGACGTAGTCATTACACAATCCCGGCAATCTATACTTATATTATAAAGAGGAAAGATTTGCATATAAGTATGTTTGTAAGGAATTGGGTCAAAGAGTACTGGACCGATTTTAAAACTTCTTTCACCATTTGAATGCTACATTAAGACTAATTAATATAGGCTTTATTTTAATTGCAAGAAAAAAACATATACATACATACATACATATCATCACGCCAAGTCCCTAACGGCGTAGGCAGAGAGTATAGAGCGTTAGCTCTCTCTAGACTTACATACCTCTTTCGCTTCATCCACATTCATCAGTCTCTTCATACATGCTCGTCGGTTTTGAGTACTCTTAACGTTCCCGTCCTTGAGATCCGATCCGATCTATTTAATCCAGGTAGTTGGAACGTGACCTTCCTCTGCCTCTACTTGCACACACTTTTGCTTTGTATATCTGTTTCGTCAATCTTTCTTCACTCATCCTTTCTATGTGTCCAAACCAACGTAACATGCCTTTCTTCATCTTTACAATCACGCCCTCATTCACGCCAGTTGATTTGCGAATCTCTTCATTGCGGATTCGATCTAATATCGTTACGCCACACATTTTTCGTAACACAAAAAACATATTTATTCCAAAATGTTTAAAAAATAAATGTCCACCCGTGCGAAGCCGGGACGGGCCGCTAGTATATTTTAGAGTTGAATTAAATGTATGTATGTATGTACTCACTAAGCTCGGTGCCGTCCTTGTGCTGCACAAGGCCGCGGTAGGCCCCGTCGGCGGGCTCTGCGTCGCGACGCACGTGGGGCGTGGACGTGCTCACGTGGGGCCGCACGAGGCGCTTGGCCACGCAAGGGGTTTCTGGATCCTCCACTGAACATAAATTTTACTAGTATATACCACTCCTGGGCAAAAAAATTAAAGAGGAAGGCCCTATTCTATTACCAAATGTGTCTAACGTAAACCATAATTTAATACGTTGTTCAACGTATGTGTCCCCACAAGAAAGGGAATATTAAGATTTTGAGATTAAATACAATTTTCAGTATAGTAATAAGTATAAAAGTATAGATAGTGCCATCCACGAGGACGCGCCCCACCAATTTCTAGTGGAGGGGGTCGCGCGACGGGTGGTGCAGACTTACACTATAAACAATTTTTTTTATATAGGGAAGAACAGTGGGGCGCGTCTTCGTGGATAGCACTAGCTATACAATCGGCCATTTCAACTGAAACAGCAATCACAACGCATTAAGTCACGCCTGTGTAAACTTAATTATAATATTTATTATAATTCCAGGTAACATACCTTCAAACCTCTTCCTCGGGGCCGATTCCGTCTGGGTTTCCAAATCGATGTCATTGCTCAGACTGTCGACACTCTCATTGCCGTTATGTTTGGGCAAGTCTTCGATCATCTCATTGATAGGCGTCAGAAAGTCTGCACTGGTCTCGTTGGAGTCGCAAAAGTCCAACGACAAACTGCTTTTGTCGTCCCTCACTTGACCTGGCAAATTGACCTTTAACGACCTATATTTACTGGCGTCAAACGACAAGCGCAATGACGGGTCATGCACCCTTACTCTTGGCGTGTTCCCCGTAGGAGTAATCTCTTGGGAATTTTGCGACGTATAATAAATTGAATCGGACTTCTCCGACGACTTTAACAGTACTTTCACTGGGTTGCTATGTTCAGACCTTAGTATGTTCTCCGAGCGGGATTTCGATATACTACTTTGGCAATAATTTTCTTCGTCGATGGATATTCCCGACATGCCAGATGTGACGTCGGGTAGGGCGGATATGTCGTTCCTCTGCTCCGTGGTGCTTAGACTAGAGACCATGTCTTGTGTCGGGGTGGGGGTGTGGGTGACCATACTGCTGGATTTGTCGAGACACAGGCCGCTGGACGACTTCTCTCTAGTTGTGGACAGGATGGAAGGTTGCACGTTTAGTGACTTTT
Organism: Drepana falcataria; assembly: GCA_945859725.1. Lineage (NCBI taxonomy): Eukaryota > Metazoa > Arthropoda > Insecta > Lepidoptera > Drepanidae > Drepana > Drepana falcataria. The sequence continues at coordinate 10,712,137 of OX243922.1, forward strand.
GGCTGCCGTTGAAAGCGCCGCACGAATCTTCGTCGGTGTCCGATGCTGGAAACATTTTTCCATTATTAAATATTAAATATCTGTCATCAGGATTTCACTTTGCATAGCAATGGTAGCGCAGTTTTAAGAACTACTTGTAATGAGTGTCACCACATTAAGCTTATATGAATTTATCTGCTACATCGTGATCTATATCTTTTCCCTATTGGTAAATAAACAAAAGAACTCGATATTCTCCACTACTTCGAGTAATGTAGGAAAATACGATCTCCAAAAAGGATGAAAATATCTTCCCTAATTGAGAACATTCTTCTATAGGTTTCAAACTCGTACCTTTGACGCGTTTATATGATCTAGATGAACTCAAAAACTACTAAACAGATTCTGATAAGGTTTTAGCGTCAGCTAGTCTACTCATAATTACCTGATCCATCATTCTCATTATTAACCGGCGATAGCGTCATATTTCTGTTCCGCTCGCTCACTTTAAGCCTATCGGCCTCCTTGCAGAAGTTCTGAATGATGTCTTCAATATGGTGGCCGATGACCTCCGAATGTGATTTGCCAAACGTGAGCATTGCAAAGTGGTGGTTGCACGCAGTTATAATGCCGCTTTCGTCTACCACCAGCAGACCGCTCACGTTGTACGTGACCTAGAACAATGGCATTAAAATTACTTTACTTAATCTGTTAATATGATAAAGAGACAGTTTTTTTGTAAACGCATAATGTCAGATTAGTAGGAAAATAAGTTTGTTATACCATAAAGGTCGAGATGTGAGAACCGGTAACTGATGCATCCGGTGAGCGTAGTCTAGAAAGTTTGGGCTTTACCCTTAGGCAGACAGGGCCAGGGACCCACGAGGGTCTCAGCGCGATGATATAGAATGCATAATTATATATGTATGTACTTTTATATCAGCTTCTTTGAACCCACTATTGCGAATAAGTCTCAATTATATGACACCCCAAAGACGATTTCATATATGTAATTGATTTTACAAGAGAAGAAGGACGGCGAAGACGGGTATTTTTATAATACCCTAGTACTTACCCTAACGTGGACTTCCAAAAGTGGTCGATCTTTGTAGGCCTTCAAAGCAGACCACGGCAAATTGTCCGTGGTCTCTGGTTTCGATATCCATAAGCATAGTGGGAAACAACCGCCTTCCAATGTTCTTCCTAGAATTTGACATAATCTTTGTGTTCATCGATCACTAAGCCAGGTTAAAATACATCAAATTTGGTAATGCCGTCAATATTCATATTATAAATGCGAATGGGTCTGTTACGTGCCAGTCTGCATGAGCATCAATCCCTTAGCTAAAGCTCACTTGGAAGAATATAATTTTATCAACAAAAGCTTCCTACAAATTTTAATCTTCAAAACATTTCCAAAACATAACATAATGTCTGCAAGGACCCATTTTATCTCTATACCAAAATTCACTAAAATTGTTCAAGGGTTTACGGAAACGGAAAACCAGAAAGATATCATTAGGCAACTTCATTACTAAGAATTTCGTGTTTAAGAATCAATTTATTTCCTTATCGGGCAGTTCCTTCCTTCCAGGGTCGAAAATCATATACATAAGACCAAAGTATGTTACCAGTCGCCCTTTGTTTGGGTAGCGAGGTAGGCAGAGGTGCGTCACGGGCGGGCAGGCGAGCGGCTGGTACGAGCGTGGCGAGACTGCGGCCAACCAGCTTCTCGCAGCTGTCGGCGCCAAACAGAGCCGCCGCAGCCACTCCGCTGCACCACACCACTGTGCCGCTCTCCGCATCCACTGTCAGCTGTGTAACACGAGTAGTACTGCGTAACACGAGTAGTACTGCGTAACACGAGTAGTACTGCGTAACACGAGTAGTACTGCGTAACACGAGTAGTATTGCGTAACACGAGTAGTACTGCGTAACACGAGTAGTGCTGTGTAATACGAGTAGGACTGTGTAATACGAGTAGTACTGTGTAACACGAGTAGTACTGTGTAATACGAGTAGTACTATGTAATACGAGTAGTACTGTGTAATACGAGTAGTGCTGTGTAATACGAGTAGTACTATGTAATATGAGTAGGACTGTGTAATACGAGTAGTACTGTGTAACACGAGTAGTACTGTGTAATACGAGTAGTGCTGTGTAATACGAGTAGTACTATGTAATACAAGTAGTACTGTGTAATTCGAGTAGTACTGTGTAACACGAGTAATACTGTGTAACACGAGTAGTACTGTGTAACACGAGTAGTGCTGTGTAATACGAGTAGTACTGTGTAACACGAGTAGTGCTGTGTAATACGAGTAGTACTGTGTAACACGAGTAGTGCTGTGTAATACGAGTAGTACTGTGTAACACGAGTAGTACTGTGTAACACGAGTAGTGCTGTGTAATACGAGTAGTACTATGTAATACAAGTAGTACTGTGTATGTGTAATACGAGTAGACACAATAGGGTAATAATGGGAGTAAAATACACCGCGCCACGTAACGTGAGCAATGGCCGCGATAACGCAGGAGTGCTTTACTGGCTCCTCGGATGGATCTTTGTTACATCAAGACTGTTTACTACTTATCGACGCTTAGTTTTGTTGTTGCTGGACTGTTTTTAGCTTTTATTTATAGATAGACAATTTTACTCCAAATACCGTACCTGGTAGTAAAACACCTTTCTAGACTTACACCTACCTCATTCGGTTCATGTACATTATTACAATATTTTATTAATCAAATCGAGTTAATAGGTTAAATATCACTTTGAATGAAATCTCACCACGACATTTTTACAGTTGACAGGTTCAGCGACCACCAAGCAAGGGCCATCATTATCCAGTTGCCGTATCCATAGAGATACTTGAACTATGCTTCCATCTTTTGATGAAAGTTCAACAACCTGAAACATACAGTATTTAAGTCTAGGAGTCTATATAGATCAAAATGTTTTGCCAAAATATTTATCTGTAAATCTATATTACTTAATGAATGAAAGGAGAAATTTAGAATAAGTGACTTAATATTTCATTCACATTAGTGAAATATTAAGGTGTTTACACGTCACACAAAACCAAACGGTTGGCGGCTCAAAGCACTAAGAAATAATTAAATCATAAAGTATATTTTATTTAAAAGCCAGTTCTCTTAATATTACCTTCCCACTAAGTAATACGATAGTACCATCCTCAGAGGTGTCGCCTTCTTCTAGCTCGTGCAAACTGAAAGCCTTACAGTTCCTCTTACGAAGGAGGTCATAAAACCGCAGTCCACACAGCTCCCCTGAAGAGTAGCCCAGTAGTGAACAAGCCTTATTGTTCACAATGAGAATCTGTAAATTATATAATATTAATAATACACACCTTACTATCAGATTAGGCACACCACGATCTTTACGGTGAAGAAAACCACGTGGGTTTCGGGAGTAAACCTGCATACGTATGAGAAGAAATATAAAGACGTGTATATACTCGTCTTGACTAACGTCTGTATGTAAAATGGATTGGATTTGAATTGGATTGATAAAGTGGTTTTTTATTATTCAAAATTAAAACAAAAAACATTATAAGTAAAATGTGCTACCAAAGCAATACTGCCTCAGTTCCTTATGATATGGTATGCCAATGGTTGTATGATTTTGATTTTGATTTGTTTTTGACATGGTTAACAATGACTTACTTTAGATGTGTTAGGTTCAATGGTGAAAACTGCCTTGGTTTGGTTCATGGCTTGTTGAAGACGATCGGTCTGCGACGGCACCGGTGAGCCCGTTGCATCACCGGATGCAAGGGAAGAGTTGAAGCGAAGACCATTCGGCCCATCAACTGGCGAATTAAGTGGACATAAAGTTTTTTTGATGGCCAAGTAGGATCTTTACCACGCGCTGGTAAGTGGTTACCAACACTTCTTTACGCTTGCAAGACTAAGAATATCAATCGCAATATCGCTCTACAGGAATATTTTCATGTGTTTTGATAATAGTAATTAGCTATAGTACTGTTATAGTATGGGTCTTAGTGAATATGACTATTTACAGCCTGATCATTAAGTAGGATTCAGGACAGGAAAATATGAAATAATGCTATCTACAAACCTTGCAGCTCTACATGTGTATTTAAATATTTTCCAGTTCAAACTGTTTTAGTATACACATTTGATCTACTGCAAATAATATGACAAATATAAAACATATACATTTTATATGTGCTTGGGTACAACTAAATGCTACTAAATCAAACCTTGATAAATTGTTGGCGAAAACAGGGTGAGGACTAAGTTAATATGTTTTATTGTATACCTTAAAACAATCAAAGGAAAAAACTACAAACCTCTAACAAGGTCATTGTTAGATTTGACTTTAGTGGGTGTCTCAAGTTCCATCTTGATTGGTCTCACTCTGCGGCTTAGACGGGGGAAGCTCTGGTTACCCTCAAATGAACAGTTGCTGTAGGCATGCTGGAAGTGCAACCGAGGTTTGACCGTCCTGGAGTTGCACAACAATATGATATAGTACAGTTAATTCAAATTTGGGAGGTCCTATGAAAAAGGGAGGATTTTTTTACACAGAGGACGAACATTTATGGAAGAGTTCCTTTTAATATTTCAGTAGCGACAAAAAGTAGCAGTAAAACATTTTAATGGAATGTACATTTGTAATTTCAATGCCAAATCTATACTAATATTATAAAGAGGAAAGATTTGTTTGTTTGTTTGTTTGTTTGTTTGTAATGAATAGGCTCCGAAACTACTGGACCGATTTCAAAAATTCTTTCACCTTTGGAAAGCTACATTATCCCCGAGTAACATAGGCTATATTAAATTGGACCCGATAGGTGGCGCTGCGATCGAGTTTCAAGAATTTTACCTTTTTACCCGGGCGAAGCTTTCTGTGTATTTCTGTGTGTCTTAAGCTAGATTCGAGAATGGTTTAGATTTACAATTGGACCCAATAGGTGGCGCTGCGATCGTGTTACGGGCAATTTAACTTTTTCACCCGAGCGAAGCTGGGCGGGACAGCTAGTTACATATATATTTGTTGAACTCACACAAAACAATTTCATATCTGCATCATCACTCTACTGCACAATGGTCATACATATTGAATGCAATAAAGGGCCAGTTTCTCAATATACAGACAATATGGAGAACTTGGTTAAGTGCCTTTATATGGCCAATATTTGTTTAGCAACAAATATACTGGCCACAGAACATCATACAAAGGGACTGATAACATTTGCCAATTTTCACTTATGTGATTTTCAGTTAATTTAAGATATAGATGGTTTTCATGATTTGATACCTGCATTTAAAATCCACTTCAAGTACTCTTTCTGGTGTAACAAAAGTTGGAATGTCATCTCTCAATGTATGTAGACTGTGTTTTGTTTTCTGCAAAGAAACACTATATATTTTATCATTCAGTACAAATATGATATTTTGTTCACCATTCCATAGATTTTGTTACTTACGGGCTTGGGGGTCAAATTTAGATGCTCAGGTGAGTAAACATCGACAAAACGGCCAAGTCTTGGCTTCACAGGTGTTAAATCAGACGTGTCCACAAGACCGCTCCTGCGAGACGACCAATATCTTAAGATTCCTTCCGTTCGCACAATAAAGACCTATTAAATTTGTATTTTACTTAAAAAGTTGAAAGAGACAACAACATGTGATGATTTATTTACATACATCCATCTAACTTACTTTAGGAAGAAAATCAATACATTAAGGCGCGCAAGTTCAAATTTTGCTGAGCTTGTAATTTGAAAAGTATTTGTTACCTGTTACGGTTGAGTATTTTCGGAGAATCCATACTAAGCAATTAAAGACAAGACTTATCGAATTACTTTGGATCGTTTTCTGATATTCAAAATACGCTTTGATAAATCTTTAAATTTACTTTTTCCGTTGCCTTTTTCAAACAAAAGACAGCTGATATGACATGGCTGTCATACTTTTGTCAGACGTTGTGTTATGGCGCTATGATTTTGTATGTATTAGTAGAATTTCTTGAAAATACCTATATACTTTTCATTTATTGCGATAGTTTTGGATTCAAATAAAGTGAAAACAATTAATTATAAAAATCTAAATCTAAATCATCTTAAGCACACTTAAATTCCTGCTACCTAGTTTCTAGTACGGTAAATTTGCTAACCGTGGTGAACTACAGCTCCAGCAATTCAATTCCCAAAGTAATTATAAGGTTTGCCGATAGATGGCTCGGCACACAAATGTAAAACATTCTATAATAAATGTAAACAACCTTTTTTTTAATAAATAAATAAAAATATGGTTCCATAAAAGCAAAAATGGGTCCAATTTAGCTATTTAAAATATAGAACAAAAAAAGCAATATATTAGAAAATGGATATGATAAACAATTTCGTCAATGTTTTCGACTGGGAGCGTGGCGTCTCCTGTAATCCGGCTTCTCGGAGGTCGGGGCCAGAGGATGGTTTGAGGTCGGGAGTCCTGGTGCTGAGTGGCCCATGTTGACTGGACGTCCACACTAAGCCCGGTATCAATATGGACCGCCCGGAGGAGTCTGGGCGGTGCAGGTTAATTAAGGAGGGGCGAACCGGGCCAGGGGGGAAACCCAGCAGCCAAAAGTCCCCGTATCGGGCAGTAGTGGGATAGCGGCCGGGAGTGGGCGCTCAGTAACAGCCTGACCAATATAATCAGACCTGTTCCTTTTGCTCTTCTTATATATACTCACGCCTCACGCCTTCCCACAAGAGTCCCCGAAGGAGGAGGCAGATGTGTTTAAATAGTACACATAATTTGCTCTTTTTAAATATGCATTTGGAAACTACTCATCATAATAATTAAATAAAATCATATATGTCACTAGTTGTCCCGCCCAGTTTCGCTCGGGTGGAAAAAAAAAAGATGGTGGCGCCACCTATCGGGTCCAATTGTGAATCTAAACCATTCCCAGATCCCCTTGAACACACACAAAAAATTTCATCAAAATCGGTCCAGTCGTTTGAGAGGAGTTCAGTGACATACACACTCACAGAAGAATTATATATATAAAGATTAGGAACGCTGTTTTATTTGGTCAGTTGAAAATAAGTTTGGTATACAAGCTATTACTAAGTTATTATTCCTACAAAATATTACATACATACATACATATAATCACGCCTCTTTCCCGTAGGGGTAGGCAGAGACCACTTCTTTCCACTTGCTACGATTCTTACATACTTCTTTCGCTTCGTCCACTTTCATTATTCTCTTCATACATGCTCTTCGGTTTAGGGTACTCTTGACCTGACCTTTTTTCAAGACGTCCCTAATTTGGTCTAGAAACGTCCGTCTAGGTCTACCCCTTCCAACACTTTCATTCACACTCGCCTTATACACTTTTTTCGTCAATCGTTCTTCATTCATTCTCTCGACATGGCCAAACCATCTCAGCATACCAAGCTATTTTGTTATACATCTATTTGTAATGGCAATAGGTGATGCATATCGGTATTTTTATAACCGCAGTTTTTGCTATGTAACTATTTCTTTCCGTTTATTTATAGGCTTTAATCAGGGGAATTGCTACCAAGGATCAATTTGGCATATGCATTGTTTTACTAATGGCTTATGATTATATTTAACCTCCAATTTTTTTCATAATGTTTACTTCCACTGTATTGATGTACCATACATTACATACCTAAATAATAATAATAAATACCTGGGACAATTCCACACAAATGACACAAATTGACCTAGTCCCAAATTAAGCAAAGCTTGTGTTATGGTAACTAGACAACGATATATTTAATTTACTTATATAGATATATATATATATATATATATATATATATATATATATATATATATATACATAAATACATAGGACATTCAAGACTAAGGTACAAATACTGAATACATGCTTATTTCTTTCCAATTATGAAATTTTTTGTGCATTAAAATTAGCATAATTTGTACAATAAGGAATAAATTTCTTGTGTAATTTACAGGTTAAAGAAGAGCCGTGGTGGCCGATTGGTTCGAGCAGTTGCCTGCGACACAAAGATCAAAAGTTCGAATCCCGACTGTACCAATGAGTTTTAATGAACTTAAGTACAAATTAGTCAGACCACGAGCTTTACGGTGCAGGAAAACATCAACAGGGAACCTGCATACGACTGAGAAGAAATTAAAAGGCGTATGTATAGTCGTGCTTGAGTAACGGCGATGGACTCGCCATCTGTCACGTTGGCACCTAATATACCTCTGGCGGAAAGTGGGTGTGTGGGTATTACCCATACACCTCTGCCTATCCCTTCGGGGACCCTTGTGGGAAGGCGTGAGGATATATTATATATCATTATAACAACCCGTTAAGAATAGTTTATTTATTTCATGTTTATGCACAATTCAAATACAACAAAAACAAATGAATACTAAAGCATTTTCTACAAGTCGAAATTGAGACTGTAAGTTCCATAAATATTTGTAGAACAATATGCTTACCTTACCTTATCTTCCACACCTATTTATTATCTTTTTGTCTATGAACTTTGATATAGCATTGATTATTGCAGTTATTTTGTGGCACTTTTCTGATATTTATGAAGTTGCCATTTATTGTACCTACTATATTTTTACGATATAGAAAGGTTCTTAGGTATACCTACTGTCATATTTGTATCAACAATATAACAATAAATAAACGATTTTACACGACTTTAAAAAAATCCTATTAAGCGTATATTTTAATAGATTTTTTTTCACGGTAGGTACCCTGCATCTGCCACGCCTCTCACGGTCTCCTCCAGTTTCCGTATATTAATTGTATACTTTTATATCTTTCAGGTTAGCATAAAAATGGCTCTAGACAAAATGATTTTCCGTTAACAAAAAAATTTTCCGCAGTTAAAGTCACTGCCGTACCTACAATTTATAGATTGTTTGGATGATAACAGAAGAGGATTTCATCTAGAAGCGCTGCTGCCGTAATTATCTCATACATTGTGCTCTTTTTGTACAGCATTATATTATGATAATCTAAGTTCACTAGGTAGAAACTTAAAGGGATATATTATAACTATCTACCAATCTTAACTTCACTATAAATACGGATATCCCGAATTAACAAATATGCATATATATCTACAGGCTGTTGATTTAAAATTGTTTTTTTTATATTTTTAGGATATTGTTTGAAATATGTTTTTTTTTTATCTGTGTGTATATTTATGTCTTTAGTATGTATAAAAAAAAACAACGTCCGCTGGATTATATGGATTTTTCCATTGCGTAATCCACCATTTGTCCATTATTTTTTTTGCATAATCATCGAGATTTACAAGACTTTGTTACTTCTTAAAAGAAAAGTTCGGGACTCAGAACAAAATAAATGAGTGCAAATAAAAAAGTAATACATATATATCATAATAATCACGTCTCCCAAGGGTCCCCGAAGGGGTATGCAGAGGTGTGTAGGTAGCCAGACACCCACTTATTGCCGGAGATATATTTTAGGTACCATCGTGAGAGATGGCTTGTCCATCAGTTACTCAACCACGACTATGCATACGTTTTTGAATTTCTTTTTAAACGTATCCAGGTTTCCTCTCGATATTATCCTTCGTCGTAGTTTAGAAAAACTCATTGGTAGGTACGTACAGCTGGGATTCGAACGTACAATCTTTGTGTTACAGGCAACTACTCGAAACTCTCGGCTTCCACGTCTCTTTAGGGCTCTATAATAAAAAGGATAGTGTCAGAAAATTTTGACGACCTTTTTGGTCTAGCGGTTAGAGCTCCTGACTGCAAAACTTGAGGTCGCGGGTTCGAATCCCGCTGAGGGCAGATATTTGTGTGAAGAACACGGATTTTTGTACCTTAGTCTTGGATGTCCTATGTATTTAAGTATATACCTATCTATCTATATAAGTAAATATATCGTTTTCTAGTTACCATAACACAAGCTTTGCTTAATTTGGGACTAGGTCAATTTGTGTGGAATTGTCCCAGGTATTTATTTTATTTTATTATGCTCTGTTTCATATTTCGATTGCCTTCAATGAAGTTGCACCACTAGTAGACCACAGTACAACAAATTAACTATGAACGAGAAGTCACAGATAAAAAACTACTAGTTACTCGAAGGTGGACAACTGCGTCAACTTTAGTTTTTTCACTTGGTCTAGATTTTTCCTGGAACATAATATCGGTAAGTACGAGTCTACGTTCCGGTTACTGTCCGTACTTTCAAATCCCAAGGTCTTTCAGTACATACTCCACCCAGATATAGTAAGGCCATCGAATTAAAACACAAAAACAAGGAATTTTAGACTTTATTCTCATACTTATTAAGATAATATAAACAGCTAAGATATTGTTGCAAATAAAATGTAGTAAGACACACACTGTTGCTCTATAAAATGTAATTAATTATTATCAAAGTCGGCTGAACGGACATTGGCTATATTGTTGACTTCACGGATGTGGGACTTTAGATATTGTATTATACAGGTACCTTTGGTCTCAATATGTTAGTTACATAATTGGTGAAACGGACTGTGGGCACTTCCCAAAGGAACATTACGGATTTCGAACGACTCGGATATCCATACTAATAAATAAAGTTAAAGTGTCTTTGTGAAATATCAATATAAAAGTTTCTTCCAAATGCCTAGGAGGAAGTATTCATTCATAATTATCTATACTAATATTATAAAGAGGAAAGATTTGTATGTATTATGTTTGTAAGGAATTGGCTCAAAAAGTACTGTTCCAATTCTTTTTTTCATTATTTGAATGCTACATTATCACTGATTAATATAGGCTGTTTTAATTGCAAGAAAAAAAAAAGCCAAAATGTTTAAAAAATAAATGTCCACCCGTGCGAAGCCGGGACGGGCCGCTAGTTATTAATATATTTGGTATTGTAAAAGTTCTATATATGTAATAGCAATTCCGACTAGTCCGGAGTACATAAGACAGATTCTTGTAAGTCATATCAATCGCATTCGTGAATATTGACGGCAATATTCGACCCGCCATGGTAAAGCGCCTAGAACATTCTTAAGTGTTTGCGCGAATCGTAACGGCAATGCCACTTCTAGTTTGAACCAGGCAATTCCATGCACAGATTGGTAATTAGAGACAATAGCTTAATGAACTCCAAATTACACAGCGCGTGACCTTTGTTGTCAGAGTGAAAAGTTGAGCACCAACTTAAGTTTTATATTCGTAGGTATATAAGTCGTATATTAAGTGGTCATAATAAATTACTTTATCAACAATGATATTGAGCTTTATATTTATATAGGAGGCAAACAAGTGCTCGCCTTAAGGTAGCCGTTGCGTACGGACACTTGCATAGCAGTTGAAAGTAGTATCAGAGATTATTTTTGGACTGCTGGACACAGGAGCACAACTTTACACGGCTATTTGGATATACTTTAGGTACTTAACATTTTTTATATATAATAATAATTAAAAGGATAATTAAAACAATAGGATAAAACCTGCATACGTTTGAGAAGAAATTCAAAGGCATATTCGTGCTTGAGAACGGCAGTATACTAGCAATCTGTCATTTTAGCGCCGCAATATCTCCGGGGCGGACTTGGCTTTTCCTACCATACAGGGATCCTTGTGGACGGCTTGGAGATAATATAAGGATAAGGTGAATATGAGGGAATACAAATTTTTAAAACGATAATTAATCTGGATTGAGGCATTGCCCTCTTTGAACCAATCGAAACCACCTTTACCCGTGTTAGCTGAGTGAGTTTCTTGGAGATGGATTTAAGGCTTTAATCATGATGCTACCACTCAAGGGGGCGGAACAGTCATCATATATCTGAATTTAACGCGAGGCACAATCAGTCATGGATAAATGTTTTATTTGAGCTAGAAGTACCAGAGCCTAAGAAGTTGGGCTTTCATGGTACCAATATACAGTCAATAAGGGAGATAAATCTATTTGAACCTTATTAGGAAGCAAATACGTGTGTTGATACAAAGTTGGATGCAAAAAACTTGAGCAATCCATAATCCTGTTTCGACCAGACGGTGAGAGCACTCACGAAGTGCGTAGGCGCTCTATTTACTCCTATTCTTTATTTATGAATGAGGTTTCATTCGAAAGTACATGTGTACTATTACCAATTTATCTCCATCCGCGGTCAGGCTTGGAACCAATGAGCTAGTTGTATAAAATCAATAGTAAAGCCCTAACAGCGCCCTCCCACGAAGGTTCAAGAGATTTGGTTGCTAAGCGAAACTGATACCTTTCTTGAGTCAGGTGATTTCGCCATCGGTTATGGTTGGTATAGGAGCCTTGCGAAAAGTTGTCGCTTGTGAGCTGACAAATTGCTAATTTGATTGTGTAACGACAACTTGTGCGTGATAATGAGTTTTGAATTTAATATCCAAAATACGTTTTATATATATTAATCAGGTTCCGATATATCTCAGGGTCGGCCACGCATGTAAGTTTTAAGCCTAGGTGTAGCAAGCATAAGGCCTTTAGACAGTAAGCGGTTTCTAGCCTTACCGTAGAAAGATAAAAATGTGCTAGCAGCATAAGGGACGAACAAGCCCTCTCTCCGCCATCATAACTATTCCATGTGGAGTCCGAGAGCGGTGTCATTTGGCTGCGTACATTTGTACAAGTATTGTAGTTGTTAAAAATGTTGAATTTTGGAATACATTTCCTCTTGACGGCTTTCAACTGAAAATGCTAGAACCAATCTTCACAGAATTGATAATAAGATGAACATATATGGAGGCACTTTGTACTTTATTTATATTTTAAAAGGTGTTAAAGTGGTTAAAATCCTTTGAATTAATTGATGTTATAAATATGATGCGCACCGGAAATTATCGTAATTGATTTTACACACAGTGAAAAAACATATAAAGCCTATTGGAAGTCGGTGAAAACGAGCGAGCATTGACCAGCTTATGGCACACAGGTATGTGGCGAAGGGAAGGGTAACCTTTGGCTTGTCGTGACATTACCATTCACCTGATTATGGGTCAGTGTTCAAAATTTGTGATCACTCTAAATAACGCCAACAGACTTACAGATACTTCATGACAAATAACTCGCTACATTTCACGACCTTTTGTCCGAACAATAACATTATAACGGTTCTACGATGATACGCTATTAGGTATTAGAAAGAAATAACTCTTTACGGTGAAGGATATCGTGATGAAACTTGAATACGTTTAGAAGTAATGCAAAAGGCGTATGTATAGTCGTGCTTAAAAACGGCGATGGCTTGCCATCTGTCACGTCGACACCACAATATAGCTCCGGCGAAAAACACAGCATAGGTCTTTTCTAATGAGTGAAGAAATTATGAAAATCAGCGATTCAACGATAGAAAACCTGAGTTATTTCTTACACATTTGCCTCCCCCTTGTGGGAAGGTGTGAAGTTATTAGATTTCGTTGGTTGACTTTTTTGTGTAATGAAACATATTCTATATGTTGACTCACCTAATAATCTATATATGTGACAAATATCATGCTATTCTGTTCAGCTGTTCTGGCTTGGTTGAGTAACAAATATTCTTCAAAACTTTCGCATTTATACATTTTAAACAAACATCGTATTAAAAAGGAAGCTAACATACCAATTTCGGAACGTAAAACACAATTGATTTCAATTTTAGATATCTATAAAATATACCTATATACCTATAAAATTGAATGTTTCACAAGAGAAAACTTCTTGTGCCGACTGTTTAGTTTTTGTTATCTTGTTATAATTGTGAATGATCTTATAGAAAGGTGTGATGTAACATACTATACAAGGACAAGTAACAAATGAAGGCAATTAATTGTAACACATTAGGTAACTGAACTGAATGTGTAATTTTGGCCTATTGTTTAACGGGCTCAATGACGGGTGATGGGCGAACTGATGCGAGTGTCCATAGGCTTTTTTAAAAGGTATAAGTAAAAACAAAAAAGGTAAGGTAAAACAAGCTAAATACTTAATGGTCCTTCCGATCTCCAAACACTAGGTTCCTTTATAAGAATACCTTGGGACAGTTCCACACAAATTTACATAGCCCCTAATTAAGCAAAGCTTGTGTTATGGTAACTAGACTGATATATTTACTTATATAGATAGATATATACATAAATACATAGGACATCCAAGACTAAGGTACAAATACTCGTGTTCATCATACAAATTAATTCATCTCAAAAAAGCAGTGGGATTAAACCTATTATGCTGCCAACACACTATAACTCTCCGAACACAGAGTAGCAACGCGCAAGTGATACTTCGGTATCGTGAGCGTAAATAGGCTACGGTAACAGTTTCCCATCAGGTGGGCCGTATGCTTGTTTGCCATTCTTGTTGTATAAAAAAAAAAAAAATGTCAGCCTTCAGCGGGAATCGGACCCACGATTCCCAAGTTTCACAGTCAGGAGTTCTAACCACTAGACGTCAGGTCTAGTTGCGATATTCATCCGACAGATCGGGCTCATATATGTACATACTTATAAATATAGTTTTTCACGCATACCCATAGTAGTTCATGAAGTGGTAGTAGGCAGGGAGAGGAAGGAAGAATGAAGAAACAAAAAAAAAAAAGGATAAATAAATTATAGGAGAGTTCATCACAATTAATCCATAAAAAAAACTATAATATAATTTTGTCTATGAGAACTCAGAGATTACGCTGTCTGACATACAATATGTATATAACCTCAAAATCAAACTCCTTTGTAAACAAGCTCGTCAATTTCATAACAGCTGATATAATTAGACAAAGAACAGTATTGCCGGAAGTAGGAGAGACAGTGAGCCTAAGACTAAACCGACTAGACCGTGACTAACATAAATATGTTTCGCGTGAAAGTGCTTCATAGGACGTGTTGAACATCATCAATCACTGATTCATCAATGTCGAATTGCTTATAAGAGCAATCAATTCGATAGGCATCGACGTCATCAGATCGATTTTGTAAGAACGTCTGATACGACTAGCAACTCGACTTAATCCCATTATTAGCGGGAGAAAACGCAAGCATCTTTTGATGTGGCATCCATATTTTTCTTCTATATATGTATTTAATTTTTATTATTCGTCCAGATCAGTACCTATTGGTATGTATGTGATTTCAATAAAATATTATAAACATGGACTCAAAATGCTTGTCGACGAACTCGCCATTTGCCACTTGGTGCCTACTGGTCGACGAAATCGCCACCTACCAAGTTGGTGCTTTTATCTCCACGAACCGACGGAACTGTTTCGTCATAGTAATGGATCGTCAAAATATCACAAGATTAGTATCATTATTATTACAAGATCTTTAAATCTTGAAATGAAAATTTAGATGATAGTTGCAACTATCAATACTATAATATATTGATATGTAAAAGGATCATCATCAATCTGGACCCCAACATATCTGATGCAAAGCGGAAACTTAATGCTGCCTCGAGGCACTGTAAGCGAGCGATTGCCAGGGCGAAATTCGATTTCGTCGGCAGAATTGGTAAGAGACTCGCTAGCTACCCTTCTTGCAGCCGTGCTTTTTGGTCCCTTGCCAAGGCTGCTGAGGGAAACTTTTGCCAGTCGTCCCTACCACCACTCCGTAAGCCGGATGGTAACTTGACCCACAGTGCCAAAGAGAAAGCGGATCTATTGGGCTCTCTCTTTGCCTCGAACTCGACTATGGATGACGGAGGCGCCACACCGCCCACTATACTGCGGTGTGAGAACTCTATGCCGGAGATAAGCATAACCCAACGGGAGGTCCGGCGGGAGATGCTGTCTCTGGACGTCCATAAGTCGAGCGGGCCAGACGGTATTCCGGCAGTGGTGCTTAAGCAGTGTGCTCCTGAACTGTGTCCTGTTTTGACGCGCCTATTCGCGCTTTCCTACTCCACCCAAAAAGTCCCAACTTCGTGGAAGACCGCCCACGTGCACCCAGTGCCCAAAAAGGGCGATAGATCAGACCCATCGAATTACAGGCCGATCGCCATCACCTCCCTCCTCTCCAAAATTATGGAGCGAGTGATTAACACGCAACTCCTGCGATATCTAGAGGGTCACGGTTTGTTGAGTGACCAACAGTATGGCTTCCGCCACAGTCACTCAACGGGTGACCTTCTAGTATATCTCACGCACCGTTGGTCACTCGCCATTGAGAGTCAAGGTGAGGCATTAGCTGTTAGCTTGGATGTGGCGAAAGCGTTCGATCGGGTCTGGCATCGCGGTCTTCTATCGAAGCTTCCATCCTACGGACTGCCAGAGGGATTATGCAAATGGGTCGCCAGCTTTCTGTCCAGCAGATGCATAAGAGCCGTCGTTGACGGTAGCTGCTCCGAAAGCATGGAAATTAATGCTGGCGTCCCGCAAGGCTCTGTGTTGTCCCCGACTCTGTTTCTTCTGCATATTAATGACATGCTTTCTATTGAAGGCATTCATTGCTATGCAGACGACAGCACTGGGGACACTTACTACACGGGCCGTGCTAATCTCCCTCGTTCCACTGTGGAGGAAAGTCGCGAACGACTTGTGTCTGAAATCGAGAGTACACTTCGCAGTGTCTCCGATTGGGGTCGACTAAACCTAGTTCACTTCAACCCCACTAAGACACAAGTTTGCGCGTTCACCGCAAAAAAAACTCCATTCGCTGTGGCTCCACAATTCCAGAACACTCCCCTGAACATCTCGGAGAGCATTAGGATCCTTGGGGTCGATATTTCTAGCGACGTTCAGTTCCGTGGTCATTTAGAGGACAAGGCTAAGCTGGCGTCGAGGAAGCTCGGTGTGCTCAACAGAGCTAAGCAGTACTTCACACCGCAACAAAGGCTGCAACTTTATAAGTCGCAAGTTCGGCCACATATGGAGTACTGCTGCCACCTGTGGGCTGGAGCCCCTGGATACCAGCTTGGGCCTTTTGACGCGGTTCAGAAACGCGCCGCTAGAATTGTCGACGATCCCATGCTCACAAGCGGCTTGGAATCACTAAGTCTGAGGAGAGACTTTGCCTCCCTGTGTGTGTTCTACCGCTTGTATAACGGGGAGTGTTCTGCAGAATTGTTCGATATGATGCCCACTTCCACCTTCTACCACCGCACCTCTCGCCATCGACGGGGAATTCATCCCCATACCTTGGAACCACAAAGGTCTCGCACTGTGCGCTTCCAAAGAAGTTTTCTTCCGCGAACGCTCAGGCTGTGGAATGAGCTCCCCGTTGAGGTTTTCCCTGGAGAGTACAGCATGGAGTTCTTCAAGAAGGGTGTGAAAAGATTCCTGCAGGGTCGGCAACGCGCGAGTGATACCCCTGGTGTTGCAAGCGTCCATAGGCGGCGGTAACCGCTTACCATCAGGCGGACCGCATGCTTCTTGCCACCCAAGTGGTATAAAAAAAAAATCATCTTAAACGGAGTATCCGCAAGTGTTACAATCTTTCAAAACTTTGCATATCACCTACTTGTGCACTTAGCCAGAACCATACGTAGGCTTATGCAAAATATTGTGAATTACAAATATGAATAAGTCCATGCAAGGTCGCGATGCAGGCTCGTACGCAATCATAATATCTTGCAGAATACACGCTTCTGATCGCGCTCTCACTTCCCTGTCAGTAAGGGTTAAAAACCTGACCAAGTTTATTTTAATTGCCTTCATTGGAGATGCAAAATTGTTCCGCAAGTTTTCGTAATTGTTTCATGAGAGGTGGGAGAGTTTTAAAGGTTTATCGAAATGTTTTTATACGAATATAACAATTATTATAAATACATACTTTTGTGACGAACTTACTTTATTATCTTTTGGGCTTGGAAGTCACATTATTGATAATAACAAATATACGGAGAAGGGAATAATCGAAAGGAAATCTGCGTATGTTTGAGAAGTTTAAAGACGTTTGAATAGTCATGCCTGAGATCCATCCATTCATCTGTCACGTTGGCACATCACTCGGTTCCACTGTGGAAAGACACCACACTCGAACCATTAAGGCATTGTGTTATACTCGCGATCCGTAAAGTTCGATACAAAAAAATAGTATCTACCAGTCTAATACCTTGCTGCTACTGATAGCCTAGCCTGTAGCTGGCTTGCTGCCAAAATGCCTTCCTGAAGGATTTTCAAGTGTCATTTTATATATAAACTAGTGGTCCCGCCCAGCTTCGCTCGGGTGGAAACAAAAGATGGTGGCGCCACCTATCGGGTCCAATTGTGAATCTAAACCATTCCCAGATCCCCTTGAACACACACAAAAAATTTCATCAAAATCGGTCCAGTCGTTTGAGAGGAGTTCAGTGACATACACACTCACAGAAGAATTATATATATAAAGATTCCTACCTTATATTTCTCAGAAAGGCTTTGAATTTGGCACACAGATAGCTTATTAGCTGGATTAACTAATTATCTATACTTATATATATAATATTGTAAAGAGGAAAGATTTTATTGTTTGTTTTTGATGTGAAACATCTATAGCCGCGCGTAAAACCGATTTCTGGCGTGGCGACGCATGGCGTGGCGACGCGTCGCCATACTTCAGTTACCATCGACCAATTGTCACAGTAATACCGTCCTCAGAGGAAACATCGAATATAACTATTACCGAAGTCGACGCAGTTACGAGTTAAGTAGTTACGATTTGAAATAAATTCGTAAATTTTTGTATTTAATGAAAATAAATGTTTATTCAATAAATAGTCATCGTTATCTAGAAAAAAAAACGTAATATTTTATTTTATCATTATGACATATTTAGTTCGTATCACAATCTGTTCTTTTCTGCATATTACTTTTACAAAATAATGTCGATGTTTCACATCTGCCAGGCGTCCCGTGACGGCTCACATTTTATTTTGTATTGAATAGGCTCCGAAACTAGTGGATAGATTTCAAAACTTCTTTCACCCTTGGAAAGCTACATTCACCTTGAGTGACATAGGCTATATTTTCTATATTAAAAAAAATCTAATGTCCACCCGTGCGAAGCCGGGACGGACCGCTAGTGTTAGGATAAATAATCAAGTTTAATGCAAGTAAAACCGCGGGGCAGACCTCGAAATGATATAATAATTCATTAAGATATTACAATAAACGTAGAAAACCGAATAATTGATGTTTTTATAATGTTATAAAATCAATCAAACCTCCAGTCCGAGCGATAAGTGTTGGAGATACATCACTATTACGTAAAGATAGTTAAAATTGCACAAAAAAATCTTCCAAGTAACAGATGAAGATTGCAATTTCTCGCTCCAACTTTACATTAATTGATCCGGAACCACCTGAATAAATACTCGACCAAGCTTGATATCTTACTCGATTGTATTGTATCGATTCTTTCGCAAATACAATATGGCGAATCGACTTTTTTCAGATGAATAACGTTAGATAATATCGCTATAAGATCATAATTATAGCGAGATATGCTAATGGGTAATTAATCCCTTTACTAATGTAGACTTCCTATCTGACGTTATTACTTTTATAAATCACCCTTCGATTCACTGGATTCTGGAAAGACTTACAGAACGTCTCATTTAAGTACAGTATTAAATTAAAATAACCCTTTCTACCGTTACTTAACTTCTGCTTAAGGAAGGTCTACATACATAAAAGCTAAAATATAATTTCATGATCCTTTAGGAGCTTCCTCTCGCTTCTTCTAAGTAGAAGATAGAAGGAAACTGTATAGGCTTCCTTTTTCTCAATGTTTGCTTTTGTCGTAAGGCTCATGACTTGATTAATCACAATATTTAAGTACGAACTCTTTGCTTAGAACTACCACAGTTTCTTTTCTAGTGTCTACATAAGCCGTTTGACCTCATTAGTTCTAATATAATGAGTGTTTGTTCAGCTTGAGGGAGTGAACTATGTGCATGTTTTGTACTGATATGCAAATTAAGCTATTAGTTAACTTTATTGACTAAAAGTCTACAATACATCTTCCCACGAAGCGGTCATTACTGCCTAAATACATGTTATTTTTTCACATCGAAAAGCGTGAAGATCGTAAAGGTAAACATAGCCATGACATCGATTGATTATCAAACTTAGTACCTACGCAATTAAAGGTACATTTGCGTAATAAAACATTGACACTTTGTCCATGCATTCGCTTCATATGCTATACAATATAAGCCTATTAATTTATATCTGCTATTAGAATTTTTATTAAACAATTATATTATTTTATTCGCGGGTTGTTCGGCACGCGTGATATTTGTCTTATCACATTGAAATGTCATTCGAGCGGATTGTTCTCTATGATAACAATCATTAATATGATAAACGTTAAACTGCCCCATGGCCGAGTGGTCTGTGGTTCTGTCAGTGACGTTAAAGGTCTAGGTTCGATACCCGCTGGCTAGAGATATGTATGTTAATACATATATATTACCAGACATTTATATGGAATTCCAGTTCATTCTAGAACTCAAGTCAAAGCTTGATTTGTAATGGGTCGTCAGACGGAAAACTTATTACTTATAGGTTGAGTGATCTATTAGGTTACTTCCGAAAGAGCAGAAGTTCGCTACTTCTAGCTGTTGTTAATAAAATGATAATCGCTAAGGGATCATTAATGAGAGAAGGAAGGTTTATGAAAAGGTAGAGAAAGTCGATTGTCCATCCATCCATCGAATCAATCGAATATTCAAAGATGGGAATGTAAACGGTACTGAACGCCGAGTATGTATGTAGTGACTGGTGAATGTGGATGAAGCGAAACAGCAGTGTAAGCTTGGAGAGAACTGGCACTTTACACTCTCTGCCTACCCGGTGAGGAACTCGGCGTAATACTTGTGGTACCATGAGAAGAAAAGCGTTGTAATTTAGCAATATGTTATGTATAAAATTGTTATTGCAATCAACTGCACTGTACCCCAGTTTTGTTATACTTACCTGTTTTGTAAGGTAGTCGACATTCAGCAGAAATAGTGCACTGGAATTGATAAGGGGCGTTGCACAATCGCCTTTCACTGTCGTTGTGTAATTGGTGTGCACTCCGCTTTGTAGGTCGGTGCATGAAAAACGAAGGTCATTTTAAAATCTTGGATACCTTAATATTGTTATCAGAGCATACTGACTTTGGCATGGATTCCTGGTGAGATACGACCACTGAATTCGTGCTCAGAATGTGACTAGTTTTTCAATTGTTTTAGTGCAGTGTCACCGGCAAACAACAAAATCAAATTTGAAGGTTAATTACCTGGTCTGTTAGTGTTGTTCTGTGTTAGCTGAGGATTAATAATCTTAATATTATTAAATTTAAATGTGTATGATATTGTGAATGGAACTCACGAACCATAGTTTCGCCGCGTGCATGCATCGCTAGTACGTATTGTAATGCCATCTATATATGCGAAATGGGATACCAATTTTAAATTTATTTTATTTAATTACAAAGGTGATGAAGATCATCACCCTTGTAAGTAAGTGTAATACGTAATATAAGTAAGTAAGTTTAATGTAAGTAATGTATATACATTCTGGTGAAAAATGGAGAATAGAATAACATGGCCCCCTAAATGAAGTAGGCGCACCGTTTCATTACGATCAATTACCATCCATTTGTCATTCACACAACACTAGGTATTATTCGTATAAAGCTAGAATGATTTGCAATGATTGATGTCCTAAGCTTAACGTCAGATATCGCCACTAAATAATGTAATTAATGAAATAATGACCTTAGTGAAAAGGTCGAAGAGACCTTGCACTACAGTCGTGCATTAGGTTTATAATTTAATTAACAAGAATGCCAGAACAATACATTTAGCAACACCTATGCTCTCAGTAGGCCTTTCTAAATGAAGAATTAATTGATATTAAGTACGTACGTATGTGTTGGACACAGAGAGGATTAATTAGAAATCATTAGTCATATCGTGACTTTTAAATTAATATATTTTTTATGATTGCTTCATTAACTCCTCTAAAAAATTTTAAGATATAAAAATATGTTTAATAACTCTTGACTGTGACATGGTCTGCCTGCCCCCATAAGTACATTTCGCACAGAATAAAGAAGCTGTCAACGAGTGTTTACATTTCTCTGTGAAAAGCTTTTAATAGAATAATCCCCCATTAGGCCGACATCATTTATACAAATAAATGGTCAAAGGCTCTAACTAATAAATACACTTATATAAAAAGATAAATGTCATCCATCAGTCAGTCTCAAATGTCATCTGTCAAAGTAGCTTCTGACACTTAAAAGTGAATAAATCCTAGATGAATAACAAAAGATAGGCTAAGGTACTAATTGCATTGTCCTATAAATATTAGATCGATACGATCAGACAGAAAAGTCCAACCTTGGTAATCGATAGAAGCGTGCCCAAATCATCGATTTAGAATCGATCATTGACAAAGCGTGTCAATAATCGATATTCCAACGGCAAATATGACGGATATGATCGTGATCCAAACGGCATTGAGTGCATTGTCTTTGTTTCTTGCCCCGGATTTGTTGAAATTAGGTTCAAGAACTTACATAATAAAACCACTTGATCTAATTCAGGCGTGGCAAATCTGGCATTAATAAAACACTTTGGTGGGTATTTCTCTTCTCGCTGTGATTTCAACTTTTTCAACCAATTATAGACAGTGTTGCGAAATGTTCACTGTAAAATATCACGACTTACTTATCGACATTGTCACAATTCATAACACGACCTTTATCGGTACTCGTATGAAATCTTAATTCGCCATTGAACTTGTGTGACTTCGAATTATTTCGCAACGAACTCATTGTCAACATTAAAAGGTCATGAGCGAATTCTATTATAAGAATTAGATGGAAGGTGTAAAACAAGAGGAGGGTGTGAATGGGGTGTTGAAATCAGCCTTCTGAATGAGGGTTGTGACATATTTCGTTGGATAATTTTGTTAGCGTACATTACACGTGTTACGTTGCGGTTGTAACATTATTTTAGCGACAACGATAATTGACCTTAGGAAGCAATGTCATGTATTATTTCAGTGTACGTATTACTTCATAATATTATGCATTACGACTAAATTTCATTTTATTAAAATTTATTGATGGTGTGAGTGGTGTTACTAATCACTGTACTTAAATTCAGAAAAACTCATTGGTACAGTCGGGATTCGAACTTGCGATCTTTGTGTCGCAGGCAACTGCTCGAACCACTCGGCCACCACTGTGTTTTTATACAATATCTGAGATCTATCCTGAGATGTAATAAAAATAAATAAATACCTGGGACAATTCCACACAAATTGACCTAGTCCCAAGTGTTATGGTAACTAGACAACGATAGATTTACTTATATAGATAGATATATACATAAATACATAGGACATCCAAGACTAAACTACTATCCAACTACAATTACTCGTGTTCATCACACAAATATCTACCCTCAGCGGGATTCGAACCCGCGACCTCAAGTTTCGCAGTCAGGAGCTCTAACAACTAGACCAAACGGTCGTCAAATATGTATACAATACCTGTAGTACAGGTCACCAGTGCCACACTCTGCTTTAGAGATTTAATTTACTTACTACTACTGATTTAGGGGATAGAAGGAAATTACGAATGAGTTGAGCATATTTTGCAGTAAATAAAGCCGAGTTAGTGTGTCATAATCGTAGAGCTTAATTCTGTAATTCGGTGAAATCCGGTACCTGAATTTGTGCGCTTTTGAATTTAAGTAGAGATTTGTCACGCCACGACCTATGAAGTAAAGGAAATACCGCAGAATAAACTAGAAATGTCTGAGAAGAAATTTAGAGACACATGGAGTCGCACGAGTGGTCGACTATCCGATTATCCCTTATGCATATATATCCCTTGCACACAGGAAAGAGATATTCAAACCTTTGTATGTATAAAGAGACTGATAAATGTGGTTGAAGCGAAAGAGGTATGTAAGTCTCGAGAGAGAAATGGCGCCCTACCCCGTTTGGGACTCGGTGTGATAATATGTTTGTAGTCTTTGTGACTTAGATCAGTTACATGGATTTGCAGTATTAAATTTGTCCAAGTTAGAGTGTAAGCATACGAAGAGTAGAAATAATTACTTCGTAGAATGGCTTGCAACAGCAGCACTATGAAAAGTTACATTCAAACGTATTCCTAGGAACAAAACAAAGGAAATATGCGGAAAAAAAAGTTCATTGTGTTCGAAATATCTTTATAAACTTTTTCTTCTTATTTAAACTATTATTAAGAATAATTTAAAATGTAAAAGTTGTATGAAACCCATATTTATCGTGGTTTTTGTTTTTTTATTCATTTGCAGAATGTAAGTATTTATTTAATTTGGGTGAAACAATAGTCTATACAGCGTGAGATGAGACTGTAGCGTAATTAAACGATGTTGTGCATTTCCATTGTGTCAAGGCAAATACATACGAGATGATATCGTGATAAAGTTAAAGGTAGAAACTCGAGCTAATCGGACAGAAATATGTATTTTATGTTCTCAATAATATCGCTTTTATAATATCTCTTACACTTTTCAGTCTGAGATGAGAGCGTTAAGAAGTATGATAGGAGTTAAACTGAGTGACAGGATAAGAAATAGTGAGATAAGGAAACGTTGTGGTCTGAAAGAAGATGTAGTGACAAAAATTGATTGGTATTCTGAGATGGTTTGGCCATGTCGAGAGAATGAATGAAGAACGATTGACGAAAAAAGTGTATAAGGCGAGTGTGAATGGAAGTGTTGGAAGGGGTAGACCTAGGCGGACGTTTCTAGACCAAATTAGGGACGTCTTAAAAAAAGGTCAGGTCAAGAGAACCCTAAACCGAAGAGCATGTATGAAGAGAATAATGAAAGTGGACGAAGCGAAAAAAGTATGTAAGGATCGTAGCAAGTGGAAATAAGTGGTCTCTGCCAACCCCTACGGGAAAGAGGCATGATTATATGTATGTATGTATGTATGTATGTAGTCTGTCCACAGCTGTTAAGGAATTTAGAAAATCTGTTTCGTAAATCCATGCTGATGGTATCAGATATTCCAAATACAAATTATTCATGATCTGTTTAGTACTAGGTACAGCTGAATTAGATGTGCTAACGCATGTAGAGCATTTTATGTTACCATACTTAAAATACAAATTATTTTTAATCTTCTATCTTTTAGGTACTTGTTAGTGATTTTGTTATAAATACAAAATGTTAGAGTAGGAATTGGCTAAACTATAATGTTTTATAATAAAAAAAATTACGTTTTCTTTGCTAAAATTAAGCTATTTCTACTCAGTATGCTAGTGTTCTTGAAAATACCGTAAATAATAAATGAGTTATTATATTGTTTATTTTGGCGCCGTCATTTGTTTCGTACCGTTAGACATTGGAGCTGGGCCGAGCAGGCATTGCTAAAGCACTTGCGAGTATCCATTGTTATTGTGTCAATATATATGTATTTTTTTCGCATTATGCAGCAGTTTCCCATATTCGCGTGCAATTCAAGCGCGTGAGGTAACGCTGAAGAATAGGGGATTATAAAACGCGTGTAACACTCGATTGAATGATGAAATCGCGCAGGCTCTGTTAATTTGTTTGGCTTGTGGCATAATTACTCATTTGTACACTTCGTGGCACAACATTGTTATGTAATGTGTTCTTTTGATACTTTAAATACAGTCGATTAGTATTAATGTATTGTTTTTGTCATATGTTTTGTTAAAATTTAGGTCTCGTTAATATTGCTTAGTACTACGGATTTGCGAGACGAGTCCAGTTATGTATTGGCCCAATCAAAAATCAAAAAATAAAAATCAAAATCAAAATATTTTATTCAATGTAAGGGACACAGGGAACACTTATTGAACGTCACATATTTAATATAAACTAAAGTTACCACCGTTTCCAAGAAAAAAAAAAAGTACCTGCCAGGAGAAGAAACGGCGAAACAAACTCCCCGGTTTTTTTTTTTTAACATTTGTTCCCTTTTACGTGGGGGGAGAAAAGATTACATATATACTCTGTACCAGAGGAGCAATTCATTGCCATGCATGGCCATCATTCAAATAATCTTTTATAATAAGCCTTTTGAATTAATTTACTTTTAACGACAGCTTTAAATTCTGCCAAAGGTAATTCAAATATTTTCCGAGGTAGCTTATTAAAAAAGCGTATACCTTGCCCGACAAATGAGTTGCTAGTTTTGTGTAATCTAGCTGTAGGAACATGGAGTTTATCTTTGTTCACTCGCTATTGTACGCCATCTGCAACGCCGATTTCTTGGGCGTAACTATAGGGCGGGATTTCATAGGACCCCGGACTTAGTAAGCCCCCGGGTGTACTAACCTTAAGATTTATTAGAAAATTTCAAAAAAATATTGATTTGGTCCAAAATATTATTATCGCGTTCGTGTTTTTGCTCATCTGCTCAATTGTTTTATTGGTTAAAAAGGCAAGTAGCATAAGTTTAAACGCTCTAAATGTAGGTCTTTAGAATTGTATTTTAAATTTGCTAACAGACATACACCGAGTGATTTCTACATATATTCAGATTCGTTCAAGTATTGCACATAAGTACTTACGTCCTGTAAAATTAAATGAAAGTATATTTTGTATTTTTTTAAAGTGCCGGTTAAGCAATCTGCCCACCTGCGTATACATCACGAGTGAATAGCCTATTAGTAGGTTTGAGTGATAATTGATATGTACAATATATTACACTTTTCGAGGTAAGTACATACTTAGGATTTGTATTAGTCTTGATCTAATACAACAGGTAATACAGCTATGCTGACGAAAAATAATCGAGATTAAGAAGTAAAACCTACTTGCAAATGTCGTAATATATCGTTATTTCCGCAGATTTTTGGGTAACTTATCACAATCCAAATGTCGTCAGAGACTTGGATAAGAACTATGACAAAATTACACATTTTTCAATTTATCTCACCACGTCCGTCACCCACCGCGAACAATTTCATAAGCAACTTAAGCACGGTTAGTAACTAATATTTCTATTACAAAACACGCCAAATGGACAATCTCGATTAAATGTGACGATTCACGGAATATTCGGCCGCGTTCTCGATTTACGTAATCGATTGTTACCAGAATATTGTTTCGACTTTTTGCCATAGCTTACCCAGTTTTGGCGTTAAGTAACGTCAAAGAAGAAAATAAGCCATTTCACTTTCGATCGGTGCCTAGGCAGCAAAAACTGAATACCATTTTCGCTTAAATTTACAGGTTTTGTTCAAGATTAATTAAAGTTTAAAATAAAATAATAACGCTTCAATATTTTTTTAATTTATAAATATTGTGAAGTATTATAATAATATATATCCTCACGCCTTTCCATAAGGGCCACGAAGGGGTTGGCAGAAACGGTGCAATTCAAAGTATATGTATAGTCGTGCTTGAGTAACGGCGATGGACTCGCCATCTGTCCATCGCCGTTACTCCAGCACGACTATACATACGCCTTTGAATTTCTTCTCAGGTTTCCTCTCGATGTTTTCCTTCACCGTTAAGGTCGTGGTGTGACTAATCACTGTACTTAAGTTCAGAAAACTCATTGGTACCATCGGGATTCGAACTTGCGACCTTTGCGTCGCAGGCAACTGCTCAAACCACTCGGCCTCCAGTATTTATAAGTAAAAGATATAAAACAACATAATGAAGTAATTTTCGTAAACATTACATTTAGTACCCACGTTCCCTGTGATCATTTGCGAACGCCGTATTTTATAAATACGCAGTCTAGGTGAGCGGCAGGCCTTGGTCCAGTACCGCGGGCGGACACAAAGACAGCCGGCCAAATCTATCTATCTAGACTACACACACATTCTCGCTTAAGGTACCTTTACACTAGGTAAGAGGTTAAGAGAGGTAGGGTAGGTACTCGAATCGTGTCAAATGCTGGAATCTTGACATAAAAATTAAAACACTTTTTTAATATAGGTATTACAATGTATAAATGTTTCAGTATCCTTGAGTAGTGCTGAAAAAATCAAATATGGCCGCCAGAGACGCACACATGTGTATGCAGTTTTATCATTGGTTTCATGTGAATGTGCCTTAATAAACTTTATTCATCTATTAAATATGGTCGTGTTACCTTTGTCTTTTTAATTGAACCGCATTGTAGATTGATGGTGAAGATAATTGTAACGACCTTCGCTGCTACCTGCGTGACAGCCTAGGGTCATCTAATGCTTACACAATATAATATGTAATACTTGGGTACATAGATTAATATACTACATCACATATGTATAAACACCACGATCGTATAATATTAACATTTATAGATATATTTAAGCCGTCGTGGCCGAGTGGTAAGAGAAGTGTCTGATTGTAAGTTCGAATCCCGATTGTACCAATGAGTTTAACAATAGTTAAGTATGGTGATTAGTCACACAGCAATCTTTACGGTAAGAAAAATTAAGAAAGAACAAAAATTCAAAGACGTATGTAAATAATCGTGCTTGGGAAACGGCGAATCTCTCGAAGGCACTTGCGACGCCACCTCTTAAACTTTGACGTCGTCGGCGATTCGGTAAGCGAACATTTTCGCCTACCTTTTTCAAATAATAGAAGACTATGATTAGAAAAAGGTAGGCGAAAATATATTGCACAAACCTTTTTGATGAAAAGAATATAAAAATTAAAAAAATAATAATTTGTTATATCACCTATTTAGTTGAAACTACATTGATCCAAGGTATTATTTTACTGTGACAAGTACTATAGAGATACAACTAATAATTATGTTCTATGTAGGTACTCAACAATATGTATTGGCGGAACAATTAACCAAATGCCAAGGCGTTGCACTTTTAATACTGGATTATGTGTTCTACCGGCTACTATAAATTGATCTTTCCATATCTTTTTGATCCTTAAAGAGAACTGCGAATATAAAGTAAAGTAAAGCAAGGCAGGTCCCATTACTTTGGTCGAGACAGGACATTTAGTTTAATGTAACGTTGACCGTTCTACCAGTATCTAAGAATTCCATTGAAATTAATGTGTTTATATTTCAAGGTCGATATGTAGTACTAGAATAAAATCTAGACTTAACATTTATACATTAATTATTTTATACCTTCTCGCCGTCCATCAAGTGTACGTAGATGTGTGTAGGCAGGAGTACCCACACACCGACTTTCCGCCAGAGATATATTTTATTGCCAACGTGGCAGATGGCGAATCAATTGGATCAAGGACTACAACACATATGCCTTTGAATTTTATCGCAAACGTATGTCGGTTTCCCCTCGATGTTTTCCTTCACTATAAAGCTCGTGGTGTGACCAATCACTTTACTTAAGTTCAGAAAAACTTATTGGTTGAGTCATGATTCGAACTTGCAATCTTTGTGTTGCAGGCCACTAAGCCACTACGACTCGCATTGAATATACTCGTGAATTTTTTCAGACTCTTTTTGAAGAACTATATGCTGCTCTCTCTGGGGAAACACCTACGGGGAGTTTATTCTACAACCTGAACGTTGGCGAAAATAAACTCCTTCATAAAGAAAGGATTAAAAAACAATTGTTAATTGTTCATCAAGAGATTTTCTCGAATATTTTTCACTGGTCTATAAGCATTACGCTATAGACAAGGCTCTTTTTTAACAAATTATTGCAGCAAGCAATTAAGTCTCCATTAATAAGTTTTCTAGAAATAGTTTTGACTTGTCTAAAATCATTAAGGCAAGGCTATTTTGCAACAATCTGTTGTGAGTACATGTAGGTGTGAACAGATATATACATTATTTGCACTATTTTTTGTAGGAAGGTCAGCGTAATTGGTGGTTGATTAGATTTTTAAACTAGACTGGGTTGTTGAGGCTCTGAGTTATACTCGGGCACAGGAAACTGTAGATTTATGTTCTAGACATGAATTATTACATATTATTTGAACCATAACTTCCTTATACATACCTTGACAAAGGGTTAGGCAGAGGTGTATAGGTAATACCTAAACATCCACATTCCGCCAGAGATATATTTTAGGTGCTAACGTGACAGATGGCGGGTCCATCAACGTTACTCAAGCACGACTATACATACGCCTTTGAATGGCTTCTCAGACGTATGGAGATTTCCTCTCGATGTTTTCCTTCACTGTAGAGTTCGTGGTGTGACTAACCACTGTACTTAAGTTCAGAAAAACTCAATGGTACAGTCGGGATTTGAACTTGCGATCTTTGTGTCGCAGGCAACTACTCGAACCATTCGGCCACCACAGCTTCTTATACTTGCTCATTAGGGAATCCTAATGAATAAGATAATAAGGATTTTAGAGTTAACTTTTGATCGTCTTTTAAAAAAATAAGGGAAATTCCGTAGTGCTTAATATCGAACATAACCTTCCTATAACTTTTTAACTCTGTAGATAAGTTAACAAGTTCACACTGAAGAACATGTAAAATGAATGCAAAATGTAGTTCCGCTATCGTACCATTAGGAGCGCTGTAGTATTTTCTATAGATCCTAATATTTCGATTCAACGATAACAAACTCGTTGGTACCTTTAGCGTAAGGTATTATATTATGACTGTCCATACATTTAAAAAATCACAAAAAGTAATTCATAAGTCTCGCTTGTCACACAACGATTTTTCTCCTTTTAAACGTCCCCCACGAACAATATCCTAAAAAGTGCAACAATATAGATAGTCCATTTATTTCACTTGATATATGGATACGAAGACAGACTGACAGACATACCATTATCTACCACAATGGTAAACATATTTTTGACTAACGATTTGTTACACACTGTTATGTAGGCACCATATTGCACGGACGGGACTTGCGAAAACACGATCGAGTTACTTGAAACATAATAAAAAAATCGATTAACCAACTCGATTTCCATAGGGCCCACAATTACTGTATTGCAATTCGGAGCTTATTGTTTGTGTAGTTTCCAAATGGTACATTACCATAATCGATTGTTAACAATAATCTTTCATGACCGAGTCCCGCCCGTTGCGATCTCTGATCGATTGGTAACGAGATATCGATCAGCAAACCGTTGCATACTATTGGTACATACTACTTCTTGTTTTGAGATATTAACGATTTTTAAACGATTTTTGATGAATAATCGCCTGTGCAGTCTTGTTATATAAGATATTTTTCTACGTGACAATGATATAAGAAGAATTAAATTATTATGCCTCTTAAGAGTCATAGACCTAGAAATAAAAATACAACCTCTCCCTCCGTCCTAGTTTTAAGATCGGTTCAGTAGAGTTTGAACAGACTATGGTCTAACTTGTGTCAGCAGATGCATGAAACATCGCTTAAGATGGAATGTATCTAAATTAATGCAATGAGTTAATCTAAACACGAGAAACATTCCAATGAGCTCCTTGAGGAGGTGGAGGATTGTTGTATTGTGTTGGCAGAAGAGGGAATAATCCCGTTATGCCACATAGTATAACTCTCTGAACATAGTGTGCAACATGCAAGTGATACTTATAGATAGCCGTATGCTAGCTTGACGCTATTTTTGTATAAGAAAACATAATTACGTTCATTTATCGAATCAATAATTTTAAGTGAAGTTTAACATCGTGAGGAAAACCTGCATACATCTAACACAAAAATCAAAATGTACGTGAAGTCGTACTCAAGAAACGGAGAAAGGATGCTTACTGTCACGTCAGCATCTAAATGTATAAACAGAGGGAGGAGATTATTCATCCTTTACTTACCCCTTCGGAGAGTAGTAGAGGCGATAGACACGCTATCTGTCACGTTGGCACCTAAAGTATATCTCTGCCTACCCCTTCCCCTTACCCTGTGGGTAGGCGTGAGGATATTATAAGAGTATGAAGGTACTATCCGTTATATTATGAACATAGAGCAACATATTTATGAAACATAAAATACAAGCAAAAGCAAAAGTGTGTGCAAGAAGAGGCAGAGGAAGGCCACGTTCCAACTACCTGGATCAAATAGATCGGACTCTCAAGGACGGGAACGTTAAGAGTACTCGAAACCGACGAGCATGTATGAAGAGACTGATGAATGTGGACGAAGCGAAAGAGGCATGTAAGCCTAGAGAGAACTGGCGCTCTATACTCTCTCCCTACCCCGTTAGGGACTTGGCGTGATGATATGTATACAATAGAAGTACCACTGACGGAGTTTCGGAGAGTTATATCTGACATAACTCAGCCATCTAGAAAGTTCCCCTTCATAGAGATATAAACGTTCACGATAATACCAATACTCAAATCATTCGTTACAATTATCCTTATGCCAATATTGGTAATTGGTAGGCCGGCTCATGACACTCACATTTAGTAGCTATGTAATTATAATAATAATGTAATTATACCTTATTGTAATTCAAACTTCAATTATTTACATTACATTACATAAGACGGTTGCATAATTAGGAATGTTATGCTGTTCATAATCGATTGATTTTTCTTAAGTGTCGTCTCGTGGTTCGGCTAGGCTTGCTACATAAAGATTCTAAGTTCTAACTGATTGTACCAATGACTTTTAAAAACTAAACTAATGTATCTAAACTAAAGTATATCTATTTCTATATGTATTTCGCTAATCATTACGCTACATTTATATCGTATAAGGCTAAGTTAGCTTTTGCAAGAACAATGCAAGTGAGTTCAGCATGGAATTCGTCCAGAAAGGAAAAAAAACAGTTTCATACATACATACATACATATCATCACGCCAGGTCCCTAACGGGGTAGGCAGAGAGTATAGAGCGCCAGTTCTCTCTAGACTTACATACCTCTTTCGCTTCGTCCACATTCATCAGTCTCTTCATACATGCTCGTCGGTTTCGAGTACTCTTAACGTTCCCGTCCTTGAGCGTCCGATCGAAAAAACTGTTATATATTTTTATATCTCCAAGAGGTTCCACAAAAGTCCCTGATGGAGTAGACACTGATGTCTGTGGAAACACACTTTTAGAATACCCTTTACACTTTTACCGGAGGGTTATTTTGGTACCAACATAACAGATGGGTCGCCGATTAATAAGCACTCGTAGTATGCTAGATCACTCCACTTAATCCATATATATAAAATGAATGTTTGTCTGTATGTCCTTTATAGAATCGTAAACAGCTGGACCGATTTCAATGAAATTTTCTGTGCTACTTCAGGTGGATTTGAGAATGGTTTAGATTCACAATTGAATTGGCGCCACTGGGTCCGAGGCTTTTATTTTTCATCCAAACGAAGCTGGGCGGGCCAACTAGTTATTAATAAAAAATACGTAAAATTGGTACACACTACCGTAGATCGAACCTGCATGTTCGTTACGCTGTCAGATACCAAATCATTTAGCCACCACGGCTCTTATCATAAATAATATCTGTCAAAAGTGCCACAGACCAATTACTCGAGAGTCGTAAAACTGTGAAACTTCAGCGCTCGTAAGCCTACAAGAGAGAATTCAAGGTGAATTGTACAACATGTGTGTTGCAACGGTAGTTTGGTTAGACAATTTACAATTACGGATAGCATGATTGGCGTTCCGGTAAAGCGGCGAACACACGAGATAGTTTCACAATGGTCTCTGGGATTGCATTGATTTTGGTCGGCTTTGTTCTATATACAAAGATATACAAAGCAAAAGTGTGTGCAAGAAGAGGCAGAGGAAGGCCACGTTCCAACTACCTGGATCAAATCGATCGGACTCTCAAGGACGGGAACGTTAAGAGTACTCGAAACCGACGAGCATGTATGAAGAGACTGATGAATGTGGACGAAGCGAAAGAGGTATGTAAGTCTAGAGAGAACTGGCGCTCTATACTCTCTGCCTACCCCGTTAGGGACTTGGCGTGATGATATGTATGTATGTATTGTTCTATATGTCAGTCACTCATACAAGGCTACATACACATATATATGTATATATATATATATATCTGCACGCTTTCCGACAATTGTCCCCGAAGGGTTAGGCTATACTAACACATCCTCTATCCCGGAGCCAGCGTGACAGATGGCGAGTCCACCGCCGTTTCTCAACTATACAATACATCTTTGAATTTCATCTGTAACGTTTTAGTGTCGTATTACCGGGCTTTACGGTGAAGGAAAACAACGAGAGAAAACCTGCATACGTTTGGGAAAAAAATCAAGGGCGTATGTATAGTTGTGCTTCAGAAACGGCGTCGGACTCGCTATGTGTCACGTTAACACCTAGAATATATCTCTGGCGGAAAGTAGGTGTTTGGCTGCTTCCTATACACCTCTACCTACCCCTTCGGGGACCCTTGTGGGAATGCGTGAGGATATATTATTATTGTATACTCCTCATTATTTCAGATAGTTTACACCGAGTTATAATTTAATCGTTTTTAGGAACCTGAAAATAATAAGTGATTTAAAATGGCCTTTGTAGATCCGTCGTCCGTTAAGAATTGGCGACGGACCCCCATCTTTGCACTTCTGGACCGGTTCGGGGATGTGTGAAGAATTCCGTTTCCCTGGCCTAAGATGAATTTTGATGTACCTACTCAAATTTCATCTTTATTAAGTTAGTCGTAGAGTTTCCTATATTCCTGAATAACGATTCAATGTCAAGTGATCGATACGTTTTGCTTAAAACAGTCGAAAATATAATTGTTTCAGTATGTTGTAAAGTTTACAATACTGTTGAATTATGATTCGAAATCAAGGTAATGTTTTGTTTAAAATGACTAAAACGTAGAGTGTAATTGTCACGGCGTGTTCACTTCTTCTAACTTCTACTAAGTCCACTCCATTAGGTGTTGACAAATTATGACACACACAGTTTCTCTGAGACGGTTGCAAGTAATTTCAAGGTTGCCTTATAAGGCACTGCGGTTTGTCTAACTTCAAGTCAAACAGACTCATTGCCTTTGTTAGGTAGTTATTACCACGGGAATGGTAATGTAATTATGCCTGTAATGTAATGAGAATAATGATACAACTTTGCGAATTATACCGTAACAGTATACTGTGCGAATCTTGAGATTTGATTGTACACCCTGATTAGATAGTGGGTAGAGTTAGCAATTTTTCCTAATTAACAAAGGAATTCAAATGCGTCTACACGGCTAAAACTTGGATCGTTACATTTTGAGCATGACGTCATCGTCAACAGATTTTTTTGGGACAATTCCTCAAAAATTAATTGTAGACAACGAAATATTTACAAAGATATATATATTTACATAAATGCATAGGACATCCAAGACTAAGGTACAAACACTCGTGTTCGGATCCCCTCAGCGGGATCTGAACCCGCGACCTCAAGTTGCCCAGTCTGGAGCTCTAACCACTACACCAGACGGCCGTCAACTTTGACTACCGCATATTCTCACTAGGGAATAAGAAGGGGAAGGCAGAGTAACAAAACGCCCTGTTTTCGACTACACTATATATTATAGGTGCCAACGTGTCAGATGGAGTAGCAAAAGTTCCCGGAACTCACGCTACGAGAGACAAAAAAAAAAAAAAAAAAAGTGTCAGATGGAGGTTATCGTCGCATTGCATTACACATAAAACATTACACATTACACGTAAAAGAAAACATTTTTATGATAATTATAGGGTAATAATATTCAAATTGAGTTAGTTATTATGGTGAAAGACGGCATTGAGAGGAACCTGCCTACGTTTGTGAAGAGATTCAAAGACGTATGAATAGTCGCGCTTGAGAAACGGCGATGAGGTTGTCACCTGTCACATTGGCATCTAAATATATCTCCAGAGGAAGGTTCCCCTTCTCTATATATCTATATATTTAGATCTACCTCGCTCTTCTATGCGTAAATCTTTGTATTATTCGCTATTGTTCTGTCAATTTAGTAAATATTATTTCGTAGGAGGAATGTATTTCTATTGTGTAATCATAATGTTTTGGTATAATTTAAAACGCTCTTTAAGAAACTACAAAATTACTCAAACATGGAATTCCAAATGAAGGATATAAAAAAATGCGGATATTAAAGTTGACATGCATGACCCCTTCTTTGGAATGTTTGACTGCATTGTATATTTTATCTCAATACCAATTCTTTTCATTGCAAAACGCACTCTATTACAGAAATCAGTTCAAAATTAAACACTGTATCAATTATGCAGTTGTAATCGGTATTGACAATTTTATTTTGCAGCTGACGCCGTGATATGTAGGAACAATTTTAAGGCGGTGACAAAAGTAGCGACGGAAAATGTAAGTTGGTCAATTCTGTAGGTGATAGTTGAAAAGGTTCAATGTTTGAAACAAAGGTCGTTTGGCAAGGTCTTTTGGTAGGTATAATATAATATAATAATATATCCTCACGCCTTCCCACAAGGGTCCCCGAAGGGGTAGGCAGAGGTGTATAGGTAATACCCACACACCCACTTTCCGCCAGAGGTATATTAGGTGCCAACGTGACAGATGGCGAGTCCATCGCCGTTACTCAAGCACGACTATACAACGCCTTTGAATTTCTTCTCAGACGTATGCAGGTTTCCTCTCGATGTTTTCCTTCACCGTAAAGCTCGTGGTGTGACTAATCACTGTACTTAAGTTCAGAAAAACTCATTGGTACAGTCGGGATTCGAACTTGCGACCGTTGCGTCGCAGGCAACTGCTCGAACCACTCGGCCACCACGGCACTCATAGGTAGGTATAATATAGTGCGTCTTATTAATATTACGTAGAGAAACTCAATTTGTCTTAACGGCTCGTGGTTAGTTGCAATTTATCAATATGTTTGGACAAGAACATTCTACTGTAGTACTTACGTGATTGCACTATTAAATAAAAGGACAAATATTGTATGCCGTCTGTGAATTTGTGTTTATATGAATAACTTGCTGTGCCCGCGACATCACCCGCGTTGAATTTGATAATTAAAAAAAAACATTTCTAAATTAAAAGTGACTTAAGTTACTCCTTTTTGCATCAGCTATCTGCCAGTAAAAGTCCCGTCAAAATCGGTCCAGCCGTTTCAGAGATTAGCCGAGACAAACAGATAGACAGCGGTTATTTTAATATTACAAACAGACACTTCAATTTTATTTATTTGTATAGAAACATATCTTACAGTAACTTTATATTTAACTTATATTTTAAATGTCAGAGCCATGCTGACTTATACTACTTATACTTCTTTGGGGTAGGCCTTTGGGGACCCCCTTATGCGAAGGCGTGAGGATTTTTAACTGTGGAAATTTTTGAGGACATTTCTTGGTATGTTTTAGTCCTAAAATCTACTAATGAAATCATTCGCGCGTGTAATGGCGGGGCACAGATAGTGATTAATTTATGACGATGCAATAAGTGTTTTCTCCTAATAGATACACGTTGAATGATGTGCATTTGTTTCCCTAATGCGCGCGCCATCGCCGCCATCTTTATTATTACCCATACGTAACGAAAGATGGCGCATCAGATGCATTCTGTAAGGTATTTTTTTCTTCTCTGGCGTATTCTACTTTCTTTACGGGCTTTCCTTCACCGTTAAACTCGCGATGTCAAACAAATTAACACAAAAAACGGGGAATAATACGTTACCAATCCAATATAAGGCTATTTTTTTAGGATGGAAATTATTGGAACTGATACGATAAGTTCTAGATGGGTTTCTGTAGTAGGGGATGATAGCTCCGTCTTAAAACGGTCACTAACTTAATAGTTAGCCAACAAAGTAGCGGACAATGTACTTGTTGTACAAATATAAATACCAAAACTGTTTAAACAGACAAGAAATTCAGTGCATTAGCGCGTTAATTTCACTTTTACTGTTTATTATATACGTTTTAATATTCCAAAGTAGTCGTGTGTCAATAAAAGTGAACAGTTTTGTAATTAGAATAAAAATAAAAGTAACTTTCCCCGTCTTTTGTTTCACGTTGGATTATCTCATTATAGAGCAGTCTATTACTGCATCTGTGTCTTTTAGAATATTATGATAAAGTAAAAAAAATCTGTACGAATTTTGATAGGATTTCAACACATTGGATATGAATACAATGGTTAGAAGGCTACTAAATCCACATAGCATGTATATTGCAATCAGCTGATGATGGTAACCGCATTAGTTGATGGTAACCGTTTACCACCAGGCGAGTCGCATGCATGATTACAAAACTTGTTAATAACCGTACAGATCATCATGCGACTCACGGGGTAGGCAGAGAGTAACGCGCCAGTTCTCTCAATACAAATCTCTCAATAGTCTAGAACTTTATAATAATATAATATATCCTCACGCCTTCCCACAAGGGTCCCCGAAGGGGTAGGCAGAGGTGTATAGGTAATAACCCACACCCACTTTCCGCCAGAGGTATATTAGGTGCCAACGTGACAGATGGCGAGTCCATCGCCGTTACTCCAGCACGACTCCATACGCCTTTGAATTTCTTCTCAGACGTATACAGGTTTCCTCTCGATGTTTTCCTTTACCGTAAAGCTCGTGGTGTGACTAATCACTGTACTTAAGTTCAGAAAAACTCATTGGTACAGCCGGGATTCGAACTTGCGACCTTTGCGTCGCAATTGCAATACAAATATCGCAAGTTTGAATCCAAAATATATCTCTGGCGGAAAGTCAGCGTGTGTACTACCAATACACCTCTGCCTATCCCTTTGGGGACCCTTGTGGCACGCCGTGAGGATGTAAGAAGCAAATCTGTAATGTAACATTCTTATAATAGGTATATTACTTTACTACGTATTATTTCGACGGTGGTAGTATACATATATATAGTCGAGATATTGTATTGTGATAAATCACGCACGAATGCTATTCGAAAACTCGTTAAGGATTTCCGCATACTTTTTATAGGCGAATATTAGTTTTGATCACGATGAGGAAATTCCTTTTTTGAAATGCATAGCTGCAAATTATCTCTAATCTTTTCAGCTTCCGCTTCCAACGTTAAACTTTCTCATCAGAGGTATTATTAGTCGATCTTTTTTGTTAGCCAGTAATATATAGTCTTGTGTCAAGTAGTTCCCATAGGCACGCAATACAGGGTAAATTCGTAGCGACTGAGTGGTTCGAGTAGTTAGTTACCTGAAATGCACTGCATACTGCAATTTTGCATCCCAATTGCACCAATGAGTTTTTCTCAACTACAGTATAGTGATAATCATATCACGAAGCTTTTACGCTTTACGGCGAAGGAAAACATCGACAAGAAATCGGTAAATACATTTGGGAAGATGTTCAGAGACGAATGGAAGGTCACGCTTAAGAATTGGCACGCAAATATATCTCCGATGAAAAGTTACTATTACTAAAGTGTTATTGCTCTTTTCTTTCTCCTCTCTCACTTCTCTCCTCACTCACCTCCGTCTACCCTTTTGGGAAGGTGTGAAGATATATGCTGAAGGAGGAAGGAGGAAATAGTGATGAAAAATTGAATTGTACAACATTTGAATGTACACAATAACGATTACAGAACACGTATACCCAATATCATACTCACACTGTACATAATTTATTAAATACTTGATGTAATAGGCATACTTTCAATAGTTTTATATTAGACTAGCTGTCCCGCCCAGCTTCGCTCGGGTGAAAAAGTTAAATTGCCCGTAACACGATCGCAGCGCCACCTATTGGGTCCAATTGTAAATCTAAACCATTCTCGAATCTAGCTTAAGACACACAGAAACACACAGAAAGCTTCGCCCGGGTAAAAAGGTAAAATTCTTGAAACTCGATCGCAGCGCCACCTATCGGGTCCAATTTAATATAGCCTATGTTACTCGGGGATAATGTAGCTTTCCAAAGGTGAAAGAATTTCTGAAATCGGTCCAGTAGTTTCGGAGCCTATTCATTACAAACAAACAAACAAACAAATCTTTCCTCTTTATAATATTAGTATAGACTTACTCGCAACACGTACCAATTTAAAATGGCCTCTATTTTATTGGTATTTCCAAATATGTGAAGCTACTTTTAAAATGGTAGCATGTATGTTCTAAGTGAGATGGGGTCGGTTGATAACAAATTGCTTAATTATTATTTCGACAATTTCTCTTGTTACAGTGTTAAACATTTCGTCACACTTTAATGATAACATACCTCAACTGTTTCTCGTTAGCTGCTAATGGTTGTATCACGTTATGGCAGAAAAATATCGGGTAATTGTAATTCAGTGAAAGGAGCGATCGTTGCCAGTTGAGGCATTAGACCTGACGGTAAGCGGTAATCATTAAATATTTCATATTACCTCCTCCTTTTAACTTTCCTCGGTTAAAAATGTACATTACCTTCATAATTCACCATCTGTTTAGATAACTCAGATCGTGTTATGTACTAGTATATTATTATTGTGTATGTGACTGAATTCCTCTTGGACCGATTTTGATGTTTTTTTGTGTGTGCTCGTGTTCGTTTTTTTTTTCACCGAAACGAAGCTGGGCGGGATACCTAAAATTCTATTATATGTGTTGACACGCGAATACGCCCTTTTTTATGGTGGCCTCCTTGCGCTTGAATACTTTTGGTTAGGTCTTAACTTTTAGTTTCAGTTTTTCGACGTTTTTTTGTTGTACGAGTAAGTACAACGATTTATTCTACTACGATCTGTAAGGTGAAAGAAAACAGTGCGAAGGAAACTGCATAAGTTTGAGAAGAAATTCAAAGACTTATGTATGCTTGAGGAACGGCAGTGGACTTGCCATCTGTCACAATGGCACTTAAAGTATCTTCGGTGAGAAGAGGTTACTTATAAACTCTATTTAAAATATACTAGAAAAACTTTTTATTCACGAAAATTTCGATAATAAATTTAAAAATAAACTATTGATTATATTTTTATCCCGAAGGGGTAGGCAGGTTTATCCATACGACCTAATCATCTTATACAATAGGTTTTCAGTTACGCCGCACGTTTCGAAACCAATTTATATTGAAACTAATGAACGTCATTATTCATTAACTCAATCGACATTAATCTTTTCATTCAAAGCATTTAAAAGTTGTGTGTGACCTACATTATATTGTGGTGAAAAATGTAATTGTTTCGGTCTACATATTGAGCTATAAAATATAGTAATTATTAACAATTTCAAGGTTCAAACTAGTGTTATTGCCTCTTGTTATTATTTTCGTTGTAAAGATAAATTTTACTACTTGAAATTACCTAGGTAAGTATTATTAATAGCCATAAAGTTTCAATTTTACATTTTTTTTTATCTAAAGGGTATATCGTTTTAATGGAAAGATAGAATATGAGATACTTTGATCGTGACTATGACCTCATACGATTTATTTTATCCATAGCCGGAACAAGCAGTTTTCTTTATTAAATATGAAAATATTACTGATGTATGGTGATGATGAAAATATATAAAAAAAAACGTTTTTTAATTCTTAAATATATATGCGGCGATGGACTCGCCATTAGCCAGGTTGGCACCTAAAATATATCTATGGCAGAAAGTGGGTGTGTGGGTACTACCTATATTCCTCTGCCTACACCTTCGGGGACCCTTTTGGGAAGGCGTGAGGATATATTTTTATTTATATTATTATAACAACAATTAACGGTATTTACAAAATACAGTTTTATTTAATATTATTAGTTACAGTTGTATAACTAACTACTTACAGATACAATATTTTACTCAAATCGGATCCCGAGACGACGTGCCAAGAAGACCAGCAGCATCGCCACGCTGTGCTGGATAGCAATGCTAATTCTCCAAGCGAGATAAGTTAGTTTATGAATATTGTTGGATTATATAATAATGTTACTAGTTTCATTAAATGTGCACTACATTAATTATGCAGTAATATTACCGATTGTATTACACGTTAGAACTATAAACGTTATGTTCTATAACGTATCTTGATTACTTACTGAAGGTACAGTTTTGTCATGTAATTTATTTATAATATTTCCTCACGCCTTCCCACAAGGGTCCCCGAAGGGGTAGGCAGAGGTGTATAGGTAATACCCACACACCCACTTTCCGCCAGAGGTATATTAGGTGCCAACGTGACAGATGGCGAGTCCATCGTCGTTACTCAAGCACGACTATACATACGCCTTTGAATTTCTTCTCAGACGTATGCAGGTTTCCTCTCGATGTTTTCCTTCACCATAAAGCTCGTGGTGTGACTAATCACTGTACTTAATTGTTGTTATTGTAAATAAAGATAGTTAATACATTTTACTGATCCCTGGCGTGATTTTACGTTACCAATTAATTAGATTAAATTGATAATAGAAAAAAATTGGAACGATAATAGTTCTCCAGTCGTATGTATGAAGAGTTTGGTGCATGTGATTGAAGCTATAGGGAGCTGGACTAGAATAATGTAGACTGGTTCTCAATTCTGTCTGTCTACTCTATGAGTGATCCTGAATTCATGTAAATATATTAATGATGCATTTTTGTTAGAAGAGGCCTTGAAAACAATAGAATTATTGAATTTAATGAAACATTTAAGGAAACTTATAATAAATAAATAATAAATATAGTATATTGTTGATAAGAGCTAATTGTAAAGTTATTTCGTTTGTTTAGTTAATGAGTTATAAATTGATGAGTTTCATTGAAAAACTTTATTTTTATCTTTCTTTTAATAACCATGTCATAAATAGATCTATCTAACTATATTTGAAACGAACTGTATCCAGTTTACCGCGCATAATTTTTCGCATGTAAAACTAAAACCAAGTTTTATGTGTGTACATTTGTTTAGTGAGAGTATTTGCTGGGTGTGACCGTACCTACTACTACATTTACTTCTTAATTCGAATTCCCACTTTTTCGTTTCTTCACCACTTTCTTTGCTCTACTTTCTTCGTCCGTCTTTTCTTCCTTTTTCTTTTGTTTCTTCGTCCTTAAAAAGATAGGGTAGCCTTCGTATTATATTGGATATATAGCTAAGGTGGGCTCTCTAACTATCACATAGCTTTGGCCCCGGTAGTTGGTAGCGAATTGCTCGTGTCGTCGAAGTTATGGGAAGAGTGCTATTAGGCTATGGTATCATCAGCCTATCGTATGAA
Source organism: Drepana falcataria (assembly GCA_945859725.1). NCBI lineage: Eukaryota > Metazoa > Arthropoda > Insecta > Lepidoptera > Drepanidae > Drepana > Drepana falcataria. The sequence continues at coordinate 10,755,041 of OX243922.1, forward strand.
GCGACTATATGAGGGCTGTCGGGCGGATTGTTAGAGTCGGCGCGCTGGCGGTGGCTCAGGCCTGGCATTGGCGGTAGCTCTATGCAGCTTATGCTATCGAAGGCACAGCATGGTTATGTTTCTCTTGAGAAAATAGCAAAATGAGAGCAATAGCAAAGGTGCACCTCATAAGGGACCCAGGAGCCGTTCAGCATTCATAGAGGATAGCCTCCGAACCATACATAATCCGCCCCCTCTTGAACGTCGGGAATCTATAAAGGGTTTCTTTTCAAAAATATCGAGGTTGAAAACAAAGCTACATGCCAAGTTTTTTTCTAATCCAGTGGAGCGTGACTGAATATATCCGTACATCTATACTCACAAAATCGTTTTTAATAATTTATAGTAAGATACTTCGACGAAATTAATATAAAGTGCATATGGGTGCACTGCAATTGATAGTAAAGTGTGTCAATAAACAGCGCGGGCGGCGGCGCCGGCGTCTGCTCGCGAAAACGAAAGTGTTTCGCGACCTACATCACGCACTTTGGGCCCTGACGTAACTGTACTTACTGCGTTTTACATACATATTTGTTAGGGAAATTGGTATCTTTTGGATTCAACCATTAACGGAATAAATTAAATTAAATGTTTAGAACTTACTTTGTTACTTTTTCAATGACGCTTTCACTAAGGGTTTATCTTGTGAGCTGCCAAACCTGAAGGACTCTTTATACTCCAGAGAAAATATGTGATCATGTTTATTGATCGATGCGAGTCCGAAACACCTTAAGCACTGTGTATTTCTTCACCTAGGTATGCATATCGTTGCATAGTTCTTAAAGTTTAACGGAATTTAGTCTATTGTACATATCATCACGCTAAGCTCCTCACGGGGTAGACAGAGAGAGAGAAGAGCGCCAATTTTCTTTAGATTTACAGGAGTCTTTCACTCTTATTCATTTTAATTTCATATCATTAATTCAAAATTAAAGGAGTTCTTCAAGAAGGGTGTGAAAAGATTCCTGCAGGGTCGGCAGCGCGCAAGTGATACCTCTGGTGTTGCAAGCGTCCATAGGCGGCGGTAACCGCTTACCATCAGGCGGACCGCATGTTTGTTTGCCACCCAAGTGGTATAAAAAAAAAAGTGTCAAGTGCCCCTAACGTTCCAATTGAGTGTTTGATTGATTTGAAATATGTAGCTGGAACGAGATCTTTTTCCATACCTTCTTTCAGACCCTTTCATATTTCACATGTCGTGTTGACTTTTCTTCGCTCATCTCTTCTATATATCCATTCGCTGGGTACCTAAAGGTTAGTGAAGTGTTTAGAATATTTATTGTATATTGTCATGGATACCATATAAGCGACAGTAGAGCGCCAGTCTCTCTAGACTTACATACCTCTTTCGTTTCGTCCATATTCCTCAGTCTCTTCATTCATGCTCGCCAGTTTCGAGTACTCTTGACATTCCCATCCTTGAGTATCCGATCGATTTGATTTAGGTAGTTGGAACGTTGATTTCCTGCGCCTTCTCTTCCACACACTTTCCCATTGTATATCTGTTTCGTCAATCTTTCTTCACTCACACTGAAAGAATTTCTATACGTCCAAAACACCATCACTTGCCTTTCTTCATCTTTACAACACACCCTCGTTTACGCCTATTGCTTTGCAAATCTTTTCATTGCGGATTCAATCTAAAATCGTTACGCCGCAGATTCTTTGATCATTTTCATCTCAACTGCATTCATGGTATTTTCATGTATCCCTGCCATGTGCTAAAGTGGGCACCGTTATCGTGAATGCAATTATGTATGTTTGTACATGTATATCTTGAGGCGACGGCCCTGGTGTAGATCCACGCAGGAATGTAAGTTCTTGGTGACTATGCAATATTTATGTCAATTCGCTTGTGACCTAAATCACGTAACATTTTGAAGGTTATGACACTCCATTCGGCGCAATTTATAGCATCTACCTCTTTAAATTTAATTTAATATATAAAGCTTATCTTAAAAGTTTCGGTAACTAAACGACCTTACATTTAAAATTTAAAAAGGAGTACACGAGATACTTTCTTAGAAATGAATTAAGAACCATTGTTCGATGCTCTCAATGCTGATATGCATCGAAATTAAAATGGTTTTAGAATGTTATTTCAATTAAATTTATAACTATTCTTTATTTCCAACTGTAGTGGTTGAGCGACTTAAGTTACCTACAAATCAAGATTGCAAATTCAAACCCTGATGGCTGGAATCATAAACGTTTCTTGAACATATTTATAATGATTCAAGCAAGAGCATTTTTTAAATGAAGGAAAATATTATATATAAGGTTCGAGTGAGAAGAAAATTAAGTTGCACCTGGGGGTAAAATCGGGTCTGAGACTCCTCTAGTTCAGAATTTAAATGATTGTTGGGTAAAGATTGGGTGTTCGTAAACGGAGGTGTTACTCCTTCAGGAACCCCAAATAAGTCTTTGTGTATATTATTGCTTATTGATTACTACCTTACAATTAAACCTATCAAGATCATGCCTCCGAATCCGAGGCCCAGGTGACAAGAAGGCTGGTACATATTCGCAAAAGAGCATGGCAATAATGCCAGCCTTCTTGGCATCCTCCGGACGACGATCTTGGGATAGGAATTTAATTTAGTTCAGTTTAATTTTGTAACTTTTATTTATATTACGCTTCATGTTATTGATTATGTATTTTCTAGAGTGGTTTAAGTTGTAGGACAAAAAGACATCAACGGGTTGTCGCAAATGTCACGTTGAGTGTCCGAGTACAATAGACATCAACGGGCTATTCAAATCAATAAATAATCTTATATTATTATGTATGCTTATTGATTTGAATATTTTTTTACCGCAGCGGCTTATCTCTAGTCTACAGTAAAATTATGCTTCTATTTTGGGGCTATTCATCATTACCGCTTAACCATTACAATGAGTACATGATATTATTCAGTGATGTAAATTATGAATCTTAATTATTATAATGACTTCGCTTAACGATCAACACTAAATTGAATTTTAAATAATTTTTAAAATGTTTAACTTTTATAATTATTTTTTCAATAATTACCAAATCGTTTTTAGCATTGTATATAAGGTATGCAGTAGTATGAATAGTAGAAGTATGGAACTTTGTTCGTTGGATTTTGTGCTAAATATAACTTCCACCACCGAAAATAAAAAAAAAAAATAGGGAATTAAGAACTTTTTTGCAAGTCACTTTCATTGGAATATTGTGAACATTTAAAAATCTATGAAAATACATATTATATGTTTTTACACACACACATTCACACGAATTGTTCATATTTGTATGCTTACATCCAGACAACTGCATTACTATAAATGCAATCTTATAAATGTTGACCGTAAGCGGAAAATTTCATCTTATTTATGCGAATTATGTCGTACTTACAACTTTGCAAGAAGGAACTCGATTTATATGTTGCCTTGATATTTGAAGCTGCCTTAAAAGTATTTTTTAATGTTCATAATGAAATACCCCACTCAATTTGAGTAAAATATGAATTTTATTATTATGTAAATTACGGTATGTATAATGATTTTAAACGAAAGACAGAATATTTATTATGTGTCAAGCGAAAGAGGGCAGATAGTCACATTTAGCTCTATGTTCTTAGCCCCGTGAGGGATTGGCCCCATGGTAGTATGTAATTTATGTAAGAGTATTTAGTACATTTAAATTTAATTGGTAGCTTTTTCCTGACTCTTTACTACATTTCTTCCTTTGAGCTGTTCTATCATAGTTGCGTAACAAATATCCATATAATTTTTTTTTTATACCACTTGGGTGGCAAACAAGCATGCGGTCCGCCTGATGGTAAGCGGTTACCGCCGCCTATGGACGCTTGCAACACCACGGGTATCACTCGCGCGTTGCCGACCCTGCAGGAATCTTTTCACACCCTTCTTGATGAACTCCATATATCCATATATCCTCACAAATTTTCATCTCATATCATATTTGCAAGATGAGAGCGTGAAGAGTTCTCGAAGCCGAGGATATATGAAGAGGTTGATGAACGTAGTCGTAGCAAACTATTGAACAATCTGGTGAACTAAGCATAGAGTTGTATTGTTTTTTCTCTTGATAAAATAACTAAAGAAAACATTGAGCAAAAACCTAGCTCTATATTCTCTGCTCATCCCGTGAGGGACTCTGCTTATGTTATTTATATATATTTTATACAATTAAATATAATACAGTTACAGGTTATAGATAATCAAGAATTTGTTTTTGCACATTTAGTTTGGTATCATTCAAATCGGAATAAAATTAAGATTAATGTCATTCAGTGAAGACCAATGGTAATAAATAATAAGTTCTATACAATAACAACAATTAATAATATTTACAAAGAACAGTTGAAACTAACTACTTACAGATAAAATATTTGTCCCAAATCGGTATCCCGAGGCAACGTGCCAAGAAGACTAGCAGCATTGCCACGCTGGATAGCAATGCTGATTTTCTGAGCGAGATATGTTCCAGCCCGCCTGTCACGAGAGGTCTCGACTAGACGGCGCGAGACCTCTTTAAAAAGATGGTGAGCCTCAGGACCCCAAGGCCCCAGAGTTTCAACCGCAAATGCAGCAAATATGTAACCTGACCCGAGACAGGCATACTTGCGGCGCTTGAGGCACTCCTGCTGAGCAGCAGTGGCGCCGGCCGCCACCGATGTGTCAGGAAGATGGGAAGGAGCCAGTGTATCGACACACGTAGCGTCCCACACTAAGGGCCGACCCATCCTCCATGGCATCAGAGACATACCGTCCGGCCTCCGGCCATCGCCGCGAGACCGACTGGTTCCAGCACAGCAGGCACGCCGGCGCTGACCAGAGCCAGAGCACGGCGTATCAAGTCATTTATGGAGGAATGACGTGATATCCGGCCGGCACTGCTGATGCAGGATAGACCATGGTGTCCGGAGTAATTGACAATGTCCCCGCAGTGACACCGATGTGGGACAATACATTTAGCGCCTAAACGTAGGCTCGCAAATAAGTTCTTTAAATGATTTCGTTTTTAAATGTCAAATAATTACTTTAGTAATTAAAGATACCAATCTTGATTACGTACTTAGAATAATTATTACTTTATACCTGTTTCTTTTATATGTTACATGTTTCCGCACTGGTACCCGAACTACTCAATTAAACTCAAATAGTTACTATTTGTCTGCTAATAAGAATGCATAGCACTATCCCAGCTCAGTATCCGTCTTACTCCAAATCCCTGACATTTTGCATACTTCCGTAACCCTTGGGCTGTGGTCACTATGACAGCGATGAACTGACGCTAAGATTAATTACCTACTATAACGCAGAAAGAAAGACCTTCTTTCTTTTCTCAAATTTTTACTATCCATATAATTTTCTGCAGAGATATAAATAAGTGTTTATTTTATAAACGTGTGGCTAAACAAGGCTAGCTGTAGGTCTCCGGTTCTCGCCATTGGCTGGATCCCGGAATCAAAGGATAAAAAATAACAAGTACTCCTAAATATATTCCTGATTTCAGGTCAATACCGTGCGCAGTTAAAATACCGAATGAAGGTAGCTATATCGTTATAAGTAATCACTCTTATAATTCATACATTAATAATATTAACAGCCATCTGCAGTCATATCCTTCGGAAGAGGATACTTTTAATTAACACTGCACAACTCATAAACTAAAAATTCCATCTCATACGTTGACTAATTCTAGTCAATACCTTCTTACGCAAGCATATAAATTGAAACTACGACCAGCCTCCTATTATTCGCATCTTGCAGTTTGCAGTCAGAGCAGTTTTTGTGAAGTCCGCTGTCAGTGGAACCGCGACCTTTAAGCCTTCAAGTGGAATTGTATCGCCCCACCATTGCAAGCGCGCGCGCCTTGCTGAGACCGATCACTCTCGCGCAAGAGCGCTGAGCTTTCGCGCGTCGATTGGGTACTATGCATCGGTGGTGATAGTGCAGTGCAGTGTTATACATCGTGTTCTGTGCAAACCGCAATTATGAGGTCTTTCGGCGTCGCGGCGCTTGTCACGCTCGCTGTTATAACAGGTGAGGCTTATATGCGTTTTGTTGACGAATTTTGTTTTAACAAAACTTAAATAAAATTTTAATTAAATTTTAAAATACTAATTGCATATGCATACTTATTATAATAACATTATGAAGTGCTTGAACTTTCATTTTGCTATTAAAATGTTTTGCATAATTAATTTCGATTAATAATGAAACGACGTTAACTAAGTGAAGTATCAAGAAGCACCGCTAAAAATACATCGGAGTCGTGATTTAAAAGTTTCATTTCGTAAATGAACATGTATATTCCGGTCATTACCATAATATATCTTCAATGTCAGCCATTAGAAATAAAAATTTAAAATTTAGAATTGCAAAAGCGTTTTAGAGTCGTATAATGCTAGTAGACACTTTCGATCTCTGCGTTAGCTCGTTACTAGCAGGTGGCGTGCGGACTTTTCATTCATTGCACTCGTATGGGAAAAATATGACAAAAACGTAGACAAACGCGCATGCGCACTGAGAGGTATACTTGAGCAATAATACTAGCCAAACCATACTATTAACAAATACGTGCATAAACATTTTTTGAATTGTTCACAATCACAGTGTATTGCAACTGTCTAGCATAATAATTGGAATCCGTTTTTTGCGTAATCTCCGTTTTTTTGCGCCTACGTATGCGCCGCTACCGCGATCGTAAATCGCGCGTAGCACTCGGTGAAAAATAATGATTTATTTTTTATACAAACGTATTTGACGCTTGATAGGTAATGATGAGGATCTTGTTAGTATATATACTTTGAACGTAGAATTAGTTCCCAGTAAAAAGAAATACTTTATAGTTGTATTTGACTCCTGATACTTTCTAATAAATGGTTAAGACAATAGTAAGCTATTGATATATGTATATCAATAAACAGGATATCAATAAAATATACACGTGATATACAGTGAATAATTTAGTTCCTAGGAATTACTTCATATCCTTTTAAGGAAGCTCATACAGGAAATAAAATATTTACTTTAAAAATAATTCTTATAATCGCATATATTGAGAGGCATAGATTGACATTTCGCACTTTCGATTCTAAATTAACACATAATGCAATTGCATCTTAACTCAATCACACAAACGCGTTCTTTGACATTCAGCATGTGCTAATAAAAAAATACAGCGTGTAATTTCATAACCAATATCGGAGTTCAATAACATTTTCTATAAAATACCGCTAAGTTCGTTAGTAATATTTATTGCCCAATTTATCAAGCAATTAAAGAGTAGTTTCCTGGCGTGTGACTCACGAGATCCCGTTTCTAGTATTCCGTAAATTCCATAGGTCAGTGTTTTGAAGGTATTCGCTTTTTATTATATGTTTAATGTTTGTATAAAACGCTTTATCATTTGTCAGAAAAACTGATGTGAATTAATAAAAAAGCTCCGGTTTCCTATTACGACTTAGATAATAATATAATGTGTGTAATGAATAATTTATTGCTGATCTTCAATGTTCAATTCGAATCGTATTAATATATCTTAAGATATTTAAAGTAATTAAAAAGTTAATTCGGACACATTATTTTAATAATATAATATGTCCTCACGCCTTCCCACATGGGTCCCCGAAGGGGTAGGCAGGGATGTATAGGTAGTTACCACACACCCACTTTCCGCCAGAGATACATGCCAACGTGACAGATGGCGAGTCCATCACCGTTACTCAAGCACGACTATACATACACTTTGAATTTCCGCGAGCTTTACGGCGAAGGAAAACATCAAGAGGAAACCTACATACGTCTGAGAAGAAATTCAAAGGCGTATGTATAGTTGTGCTTGAGTAACGGCGATGGATTCGCCATCTGTCGCGTTGGCACCTAATATACCTCTGGCGGAAAGTGGGTGTGTGGGTATTACCTATACACCTCTGCCTACCCCTTCGGGGACCCTTGTGGAAGGCGTGAGGATATATATATATATATATATATATATATTATATATGAAAGAACTCATATGGAGAGGTTATCACCGTTTCTCAAGCACCATGCATTCGACTGCTCACACTACTGTATGAGATTGTGGATCTCGTCTCGATGTTTTCGTTCACCGTAAATTTGTAGTGGTGGTTATATAGGATGATGAATTTATTATTTCCCATATATTTCACACTAATCTGTCTCTCACTAATGTACAAATTTTCCAAAACCTACCGATTGGTGAATCTAAATTTACAAATTACTTTCACATGAATATAGATTAATTTAATAAAACAAATACTATTAAACTTAGACTCGTATGTATAACAATATTGGATTAACATTTTGTTCCACGTAAAGCGTGTCAATGGCTATCGTATTTAAATTGGGGAACTTTCGACCTTGTTCCGACCTCTGATGTATCAATTTGGTTAAGTTATATGATAAATAAGATATTGTTTCTTTGAGCATACAAGCAATGTATGCTTAATTTGTATGCTTTAATCGTGGTCTTCAGGCGAGGTTAGGTAAATTATGATAAAGTGAAGTCTCAAGAGAATTTGAAGGGACAGAAATGTAGAAAGGGATCTGCGAGTCTATAGGCACAGATCTATAGGTACTAGAGAGAACTTTTGCTTTGAGAAGCTCTGTGCCTATATTAATAATAATAATAAAACTGCCTATGTATGTATATATATACATATACGTATGTAAATACGATACGACGACTGTTAAAAAGTTTTATTACAATAAAAATGTTGCATATATTGTGATGAAGGGTATTTTTTTTTTCAAAAGCAAAACTTACCTAATCGAACCTCCTGAGATAATACTCAGTTCTATTTATATACAGTATTTGAATAATTCAAACCATTTCTAAAATTGTCAGAATAATTTATTAATAGTGTTATAAAAACAAACAAATAAATACAGCTGGTAGCGATCTTAATATGATCGTGCTGGATCGTGAGTTGGAAAGGAAATAGAGCAAATAGAAATGATAATATCATTCACAGCTATTTGCTTATGATACGTTTTAATAATCAATTTATTTCGCGCTGCTTTATTTTAAAAACATCCAAAAAGACTTCTTCTTTTCATCAGTCAATACGATACCTTTGCCGAGTATGAATAAATCATGATGATACATTTTTAATTGAATAGAATATTTATCTCTAGCGCAGTGGCAATTCAAAGTCAATTTATTTGACGTAAGACCTAAGTTTGAGGAAATCTCTACAATACTTTTGATAAATAGCTAGATTACAGCTATTTCTTAATTTTACGAACTTAAGTACAGTGATTAGTTAAACGAGCTTTACGTAAAAGAAACATTGAGAGGAAATCTGCATACATTTGAAAATAAACTCAAAGACGTATGGCCTAGTCGTGCTTGGGAAACGACGGGAAGGAATTGCCATCTGTCACGTTGACAACTAAAATATATCTCTGGCGATTAGTGGTTGTGTGGGTACTAAATAGCTTCCCTTGTAGGAAGGCATGAAGACGATATATTTGGACTTTATAACCTACAAACATTATCACCTATTCTTCTTTATGATCTCATCTTTCTGCAAGGATTCAAAATGTTATGTTAGAGGTTAAATAACAACCACATTTGGCCGAGGACATTTTGGTGACACATGACGGTGTCCAGAGGTTTCTTCAGACTTCTTGTCCTTCGTAAGTTTCGTGACAAATTAGGTATTATAATTAGCTGTTCAATTGATGTCAATGTTGTAAGAAGCAATGCCCTGCTAATGAAACTGATAATGTAAGGCTGTGTAAGTACTTATATAAGCGCTGGACGTGTTTGGGCGCATGCAACATAAGTATGCGAAATACGCACCTTTTCAACATAACTGAAATTAAAACGCTCATTTTTTACCAAAAGGTGCCGTTACTCAATACGTTTACGACAATTATTTGCGGTATTGTTATGCAAACGCGTCAGTATTGGTGAGTAGGAGTTAGTTTGTGATACGTTGTTGATCGCTCGTCACGGTCGCTTGTCTCTTCATAGGTTTTTGTAACAATGGGTCGAGAAAATTTGAGAAATTCGATTGATATTACGAACGTCCTCGTATAAATAAGTTTGCTTAGAAGCACACGAGTGCCACCGGTAATTATCTTACTAATATTACACGTGTGAACGTTTGTCAGGATGTTTGTTACTCTATCCCGCCAGAATGGCTGACCTGAGTTGGATGAAATTTGACACAATGACAGATTACAATATGGTTAAGCTAAACACATATGATATGATTTATTGCAGAAAAATAATGTGCCAATAAAATTATTTTTTACGCGGGTGAAACCACGGGACATTGCTAGTTAGCTACATAGTTATAAGTGATGAGGAGATACAAAGAAAAGTATCATAATAATATGACGAAATAAATTTGCACACTATATATGAAAGGGGAAAATAGGCTAAAAACATATTTTATTAAATTGTATTTCTGCAACCGAGAGATAGGTACCTGTTTGTATCAGTTTTAATACTCAAACAAGATAATATATAAATATGGACATCATCATCTCTTTCTCTTACACATCAAAGTGATCGACATTCTAAAAACCCTCGTACCACGATCCCGCATCCTTCCCAGCGGAAAGTTTCACCACAGTTCCTACTAAGCGCCATTCTCGTATCGTAGTCCCATTTCAATACATCGCAGACCTTCAACCAATTGCGTTACAGTTTTCTCGAGTTAAACCTATTCTAAGGCATTGTACAATGCGATATGAATGTCAGTCCATTTTTCAACCCGATATTGCAATGACATGTTGAGTAAAACTGTCAACGAGTTGCTTATAAACTACCAATTTCTAACTTGCTGTAAAACTCGTTATATCTGTATTCTCCTTAACATTTTTGTTTCTTTTTTTTATCCTCATGCCTTCCCTAAGGGTCCCCGAAAGGTTAGGCAGAGGTGTATAGGTAGTACCTACACAGCCACTTTCCGCCAGAGATATATTTTAGGTACCAACGTGACATATGGCAAGTCCATCGCCGTTACTCCGTTCTTCCAATCGGAGTTCTCCGATTGCAAGATATACATACGCTATCTCGCCTCGATAGCCCATCCCTCTATATATATATCACTACGGTACTGCCCTGAAAAGTCCAGTCCAGCCCAGCTCCCTTGCTCGCGATCCAGCAACGCCCTAAGCCGAGGTTCGTACCCCACAGGGGGTGCCCTTAGCTGTGTTGCTTAAAAAAAAAAGTGCCTGGCTGGAGGCCTAGGTCTCGCCATTGACCGGTTAAGTAGCAAAAGTTCCCGGAACTCACGCTACGAGAGACAACACAAAAAAAAAAGCCCTGAAAAGTTCTGCCTAGTTTAGGCATCAGTTCTTCAACACAAGATATTGTGTTCTTTTCACTTATCAATAGTGTACCTATGTACTTCAGGTTTCGTTTTAGAAATGATTAACATCATCATAAGGCAGTAAGTTGTCATTTTGGGTTTTCACACCTTGTTGCTAAATGCATAATCGGTTACATTGACCCTTCCAATAAAAATCATCCAAGACTCAAGTAGATTCGATAATGTTGGTCAAGGTTCCGCAGTTTCACAAAACCATTAGTGATTCCGTACGTGTGTAGGTACGATTGTTCTCGGTCAGAGTGACTAAGGAACAAAACTATGTCTAGGTTTTCACGCGTGGTGAAACACTTTTTTTAATTTTTTTTCTTTAGAAATGTAAATACAATTCGGTCAAGAGTATTTGATATTGTTACTTTTTTGTTGTCAACTTAAGAAATTATACTTACATTAAAATATTCATATAAATCATATTGTTGATCTCTAAAAGTATCATATTCTATATAACTGTTATTGTTTTTTGAGCGTGTGAGTTTAATAATATATGTATGTATATGAATGTGGCTATCATTTGACAAAAAATATATACATGGCTACTCACGCCGCGGGGGGCAGTGTAGTATTAATAAATATCTGTGTAATAGGCTCTATCCAAGTTGATACTTGATATATATATTATTTATCTATAAATATAGTCAGGACGTTGAATACCACTGATGGAAAATAAAAAACAGTCTGTAAAGAGTCACGAGGAAGGGGGCGAGTAATCCGAACTTCCTTGTCCGTTTACGATTTTCAAAGAACCACAGACGTGATTTTATTTGGGTTGTCGTATTATCGTTGGAATTTCTGTACTGTGATTGTTTTTTTACTCATGCTAATATATTTTATATATTACCGTTACTTTAATGTTGTAAACATGGTTATTTTGTTAAGTGAAAGGGCGTTGAACTTTTCAACTATTTTACTTTACTGTTAAACTTATGTTCCTATGTATGAAAATCCTGCATAAACTTGGCTTTATGCATTCAAGATTTTCTTTATCAACCTTGTGGCTTCCAGAACAGCTGACATAGTTCTTAGATAGGTATGTATAGATATATATTGAATGGGCATTTCATGTTGCAATCCCAAATTCGCATATAAGGCAAAGCGCATAAATATTATCTCGCATAGTCCTTTGAAAAGAGATGACAAATAGGCTGTGTGCACACACATAAAGGTGTGTTTGCCATAGTTTGTATCTACACTAATTCTATGCATATTGCTACACAATTTTGGGCCATATTCTAACGTATCTAATGTATGGATTTACAAAACAAAGTGAAAATTTATTTATCGATGTTCACATTTTGCTTTAGTGGTTTGGTTTGCAGAAATGGCTTCTTTTTTTATTTTAACTTCCCTTTTTTTTTGGAATTTCTTGCGTGCTTTGTATTTGTGAATGGTTTGATGAATGTGCGGATAAGTGGCTAAGCCCTAACGGAACTTAAGCTTAAGTTATTTTAGGTTGAAACTCCTTGGTACAGTTGGAATTCGAACTTGCAATCTTTGTGTTGCAGGCAACTATCGAACCACTCGGCAACTTGTCATGTTATGTTTTTAAGATGAATAACTGCATCATAGATTCGGACTTAGCTTTTTTATAAGTCTAAGCTGTAGGTCAATGTCAAAATAGCTGTAACAACAATATACTACATCGTTCAACCTGCCTGAACATTACGAAAGTGCATCAGTTCATGGCCTAACAAGCAAGATGTTTTTTTTTCATATATCTGCACGCCATGTTCCAAGGGTAAGGGGAAAGGTAAGGCAGATGTGTGTAGACAGTACCAAAACACACATTTGTCGCCGGAGATATCCTTTATGTGCCAACGTGATAGATGGCGAGTCCATCGTTACTCAAGCACGACTATACATACATTGAATTTGTTGGTAGTAGTAAGTTTCCTCTCGATGTCTTGGTGCTCGGTCTTGGTGAAGGTCTTGGTGAAAGCTCGTGGTGTGACTCGTATTGTACTTAAGTTCAGAAAGCTCATTGGTACAGTCAGGATTCGAACGTGCAATCTTTTTGGTTCAGGCAATTCCAACCACACTGCCACGACGACTCTTAATAAATTCACGAAAAAATCCGTCTCAGGTCAAGGTTACCCACGATATCACAGCCTTATTAGTGCGACGGATTAATAAACAGTTATTCTAATGCGATCAAAAGTGTCATGCCTACATAAGTCAGATTCATTCTTATAATACAAGCTGCGAACTGCGATTTCCCTCGCGAAAATTAGATTATCTATACAAATTTTAAAAATGCTTGAGCCTTAGTATATATGGTGTTTTGTTTGGAACAAAACATAATAGACTGATCGGCATTCTATTATGTATGTTAAACCTAATCTAATTCCACCTCGCCGTTCAGGCGTGAATGAGTAATAAGCACCTATCCTTGTTTTACTATACATTACTTGCTCATTTTGGGACTTCTGGTCACGTACGCAATTTATATAATATTGTTTTAAGGAGAGCGACCCTAATATATACCATAATAACCCGTAATATATTTTAATTTCTTATTCTAGAGGAGATTAGAACTTACTCTTCCATCATACGTCTTTGATATCGTCAGAAACTCAGCGAGAAATGAATGTAGTTTTATTAAACATCGAAGATAGATAGGACCATGTATAAAACAGGATTAATCACACCACGAGCTTTAAGGTGACCGAAAAATTGTATACGTTCCAGAATAAATTCAAAGAGTATATAATCGTGCTTCAGATATGTGGCGAATACTCGCCACATGTCACGTTATTATAATATAATGCAATATAAACACAAGCCGTGGTGGCCGAGTGGTTCGAGCAGTTGCCTGCGACACAAAGATCGCAAGTTCGAATCCCGACTGTACCAATGAGTTTTTCTGAACTTAGGTACAGTGATTAGTCACACCACGAGCTTTATGGTGAAGGAAAACATCGAGAGGAAACCTGCATACGTCTGAGAAGAAATTCAAAGGCGTATGTATAGTCGTGCTTGGGTAACGGCGATGGACTCGCCATCTGTCACGTTGGCACCAAATATACCTCTGGCGGAAAGTGGGTGTGTGGGTATTTATTACCTATACACCTCTGGTTTCCCCTTCGGGGACCCTTGTGGGAAGGCAATATAAACACTAGGAAATCTGTGTTCGTATATATCAACTACGTATATATAATAAAGAGAGACTTCAGATTCTTTGAGAACTCTTGGAGTAAGAAAATTAAGGAACAAATATGTTTAAGCAATAGTTTGTTTCTTGTATCGGTTGATTCATAGAAGGAATATGATACCATAAAATGTTGAGTGGGTATTAAAGCATTATTGGATATTACAGATTTATTGTTTGGCTTGACCTTATACGACCATTCGGCATCGGCATGTGGGCAGATAACATTTGTTAGAAAACCGTTAAACAATAAATATAATAATACTAGTTGTCCCGCCCAGCTTCGCTCGGGTGGAAAAAAAAAGATGGTGGCGCCACCTATCGGGTCCAATTGTGAATCTAAACCATTCCCAGATCCCCTTGAACACACACAAAAAATTTCATCAAAATCGGTCCAGTCGTTTAGGAGGAGTTCAGTCACATACACACGCACACAAGAAATATATATATTAAGATAATATATCCTCACGCCTTCCCACAAGGGTCCCCGAAGGGGTAGGCAGAGGTGTATAGGTAATACCCACACACCCACTTTCCGCCAGAGGTATATTAGGTGCCAACGTGACAGATGGCGAGTCCAGCGCCGTTACTCAAGCACGACTATACATACGCCTTTGAATTTCTTCTCAGACGTATGCAGGTTTCCTCTCGATGTTTTCCTTCACCGTAAAGCTCGTGGTGTGGTTAATCACTGTACTTAAGTTCAGAAAAACTCATTGGTACAGTCGGGATTCGAAATTGCGACCTTTGCGTCGCAGGCAACTGCTCGAACCATTCGGCCACCACGGGTTTTACAATAAATATGTTTAGATTAAGTCTCAATTATTTTTACTATTAGAAATTATAATTTGCCGTGTATAGAGGCTATGCTAGGGCGTGATATTGCCATATTAATTATTCTATAGTATATAATATGTGTATACATATATCTGTCCCATGACTATTCTTGATGTATTGTTGCGCAAACACGTCAAGGCCCCCAGGTTTGATACTAGAAGTAGAAACTAAGCTAACACCATTCCATTATCAAAAATAAAAATGATTCCAAATAACGAATGAAAAGACCAACTAGTATTGGCTAAAAAATCAATTGCTAAACTAAACGAAGGAAAATAGTTATTACGAAATGAAAAGCCGTTAAGAAGGAAACTATAACATACATTGGTAAATTACAACACACACGCACAGAACGAGTAATAAGAGTTGCATTGTAACATTTCTCGTTTGGTAGGTAAGTGTTGCAATTTATTCATAACGATATTTTTTGTGGTCGCTGAGTGGTTTGACTAGTCCTACCTGCAACCTAAAGATTGAGTTCGAACCCCGAACTGCCTACCCCGTTAGGGACCCGGCGCGTATAAAACGTTCTGGATATGCATGTGACGACCTAACATTGTTTATGTTTGGTCGTATCGAATTAACTATTACTACTGGCAGCAAATAAGATCTCATCGAATTTTCAACTACATAATATTTACACTCGTTTGTGTAATTTTAGCACCATCCTTAATCAAATCAAATCAATCAAAATCTTTTTATTTCACATAGGCCCAGATGGGCACTTATAAAACGTCGAAAAAGAAGCACGGTTCGGGTTGGTCGCTTCCATGGAGAAGAACCAGCAAGAAACTCCATGGTTACTCTTTTCAAATCATTAGGCATATACAATATTTTTTTCGTTACAGCAATAGTACCCAAGTATGGGGGAACAACGTAGGTCCGACAATAGGTCGTTGCTTACTATACAAAGCATACATAAAACAAGATAATTATAACAATGTTAGCAAGATCTAAGAATCTACAAAGCCTACAATGTTCTCACATTCACAAATTGGACAAATTAAACAAGTGACACAAATATTGTCATCAGTACTGTAACTAATTCTGGTCAAGATATGGAATAAATTAAAATAAAAAAAAGGAAAATTATTATTGTATAAAAAAAAAAGCCGAATTGAGAAAAGAAAAAGATTCAGAATAGTTAGAGACATCCACAAATTTGTGCCGTTTGTGAGCTACCAAGGAAGCCGCATGCGCAGAAGGAACTAGAGCCAAACTTCTTTATCTTCAACGTAGTCCTTGATTTTATAATATGATAATAGTTAATAATTAGCGTTTCTCTACCTATTCATAATACACGGCCTTATCTTTCATCTATTCGCTCACAACTTAGTAATTTCATAATTTATTGGATTCAAAGTAATTCCTTTTGACTGAGATCACCTTTAAATAAAAACAAAAGAAAACGATAAAAAGGCGTTTTTTTTTTCAATATACCTTGTTATTGTTCATAGCTGCTAATACTTCAAAAGTGTGAAGATGACCTCATGGCAAAATCATTTTGACCTTACCTCTGCGATTACTTAAAAGCATTCTTAAAGGAGACTCAACGACTGGTTGTTATGTCAGACTAAGTACCAACATTTTAAAGTTTAAAGTTCATATAGGGGCATTCTGTGAAGAGTAGTCAAACTAGGATAATGGATGTGTACAATGATAGTGTGTATTGAGTAATTAATACATGACATCACGCCATTTCAGTACTCTGTGCTCAACGAGGTAGACACAGAGTAGTGTGCGAGACCTATTTCGCTTAATCAACCTTACATTACAATACTCGTCACACATGTTGTGTTTCCTCTACTCTCGCTTCCGGCTTTTATTGTTCGGTCAATTTGATCTAACTGATTGGATCGTGGAGAAAGACTTTTTGCTTCTTTTTCTTGTTCATTTATGCATATTTTTTGGCAGAATGATTCGGATTTGATATAATATTGATAGGAATATATTTTTTTTTATCATGAATCAATTGTAGTATGTGAAAAGTCACACAAAATACTTAAATTAAACGTTTTAAGTACTCACACACGGAAGTTACTCTACTTTCAACATTATTCACCAATCCAAGATATAAATGTCATTAGCATCCAATATACATTGTCATAGTCCTACTCAATGACACGTATTTTTTCACATAAAAATTTGGCAAAACGGGCATTTAACTAAGCCAATATTTTCATACACGTCTATTTCGAGTGCCGACGCTGAAGATTACGTCAAAAAGTCGAACAAGCACCAATTTAATATAATCATATGATATATTTAATGGCACATTAATTGTTTAGTGAAAATGCTCTCGGAAAGTGTTATTGTTCGGGACATTACGTAACGTGCGTCCAAGTCACGGAATAGCATTTTTTTATTGTTTCGCCGTTCCGCGCTTTCACGGTCATGAGTATACGATACGACTTTCTTTTGGCGCGAGCATTGTGTGCTTCATTATCAGTTCACATTACGAGCACCTGTCGCAAGCATCTGTTGATAATTGCCCCAAGTGCGTTAGTAGTTCCTAAAATTAGGAAGTTCTTGCGTTAGGCAGATTGTTTTCTTTGAAGTTTTTTTTACTGATAAATGGTGATCAAGCGATAATCTCGTGAAGGCTTCATATATATATGTGTGTGTTTTCTTTTTATTATGAACGCTCTGACGCAAAGCTTGATAGAGTGGCGCGTACCATACATCCCCTCGGATGTCCTACTAAAAAAAATACAGTCGAATTGAGAACCTCCTCCTTTTTAAGTCGGTTAAAAATTTACACGGAGATAGATTTTTGAATAGATGTATTAACAGATAGGATATGTTTTGTTTCAGAAAATAAATTACCAATGAAATAAAATTTTACGCGGGTGAAACTGCGGATTGATTTGTTTGTGTTGTTAATTGAACGTTTTATTTTTCAATGTAATTTTCCTGATCACTTCATAAAATTTAATGAAGAGTTAATGAACCAATGAGTAAGCACGATCAGGCCTCTGTTAAAATGTACTGAAACATATATTATAACCATGAAGTATAAGTAAAATGGATGCGACATAATGTACGAATCGTATCGAACAGAAACAAATGAGTCTAATCTAAAGTTGTCTTTTGTTTCGAATCAGATGTAAAGAGGCGATGGTATCGTTATTATTTCGAACACCTGACGCAATGTCATTCGTAATTATCTCGTCTAATGGTGGTGATTTGTTATATAATCGATTACTTAATCGTTACTCGCTTTTTGCGATCGACTGGATGATTTTCTTTATCGATTTTTTTGTCAGTGTAATGATTGTCTGCGAATTTTGACGTATTCCTTTTTTAAATGTTTGTTCTCACTTCTGTGTCTTAAACTGACTGTGTTATGAACTATGGAACTTCGCAGCAGAATCCATATTAATCAGGGTAGTAGGCTGCGATTGTTTTTAGTGTATCATCTGTCGCTCACACAAGGATTCGTCTGTCTACTAAGACAGGAGTATGTCTTCCAAACAATAGAATTTAGTTAATAATAATATATCCTCACGCCTTCCCACAAGGGTCCCCGAAGGGGTAGGCAGAGGTGTATAGGTAATACCCACACACCCACTTTCCGCCAGAGGTATATTCGGTGCGAACGTGAAAGCACGACTATACATACGCCTTTGAATTTCTTCTCAGACGCATGCAGGTTTTCTCTCGATGTTTTCCTTCACCGTAAAGCTCGTGGTGTGACTAATCACTGTACTTAAGTTCCGAAAAACTCATTGGTACAGTCGGGATTCGAACTTGCGACCTTTGCGTCGCAGGCAACTGCTCGAACCACTCGGCCACCACGGCTCTTCAGAATTTGTTATATATATTCAAAAGTGTTTTTTGCCAGGTTGTTTTTACCCATGCATCCGGTTATATCAGCCAATTGACAGAGGTCATATAGCCGTCGCAGCGAAAAAAGGCGTCTCGCTTAGTGCCTTTTGATTTGTGGCTATCAAGTGACAAAGTCAATCAAGCATACATTTAGTCGATTTAATTTTATTAGAGAATATCTTTTAGTAAGCTATTACTATACAGGATGTGTCAGAAAATGGGACAGTTCCTGAAATGAAGCAAAAAACCTTTATCTTTCCATTTTTATGCTGAAATGAGGATTCACATAAAAATCTGCTTTAACGTTACAGCAGATTGTAAAAGTTTTCATCTTTTGTCTTATGAATAGTTTCTAAAATAAACATAGTTGGTACTTTGTTTCGGAGTGAGTATTATTTACCTTTAATAATGTCATTTTATTATCTGTTGAACTATTTTTTGTACTGCGTGAGGATGATATGAGGATAGTTCGGCCAAGTATCAATACACGGGAGACCACATATGTAATAAAATTAATGATTCTTTGTCAGAAACAAGTCGACCGTTTAAAGTTTCTTCAACTTCCATAGATGTGAGATAATGACCGTAGTATAGTATAGTTCATTAATTAATATGAGACCTCCTAATGTTTGCTGAGAATATTTAAATTTGCGTGCGATCATGTAAAAATATTTTAGTGATATCGTAAACATTTAAATTAATAACGTATTGAATGATTATTAAATTCTGCGTGTTTATAATACAAGTCAAATATGATTATGTATAGAAGATAAGAGCCGGTTATATTAAAATATTTGTATTTAAATAACGTGAAGCGAGATCACAGCTCACTTTGATTTCTGTGAGCTATCGTGATTTCAAATGCACGTACACATTTTACAAGAATATTTCTGTCATATTTTAGCAGTTTACTTAAATTTACTATAAGACGATAATCCTATATTCCATTATCTACGATATCAATGAGTTTTCAGTGATTGAATTCAGTTACTTTGACAAACCACGAGCTTTACTAGGGAAGTTGAGATGACACGGCGAACGTTGTGACAAATTTATTCATGTCTTTGATGAAGCGTTAGTGTTTTTACAACTTTTCCTACCTCCTCAGTGACCCTTGTGGAATTCGTGGCAATAAAAAATACTAGAATATTTTACCAAATATGCTAACGACTTTATCAAATGCTAGAATTTCAATCTTTATAAGATCTTCCCAACCAGTCGCAATTACCTTTAAAAACTCTTTGGGAGTCCATCTCAAAAGCCGTTATAATCGTAAGCAACACCGCAAAATTTCCGTCTATACGTAATATTACACGTATATGCAAAGTCAGCGTGAAATCTTTGGTCGTCCGACAACATTTGCGTATGTACTGGAGAAATGGCGCTAACTTTCGCATTTCTCGAAATAAGAGTCATGACGCAAGACTACGATGTCATCTAATTACCTCGGATTGATGATTTGAACTGTTTTCGATGATCACGCAAGACACGATGTCGGGAAATGAAAGCTTTCTATGAAAAAAGAAAAGAATTCTATGGGCACTTAGCGCGGCTGTCTGTACTTAAAGGCCCATGATGAATATGAATATCTTTTAATTTCCGAATATAAGTTTATTAGTATCTGCCTACCTTCAGAGAAGTTTGCGCGCAGGCGTGAAGATATAAAAAGTTTAATTTATCTATATATTTTTTCTGTATTGTTGAATAATAAATAAAATAGAAAAAAAATACAAGAAAGAACCGTAGTGGCCGAGTAGTTGGAGTGGTTATTTTCCTGCAACACAAAGATTGCAAGTCCGAATCCCGACTATACTAATGAATTTTTCTGAATTTAAAGTACACTCGTTAGACACACTACAAGCTTTACGATGAAGGAAAACATTTAGGGGAGACCGACATACGTTTTAGACGATTACGTTTTACAAATCGCGTAATTTAGTTCAATGTATGTATATCGTGGTCAAGTTCTTATACAATTGTGTTGGTTTTCGTGACAGCTCAGCTTTTCCTTTGAATAATGATTTTGCTTGAATGGCTTTAGTTATTCTTCTTTTAATAACGACAAATTCTTTTGCGTTTCATAAATATTTATCAATGTCTGGTTAGTGCTACGCTTTCTTTACTTCCTTCAATAAAATGACAGCAAAGCAATTTCGATAAACAATATCGGAACATCGAGAGGAAACCTGCATACATTTGAGAAGAAATTCAAATGCGTATGTATAGTCGTGCTTGGGTTACGGCGATGGACTTGGCATCTGTCACGTTGGCGTCAAGAGGGTGTTTGGGTACTACCTATACACCTCTGCCTACCCCTTCGAGGCTCCTTCAAGGTCTAGGATATAGTATATAGCATACCTCCCTATACGTTATGAGAGACACTTTTTCACAATAACACGGGAAAGACGTCTGTAAGTCTAGCGAGAGAACTTGGGCTCGATTCTCTCTGCCTACCCCGTGAGGGACACGGTGGGATGATACATATACATGTATGTATATCTTTATCATAGGCATTTCACATTAATTCATTGCTAATTGATATCAAATTTCACGTCATTACATGAAAGAAATTAAAATAACAGAATTGGAAATTAACACATTATACTGATAGAGATCCGGCTTAGAGCTGTAGTATCGATACGATTTGGGGTTCTGTAATAATAAACTTGTCTTCTGTAATAATAAACTTGTCTTCTGTAATAATAAACTTCAAAACTGTCCATATAAGCTTACCCTTACACGTGTTAAATTCGGATATATTTACTACTTGCTTCACCCCTTTGAGTAGTAGGATATTATTATAAGGAGAATTTAAGAAGCATTTAAATACTACGATATAAAATATAATAATAATATATCCTCACGCCTTCCACAAGGGTCCCCGAAGGGGTAGGCAGAGGTGTATAGGTAATACCCACACACCCACTTTCCGCCAGAGGTATATTAAGTGCCAACGTGACAGATGGCACTATACTACGATATAATGACACCAATATTTTTTGTCGCAACGAAAGAAATATAAACATGAATTTATTTTCTGCAACAGAAACCATTGCTCTTATCTCTATGTTTAAAATTAGGCTGGAATTCGTACTAATATTGTAATGTAATATTGTTATTTTTTGTTTTAATCTATTCATGATATTCATCTATTCTTAAGTCGCAAACCTTTTTAAAAGTAAGCATTAATTATGCACTTACTTACAATTGATTTGTATGTGATACAAATGAAATTAAAAATAATTAACTATTTGCCTGTAAATCTTGCATAGGTATTTTTAAATTAATTTAATTGTATGTTTTCAAAAATTTTAACTTCCTGCCTACCCCGTGAGGGTCTATTTATAATACTTATTTAAATGTGCTTCAGTTGATATGATAATTCAAATTTGCCTTCTTTTATTTGAATCTATTATTTTATAAGGTTATTTTTTTTAGCCTATCCTATAGGTTAAGATTGCTATTTTAACAGTTTATGGCCATTAATCATTGTCACTTTTTCACGTTTATTGTACGGAACACATGGCTTATTTACTCCGTACTTACTTACCACATACACATTACTCTATAAATTGCATAAAAATAAACGATGCTTTCTTTTTGCAAACATTAAGTGCTTGCAAAATATCATTTAATGCGTGAGCAATAAGATCGAATATTAAACGTACGTAGAGGCAAATGCTAAAAGGTTAGCTGAAAACTTTCTTTGATATTCAAATATTAATCTTCAAATCACGCTTTATATGTAATACTATTAATAAAGATGTTATGATGCTACCAAATATAGCGATTGAAGCGGAATATTGTGAACCGTATTTTTTATATATTGCTTGCCCCGCGGTTTCACCCGATTTTAATTTTATTATTCTACATTAATTATGAGCACTGCTCCGCTCCTATAGGTATTAGAAAAAACCTAATTGTCAATCCAGCAAATAAACTACCTGCATGTGAAATTTCATTCAAATCCACTCATCCATTCGCTCATGCTTTTTGTTTGCGTGCGCATGCGTTTTTTTTTATATTTTTTTCTACAACAAGAGTGGCAAACAAGCATACGGCTCACCCGATGGAAAACGGTTTCCGCAGCCCATTTACGTATACAATACCGGAGTATCTTGCGCGTTGCCACTGTGTTCGGAGTGTTATAGTGTGTTGGCTGCATAATGGGTTTAATCCCTCTGCTTCCAACACAATGTAACAATCCTCCCCCCTCCCCAAGGAGCTCATTACTGGAAAACTTATTGACCGCGCAGGAACACAACACACAAAATTTTGTTATTTGGCTACGGACTTCTATAAGGTGGAGGTCCTGCCCCAGTCGGGCAGCTCCAAATTCGAACGGGAAACCCGTTATGCCCTACCTCTCTTATGTATTGCGTAACAAACATACAAACATAAAAACTTTAATATGTATAATATTAGTAGATATAGACTATAATATTTTGATGTGAGAAATTCCAATTCAAGTTCTAAAATATAGAAATGTGCTTCGGATGAGACGTAACATCTTTTATATTGATTGAGGAATTTTGCCAAGTAAAATATTCACGCCTTCCCACGAGTCTCCAAAGGGTAGGCAGGCGTAATACAAGGCGTCCGAGGTATGTATATTTAGGTGCCAATGTGATATGACTAGACCACCACCGGTACTCAAGAACGACTATACATACGTCTTTGGAAAACTAATTTCAGGTTGATTGTCATGTTATTTCTTTACGTTTTTTATAAATGGCTATTTAAGAACATTTCGTAAGAACTAGGTCAGACTAAAACCGACTCATCAATTAGATGTGAGTTGCACAGTGTGAGCTTGCTAACTTATCCTTTGTCTTACACTCCCACAATTGCAAGCCTGTGTAATAACATCTTCTCACAGTTTGTGACCTCTGCTTACTGTTAATTTGGTAGTCCAGGGATGGAGTTGCAACTAGCTTCCTTTTAAATTTTTATAAGAATTATGACCTTAGCATGCCGTGCTATTGCAATTTCCCGACTGCGAAAGTGATACATATACATCACGCCTCACGGGGTAGGCTAAGATAGTTAGAGGAGCAGTTCTGTCTGGACTTATAGACCTCTCGCTGTTACAAAATATTTAAGCTCTTTGCTGTTAGAAAACATACACATTTGGACTACATTAATTTTCCAGTTGGTACGTGTGGGCGTGCGTGCACGTATTCTTAACGTGGTAAAATTACGTATTGTATCGATCAACTATTAACATGTTTAAGTATGTAAGTATTACCAAAACTATTCAGCATTCTTCAAGAGTAGGTATTTGACCGAGAAAGTATATAGAGCGTAAAAGAACCGAGAAGTGCGTTTGAGGTAGATTAGACCTTAGTAACCTTAAACACAATGCATTATTTGCTTTGTAACATTTGCTACGTCCACGATTGGTAAATAGTATTTGCCGATTTTTCTCATTGTCTGTGTCAGTCCAGCCCTGATATTATCTGCCTAATGCCAGGTGTAGTCAACTGTTTCCCATAAGATCGCGGTTGAGGCCCGTAAATTACACTACCATCTGTATGGATAAGGTGTTATTAGGATTGGCCAACTCTAGATACTTTTGAAATACACGAACGAATTCAAACATTACTACATATTGAACCTGAAGAACTGGGATGGGTTGAGCCACCTGTCATATTTGCATCTCAAATATCGTTTATATTTGTCAGATTGTGGGTGCACTGCACGCTCATGGCACTATCCATCCACTTAAGAACCCTGTTTAGACATCTATACTAATATTATAAAGAGGAAATATTTGTATGTAAGTATGTTTGTAAGGCATTGGCTCAAAAAGTACTGGACCGATTTTAAAAATTCTTTCACCATTTGAATGCTACATTATCACTGATTAATAAAGGCTATTTTAATTGCAAGAAAAAAAAAATATGGCAAAATGTTTAAAAAATATATGTCCACCCGTGCGAAGCCGGGACGGGCCGCTAGTACAACATATTTTAAATTCTGTTATCTAATTTTGACTGTGTCACTGTTGTCTGTTTATTTTATAACTAATAATTCGTTTGTTCTCTTCCAGGTAAATGATCAAATATGTGCTGACATTTGGTCAAGGTAACTTTCACTGGGGCAAGGTGAAGACGAATAAACAGGATTTATATTTGATAAGATTTAACTTTATTTACTTATGTTAATTTATGCCAACTTAACTATGTAGACTAGAATTATTATTTTGCATAACTGAGTTTATTTTTTCAAATACTGTATATTTGAGAAATATAACAAAATTATAACATTGCAGTTAGATTAGTAAGTTAGACAGATAGTTACTTAGTTTATTAAAGTAATATTGTTTTCATTTAAAATACTTGAATGTTTCTTTAATCAACGTCGTATATTAAAATAAAACAAATATACGTTTAGATCACAGTTTGGTAAATCATACATATTATCAAATCGATCGAACACTCAAATACGGGAACATATCAAACACCGGCAAGCGTGTACGAAGAGACTGATGAATGTCGATGCAGCGAAAGTGGTTTCTGCCTAGCCCGTGATGTAATTAATAATTTTATGTATAACAATTATTGAATAATATTTTGATAAATCATTGTTTTTAAACACCAAACAATTTGAACTTTTGCAAGACATATACTTTGGCCACTAGACTATTACCCAAAAGCCTTTAATATCGTTATGAGTTTAACCAGCAATACAATTAGTAAAACCTTCTGTTCATTGCATATTTCTGTTTAGTTTAGTATCAACATACAAGATAATGATGTCATTTATAATTCATAACCTCGCGCAATGCAACTTACGACAAGGCACGGTTCACACGAGCCTGGTCAGTGTTTGACGAAGGCGCATGTACAAAATTTCAAAACGCTACATTTTCCCAGGCAAAAGGTTAATAGTTAAATCTCAAGATTACCATTTAATAACACCTTGCGATGTTATTAAAGCGATGGTGGAATTAGGAAGTCTTGTGCCCATCTTGTTGTTTGGAAACATAATAATTCAATCGTAGCAACATAACATAACTATATATAATCAGGCAGTCCCTCAAAGGGTAAGCATCCATCGCTTTATCCCCATTCATCAGTCTCTTCGTACATGCTCGTAGGTTTCGAATACTACGTTCCATCCTTGAGAATTCGATCTATTTGGATCTAGGTAGTTGGAGCGTGGTTTTCCTCTACCTCTTCTTTCAAACAATTGTTCCCGCATTGTTTCGTAATTTTTTCTTCACTTTTCCTTGAATATTTTCAAACTCATACAATATACAAAATACAACAACAATGCGCTATCTGGTTGCAAGCGTTCATAGCCTTTACCAACAGGCGAACCACGTTCTTGTTTGCCAGTTCAGTGGCAAATAAAAATTAGGACTAAAGCTATAATATTATAGGTTTGACAACATCCCCAGCATGTTTGAATGAGAATGGATTATTCTATTATACCTTAACATTTAAATAATTACACAATGAAATTAGCATGGCGAAGACTCGCGCTCAACACATCTGATTATGGTCAGGGCCAATGTCACGCCATCTGTGGGTCAATACATGAAGTTTATGCAATGGCTTGTAGCCAAACAAAATTTTAGAATCTTGTGCAATCGACTCTAGTCCCTATGTGTACATGGGCATTAGCAGATACTTTGCACTGTACTATATGCGTCTTGCGGGTTCACCCCTTCTTTTTACTTGCTCACATATACATATATGAATTAATTACGTAGGACATAATGTGTCAAATGTTTTTCCACCCGAAAGAGGATGTCGTTACATCCTTTGTACAATCTTCGGATATCTTTGGCTCTTCATTGGGTGTCTAATAATGATAAAACTAGGAAAGTGAAAACGAGGAGGTTTACGTTGACCGTTATTGTAATTGATAATTTAGGAGCTGGAGTCCCGGAGGAATATTAGCTAATGTATCGTACCTGTATTATAATAATAATAATAAATAATCATATATTTCAAGGCAAATAAAGCCCATATTACTACACTTTTAAACTATATTAGTAACATTTACACAAAATTATAAATGCAAAAGTTTGCGAGAATTAGTTATCTCTCACACGAAAACAACTGAACGGTATTAGATGAAATTTGGCAGAGACGTAGTTCAGTAGCTGTATTCATAGAAAGGATAAATGTTTCATTCTAGAAAAGTGATACCCATGAAATTTTACGCCGGTGAAACCACAAAGCATAGCTAGTATGAGTATGCAACAAGTATGCTTGACTAGGTATTGGTGAAAAAATCAAAAAGTTTTTTTTTTTTTTTTTTTTTTTGTATTGTCTCTCGTAGCGTGAGTTCCGGGAACTTTTGCTACTTAACCGGTCAATGGCGAGACCTAGGCCTCCAGCCAGGCACTTAAGTATTAAGCAACACAGCTAAGGGCACCCCCTGTGGGGTCGGACCTCGGCTTAGGACGTTGCTGGTTCGCGAGCAAGGGAGCTGGGCTGGTCTGGTATTTTATTATTATTTAGTTATTTGGGGAGGGGATTTGCGCTACTGGCTCGGCTCGGGCCGGCACTTGCGAGAGTCTGGGGGGAACAACAAGTTTACTTGAACAATCTACATATGTACGAGTAGGTTGTATGTCTTGTAACAGAGTGTAAAACGATGATTATGTTACGCAAATCTTGTTGCCACTGGGGTATGGGTTTACATTATCCTTAATGTTTTGCGTACATAAGTAAATATTTCCAAATAGTCCCCTTAATGCGACGGTCAAACTTATACAATTTGAGTTGTGAAAAATTATTCGACACAATGTACATTCTCGTATAATATTTATACGAGGGACTCGGTGTTATGATAAGTATTAAATAATTTATTATTATTTGATAACTTTTAAACGACATAGATTTAATTGATTGGACGGTTGGATGGAGCATCAAGAGTACTTACGCTAAGCAAGCGAACATGTTTGATGAATGTGGACGAAGTTAAAAGAGGTCTGCAGTCTGTTGTCTAGAGGCAACTGGCTCTATACACTCTCTGCCTGCCCCGTGAGGGACTCAGCGTGATGATACGATTTATGAGTATGTATGTATTTATTCTCTAGGACCTACTGATAATAAAATGAAAATGTTCTAACCAAAATATTTTCCCTATGATACAGTGCTGTTTGTGAGTGCAAAGTAATATTTTAATTGAGTACACATACTTATATCACTGTAATTCGTGTGCAAATATTACTTAATTTAGCTCAGTACATATACTAAAATAGAAGTAGTAAAAACTATGTTAAATACCTATGCATACGCAATATCAGCACGAGTCTCTAACGGCAAAAAGGGTAGATACGCCAGTTCTCTCTAGACTCACATACCTCTTTCGCTATACACCTATGTATATGAGTAATCAAAACTATAATCTTTTTCAATGTATTTTTTTTTAAACAACAAGAGTGGCAAACAAGCATACGACCCACCTGATGGAAAACGGTTACCGTAGCCTATTTACGCTCACGATACCGAAGTATCACTTGCGCGTTGCCACTCTGTGTATCGGCCGCCCGATACACTCCTTCCCTTATCTCGAAGATAAGGCGTCCAAGACACGCCGTCATCGAACCGGATGACGACATAACGGTCCTCCAGGACGCCCGACAAAAACATACCAACACTACACAAAACCGACCACTGTTCCGTCCTCGCCGACGAGGCTCGACGCGAATAAGCCGTAATGTTCCCCCCCGACCCCCGCCGCAAACGCCGGCCCGCGCCAAGCCTGACGCGCAAATCCCGCCCCCAAATAATATTTAAATAAAATTACCAGTCCAGCCCAGCTCCCTTGCTCGCGATCCAGCAACGCCCTAAGCCGAGGTTCGTACCCCACAGGCGGTGCCCTTAGCTGTGTTGCTTAGAAATAAAGTGCCTGGCTGGAGGCCTAGGTCTCGCCATTGACCGGTTAAGTAGCAAAAGTTCCCGGAACTCACGCTACGAGAGACAATACAAAAAAAAAAAAAAAAAAAAAAATGGGTTTAATCCCTCTGCTTCCAACACAATGTAACAATCCTCCCCCCTCCCCAAGGAGCTCATTACTGGAAACCTCATTCACCGCGTAGGAACACAACACAAAAAATTGTGTTATTTGGCTACGGACTTCTATAAGGTGGAGGTCCTGCCCCAGTCGGGCAGCTCCAAATTCGAACGGGAAACCCGTTATGCCCTACCTCTCTTAAAATGTTTATAATAATAGTATATAATAAATCGTAGCCAGAATGAAGAAGGAAGTGAACAACACGTAGGTAGTTTTATAAGCTAGATAAACACTTCCTATACCTATGTTCATTCCAAAGAAAAGTCTAAAAATTTGCTGAAGTTTCACGCGGGGATTAAAAAACGAAGTTTTTTCTTTAAAACCATACAGCATTGACAATTCGGCACCTTAGCCTGTGGTAATAGTAAAATCACACTCGTACCGCGATTGAGTACGAATGTGATAATTGGTACTCAATGATACATTATAGCTTGCCACTTTTATATTTATATATGTACATATTTATCGTGTATATACAAAGCAGAAGTGTGTGCAAGAAGAGGCAGAGGAAGGCCACGTTCCAACTACCTGGGTCAAATCGATCGGACTCTCAAGGACGGGAACGTTAAGAGTACTCGAAACCGACGAGCATGTATGAAGAGACTGATTAATGTGGATGAAGCGAAAGAGGTATGTAAGTCTAGAGAGAACTGGCGCTCTATACTCTCTGCCTACCCCGTTAGGGACTTGGCGTGATGATATGTATGTATGTATTTATCGTGTGTCGTCTTCTGATGGGGTAACCGTATTTTGATATGATCTTTTTTTATTATCTTCTCTGTAACGATTGCATTAAGTAACCAAGACCGACTTAGCCTGTTGCTCTCGGCAATTTCACCGACTTAGCCTTTTCGGGGCAATTTCATTCACCATAAAGACTAATCTGTATTTAAGTTTAGGAAAACTCATTGGTACAGTCGGGATTCGAAAATGCAATCTTTGTGTGGCAGGCAACTTCTCGAATCACTCGGCCACCACGGCTTATAGATATATGTATGTTTAAATCTTCACGCCTTCCCTCTAGGGTCCACGGGTGGGCAGAGATGTTACAACAGTGTCTTGTCACTGTATATGAGATACATATACACATATACCTAGATACCAATGTGTCAGATATCGAGTCTATTATCTCTACCTTTTTAATAAAATGTTAAGCACATCTTACATACATCGTTGAATATTTCAATTGTAATCTAAACCCTTAACTATATATTATCACCATCATATCATCACGCCGGATCCCTAACGGGGTAGGTAGAGAGGAGAGCACCAGTTTTCTCTTGACTTACCTACATACCTCTTTCGCTTCGTCCACATTTAGTACTCGAATGCGACGAGCATGTATGAAGAGAATCATTCTCTTCATACATGCTCGTCGGATTCGAGTACTCTGGACTGTATTGTATGTATATCTCCAATAGGAAGTTTCTTCGATCGTCATTCTTTACAACCTCCTTCATTATGTCTACTAAAAGGTAAAAAACAATATTGCATACTCATTACGAATAATCTCGCTAGATTCACATAGGTTTTCGCACGATAACTTCCTTCCGACAGCGGCGGTACTTTATCATAGGCAGGAAAAACATTATTAGGTAACTAGTATTTCCTATGGCCTATTATTAATGTGGGAAGTACTAGTACTATGAAATTGTGTATTGTGAGTGTAAACGCATGTCGTCAGACTGAATCCAAAAACTTTACCTACTTGATGAATCTAACAAACAAAGAAGAGCGATAGAGGTTGACTAGTTCAAGTAATCGCCTACATAGAAAATGAGTCCCCGATGCATGGGTGAGTTTTTTTAACTTAGGTAGAACACACCACGAGGTTAACGGTGAAGGAAAACATCGAGAAATGCTATGAAGATGAAATTTCAAGGTGCATGATCTGTCACATTGGCACCTATTTCTTCTACGATTCCTTGTGGATGGAGGAAGGGCTCTATGGATATCACATACATTATGTCGCTTAAACATACTTATGTTTGCACGTGTCGGATAGGCCCCTGTTCAGATTTGTCCAAAATCACACGTGTTGGTTAGGCCCTGTTCAAATTTATCTAATGTGGTAGTTCACTCATAAGTCCGCAAAATGTCACCAAAATGGCCAACTGTTTGCATAATAGGGCGATTACAAAATAATTTGCGAAAGCTACGTATGCCTGCTTCAATATGAATTGCCCAATTGAGTTATAGCGTTAATCATTGGGTTGTGACACATTTTATTGGCAATTAAACAACCGACTTGTGGTTAATAATAAAACAATTGGGCCATAATTAAAATTGGACACTGCTCTGACCATTAAAACATGATTAAGCCCCCCGAGGGACTCGTCGTGATGGTATGTGTGCGTATATGACGTATTAAACTTCAACAGACATCTCGTCTATTGGTCTGAGCGGCAGGATACGAAGAAACTTAAGGTTGCGGATACAATCCCTGTCCTCCCTCCCTAAAATCCCTGAATGCGGATATTTGTGTGGTATTTCCCATGTATTTCTGTATATATCTATCTATAATAAGTTGTCGTACATGGCCACCTTCTTGAAATTGTTTCCGAGTACATGTACCTTGGGCAGATCCTGCAGTTGGGTAAAAACAATTTTGAGAAGGAGGCCAAGAGGAGGATCCAGCTGGGCTGGGCAGCGTTTGGGAAACTACGTCGAGTCTTCTCGTCATCCATACCGCAATGCTTGAAAACTGAAGTTTTAAATCAGTGCGTCCTACCCGTCATGACCTACGGAGCTGAGACGTGGACACTCACGATAGGGCTGGTCCACCAGTTTAAGGTCGCTCAGCGAGCTATGGAGAGAGCTATGCTCGGAGTCTCTCTGAAGGATAAGATTCGCAACGAATACATCCGACAGAGAACCAAAGTTATCGACATAGCTCAAAGAATTAGCAAGCTGAAGTGGCAGTGGGCCGGCCATATCTCGCGAAGAACCGACTACCGCTGGGGTAAAGGTGTTCTTCAGTGGAGACCTCGACTAGGCAAACGTAGTGTAGGACGCCCTCCGACCAGGTGGGATGACGATTTGCGAAGGACTGCTGGCAGATGCTGGATGCGGCAAGCTGAAGACAGGGCGCTATGGCGCTCATTAGGGCCTATGTCCAGCAGTGGACTAGAGTGGGCTGATGATGATGATGAATAACTGTATATAAAGTTGCTGGTTCACATAGTACAAGCTCTTTTTTTTGTGTAGTATGCAACGACCTATTGTCGGGCCTACGCTGTTCCCCCATACTTAAGTATTAATGCTGTAGTATAATAATATTGTTATTGTATACCAAATGATTTCTAAAGAGTAATCATGGAGTTTCTTGCCTGTTCTTCTCCATGGAAACGACCAACCCGAACCGTGCACTTTTTGGGACGTTTTATAAGTGCCCATCTAGGCCTTTGTGAAATAAAATTTGTTAATTTTTTCCTTAGTTTGGGATTACTTATGTCACTTGATGTGGCATTATCCTAGGGTACGAACCTCAAAGCTTGAATACAAACCTTTGCTTTAGGAGCTGAGACCGCTTGTAGGAAAGCGTAAGCATAAAAAAAAATTATCACTCGTTAATATTGAATTGTATCAATAGTACAAAATACGCAAGTAATCAGCACAACGACAAATCAAAAAAAAATTATATCGAAATAGCTTAATAGTTTGTCGCAAGAAGAAATTCCTTTTCGTCAGCCTTGATATCCGCAATGTGTTTGATACAAACAATAACTAGTACAGTCACTTATAAAAGTGTTATGAATATACAACTAAGTACACTCGGCGTGACCTTTAAGCGATGTTGACATTTGAATGATTTTCACGGTATAATTCGTTCGCTGTATGGCGGTAGGTAATTTGGCCGCAATACCTTGGTATTTGTATCGACTGTAAATTATACGTTAGGCAAGTGTTACTTATTGATTTGTAATTTTGTTTGCATTAGATAAAGTATTATTGATTGCTAATCTGCCATGACGTATATTAGCGATAGATAGACGTGGTTAAACTCGCTCTTATGTATATCAAATTCACGCACTGGGCATTGGAGCTTAGAGAGAGAGAGGTATTCGTAATTTTAATTCGTTCTATAAAATATATATATATATATGTATATATATATATATATATAAATATAAATATATATATATATATATATATCCTCACGCCTAAGTAATTAAGTAAGTAATTCGTTCTATTTACTTGGATATATCCTTCTTCACAGGTAGGCGTCGAGTAGAGCACCAGTTCTCTCTAAAATTGCAGATCACTTGCGACTAATTTACGTTCATCAGTCTTTTAAAAAAATTATTAAGTATTGAGTACTTTAAATGTTCCTATCCTTGAACACTAAATATATAATGTTTTATCGATCAGATCTCGTTAGTTGCTCAATATATATCTCGGACAAAATGTCGATTCTTTCGTTATTCTTAGATTTTCAAAGTATTTACCAATATTCCTTCTCCGGGGCGTAAAGTGAATTAACTGCACTTTACAATCCTTTGGCTGTGTAGAGCTGCCCGCGCTGACCCACGACCATACGGACCATGAACACTACGAACAAGTTATTAAAATTTTATGTTTATTATTACAATTAATAATCCAATCCAGGTTCCTAACTCGCGAACTAGCGACGCCCTTAATCGAGGTCCTAGCCTTAGACTGGATGCCATTACCATATTGTTAAGGGTAAGTTCCGGGATATCTTTGACTAGTTAAATAGTAAATGTTCCTGCACTGAAAGTACGAGACACAGTTCCAGAGAATAAAAATGTGATTATACTATCTGCCCACTCCTTCGGGGATCCTGAACAGTTAATTTTAAATAACTGTGAGTAGTGTTTAAACACCATGATGTTCGTTTATGGCACATAATAATGTTTTTATACACGTCGATGACCGCCGGTCGGTGACCAAAAGTGGGCGGACTGACCTTTTGTGGCCTTAATTTAGGTAATATTGCTTCGTAAAGATTGCGTCTTTTAGAAGTGACGGCCGTCGCGTCACGTCATACCAGGATTTGTAGACTGTAAAATCAATATATATTTCAAATGACGCAACAATAAATAAACTGTACTTGTTTGCTTTTTCCCATATTTTCATTAAAATGCACCCTATTTCAACCGGCTTAGACACAATCAGTAGACAATAGCATATATGTTTCAAAATTAAGATAGTAGTTCTACCCGAATCAAGATATTCAAGATATTAAGTAACATACCATAACCATAGACAAAAATCAATTTCTTTAACTTAAGTATATGTACATACATATCAACACGCCGAGTCCAATAAGGGGTAGGTAGAGGGAGGAGAGCGCCAGTTCTCTGTAGACGTCATACAGACCTCTTTCGCTATTAATAATTAATATAAAAAAATCGAAATTATAATTCAGTGTAAAGTTATTTAAATTTTATGTAATCTTTGGAGAAAAATGTTAAATTGGAATAAATAATCACTGCGTTAAGCCCTTGGAACTAAGTTATGGAGGCTCCATAATAAAGCACCAGTAACACCAAATACCCTACTTGTGCGATGGGCTGTCACAATATATGATTTCGCTGTCACGTGCTCAGATGTGTTCAGTCCTTTATAATTTGTAAAGCATTGACCCTACACCCAAAACTGACCATTTTGTCCTTATTTGAATTCCAATTCTGTTTTTAAATAACGAAGGGGGAAGATCCGTGTTCCTTGTTTTTGTTTTTTTTTCAACTGGCAATAAAGCATAGAGACCATAGAGAATAATTACTAATCCACATCGTGTTTGTCAAACATTTCATAAGCTATAGAGATTTCGGTGACCTGACGCCGTTCTTTGAGACAAGTAATTCTGCTTGTTGCTTGTTGAGGGCAGGAAAATTATGTAATTATGTAAGGATGAATGTGGTCGAAACGAAAGAGGTATGTAAGTAGAGAGAACTGGCGCTCTACTCTCTCTGCCTACATTGTAATGGACTGGGCGTGATGATATGTATGTGTTATCTATGGATCATTATACATAGTATTTATTTAGTATACATTAGAAATAGTTTCAAAATTTGATATTCCTAAACTTAGATGGGTTTTCCGTAAAATATTTAAGTATTTCCTTAAAACTTTGGCTTATCAACACGATAATAAAAGAGTTACTGCTGATTTCAAGCCTTAAATTTATATCTCAGTAAAAACCTTATATTACAAAACTCTTAAGTGATAATTTGGACTTTATAGTGCAATTAATTGATAAAAAGCAGTTGAAAAAGTACCGATAAAGAGTAAAAGAAAATAATTTAGGTATTAAATTAGAATTATACATATTATGCATACGCGTTTGAATTTCTTCTCAGACGTACGCAGGTTTCCTCTCGATGTTTTCCTTCACCGTAAAGCTCGTGGTGTTTTTGTGAACTTAAGTACAGTGATTAGTCATCACTGTACTTAAGTTCACAAAAACTCATTTATACAGTCGGGATTCGAACTTGCTATATTTGTGTTGCAGGCAACTTGAACTATTCGGCCACCACGGCTCTTTCATCTGTGATATCTGTGTTGAACACGAGTATTCGTATGTAAGCCTTGGTTTATGTCGAACAAGTATGTATATATCTACTACATAAGTATGTATGTATATCATTGCTTAGTTCACATAGAATAAGTAATTTATATAGAACCCAAAGATATAACATATTTAACTAGCTGTGCCCCGTGGTTGCACATGTTAAAAAATTAATTTCATAAATCGTTTTTTTCTCTAATAAAACATTAATGCAGGTCATAATCTATCTACATGCCAAAATTCATCAAATTCCGTTCAGTAGTTTCTAAGTGAGAGATGAACAAACATCCTCACAACTCTACTCTAGATTCTGTATACGAAAAGTGATATTTACGTTCAAAATGCTATTGAACTCTCAAATAGCTCAGCTTCGAAATAAGTTGTTAATAAAACCGTTATGTCGTTTCATTACAAACTCGAAGTATTAATGCGATGAGTAATGAAAGTGGAGCTATTATGAGTCGAAATCGAAAGGACGACTCGAGTTTATGTAAATGTGGTTGGGTAGCTTAGAGGTAAGAGCGGTCAGTATACAAATATATTAACACTTGAATATATGAATAGATTCGCAAAGCAACTGGCGTAAACAAGAGTGTGATTGTTTAGATGAAGAAAGGCATGCTACTTTGGTTTGGACGTATAGAAAGGATGAGTGAAGAAAGATTGTCGAAATAAAATACAACTATCCAATAGATCAGACACTCAAGAATAGGGACGTTAAGAGTACTCGAAACTGGTGAGCAAGTATGAAGACTGATGAATACGGATGGAGTGAAAGAGGTTTTTAGATTTCTACTTGAATTACGTATACTTCATACACCATTCGATGTAGTATATTTAATATAAAATTACAATTCATACCGCTTCTGAGGAAAACAAAATAGACAGGAGAAAACACGGCAAAACAAACCGGGTCAATGACCTGATCTTGATAGCACCAATTATTCTATTCAATAATAATAAATTACAGATACCTACCACCGTTCCTATAAAAGTCCTGGCTGAAAAAAAAAACATAATTACACAACACAATATAAAAATAAATACTGTTCGTATTACGATTCAAATTTAAAACCTATTCCTTTTTCAAAATCAAACAGAACTAGATCATCATATTCAATTCCTTCATCCTAAATCGCTTTAGTCTTCATAATTCTCAATAAATAGCAAGCAATTAGTGGGTGCGATACAAGTGGGATGCTCGTCAAGATGCATTGTATGGACGCCTTCGTGCGCATGTATAATTGAATTTGTATGTAAACAATAGTGACTGCTAAAACGACTGTTTGTACATCATAGCATGCAAATTGATTTTGCTAATAAGATGAGTCGATTGTCTATAATATTGTCGTAAAGAGCTATATTTATGAGTCTGTTAGTTTTGATTTAGGAGATAACTTTGAAACTGCTCATACGATTTGAATTTGGAGCGGTAGTCGTAAACAAAATTCAAGCCCCGACTATCTGTATCAATTAGTTTTTTTAAGCAGCATGTGCATAATTTATCACACTACAATCCTTGCGGTCAAGGAAACTCCAAGCTTTTGAAAAAATCAACAATCGCGTATAGCCACGCTTGAAAAACGCCGCTTTTACTAATCCGTGGTGGCCCAGTGGTTCGAGTAGTTGCCTGCGACATAAAGATCGCAATTTATAATCCCGACTGTACCAAGAGTTTTTCTGAACTTAAGTACAGTGATTAGTTACATCACGAGGTTTACGGTAAAGGAAAATATCGAGAGGAAACCGGCATACGTCTGAGAAGAAATTCAAAGGCGTATGTAGAGTCGTGCATGAGTAACTCGGGAAGGTGTTATTATATTATTATTGTACAGTATGGTATATGCTAATCTCCTCTTATCTCACTGAGCCGAGTTTTATGACTGGTTTTATTTGTGGCTACTTGGATAGCTTAAATTTACAATCGGACTCAATGGCGCTCCGATCGGCTTCCAAATTTAAATTTCTTTCACCCAAGCAAAACTGGACAAGGCATCTATAGAAGAATGGCTATGGTACGCTCAAGCACATGAATAATATTAAATCAAATATAGAAGACATACTTCTTGCCGTATTATAAAAGCGTGACGTAAAAATCAAACACATTGATCGATGATAGTTGATAAGTAACGTATTAAATGGAAATCATCAAGTGAATTACAACTAAGTATATACATTAGGGCGATTTTAATCGAGGTCTTTATTAGAGAAAACATAGGATACAGCCAAGGTTGAATCGTCTGTTCTTTGTTTGTAATTGCCTCTTAAGGTAGCCTTCGCGCGTTAAGAGTCATTATTCGGTATTTTATGCAAGATCTTCAGCTCAATTTTACCACAGATTCAAAACAACTATCGTCTATAACTGCCACAGATTTATTGATAAGAAAGATTATCTTCCTTCCCACAACGGTCTTCGAAGAGATAGGCCTACTTCCCGCCAGTTATATTTTAGTATTTTATTCTCAAGCCCGACTATATGCATACATACGTCTTTTAAATTCTTCTGAAACATATGCAGGTATCCTCTTGTTTTACTTCATATCAAAGCTCGTGGGTTGATTAATCAGTATGTGTTTTGAAAAACTCATTGCTACTGTCGGGATTCGAACTTGCAGGCGCGCCTAGCAGCATTTTGTCTTCATTGATTCAATCCACATATAGTTCCTATACCTATTTCACAAACAGTCATCAATAATTTTGGCTAGTAAATATACCTAACTTGTAAATATCACTCGTGCAAGTTATATTGTCACAACGTAACTTGTCACAGTAATCCGTTTACTGCTTTGTCAAGTTGTCATTTGTTTCAGATTCACATTGTCAAGTAAGCTTAAGCTTCACATCCGCTCATGTAATTTGAAATGCTGCTTGATTAATCGCCTTATTAGTCTATTCTTTCCGCCAACAATTGTAAGCGACAATGGGCGCCATCTTGGATTGAAGTTGACATGGACACAGAGAAAACTCTTGCGCAATGGATAATCTTTGCAGTTAAGAGGATTTCGATTACTTTCAAAATGTAATTTCCAACTCTGTTAGTCAGAAATTAAGGTTGTTTTTAATGTGAACAGATAAACTGATGATATGTCGGCATTTCAATTATGCTTTTGAAAATGAAAGTCAATCGGTTTCATGCAAGATTTTACACATGAAATTGTGTGTCATTATTGCGTATACGAGTCTTGATAACACTTTAGAAACTTGATGTTCCGTGAATTTTTGGTCTCATTAACGGATGAAAGTTACGCGAAGATTTTAAAAGCATACACATTTAAGATATGCTTTTACAGTTAAATCGTGGTTGTATGAAAAAAAATTACACCAATTTTTTGCGATGAGGGTAGGTAAATATAGTCTTTTTTTTGTATTGTCTCTCGTAGCGTGTTCCGGGAACTTTTGCTACTTAACCGGTCAATGGCGAGACCTAGGCCTCCAGCGGTAAATATCAAGTCTGGTCTTACGAATATATATACCTATAGCTGTCCCGCCCAGCTTCGCCCGGGTGAAAAAGTAAAATTTCCTGAAACACGATTGTAGCGCCACCTATAGGGTCCAATTATGATGTAAGCTAGCCTATATTTTAAGTTGGATCCAAATGCACACGGTGTGCAAACTTGATTGAAATCGGTTTAGTAGTTTAGGAGCCCATCGCGGACCAACAACGTGACACGTAATTTATATATATTAAGATATACATAAATCGCCGTCTCTTGCAAAAACTTGGAGGCAAAAAATGCTACGAATGATAACAACTTTTTTTCTTTTTTGACTTCAATTCACATTCTGATCCGATAGTTGAGGCGCCTATCCTGATAAATGTCTCACCCTAACGATGCGGAGCGGGACAGCTAATCTTATATACCTAAATATCTATTGAATTGGCGATTTAAATACGTTAGCTCTTTCACTAGTTCCGGCATCATTCAAATCGTAAAGATTTTTTTATATACTAAAGAACTGCCCGCGGCTTTGCTAGTATAAGTTTTGAAACCATTGTTTTCTGGAATAAAATATATCCTATGTGTTATCTAACTAATAAACTATCTTCATGTCTTAATGTAATTGAATTCTGTTCAGTAGTTTTTGTGTGAACGAAGAACCTCCTTATACAATTTTACATTTAATGCTAATATTAACCCTAGTTTTTAGTAACTAGACAACGATATTCATAATTATATGGTCAATATCATATTTTATTACACAAGACATCGAAGACAATCACCATATTAACACCAAATGGGAAACTACTCGCGGCTTCGAGTTTCGCATTCAAAAGCTTTATTTAACCACTACATCAAACGGGCGTTTTTTTATTAACATCCTCGAAATCCGTCCATCTTCGAAACTCAAGCGTGATCGAACATCAATATTTGCCACTTAATATGCACATATTAGAGACTTATTTGTAAATATACGTTAAGTATCTACATTAACGCGATGTAAAATGTGTTTTAAGTCCGACATAATAGAGTTAACATTCACTTGTTGAGATTAGATTTCGGAAACTACTGTCAATGCCAATGGGATCATAATCTATAAAACTTGTAGTAAGTACTTATAGTTAGTGATTACTATATTACATAAGCGTTAATTTAAGTAAAGTCAATGCAAATTAATTAAATATATACAGACCATCATTCCGAATATCTCACAGGTTAGTTAGACATAATAGAGCGCCAGACCTCTAGAGTCTTACATACCTCTTTTGCTTCATACACATTCATTAGTCTCGATATAAACATGTTTGTCGATTTCGAGTATTACTAGACATGTCTATCCTTGACAATTCGAAAGATTTATCCTTACCCACGACTAGGTACGTCTTAAATGTTACCTCAAAATACAAGTTAAATCTACTCTAATCTCTCTCTAATGTAATCTAATATAGTAACAAAATACTCAAAGGTATTCCAATTCCTCAAAATATATATGATACGTAAGCTGGCGCCTTTCTTGTGTCAAACATATTTGTATCGTACTTGTAGTAAGTAGTGTTTAAATTGAAACATATATATATCTCTCTTTTTATTTACAATATCAACGATTAACAATATTAATTATAAAAAAAATATACTAACAACTTACAAATACAATATTTGACCCAAATCGGTATTTCGCGGCATGATTGCAATAAAAAAAAATGTCATTAAAGTCGAAAAAAAGTCAACAAATAACTTGTTGCAATTACTCAAACCACAAATTAGCTCTGAGATCAATGGTACTCGCTGTAGTGAATAATTAATCGATTAAAAATAATTGCGAAATCTAGGACACTGTGTTATCGAATTGTGTGAAAAGTAGTGCAGCGCTTATTATGTAAAAGCTGTGGGAGTAGTCAATATCGATTGTTCCGACTAAATCGATATTTTAATCGAGAGGAACGAATCGATAGTTGCGTTAATTTAAGGTTCAACGTTGAAAAGTATCGGTTTGTTGATTTGTTAATGGCCTTACATAATAGTTATGAATGAACTTATACTACATACTTGTACGTGCATTGTGATTATTGAAGCTTCAAATAGTATAAATTAACACTCGAATGTTTCAACCCAGTCAAATTATGTTACATAGGTATTAATAAACGCTTTATACATACCTCTGTTCCATAATATAACATCTATAAATTACAAACGTGTACAATGTTTTCTTTCACTGTGAATATCCGAGTGTAATAAAATAACTGTTTGTTAAATTGAGAAAACCTCTTTGGGTATCGACCACGGGTGTTCTAACATGCAATTTAAATTTTGCAGAAGACAGTTAAAACCACTTGGCCACAAAGTTTCTTATTAATGTTTGAAAATATACTTATCCAAGAAGAAATTCGAATATAAAAATAATTAAGTGTAAATATCATACAAGAGAGCGAGAGAGTTTACTAATTATAATAATAACTAAATTCAGTTTAAAATCACGCCTCTGCTCTCTAATGAAACTGAAAATATTCCTTTACGAGCATCAGTTGCATTTAATTACCAATTTTAATATACATATAAAATTTATATATAATCTGTTTACAAAAAGCATCGAAAATGTAATTCGAAATTTCAACAGCCATTGAGTTTCAAAAACGTATTGGTGCCTATAAAGTTCACATATGGCCAGTGGCAAGTCATTATACATAGCCCTTGACCTCAAAAGACAGTGATATGTTAAGTAACAACCGAAAGTCGTTTACATTACGTGCCGCAGAATTGCCCCGAGATTTTTAATTGTTACTCCATAAGTATAATAATAAAATCGATCGGATACTCAAAGATAGGAACGCCGAGAGTATTCGAAACTGCGAGCTCGTATGAGGAGACTGATCAATGAAGTGAAGGAGGTTTTATTCTTTTCGCATACCCCGTGATAGCTGTTGCTTTACCTGTGTGTACGGACTGCGTCGTTATTAGTGCAGGGAGTGTCTAGAGATACGCCTCACTGTCGTGTACATACACCCTACAGTTTTAGTCTCCTCACGGTTGGTCCCTCTCAGAGAGAGAAAGTTGAGCGCCTAAACTCTTACGACGATACCTCTTTTGGTTCATCCATATTCAACGATCTCTATAGAAGTAGTATAAGTACTCCAAACGTGTTTTTTTGTATATATATATATATATAACAATTACAGTGAATATAAAATTAAACATATTCCAGCATATTACTGTGCAGTAGACTTAGGCTAGGTATGTGGATAGACTGTAAGACAGACAAGAAAGAAAGACAGAAGAAAACAGACAGACACGCCTATAAATATATAGGCGTATCTGTCTGTCTATCCAAATTAATGTCTGTCTATTCAAAGCACATTGCGGCCTCGAAGTACTATATGATATATGTATATGAATTACGAGTGTAATTTTGTAGTTCCTTTCTTTAATTTTGTTTTATTTTTTCAGGTAAACAGGATACATCGCGCTATACGATGTGGTACAACGACGAACAATTGAGGAGTTTGGTCAGTACTACCCGGATACCTAATATCAGATAGGTACACGTAAACAATTAAATACATGGATGTAAGTGTTTACAGTTTACTTCATAGGAATTAAAAATACATATCATCACGTCGAGTCCCTAACGGTGACTTATCAGTCTCTTCATACATGCTCGCCCGTTTCGAGGTAGTCTTCCCGTTCCCGTCCTTAAGTGTCCGATCGATTTGATCTAGGTAGTTGGAACTCTTTCTCTGCCTTTCGTAATAAACCGGCCATTTTCTTGTAATTTCTATACTACAAGTGTAAGCGTATTCAGAAAAACAAAGAAACAAACTCTTAAATGTTAACGTATATTATGGATAAATAATAGATATATTTATTTCTTGGAAGTAACTTTAACCATACGGCCACCACACGGCTCTTCACTAAAACCACAATAACTTTGTTTAATAGTGCAATCATATTTTCTCAATATCATCAGCTTTATTATACGTAATTGAATGTCCTTTTGTGAACTAGGACAAGTAATTGTGTATAAATGCCAGGTATAGACAACCTTGGGCTGATAACAAACAGAGCTTGGCATTATGCAGT
This sequence comes from Drepana falcataria, assembly GCA_945859725.1. Classification (NCBI taxonomy): domain Eukaryota; kingdom Metazoa; phylum Arthropoda; class Insecta; order Lepidoptera; family Drepanidae; genus Drepana; species Drepana falcataria. Next base: position 10,798,343 of record OX243922.1, read on the forward strand.
GAGTAGGGTCAAGAATACGTTTTTACAACTCTTTAATCGTTTCTTTTACGCACATGAAGATATTATTAATACATACGCTATAGCATACATATGATCACGCCGAGACTATATAATTAATATTTGCTAGAAATAAAGTGCCATAGTGGCCGAGTGGTTTAAGTAGTTGCCTATAACACAAATTGCAAGTTCGTTTCCCGACTGTACCAATGAGTTTTTCTGAACTTAAGAACAGTGATTAGTCCCACCACGAGCTTTTCGGTGAAGGAAAACAGCGAGAGGAAACCTGCATACGTCTGAGAAGAAATTCAAAGGCGTATGTATAGTCGTGCTTGAGTAACGGCGATGGACTCGCCATCTGTCACATTGGCACCTAATATACCTCTGGCGGAAAGTGGGTGTGGGGGTATTACCTATACACCTCTGCCTACCCCTTCGGGGACCCTTGTGAGAAGCCGTGAGGATATATTATATTATTATATAAAAAAATTGTGTCTGTAAATGTATATATTATATATTGAGATTTTATTAAGTCTTTAATCCCGTCTGCAATCGAATTTCTAATCTGACATTATCAAGATATAATCCAACCTGCCGTTATTACATAACACTTCAGCAACAATTAATAGTTCGCCACTTTAGCAGTTGCCGAGTGAATGTATGTGCCTCGTAACAATTTGATTTATTGCATTACATACAGACACATTCAAGAAATTTGCCTATGATTAATTATTATCATCAACACACCCAATATTACAAAATAAAGTATCTACAAAAAAAGGTAGTTACTTTTAGAGGCACTTAGTTTTAGAGCAGTGTTTAATTAAAGCAATTACTTTGAGACTATTTTCCGTTTACATTTCAGTTAGGAAAGGCTTATATATATTCCAAAACGATTTTCTCCAGTCTCTCTTTATGCACTTGTTAATATAAATCTTTTCGGGATTGATGTGTGCTCTATTTAAATGTAGTAGTGTATGGTAGTCACGTTTGAGGCTCAGCACAATATATTTTGTTTTTCGTGGCGTGAGTTCCGGGAACTTTTGCTGCTTAATCGGGCAATGCTCGTCATTCAACGTCAACGTCGTCACCAAGGCCTCCAGCCAGGCACTTTAATGTGCTAAGCAAACACAGCTAAAGGCACCCCCTGTGGGGTACAGATCTCGGCTTAGAGTGTTACTTGATTGCAAGCGAGAGGCTTACCAGATGTTACGAGGGCACTTAAATAAGTCTATAGTGAAGAGAGTATAAGCTCCTTTATAAAGATATCTCTTTGTAGATAAGAAAATATATATAATGACTAGCGCCACAAGAAGTCCTGGATAAATTATATATATAAACTATAATAAAAAATAAAACAAATTAAAAAAAAAGTGACAAATAAATGGATATTAGTACTCGAAAATTGTTCAATAATAATAATAATAATAATAAATAAATAAATACCAGGGACAATTCCACACAAATTGACCTAGTCCCAAATTAAGCAAAGCTTGTGTTATGGTAACTAGACAGCGATACATTTACTTATATAGATAGATATATACATAAATACATAGGAAATCCAAGAGTAAGGTACAAATACTTGTGTTCATCACACAAATATCTGCCCTCAGCGGGATTCGAACCCGCGACCTCAAGTTTCGCAGTCAGGAGCTCTAACCACTAGATCAGACGGCCGTCTGTTATATAGTTTCTTGTGTCCCTTACATTAAGAAAAAAAATGGCAGAATACAAATATTGATACTTCTAAAATTCCAACATAGTTTGGGGGTTTCCCTGGAGAATACAGCATGGAGTTCTTCAAGAGTGGTGTGAAAATATTCCTGCACGGTTAGCATCGCACAAGCGCAACCCCTGGTGTTGCAAGCGTCTATAAACGGCGGTAACCGCTTACCGTCTGCAGGCTTGCTTTGTTGTACCTTTGTTGTATTAAAAAATCAGAGCCAAGTCAAAATTACACGAGCCATAACATCGATTTGAACCACTTCATTAACTACAACTGGCTTTACATAATATAAAGTCGCAGGTGCTCCAGTTTAGATCTGCGTGACAATCATTTAGCTCCACCTGATTTACCTATCGTAGTTGTCGACTGTTTGCGAAATACGGATTGTACAGTGATTAATTATACGCCTTTGTAAGAGGTGGATTGACTTTGGATTGTATTTTGGTGAAGGTTAATTTTATTTAGTGTCTTTTAGGAGATCAAGGCGACGGCGTAATATTTATTAATTTAATTCATATGAGAATTTTCTGGCGAAAACAGTGTGTTATTTCACGTACAACCTAGCAGAGAGTAAGTAGCCAGTTCGCTCTGGACTTACATACCTGTTTGCTTTCATCATTCTATACATAGTAAACCTCGGAACTATTTCAGTTGCATTGCTCATTGTAACATTTTGTGTATGTATTTATGAAGATAAGAGCAGTGGTGGCCGAGTAGTTGGAGTAGTCGCTTGCAACGCCATGATTGCAAGTACGTAAAGTGTATTCTTGAATTATAGTGGTGCTTGAGAAACGTCGATGGATTCGTCCCTTGGCACTTTGGCACCTTTTTGTACATACATACATATCATCACGCCGAGTCCCTAACGAGGTGGGCAGAGAGTATAGAGCGCCAGTTCTCTCTAGACATACAAACCTCTTTCGCTTCGTCCACATTCATCAGTCTCTTCATACATGCTCGTCGGTTTCGAGTACTCTTGACGTTCCCGTCCTTAAGCGTCCGATTGATTTGATCTAGGTATTATCTCTTCTTGCACATTGTAACAGAGTTAAGATACCTCTGCCTACCCCTTCGGGAATCTAAGGGGATAATTGAAAACCCCAGGGGGGTTTTCAATTATCGCCGAGTGCCAAAGGTCGCAAGTTCGAATCCCGACTGTACCAATGAGTTTTTTCTGAACTTAAGTACAGTGATTAGTCACACCACGAGCTTTACGGTGAAGGAAAACATCGAGAGGAAACCTGCATACGTCTGAGAAGAAATTCAAAGGCGTATGTATAGTCGTGCTTGAGTAACGGCGATGGACTAACCATCTGTTTTTTTTTTTTTTATTTTTTTTTTTATTTTTTTTTTTTTTTGTATTGTCTCTCGTAGCGTGAGTTCCGGGAACTTTTGCTACTTAACCGGTCAATGGCGAGACCTAGGCCTCCAGCCAGGTACTTAAGTATTAAGCAACACAGCTAAGGGCACCCCCTGTGGGGTTCGGACCTCGGCTTAGGGCGTTGCTGGTTCGCGAGCAAGGGAGCTGGGCTGGTCTGGTATTTTATTATTATTTAGTTATTTGGGGAGGGGATTTGCGCTACTGGCTTGGCTCGGGCCGGCACTTGCGAGAGTCTGGGGGGAACGTTACGGCTTATTCGCGTCGAGCCTCGCCGGCGAGGACGGAACAATGGTCGCTTTTGTGTAGTGTCGTTTGTGTGTCGTCGTCGGGCGTCCTGGAGGACCGTTATGTCGTCATCCGGTTCGATGACGGCATGTTTTGGGCGCCTTATCTTAGATATAAGGGAGGGTGTGTATCGGGCGGCCGATACGACGAGAGGGTTGGGATGATTTTCAGCAGAATCGAAATGGCGTTTCGACAGTTTTTTCATAAACTGTTTGATCGTGGGGACTTTTAGGTCAACATGAAGTTGACTGTTTCTCATGTACCACGGGGCACCTGTGGCTCTCCGGAGGAACCCGCTTTGGAGCACTTGAAGGGGGTGGAGTACTGACTTTTTGGATTGTGCGAACACAACACACGCATAAGTCATGATCGGTCTGATGCACGTCAAGTAAATCCTCACCTTGGATTTCAATGAGAGTTTACTCTTCGAATTTAGCATACAATGGAGTCTACCGAGCGCGAAGGCGGCTCGCGCGCGTACCGTCTTTACGTGGTGACGGAAGGAAAGTTTACGATCGAGGGTCACTCCCATGTATTTGGCCTTGTCTTCCCATGGAATGGGATTGCCGAAGAGAGTTATGGGGGCTGTCCGTAGGGCATGCTTGCCTTTCCAAAAGAGGACGGCTGCGCTTTTTGAGGGGTTCACTTCTATTCTCCATTTCCGGAACCACCGCCCTAGGGCGTTGGCCGCGGTCTGGAGGTAGCCGCGAATCGCCTCGGGGGATATACCTTCTGCAGTATATGGCCGTGTCATCGGCGAATAGTGCGCTTTTGACCTTTCTAAGGGTGGGGAAATCGCTCGTATACAGCGTGAATAGAAGAGGGGAGAGCACGGAGCCTTGCGGGACTCCTGCTCGTATGGGACGAGGGGAAGAGAGTGTGCCCTCCACTCTGTAGCGAAAGGAACGATTCGACAAAAAGTCCCGCACTATGCGTACGAGACGGTCCGGCACGCCCAACTGGTACAGCTTGTATATTAAGCCGTTGTGCCAGACCTTGTCGAATGCCTTCGCCACGTCGAAGAGGAGCATACCCGTGGGATATCCGCGTTGGAAGCCGCTACTGACGTCTTCCACTATACGGTGGACTTGTTGGACACACGAGTGTTTGGTTCGAAAGCCAAACTGTTGATCTGGAATTACTTTTTCAGAGTCAGCAAAACTCTTTAATCTATTATAGACAAGTCTCTCGTATATTTTGCCGAGAACGATGAGGAGACTGATAGGGCGGTAACTGGAGGCTTCGGTCTTGGGTTTCCCCGGACTAACCATCTGTCACGTTCGCACCTAATATACCTCTGGCGGAAAGTGGGTGTGTGGGTATTACCTATACACCTCTGCCTACCGCTTCGGGGACCCTTGTGGGAAGGCGTGAGGATATATATATATACTTATATATAATAATATAGTATAAAACATAGTATACAAGTACTTTTGATTGTCAGTACTAAAATGTGTAGTATAATAATCGTTACCTCTGCACTACATTAAAAACAACAGGCTGATATAAAAGCATTCCTACCGTGATTTTGCATAGTTACATATTCGCAATAAACTGTTTAGTATCACGGTGTTACCTAATGTTACAAAGTCTCCAACTATCGGCTAGATCGGACAGGTATCGACAATGCTTTGCGAAATGTATCCCGTTGTCGTAACACTTAAAAGTTCCTGGTTTGTTTCATTTTACATACCTTTCGCTTCGGTATGTCTTGCTCTGATTTCAAAGCTCCAGCGTAATCGCAAATAGAATGTGCTTTGTTTTGACCAATACAATATCTTCCGTATTGTTTGAGTTGTCTGTGTATTGTATGCCTTTGTTTTTCATTTTTATTTTAATACTTAGTCGATTGATTTGTTAGTGGTTGTTGATAGTAAACTATACGGTTGGATGTTTTGAAATCTTTGACAGAAGCTGTCAGTTAAAAATACAGATGCAAACGGAAGTTACACTGTAGGTAAGGATATATATGAGGTGTTCATTTCAACCCGAAAGGTGTTTGGTAAATTTCACGGCGACTGTACTTATACGCGCATGCTTCCATAATAAATTCTTCCTCTACCACCATTCAATAGCATACGTTCTGTACAGTATTTGAACTCTATATAAAGGTGAAAGTCGATTTTTTTACTACAAAGGAATATCTACCACCTGGGACCTTGTCTAGTATGATGCCTTGACGTTCCGCCGTGAATTGCTTGTCTCGTTTCATTTAATAATTCTCACCACATTGTAACTCAAAAGGCCAAGTTATCTGAGCTAAAGGACCATATGCCATATTCGCCGCCATTGCCTCATGGCCATACCTTGAACAGGTACGAATAAGGTTGTTTATGTAACAATGGAAACTAGAGCATTACTGAAATCAACTTGTTCGCAGCTTGATACTTAAGTGGAATTAAGGGTGCTTCGAAAGTTTAGGGTTGTATAATGATTTATGTAAAGGACCAAGCTATTAATTCTATGGTGAAATATCGCGGAACAGTGAACGTAAAGAGAAATCTCCCGTTCCAAATTGGACTTGTCTGATTGGCACAGTATCTCAATCGTACGGATTACGGCTGATGATATGTACTCGAATATGCATATCCTTCTTTATAAATACCCCTTTGGTTTCAACCTCATAAAGTCATTATTATATAAATAATACAACAATCCTCACGCCTTCCCATAAGGGTCCCCGAAGGGGTAGGCAGAGGCTTATACGTAATACCCACACACCCACTTTCCGCCAGAGATATATAAGGTGCCAACGTGACAGATGGCGAGTCCATCGCCGTTACTCAAGCACGACTATACATACGCCTTTGAATTGTTTCTCAGACGTATGCAGGTTTCCTGTCGATGTTTTCCTTCACCGTAAAACTCATTGGTACAGTCGGGATTCGAACTTGGGATCTTTGTGTCGCAGGCGACTACTCGAACCACTCGGCCACCCCGGCTTTCATTATTAATGCAAAACTATTATTTATGCATGAACTATATTAAGAATTAATTTACTGAGTTCATTTGACCTCTGCACAACGAATACGCCATATAGCATCAATATACTTGCGCAAAGGCTTCGTATATTAAGTGTTTATTGTATCGTAAAAAATCTACAAAGTGTCGGTCGATGGTATTTGCTAATTGACAGCAAAGACAATCACATACACGCAACGCTAATAAAAATATTAACAATGTTGGGTGTTGCCAACAAACGGTAGACACAATGACTATCCAACTGGTTTTTATATTGTCTATGAGTGTGTGTAATGGATACCGCGAGTACTAGTAGAGTAAAATACCTTTTAAAGTAAACTAATCAGCACTTGGATATACAGAACAGATCAGACTACTATATTGTCTGAAACGGGAAGCTCATCCACATTCATCAATCTTTCTGGCTAGCACCCGCGTATGTATATATAATTTTATACTACTGGGGTGGCAAACAAGCATGCGGCCCACCGTAAGCGGTTACCGTCGCCTATGGACACTTGCAACACCAGGGGTATCACTCGCGCGTTGCCGACCCTGCAGAAATATTTTCACACCCTTCTTGAAGCACGCCATGCTGTACTCTCCGGGGAGTTATTATATGTGGGTGAAGCGACAGAGATCTGTAGGTCCAGAGATATGTGATGTGTGATCTTACTAATATTATAAATGTGAAAATTTGTAAGTTTGGATGTTTGCGGTTCTTTCACGGTCAAACGGCTGAACCGAATTTGGCTGATAGTTGAAATGGTGATAGCTTATATCTAGGAATAGGACATAGGCTACTTTTTTTTGCAAAATTAAAATCCCGACTGAAAAGCTACTTTTTCGAACTCCACGCGGGCGAAGCCGCGGGCATAAGCTAGTATGTAGTATATAGGTAAATTCTAACTATTTGAACCTCCTGTAGTTCATAATACTTTACGAACTTGCAATTTTGAATCAAATAAACTACTAAAGTTGTGAATATTGAAGGAACTTGTTTCCATGTCGTTATTTGTGTAAACTACCTTGTTTCAATCGATTTAATGCATATGTTGTGGCAAGAGTTATTACAAATTAAACCTACTGTAATAAATACTGAGGGTTCATATCAGTTTGACTGCAAAGGACGTTGCGCAACCAACTAAGCTCCTTGCAGGCATTTGCAGACACTAATTTGTTGCATACGAAATTAGTAAACTTACTTACTACAGCTCGCAGTATGATGAAATGTTTCCTCTGTGTTGGTTACACCGATGAATTCAATATAGATACTTGCAAAATGTATATAAACATCCTACTTGTATGCACAATAAACGTACTCGTTTATTTTAAAAGAAAACGTTGGGTAAATTGGATCTCATGTCAAAAAATTTACTTACCCGATTGGTGCAATAACTGAAGTTAAATGTCAAATGATACTTCTGACTGGCCACTACGCTCCAGCATACAAATAGTAGTCTTTGACTACGCTGACATGTTATTATTTTGTTTTCTTATTATTTATTCATAAATAATAAGAAAAAGACTTGCTTTTATTCGAATACAGGTAACATTTTATGTATATCTTCGCGCCTTCCCACACACCCATTTTTTTGCTGGAGATGTATTTTAGCTGTCTATTTGACAGAGGGTGCCGTTACCCAAGCTCGACTATACGTACATTTTTGAAAATCTTCTCAAATGTATGCAGGTTTCCTCTCGATGATTTAAATTTTGATGACTTTTGAGTATATAATATATATATATATATATAATTTTAACGAAAGGCAAAGGTACCTATTCTATTTCGTCATGCCATTAACCTCCCTACAATTATCACGTAATCATAAAATAATGCATAAACTGTACACAATCATGTTCAATAATGCATTTAGTAATAGTTCAATATCACATAATTTTCATAAGTACACAAATGAACGCTATGGAGCGAACAACACTGACATTATGCAGGTATACATTGCCGTATGGCATCACGTCATTTGCTAACAATATGCTAATATAGCGCAGTGTATTGGAGAATACTTTTCCACAGTATTTTCTATTTCATTATACTCTTCCGCGTCGCCAACACGCACGCTCGGTTTATCTTCTGTTAATAATAGCTTTGACTTACATGGATGTAACATACTGGAATAGGAATATAAATATTATTTTACAGTAAAATAAAATTTCTTTTTATGTAGCAGATAGCCGAAAACAATTGCCTAATAAAATTATGTCGAGAATATAACACACGTAGAAAATCTGCATACGTTCATGAAAAAGTTCGAAGAAGTTTACACTTTGAATGTGAGCTGCGATAGAGGCAACTGTCCCGTGGGCATCAAAGTTTAGGGGGAGTTCTTCCATTCGAGAAGGCATTTTATTATATACCTATGGAAAATCGCTGCTAGGTGTTTCAATTTTATAGACCAACTTTATATACTTTAAAGTACCTATTAAATATCATTTTCTGAGCTCGCACTATGGTATTATAAAGACACATATATAGGCGTTATCTACGGCTAAAACATTATTGAATTATGATTGCGTATTTATTAAAATTTATTATTATGTATTTATTAATTTATATTACAACTTATAAATAAAAGCGAATCGATTGTATATTGGTTGAAATGTTACCTCGTTCAAAAGTATCGTTTCGTTTCAATCCTACTATAAATCAGTTGTGATAAATGACTACGGATATTATAGTTACCTCTTCCAGTGCTTGTGATCACAGCCATTAATACATTAATGTCACTGAAGCGAGTCTCTCCGCTTTCCGCGCCATACCTCTAATTGAGGAATGCATTTTCACTGGACTATCTCCACACTCTTCCGTGTTGGCAAGCGTAGCGATATATCCAGAGATTGGAAGTATTCACAGAGCATATTCACTTGTCAGTGCTGTGCCTTACCCCTATCTACTCCTTCGAAGACTCTTGTGGGTCTTTAGTCCTGGTGTCAAGTCTATAAACTTGGGGTCAATAGACTTCTCTCAACGCAGAAGATATATTTGCTATTATACTTTGCACAAAACCTTAAAAATATATACCTCGCTTCACTAACCATAATCTAGATTTAACTGCAATGTGCGGACTCCATAGCACTATTTGTATAAACCATAGTGGTTTAGCGGTAGTGATATGTCCAACCAAATGTTATGTATGCTTCTTTAAATGATAAATAAATGAAAAAAAAGTAAATCAGCCCTCTCAAAGTTATTATTAGTTAGCGCCTATTTCGATACCACACTTACGTGGTACTTGTGGTTTCGGCCAGGCTTGTGATATGTCCGGTACACTGTTGCGCGGTAGGAAGTCATTGTTGGAAAATGTGGTTTCACGCTATTTCTATAAGGTTTCCATAGCACCACCATATCTTTTACCGGTAGTGGGTATCGTTGCAGGGTCACGACGTCCAGTATCTAGTATTGAATCGCATTACAAACTATGATGACTTGTTTTTGCAAGGGACAGTGCTTTGATATGTATTACCATCATAATTCAAGAAAGTAAAAGGGATAGATGCATAGACGCCTATCAATACGTGTCTCGTAACTTGCTCTTGATTATGAATGATGAATGAAGGATTCTATATTGAGATATCCTTTGTATATTTTAGGTGCCAACGTGACTGATGGTGAGTCCATCGCCGCTACTCAAGCACGGCTATACATACGTCATTGAATTTCTTCACAAACGTATGCAGGTTTCCTCTCGATGTTTTCCTTCACCGTAATGCTCGTGGTGTGACTAATCGCTGTACTTAAATTCAGGAAAACGCAATGGTATATTCGGGATCGGAACTTGCTATCTTTATGTTACAGCCATAGTGTAACCACAAGGTGTAATAACACTTATCACTAGGGTTGCCAGCGCGAAAAAACATAGTAATTGTGTTCCTGTAATTGCCATGTACCTACTTGTTATTATCACTGTAGGTAAGTGTGATTGTATTTTGACCTTGATTACAACTACAATAACTCGTTATACAAGTTATATCATGTTAGTTCGTTATACGTTAGTTATATACAGATTGTTACGACAAAGTGACATTTGACGAAGTAGTTTTGTAGTCCGATTTATTTGGGACAGAAGTAGCTTATAACCTTTTTTATAACACAAAGGTGGCAAGCAAGCATACGTTTCGCCTGATGATAAGCAGTTATCGCCGCCTATGGACGCTTGTAACACCAAAAGTAATATTTTCACGATTAATGTGCCTAATCAATTCTAGGTATATATAAACACAGACAAACGAGGCAAAGGTTGTAAGTACTTTAGAAAACAAATGACAATTAACAATGATATCGATTTACATACATAAATAGATAATATTGGACACATGCTAGTATGTCAAATGTTAGTGTTATATACATAATTTTGTACCTAACAAAAACTCGCAAAAGAGAACGAAACAAAGGAGGTATGTTTGTCTAGCGTTCGTCTGGCGCTCTAAACAGAAGCTATATGATTTATGTATGCATATATAAATACTCGCAAATAAATCTCAATGGCGTCGATCCCGCGAAGTTTAGAATCGCAGGCATGATCAATTATTGGTCCATATTTCCCGTTACATGTTGTAGGTACATAATATGCTAAAAAGTCGTAATTTGATACCAGTATCGAACTGTTTTTACGCCGTAGGCAAACGTGTTGGCCATATTTAGACACATTCAAATGGATTTGATATTTAAATTTGGATATACTCGAATGACCGGTCGCGATAACCCAATTTTATCTCGTTATTGGATCGCCTACCGTTGAAATATTTACCGAAAAAATTGCTAAAAAAAGTGAGCGTATTTCAAACTTTAAAATCTCGTGATAACATCTTCTGGTGCTCTACTATCTACCATAAGGGACTCTTTGTATACACGCAATTTAAATTTTAATATCACTGCTGGATGTGTTTTGGAATAAAACATATCTGTAGTAAGCCGTGGAGGCGGAGTGGTTTCAGCAGTTGCCTGCAGCACAAATATTGCAAGTTCCCATCCCGACTGTACCAATAAGTTTTCTGACCTTAAGTACAGTCATTAGTCACACCACGAGCTTTGCGTGTAAGAAACCGCGAGAGGAAACCTGCATACGTTTGAGAAGAAATTCAAACACGTATGTTGTTGTACTGGAGTAACGGCGATGGACTCACCATCAGTGGCATTGGCACCCAAAAACATTTCTGGCAGAAAGTGGGTGTGTAACCTATACACCTCCGCCTACCCTTTTGGGGATCCTTATGGGAAGGCATGAAGGTTATTATTGCTAAAATATAATATATATATATATATATATATATATATATATATATATATATATATGACTGTCACTGTTCCTGAAGCACGATATATAAAAATACTGTACACAGGTCGTAGTATTTCAAGTGAACGTGTGCAGCTTTCTCATGCTGTTTTATTTCATACATAACATCACGCCGCTTTCCTAACGGGGAAGGCAGAGAGTATAGAGCGCCTGTTCTCTCTAGACGTACATACCTATTTCGCTTCGTCCACATTCATCATTCTCTTCATACATGCTCGTCGGTATTTCACCGTAAATACCATGCTGTTAAGAATTATTTTTAGTAAGTTATCAAGTTCAAAAAACACTTACTGGTGTACACCGTCAGAAAAACGTTTGTTTAAAAAACAATAGTATATAACCCATATTTATTAACACTACAGCGCTCAATAAGTACGATGCACACATGTTGATAGCACTGGGGTAGATATGTATTTCTTCATACAACTACCGTAGTAGGTAAATACACGGCCTTGATACACCTAATTTCAAAGACCATTGTTTGAAACCAGAGTAGGTCATTCAATATCTATCCATAAAATCAAAGTGCTCTTTAGAGTAGAGCGTGCAATTCAAGCCTATATGGCGTCAATTAATCCGAAATCTAATAACTTCCTACGTGAACGGCCAAACTACAAAGCGAGGTCACACCACATATTATGGTCAATTCAAACGTATCGTTCCGGCGGTAGCTGAGGCGGACGCAGGGGCCTTGCATCGACGTCTTTGTTATATTGAACTCGTTATACAGGGTGTTGCATTATACTCACATACCTAATTCGCTTGACCACAAATCTCTACACCTTCTAGTCTTATGCAAAAAGAAACGCTAAATATAAGGACTGTAAAACGAGCTTTACGGTATAGGAAAACATCGAGAGGAAACCTGCATACGTCTGAGAAGAAATTCAAAGGCGTATGTAGAGTCGTGCATGAGTAACTCTAATGGTCTCACCATCTGTCACGTTGGCACCTAAAAGTTGTGAGAAATATTATCTCACTATTATATATATATATATATATATATTCCTTATATATATATATATATATATATATATATATAGTGAGATAATATTTCTCACAACTTCCCACAAGGGTCCCCGAATAGGTTATTAATGAAATATATATAATATAATACTGGCTAACCATTATCATGCATCGTCTTTACCATTATCATGCGGTCGTCTTTGACGACCGTCTGGTCTAGTGGTTAGAGCTCCTGACTGCGAAACTTGAGGTCGCGGGTTCGAATCCCGCTGAGGGCAGATATTTGTGTGAAGAACACGAATATTTGTACCTTAGTCTTGGATGTTCTATGTATTTAAGTATATATCTATCTATATAAGTACATATATCGTTGTCTAGTTACCATAACACAAGCTTTGCTTAATTTGGGACTAGGTCAATTTGTGTGGAATTGTCCCAGGTATTTATTATTATTTATTATTATTATTATCGTCTATCTTTTTACACATATGTATTCTCATAACATGAGTCCACGAAAGGATATGCAGAGATGTAACATCTTTTTAACATCTCTTTATATTGAAGTGCCAACGTGGCAATTGGCACAACTATAGAAACCTATTCTCTACTGTAGGCAGATTTCTTCACGATAATTGCCTTCATCTTAAAGCTCATGGTGTGATGCGGATGGACCACAGTCACTACTATTATTATATACAAATATATATATTTCAAATCTCACACAGACAAAGTCACGGTATTTTGTGTAAATATGTTTATTCGCGAATGAAAGATCGCGTCCGCTCCCATAAAGTTACAAAGACAAGGTCGATCTTGTGACCGGTTCTGTAATGTAGATTATTTAATGAAGCCGTATTATGCAGACATATATTTGCTTTAATAAAATACACTTCTTAATATAATCTGACGGCGCGTGATTAAAACTGTGATTAAGATTTGTTACACCGCAGTTATATGCTATGGTCAATACCTATCTGTATAGATTATGTGCTATGGTCAGTACCTACGTGTATAGATTATGTGCTATGGTCAATACCTACCTACCTTTATAGATTTTTGTTCGATTGCAATAGTCAGTAGATAGAAAAGTAATAAGAACCGGTTATAAAAAGGAAGTTATTGCCCCTAAAGCGGAAGGCAGCGGTGGTCAATACCAATGAGTTTTTCGGAGCTTACATGAAGTGATTAGACACACCACGAGATTTGCGGTGGAGGAAAAAATTCACGAATAAGCCTACATACGAAGAAATTCAAAGATGTATATGTAGCCTGCTTGAGAAATGGCGATGGACTCGCCATCTGTCACGTCACTACCATTGTCATTAAAATATGTCTCCGGCGGAAAGTGGGTCTGTGGGTTCTACTGTCACACTTATTATTTTATTATTTTATTTATGTTCGTATCCCGCGGTGTTACCGTAACATTTGATCTCGTTTGAATAAAACCTAATATGTGTTTTTTTTTTTCTATTTATTTAAGGAGTTTTGTCGCACAGCGACTATGTCACTCCGTGAGGACACGTGGATATGAAAGTAATTAAAATCTACGCTTATATAATTTCAATAAATATTTTATATCATCAGAACTAGGGTTCGCCAGGATACTGTTACACAGTCCCACATCCTGGCTACATTCAATCATAGTTCTTCTGACATCTTTGTTCTGGTCACATTCCATCAGGATGTGATATAAATTGTCACAGATATGTGTTAATCAACCTAATAATCAATATCTGTGCGTAATTTCATCCAATTACGTGTACAAATAATAAGCCTTTGCGTGAAAGAGGAACAAACGTGTCATTTGTTTTGCTTGCTTACCCTTTCATACACGCTGTGTATTGTTTATAATTATTTAACTTAACAACAACTCTATTAGAAACGCGTCATTGTGTTAGTATGTAAGTGTAGCCTTCCAAAGTTACATCGAAAGGCCGACTGTCGCAAGGGCGCGCGCTGAGAATACTTAAATGCGACATACTTGTTGTGACACCACTGTTAACAATAAAATGCTAATGACATTCTACTTTTGTTTCAGGTAATTAATCGAGATTGTTGTTCGCAGACACGCTGGTATATTCATGGTATGAGTAAAATTATACTGCACCTACTTTATTGTACACCTCTTCATATCCCAAGAGCACATTAAGCTGTCAAGTCAATTGCGAATTGAATTAAGTATCTTTCGCGATCATAACTGTCTGACAGAATGTAATGTTTAGGTAGGCATAGAATGTAAACGGACAAGGTAGACGTAGAGTGTAAGCGTTTGAAGAAAGCCAATTTCATATGAGTAAAGGGAACCAGCTAAATTCGGTAACATCGAGTGATGGTCCTAATAAAGCTTGGGATGAAGCTATGAAGTCACATATTGTCCAGGTCCAAGCTTTAGCCAAACTTATATAAAGTAAATTATATTTTTTACAATTTATTTTGTATTGTCTCTCGTAGCGTGAGTTCCGGGAACTTTTGCTACTTAACCGGTCAATGGCGAGACCTAGGCCTCCAGCCAGGCACATTATTTTTAAGCAACACAGCTAAGGGCACCCCCTGTGGGGTACGAACCTCGGCTTAGGGCGTTGCTGGATCGCGAGCAAGGGAGCTGGGCTGGACTGGTAATTTTATTTAAATATTATTTGGGTTATATATGAAGAAATAGATATTATATATATATCATCCCAGACAAATCATTACACGAATATATTCTTCAGCGGATATTGAATCCTTTAGCTTCACGAACAAGACCACCCACCGCTCTGTTATTACATTGTCAAAATGGTAATTTTGCTTTGTGTGAGATGCTCAAAATATTAATAATGATTTTTGCAGAAATCGCAAAAATATTGTATCACAGATTTTAAAATTAAAGTTCAAATAATCTGATAGTATTGGCTGAATTAATTAGAATTATTTATTTAATCAATCTCATTAGTAATAAGTTGATTTCCATAAATCATCGGTTCGTATCATTACGCGGAAGTGGCTCTGGTCTAGCCTCGAAAGTCAAGGTCGATTGCACCCCTGCCTTTCACTTCACATTTGTGGATCAACCGTGCCGTAGGTTATTTACCTTAATGGGGCTTTGTTTCATTCGTACATTTTCCGTTTCCTTCTGATATACATCGATGTATGTATTTTAATTTTTAGAGGATATCTTTTTTTATTATCTCTCTTACCGTGAGCTCGAACTTTTGCTACTCAACCGAACAATGGCGAGACCTAAAGGCATCCAGCCAGTTACTTCTTAGGTGCTAAGCAACGTAGCTATGGGCAACCCTGAGGCTTCTGGTTAGGGCGTGACTGACTAGTGAGCTAGATAGCTGGACTGGGTGATATAATTTAAATAATTATATTAACTAGGAATTAGCAATAGTAGAATGATTGCACTCGCATGGGATGGAGCATAAATTACGGCTTTTTTTGAGATAGTAATCGGAGTTTATTGTGAGACAATTCATCTGCTGTGGTAAGCGTCCATAGGGTGCGATAACCGCTTACTCCACGATTACTTCCAATCAATTGAATTTTGAAATGAAAAAATTTAGGTTTAAATTGAGGGACAATTTGAAGCATTTTTATTATAATATATTATGTCGAATGGTACTTCGACTGTGCGTTTGTTCATGCTCTTTGTATTAATGGAGGCATGCTTGATACTCGCCCAAATAATAGCTGTATGCTATAGGTAATAGATATTACCTGTAAAACACAATTACCTATGTTCTACGTTCATAGTTTCATTCCACTAACAAATACACCTAAAGAAATTACTAATTCTAGTTAGTCATTTTGAAAAATAAATGATTTTAAGGTATTTCTGACGCCAATGCCATCGGGCGCGTAGGTTAGGTTAGCGTGGTAAAAATAAACTGTCCAGTATAAAACTATTCCACAAACTTATAATAATAACCAGTCTCCTTCCGCGTGGTAACTCGGGCCCTACAAGGAGTGGTCGCGTTGTCACATCGAGGCCGACCACTCCGCTCACCGCGCTAGCTGGTATACTGCAATGAAAACTGGAGTACTTATGGAGGTAACTGGATTGGTATGTATGGTATTAATGTCAGATATTTTATTAAATAACGACAGGTTGGTGTAGTGGCCGAGATGTAGAGTCAATGAGCTGTAAAGGCTTTACCACAGTAATAAGCACGAATTAATAATAATCGTATATGAGTATGTGATGCCGAGTTGTTTGTTGTTGCCGACAGCGAGAACAATACTCCTGGTGTCGCAAGCGTCCATAGGCGGCGGTAACCGCTTACCATCAGGGTCGCTTGCTTGTAAGCAAACCGGGGAGTTTGTTTCGCCGTTTCTTCTCCTGGCAGGTATTTTTTCTTGGAAACGGTGGTAACTTTAGTTTATATTAAACGTGACGTTCAATAAGTGTTCCCTGTGTCCCTAACGTTGAATAAAATATTTTGATTTTTGATTTTGTTAGGCACCTTAGTGGTATAGAAAAGGATACTATTTCGGCAAGACGTCATTACGCTCTTAAGTCACGGATCTCGTTCGCCTCAGTCACCATATTCATGAATCATTTCATACATGCCCGCCGGCTTTAGATCATACTTTAAACAAAGCCTAACTTGTAATACGTATTTTGTTTTGAATATGGTATCTAAAGGTTCTGATAAGGCTAATAAAAAGTTGTGCTTTAGTAACGGCGATGGACCCGCTATTTGTTACGTTGTCATCTAAATATATCTCTGGCGGACAGTGGGTGTGTGGGCACCTAATAATACCACCTCTGCCTATCCCGGCGACTCTCGTGGTAAGGCGTATACATATAATATTTTTTGTGGAATCGAAATTTAAACCTAATCAAGATAGAATAGTACATTCGATTATGGAACGTTTTTTTAAATACTGGCATGAGACAATGCATGTTAAACTTTTTACAACAACAACCATATCGACACCAGACACCAGGAAATGTCAAAATTATAAAAAAAAGTTAACTGTAGTGGCCATTAAGTTAAACACCGGTTAATGCTGTCAGAATGCAGTGCCGAGGTACTTACGATAATTTAAAAGTTTTGCAATTGTTTTTGTGAAAACTGACTGATTATACGCATAGCTGAATTACAATTTTTCGTACAGAGAATGCAGAAAGTTGTTTTTAATTTACGAGTCCACAAACATGTACGTTAACTTACTAAGCTTAAAAGGCCGATTAACAATTATTATAATAATATTTTGGACACTTTAACCGGACACTTTTTGGACACCATGTCGTTTAAGTAGCCTAAAATTTCAAATTCAATTATCACACCACAAGCTTTACTATGATGGGAAACATCGAGAGAAAATCTGCATACGTTTCAGATGGCGAAGGCGGTACCTACATGACTGTACATTAGTCATCTTTGAGATATTGTGACCGACTGATCCGTTACTTCGGTACTTAATCTACGCTCGAAAAGAGGGTTGTTACTTTTCTGTATGCCCTTTCGTGGACCCTTCAGGTATGGCTGAAGATGTTACATATTATGAATATTTCTCAAATCCAACAAATTTTAACCAGACTAAACCTACAGGTATCAGCGAACGAATACTAAACCGGTCCTTAGAGACTCGCGTCACTCAGCTCATTGTATTTATAAAACAACAACAAATACAATTTCATCACACACTATCTAAAATTATTATAATAGGTATGCAATTTAATATTACTTCTAAACAATATTATAAATTTTGCAAGAGTACAATTATCGACAGATCCTTGCATAACTGACGAACGTGTGACATTTCTTCCGACTAATGCAATTGTTACGCTCATTATGCGCCGTACTGATACTTAAATGATATAACTTGATTGCGCAATCGTATGCAACAATAGATTAGCCTAAACATACCTGCTATTCACTTGCGTGTGTGTATTCAATTGTTTTGGTTAAATTATTATTATTATCGTTAGCCTAGTACATTTAACTGTTGGGTAAAGGCCGTTGATTTGTCTCATGACTTGCCGCTGGCCAATGCTACTAGTTATGGCCAGTCATAATTATAAAAAAAAATATTTTCAAGCCTTCCCACAAGGGTCCCCAAAGGAGTAAGAGGTGTGTAGTACCTACACATCACCTCTCCTCCTTTCTCTCGATGTTTCCTTTCAGCGTAGAGCTCGTGGTGTGATTTATCACTGTACTTAAGTTCAGAAAAACTGATTGGTACAGTTGGGATTCGAACTTGCAAGCTTTGTGTGGTAAAACTACTTGAACCACGGCTATGGCCCTCGGCCACAAGGAAAAGCTACTGAATGGAATTGGATAAAATAATCTGCTAATTAAATGATATTGATGGTAGTGATGATATCTGAGCAAACTTTAGGCAAAATATAGTCTAGAGCCTCTATGGTCACAAGGCGTACATACGTAGTTGTTAGCTTAATTCAGATTGCAGGTACACGCGTCAATCTGTACCTGTTTTCACACTAAAATGAAGTTATTAATTTATCACACCACGAGCTTTTTACTGCGATTCAAAAACATCGTCAACAGAAGTTGGGTCAGACTGAGCATCTGTCACGTTGACACCTAAGTATATCGAAGCCGAACCCCATCCCGAACAATATTTGAAATAGATGCCAGCTTAGAAGAAAGCGAAGCAAATTATTCGTTTTAAAAAGGAACTTTCATATGCCCAATGTAATGGTAAAATTCAAATAGCAATCACAATTATAACGAAAATAGTTCCTACTGTGCGAGACTTAATACTCCAAATCGTAAAGCAGTTTTCACTTTCTGTCCAATACAAGAAAATAGTATGTACCTACAAATTGATGTATTTGTCCGACGAAGATGCTTGGATCGGATCGACACAAAGTTGGACCCGATTGGCGCGGAGAGTGGAAAGATTTGCCAGCCTTAAAGTTGTTGATTCTAATTGCTGCCATTATAATTTCATAGCCTTTTACACCAATAAAGACCGCAGGTCCCGAGGGATATACCGAAATAAGTAAGCTGAATTTTTAGAATAAAAGTATGTTTTGAATCATTTCAAGTAAATATAAGTATAAAGATAAACCATTGATAAACGATGCCTACAACCGGGGATCCATGCCTACAACCCGACTAAGAATGAAAGCGGTTGAACGATCATCGATCGGCGCGTGACGTCAGAAGGCCGTACTTTCACTGGAGACATTAGCCCAGCGGCAATGACCTTGGAATTGTATAACATTACGTCATGACATCTTCTTCGCTTCCGATGCCTCAGTTACGAAGGCAAAGTTCAAGATGTGACGCATCTGATAACGTTTTAATAATCTTGTCTACGCCTGCACTAATATTCGAGCGTATATTCTTACTGATGTAAAGACTGATGTCATTCACCCCAGTTTTTGGTTCAAAAAGTAAAAACTTTTTTGTCTGTAATGTAAAATACTTCAGATATGGTTTACGTCATCGATACATTTTATTTACTCGAACGAACGTATTGCATGCACTAAGCAGTAGATATTCTAAGTTGCAAAAGACAGACGGCGAATGTGTAAGCGTCATGTAGCATTTTTAAACCTTAGAGGGTATCTAACGGTTTGTTAGATACTATCCTTCACCATAAATCTCATAGCGTCACCTGCCTCTATTTATTTACATGTGTTCAGACCAAATCATTATTACAGACCGGAATTGGAATTTGCAATTATATGCATGTAAATTACTTCAATCGAATGCTTTGAAATACATTAATTTTGCTATTTTTAAGCCTTAAACTTTGTCATTGTTGTTTCCTACTTTATACTCAAGATGAATATATCAAAACATGTAGCTATCGGTTATGTCATTAGTGACCTTTGTACGGTACATTATAACTACCTGGCCTTTAATGTCACATGGGGTGTAGATACATGTACCTAAGGTTTATCAGAAGGTGTCCTACTTTCAGTTAAATATTTTAGCTAGCTTTACGTTCGTACTTGTCTTCGTGCTTTATTATTCGATTTCCAGAACGTTATTAAAAGTTTAAACATAGATTAAAATAGAGTAACCTTTGTTTATATTAGTTACATTCAATGATGGCAACATCAAGAGTACTCGAAACTGACGAGCATGTATGAAGAGAATTATGAATGTAGACGAAGCGAAAGAGGTATAGTTAGAGGTAAGTTTAGAAAAAACTGGCTCGATTATCTCTGCCTACCCCTTGTTAGGGACTCGGCGTGATGGTATAATAAGTTACTTTTTGATCCACCCCAAATTAGTCCATTGATGCGCTTTAGAGGGTGAATTTGTATCTCCATTTAAGTCATGGTCATCAGTGTATACAAAATATTTGTTTAAACAGAATTATTAACTTTACAATTTTGTTAATTGTTATTATTGTAAATAAATATATTAATAGGTAGAGGTAGGGAAGAGGAAACAGAGAAAGGCCACGATCCAACAACGATAAAAAAATAAGGGTACGTAAGGAATATTAAAGCCGACGAGTATAAGCATTTGAAATAATTAATGAAGCGAATGATGTCTGTATGTTTAGAAAGAACAGGCGCTCTACACGCTCTGCCTAACTCTTGAGTGATTTGCGTGATGATTCTGTGTGTGTAAAACCGAAGCTGTTGGAAGTTGTACGAAACATTTTCACTGTTCCCCTGGTGTTGAAAACCTCTATTGGCAGTAGTAGGCGAATACCATGCTGACGACATAGTTAATATGCTAATACTTTTACACTACTACACAGTGATTTCGTACCTTTTCTTACCCACCCACACTTATTTGCGCACTGTCAGTTATTCTGGAACTAAATTCGAAAGCCGCCACACCGAAGGTCACTGCACTATGACCAGTTTAAACTATTCAATGCAAATATTACCTTGAAATATTACAATTTAAAAGGGGAATGATTTTTGTACATTTCATATTTCAAATGATGCAATGGTGCCTTATAAAAAGTCTGAAACTAGATCCTAGCCTTTGTGAGTGCTCTAAAAAACCAGTCAAGCAGATATCTGTATAGCGCGTGACATAAAAACAACGGATTCGTAAAAAAACAGCCTGGTGATGTTACGCAAGTAATAATTCAATATAATGACCTATTGTCTTAATTAAAAGCGGAAATTATCACTTAGTTCCGCTTCCAAGTAAAACTCCTACTGATATTATAAATGCGAAAGTGTGTGAGGATGTTTGTTACTTAATTACGCCAGATCTTCAGAACGGAATTATATGAAATTAATATCGGATTATTTGTTAGATTAACGCATAAGATATGTTTCATAGTAGAAAAAAATATTCCCTCGAAAGCTCGAAAAATTAATTCCGCGAATGAAACCATGGGGCTCAGCAAGTATTATAAATGCGAAAATTTCTTAGTGTCTTTGTTACCGATCTTTTTGAATGAATCCGAAAATTTTACGAAATTTGATACAGATTGATTATTCGTCAGATTAACACAAACGGTATGTTTTATTATATATATAGATAATGAAAAATACGCGAGTGAAATCGCGGTGCACACATAGAGTTTTTAAATTCCAATTCATTTAAGCCGTCGGGCAATTTGAGTATTGTATGTAAAGAGGGATCAACGAGAGAAACATGCGTTCTATACAGCCATCCAAGGTTTATGCGCGGCCTTAACTTCCTCTAGTATTCTTTAATCGGACAGTACAATGAGTGTACATGACCCATTGTTGGGAAGCAAACAATGCTGATCTATCTCAATGGCATCTGAGTCTACCATCCCTCTACCTCACCGTCTTGATGTTTATACGAATGACAAGCGCAGATAAAACTCTTGTTAAGGAAAACTATTAACCGATTAGACTCAAATCATTAGTGTATTTCGTCTTTAATTGTGACATGGCAACGACAAGTGAAGCTTTGCTCTGAAGAAACCAGAGTATATATAAATATATCATAATCTTAGAACGAGGCATTTCGCAGAACTATTTAGACGAGTTAACGTGTTTACAAATTTAGTTGTGTACAATTGTGATGAGACTTGCCTGAAAAAAAAAAACAGTGCTTATAAACCATGCTGAAACACATCTTCCTGGAATATACAGCTTCCATAACAAAAGATTGTCTAACTATTTACCACGCTAATGTTACCATACTAAAAATTACAAGGACGCGAATATTTGATTTTAAATGTATAGTGTTACGCATGACAAAATACTGGCCGAAACCTACATTGTTAGAACTAGTATTGAAAATAAACATCTATTTTGTTGTGGTTATGGTTTATATACAAAAAGAGAGAGTGAGCAATGTAATTAGCAAAATTTATTGGTTCGCGTTATTTTCATGGTCCCAACTTAACTAAATCTGTCCGCGGTCTTCTTTTGTAAAAGAGACATATAGACTCTCAGGTACAGTCTCATCGGTGCAGATAGGATTCAAACCGGCAACTTTTGCGTAGCACGCGACTATTCAAACCACTCGGCACTCAAGGCTCCACGTATTAAATAATAATTTTATTAGCCATTCCGTTCAAACTACTGAACAGTCTTTCGGAATATTAAAAATGTAAATTCAATCGTTGCAAGCCACTCCTAAAACGCAGACAGTTATAACATTAAGGACACACATTTTTTAAGCCTTCGTGACAAAAATTCTAAACGGCTTCTTTATGCTAACTGCAACTGCACCAAATATTTATTCTACTCAGCAAATACTCGAAAATTTGCACATACAGATACCCCAAATAACAGTTATCCTTGAAAATCCTTAAAGGGGCATGAATGGTCACGTAACCATAATGTGGGTTAGCAAAAGTATGAATAATTCAAGAAAGCTACAATGCACTTGAGACTTAGTTATCATTCAGAGATTGCGCATTCAAGCACTTTATTGATTAGGTACATGCTGTATTCATTCTCACGATTTGAAAAGTTCTATTCACTATGAATATTATAAACGTTATGCTGGGTCTCTCACGTGAAATATATATATATTTTTGGGAATGTTTTTTAAGTACATTCCATCATTACATACAATAAAGCTGAATCCCTCACACGGAAGGTCGAGGGTGTAGATAACAAGTTCTCTCCAGACTTACAGACCTATTTCGCTTTATCTACATTCATTATTATAAATATAGCAAATACAAGTTTAAAAGTCTATTTCTAGTTTTCTTAGTACACAAAGTAAGAACTAACATATTTAATGTAAATCTGGCTAATTTAGAATTTGCAACAAAAGTTTGTTTAACTTGTAGAAATCAAGAGGGAATTGGCATTCTAGAATCACTTCTAGTTACGTTGCTTTGTAAAAGTTTTGCCTAATTTATAACGCAACAAAATCAATTCGAAAGGCTTAAAATACTAGGCACGATTTGCCTCAATTTAGAATGTTCTTTTACACAATACACAAATGGATTCAAATTTTTTTTTTACTGATTCTAATATTGCACTATTGTAGTTTGTTGTTGTATTGTAGAATGGGGGTTCCTTCTCAATAGTTTCTTTATCTTAAAGCTCGTGGTATGATAAATAACTGAAGCTAAGCTCAGAAAAAACTCACTTGTAGAGTCGGGATTCGAACTTGCAACCTTTGCGTTGCAGGTCTCCTGGAAACACTCGACTACCACGCTACAACTATATGATTTTCTAAACTCATCAATTTATGAATACTATAGTTCCATGTATTACTTACACAATCATAGGTTGCGTTGACGTCAAGTCATTTCCCACGCAACGCTGACCAAGTGACATCGGTTAAGTAATAGTTATGTCCACTTGCAACTTAACGCAAGGTCGAGGCTCTGCCATTAAAGGTTGCCGGACTTTGTTCGATACACTTTCTAGATTTAGTGCCTGCTTCACAATAATGACTGCAAACGCTAGTAATTACGCTTTTTACGCGACAGCCAATTACAAACAATTGGGCTATAGGCTGTTTTTTTATCCTAATAATGACCCGTGGTAGCGAAGTTGTATAAATACCTTCTCAGATTCACTACAAAAATCATGCACAAGCAAAAGTAAAATAATAATAATAATTATATTATATTATTAATTGTATTATAGTCTCCTTGAATAGAGATCTAGTGGTT
Source organism: Drepana falcataria (assembly GCA_945859725.1). Lineage (NCBI taxonomy): Eukaryota > Metazoa > Arthropoda > Insecta > Lepidoptera > Drepanidae > Drepana > Drepana falcataria. The sequence goes on from OX243922.1 coordinate 10,822,974, forward strand.
TAAGGACAGGCGGGTATAATTAAGGTTTACTTAGTAACTTTCCATATCTTTTGTTGCAAACGTATAATAAAACGTGACTATTAAATGATAATCATAAACCATCGGATACATAACCACGACCTCCTTTCGACTCAAACAACCATGATAGAACCGTAACAATAAACCTTATACATATTCTCAGAGTAATTTGACTATTCATTAAAATACCACCAAAATAAAATGCACTTAAAACAGTTCTCATCGTAATTAGTGGTTTTAACTACGCGCTTACGTTACATAATAATAATAACAAAGTTATGTAAAGCCTTTTCATTAGAACCGCCTATTAATCTTTAGGTGTGAGTATGTCGGAAGATAGATGTTTTTTTTAGCAATTTCATTAATTGTCTATACTAATATTATAAAGAGGAAAGATTTGTTTGTTTGTTTGTAATGAATAGGCTCCGAAACTACTGGACCGATTTCAAAAATTCTTTCACCTTTGGAAAGCTACATTATCCCCGAGTAACATAGGCTATATTAAATTGGACCCGATAGGTGGCGCTGCGATCGAGTTTTAGGAATTGTAACTTTTTCACCCGTGCGAAGCTATCCCTTTCTGTGTGTCTTAAGGTGGATTCGAGAATGGTTTAGATTTACAATTGGATCCGATAGGTGGCGCTGCGATCGTGTTACGGGCAATTTAACTTTTTCACCCGAGCAAAGCTGGGCGGGACAGCTAGTACTTTATACAATGAAAAGTCAAGTATGGTATTTGTATGTAAATATACATACGTATCGTCATGCCTTCAAGAGGTAGGCAGAGACAGTCGATATGTACGTTATATAGTTTCATATTCCGTTCCGCTAAGCTACGTAGCATGTACTCAAATTTTATCGGAGTTTAGGTTCGAACAATTGACGTGTAATAAAAAGAAATGTGTAGCAATGTCATGTGTTACCATAGAGTCGGGTTGTGTCAATTTTCTTCTTATTTATTACCAGTCAATCAACGTTCGCGTTTCTATTATCATCTGGCTGTATGTTACTCATGTTAACAGCACTGTATTCAACTCCTCAACAACTGAACAATCAGAGTTGATTGCCACTACGAGTTGTTAATCCCTATTGATACATGATTACCTCTCGACCTTGCCTGTTGAGTTAGTGGTAAATGAAGTGTCGGTAAATGATGAAGAGACAATATCATGATTATAAGGCTTAAGGCATTATTATAATAAGGTAATCATGTTAAAATCCCGCCTGTGCCAATCAGTATCTTCTTCTTCCGCTTCAGTGATTATCATACCAGATTTAAGGGAAGGAAAATGAGAGGAAATCTGCATACGTTTGAGATGAAATTCTAAGAGGTATGTTCAGTCGTGCTTGAAAGAAGGCGACGGACTTGCCATGTATCATATTGGCACATAATTAAATATATGTATCTTGAAAATAGCCCTTTGTTACACTTCTGTCTATCCCTTCGAAACTCTGGTGGAAAGACTTAGTAGACTTAAATCTTTCTTAGATTTTCAAATCTTTTATTTCGTTAATTGTATTTCAGCGCCGAAATTACGCAGTTGCAGTACAATTTTCCATGATTGCTTAAATATTTATATAAATCGAGAATCATTAAATCCACAAAAAAGCAAATTTATTGCCTGCTTAAGTTTAAACATTCTTTGGAAAGATGTAAAATGTAAAAGAGACGACAATGAAATGGCGAAAATAAATCATGCATAAAATTGAGATTTAATTACAATAGCATGATTTCGTACTCCTAGGCGAATCCAAATCTGAATCTGAATACTAAGTTTTTGCGCAATGGAATTGTTTCAAGGTGAAACAATTCGTGTCGTATTCAAAAGGATCAGTACTCAGTCTGATTGTTGGATATCGCAATATATAAAGAGGCTATGACCCATGTAAATTTGATTTTACATTCAAACACGGCTGCGAAACATTAAGGTCCAACGACCCGAGTGATGTTAATATGATCGAATACTCCACTCTGACAAATCGATTCCACGTGTCTCTTGTAACCAACGATGATTTGATCAGTAGAGCTCGTTATGGTATTTGTTCTTGGCCAGGAGATTAATGATTTGTGATTGTTATGTGTAATCTAGACACAAATGCAGCGACCGCATTGAGAATGTGTTTTGTCCTCAAATCATTTAATAAATAACATTTAATAAATTTGCGATGTTATGTTTTAGATTTTTGACATGGTTTTTAATTGCCTGAAGTAAGATTTTTTTTATTTCTGAGAGTATTAGTGGCTGTTAAGAAAACTATGTGTAGAGTTGATCAAATCAGTGAATACAATTTGACGTCCCCTATTCTTGAGCGGCCTATTTTCTCCTGATTACTTTCTATGAGTAACCATGTCATCTACAAAACACTATTCAAAAGCATATAAGATATTATTACAGATAAATTCCTTGATCTCACTGTACAAACCTACACTACTTAATATTGTTTGCCCAGAATTTTAAATACTTTGCCGCACCTTAATAAATATACGTACGAATGCCTGTTAAGTCATGATATTTTATACATGCGACATTTAGCATATGACGTAATTCCATGTAGGTAAATTTGTATTTACAAATTTAGTAAGGTCTTGTATTACATTGATTTGTAATGGAAATGGAAGAATATTTTCTTAAATATATTATATAACAAGTATTTACGAGAAAACGTTGACTTGAACATGAAAATCGTATGTGCACACGAATATAATAAAAATTACATATATTTTTAATAAAATATATGTAATTTAAAATATATGTAATAAAATATTTGTAATTAAATTAAAAAGCCGTGGTGGCCGAGTGGTTCGAGCAGTTGCCTGCGACGCAAAGGTCGCAAGTTCGAATCCCGACTGTACCAATGAGTTTTTCTGAACTTAAGTACAGTGATTAGTCACACAACGAGCTTTACGGTGAAGGAAAACATCGAGAGGAAACCTGCATACGTCTGAGAAGAAATTCAAAGGTGTATGTATAGACGTGCTTGAGTAACGGCGATGGACTCGCCATCTGTCACGTTGGCACCTAATATACCTCTGGCGGAAAGTGGGTGTGTGGGTATTACCTATACACCTCTGCCTACCCCTTCGGGGACCCTTATGGGAAGGCGTGAGGATATATTATATATATTTTTTTCTTTATATGTGTTGTATTAAATTAGTATCAGAGGAAACAAAATAAAAATTAAAAAGGATTTTATTCAATGTTTTCTTGTGCCGACAAAACATATACATTTACTTGTGGTTTCTTTAAGCAGTCACGTTAACATCGTATAAGATGAACAATCACAAAAATATTCATTAACTTTTTCGTAACATTGCAAGTAATAAATAAAGGTGCATCGGCATCACTCAATCACTGAGATGCATCTGAGTTCGATGCCCTTTATAAAATGCTTTGCGGTCAGCCAGTTGCATCAAATGCGGCGCGTGTAATGATAGTGCATACTAGCCGTCATACCATAGTACAAGTTACGAAGTTTGAAGACAAATATTCATATTATTGTTGCCTCTTGTTACGTGCAATTAACTGTCAATAGCTTCTTTTTTTTCGGGGTAAAAAGTATGTTCTTCTCAGGAACACTGATAGTTTATGCAAAATGTCATAACGATCGGTTCAATTGTAAGGCTGGTAAAAACTACACTAACAAACTCACTTTTCCGTGTATAACTTTAGTTGGGATTTTAATTGTAATTGTAATATTATTAGATAGCGTAATCTTAGTTGGACAATTACAAACTTATATATTACGAGTCCTTGCATAGTAGCCTGCACCTATAACCTTCCTCTTAGAACAGCTATCTAAAGCAGGAAGACTTTTTCAAATCAGATGCGTAGTTTCTGAAATTTGCCATTTAGAACAAACAAATAGTCTGCCTGTTTTTAATATTTGTATGGCTTGTTTTATTTTTTATTTCTGCAACCCTGTCCATTCATCTCTGCAATCATTCCGATTGCAATGGCAATATTGAACTTATCCTTGTTTGGACTGAATATGTATAAGAGATCTCTCTAATTAATCCGCCATCCGCTCCTAATTTACATCCCATCAGATAAGATAGTCTTCAGGTCCAACTTAGGGAATAAATCATAGTCAAGGGCTAATGTTTCCGTCGGAAGCTGTTTGTGGCTTTAAGGTTTGATTTGACCCCACAAAGGCTCCCAGCGGGGTACGCAGAAGTGTGTGCCAACGTGACTCATAATGCGACCATCGCAGCCTTTGAAATTATTTTCAGGCTTCATCTTGATGTTTTTCTTTATCGTGGTATGACTCATCACTGTACTTAAGTTCAAGGAACTCATAAGTAATCGAGATTCGAAGTTGCAATCTTCGTGTTGCAGGCGACTAGGCGAACCACTCGGTCGCCAGAGCCTTTTTTGACTATGAATTCGCATTATATAGACGTGGATTACTTATTTATATGTGCTCACTAAGAAAGCCAACAAGTATGAGGGCGAACCTAAATGGTAAACGGCTGTATCTGTTCTTTGTCTATGGTCTCTTGTAGCACTAAAGGTTTCCACGCAATGCCAAGCAAGTATTCTATGTCACTAACGCGAGTCCCTTACAACGCGGTCACATTAACTAGACGCATAAATTGATGACGTCATTTTGGCGGTCAGGTACGGTGCGAAAAAAAAAGCATGTAGCTAAATAAAAACTATATTTTTTATTTAGGAGCATAGGTTTTATTTGTTAATCTTGCAATATGTTGCATCATGTATTTTTTTATACAATATAATTGAAAACTATTTTGTTTGTTTTAAAACACTTTCAACACAAGATTTCTCCCTTCACAGTGTATAGATTTCCCCATGTTCAAAAATTAGTAGTAACAAAAATAGTCCAAAATTAACAAAAACAGTCCAAACATAAACAATAACGAAAACGTAACAAAATATCCAATAACAACAATAGCAACAGAAAACTAGTCAACATATCGACGCGCGTATCGGTAACAGCTAACCATGCTAACCATACTGACGATTGCCGGGCGAGCTAAGGGAATGCGGGGGGAAGCGGGCGGGGCCTCGCATTCCAGCGATGCGTCAAGTTAATGTGACCGCGTTGTACGTGGCAGTGGCAGAGTACAGTGACTTCGTTAAAAACTTAGTATTCCACAAATGTACCTCCCACATCATATTATGGTTAGTAAGAAAAGTAATCCTCATCGGATGAAGGATGAGTGAAGAAAGATTGACGAAACATATATACAAAGCAAAAGGGTGTGTAAGAAGAGGCAGAGGAAGGTCACGTTCCAACTACCTGGATCAAATCGATCGGACGCTCAAGGACGGGAACGTCAAGAGTACTCGAAAACCGACGAGCATGTATGAAGAGACTCATGAATGTGGACGAAGCGAAGAGGTATGTAAGTCTAAGAGAGAACTGGCGCTCTATACTCTCTGCTGACCCCGTAAGGGACTCGGCGTGATGATATGTATGTATGTATGTATAAAAGTAATGTTTAGACGTAGTAAGTTTGAAAGCAAAATTATCTCGCCTTAAAATGAAACCTAGAGTGACGAATTCTTTGATTGTTACTTTTGTTAATTGGTCGTGACTCGTAGTCCCACCAAAAGAGATTATATCTGAAGGTGGACCGTGAGAAATCCTTTCTATTATGAAAGTGAGTTAGTCTACTTGTTTCTTTATGACATTTTCATAGTAAAACTTGGGCAGTTTGAATTGAATTTGTAATTGTGTCGACAAAAAATGCGCTTAGTAAACTAAAAGTACTCGATTTATAGGGATAAATAATTTTGCTGCCTATGTACTTAATTGTTTCAGTTAATCATCATCCAGCTTAAGCTAGAGAATCGATTTAATTAAATAAGGAGGCGTCTTATGACAAGTTAGATAAGACCAGATTATAAATCCAGATTCCATGACATATTCCGTGGGATTCCGAATGGAATAACATATTTTACCGTTTCTCAAGCCCCTATTCATATTGTGTGCGTTATATACATACGATACGTCATTGAATTTCTCTTCAAAAGTATGCAGGCTACCTCACCACGGTTTCTTTCACTGCAAAACTCATGCTATTTTTCTCACGGCACGTAATTTAAAAATAAACTGACGTGTAAATTCTAACAGGTGAACACCCGGTTTTTGTCACAGTAACTTGATACGTTCTGTGCAATCTGTGACACCCGAAGGCTTAATATTAATTCGATATGTACTCTCATTTTGCATGTTGTAACACTGAATAAATCCGGTGCGACCAAGTGTAAACATGTGGCAACCCTAACTGTGGCTAGTGTAATTTGCATCGAAAATATTCCCCTAATTAATGTACGGCTGATACTAGTATGCAGCAATCGCTTTTATTGCGAATGGTACGTTTCCAACTTTAAATACACTATATTACTATGTATATGTGAGTGAGCTGTGGCTCAGCAGAGTTTAATCGTGCAAAGACTCCATTGCAGGTTCAAACCTCGGTGGTTTGTACCATTATTTTTTAACACAAGTATAGTGAAGTCCACCTGAAGGGAAATATTATGTGAAATGTAAGTTTTATAATAAGAAGTCGTGCCTGAGACGCAGCGACGGGCTCGCCATCTGGCACCTAAAATATTTCTGGAGAAAAGAGGGTGTGGGGTAGAGAAAAGGTGTTATTACTTGCGAGACGAATTGAAGATTTATGAATTTAAACAGATATGCAATCTAAATGTTATTTCAAAATAGACTTTGGAGTAAAACCTTCACAATTTGCAAAAAAAAACAGATAAAATAGTATATCGCTAGAAGACAGACAGTCAAGTATGGGAGCGTCAAGAGTACTGGCGAGCTTCTATGAAGATACTGATCAATGTGAATGAAGCAAAGTACTGTCAACCTAGAGGGAAGTGGCTTAAAATATAATATTTCTCAATAATTAATTACAAAACCATTTGTAAGAAAACTATCAGAACGCGTTTAATAAAAAAACGCGAGCCTTTCGTCAACTGTTGGTAATAAAAGTTATTGCTGTACCGTGAAAGCCTGTGGCCTCGCATGCATTTTCACTAGTCGGGTTACATTGACCGAAGGGGAAAATTACCGCCACTTTGGATTAAGACTCAAGTCGATACTCACTTGTGGCTACTCGATTGCAACAATAAAAATGTTTACAACCGTCTGTTCTTGCTATATTATAGTTTTATTTTGTTATAAATAATAAAAAAGTTTTAACGGAGTCAAACTCGTGTTAGGACGGATCAGACGATCTCTACTCTCGATTTAACCGATTCTAATACCTGCAAAGTATCCGAAAGATAAAACGTAGTAGTTTTTGTAACATTTAAAATGAAAATAAATCTATTCTTTTAGGTTTCTTTAGTGTAAAGTAATTTTAATATTAAGAAGTGAGAGAGGTCTGTAGGTTTAAGAGAACTGGAAGGTTATAAAGCGACTTCTTCTCTTCAGAGGACTCTTCTTACCTACCCCGTTCAGTACTCGTTATGTTAAATAAGTACGTATGAAAGTATACGAGAATATTTTTTTGCAGAATAAGAATGCATTTTAACATATGACCTAACAGGTGAAATCGTTAAACGATTAGAGGATTTAAAACAATTGGAGTAGGTATCAAATTCAAACAATTAGCATAAAACAACCTTGTACTAAATGCGCCTAGGCCACGCGTATCTCACGCCTGATTTATTAGACTTGAACAAAATAAGATCATAGCGGTGCAAAATGCAGTTATGAAAACTAGACACGTTTTGGCGAGTCCGTGACGTAGATTTAAGTGCGATATTCCAACTTTAGTTCAAATGCTTTGTTAACTTCAAATTTCATGAGCATTACTCTAGTTAGTGGGTAGAATAAATGTTTAAATAAAGTATCTCTTTTGATATTTTATTGGGATACATAGGTTATTAACCTATCCCAATAAAATATCAAAAGAGAGACTTACATCTGTAACAGAATTGGCGTACTATTCGCATCTCATTGTATCATAGCGATGAAGATACAGGAACCGTTTATTATCGTTTATTAGCATTTTTTTAATTTGTGTAAAAATAAATAGCTATCGACTACATTTTCTTCCTTTTCTCCGGCTACAAATCAAATCTAATAATGACACTTCATTCTATTCGTATTATGGACGTTAATGATGAAGATGATCTTTTTAATCCTGCGTCTGTTCGCGATTAATGAAAAAAGAATAAAACCGATTGTCATGTAGTTTTCACAACTAGGTGCATAGAGTTAATTTAAAATATGTACATGACAACCCTGGCTGGAGGCCTAGGTCTCGCCATTGACCGGTTAAGTAGCAAAAGTTCCCGGAACTCACGCTACGAGAGGCAATACAAAAAAAGAAAGTACATTACAAAGGTTATATATAATAATATACCTAACATAAATTAGGTATATTGTTGAGGTTTTTTTAATTGGTTGGAATGAGCTAATTCGAGAAAAAAAAACACGTATTAAATGGTCTACTACCCGCACAAATCAGGGGCATTTCGTTTGTAGATTAGACAAGTAATCCAAGCACATGCAGAAAAATATTAGCCGTTAGTTGCGCAAGAGTGTCACCGCGGCATTGACCCTCGGCGAAAGCTTGAGATGACAGGTTTTCAAATGCGTACCAGTGGCGTTTATTACACTTGGCAATGTTTTCATTACAACATTTTTAGTACTATATGTAGATACAAGTTTTTGCAACACTTTTTATAAGGTGTAGACTTGGAACAGGTGTGTTTTTGTAAACACTAATTCATACATGTCTTCACGCCGAGTCTCTCACGGCTCACATAATATTTTCTCTTAATAGCTTTCTCAAAATCTTTCGCGATTTTTTTTTACAAACGTTTTTGAGGAACTGAGTAGGGTAAAGCACGACTGGTTATCGACGATAGGAAACTACTACTTATTACTTTCGTTTGTAGCATACTTGCAAATATGCTCTTACCGTAGGTCTAGTTTTTATCATAACATTTTGGAAAATTCAACCTTTTTCATATGAACAAGAATACCTTGTGACGCACACTGAGCGGCTTCAAATGTAAATACCTACCTTACGAACTCGCTGAGGTTTCTCTAGGGAATCAAAAAGGCCGTGAAAAGATTCGGTAATGCATTTGCAAAAGCAGCGGCAATGATTTACTACTAGATGGGTTGCATGCTTGTTCGCGACCTTAGTAGTTTAAATAACCAATAACTATTTATGTGTTTCCACCTACATCACTATGATGCGAGAACTAACACCACACTTAATGGCACGCTCACTTAACTAGCTAACTTAGATATTTTATGACAGAGTTGAGAAGTTTCAGTAAATGCTACTGGTTCACCTTAGTCTTACCATGTTAGTTGGACTGTGTTTAAATAACGGGTGTGAATTGTATATATATTTAAAGGTTTAATTAATATGAAATAAAAACAGAGTTATTAATGCAGTTGTGATCGGTTTCATACTGCATTTCGTTTATTCATACTTGCATGCAAATTGTATTATATTGTTACATAATCACATCGAGTCCTTCACGGATTAGGCAGAAATAATAGACCGCCACTTCTCTCTCTACATTAACATACCTCTTTCGCGAAATGCATATTAAACCACATTGTATTTTACGCGTAATAAAATGTAATAAAGCAAAATTCTGCAACGTAATGTTGTACGCATTAAACTAAATTAGAATAATAAACTTCTCTCCAAGTCGCATAATAATGCTCAGATTTTAAATACAATTAATATATGATGTGTTGTTCAATAATTCTCAACTATGCTTCTGAAGATTAAATTCCTAGCGGATAGTATAGACATCATTTCGAACCACCTTTTAACAACTTGTTAACCGTTCCACCTACATAACAATATCTGTTACCAAACAAATAACCGCAACAGAGGCCTGATTCCGTTATTGCGCAATGCAACGTGCGATAATACTTCGAGTGGTGATTACTGACACACGCGGTCGGCTGCGCAGGCGCATCCGATATAATCATGTTCACACATGCCTACCAAAAAGATCCTCGAAGTTATCACTTTATGCACTCGCTTATATTATACAAATATTATTTATTTTTATTGGACCCAACCGTCTTGTATGCACAGAAGACGACTGAAGTGGTTCAGGCGTATTATTATAAGCAAACGTAATATTATTTCCTTATAATATAAATATAGAACCTTTCTCATCATTCGGAAGCATAATCTTTACGATATAGATCGAAACAAATCATTATTCTTTTGCGCACAACAGTACCATGTGACAAGAAAACAAATCATGGATATGGCGAAATCGCACGGCTTGCGGCTACGCAACCCAACATTGGAATCCCTTCGGCAGCCCTGCGGATGACATAACTTAGGCCTTATCACTTGCTCTATAAAGCCATTGAGAATTGCGCAAGCGACTTAATGTTTAGGATAAACTGTTTTAGTATGCCACTTGAGTTTGTACTTTCACTAAACTATTGTTGAATTATGTCGCCGGATAGATAAAGACATCGCGTATTGAATCTGATAGCAATCGGATCGAAATATTGGAAGGTAGGGTTGCACCGATAATTTATTATTTTATTATTTCTTTCCAACTAATTAGTTCCTTTATTAACATAAATTGTTGCAGCACAGTATTTTGTTGTGGTGCAAACAAGTATGCGGCATGATGGTAAGATGTTACCATCGCCTATTTCTTTAGTAGCACTACTAAGATGAAAAAGAGATATGCAACCCCTGTGTTGGTAAGCGATTACCGCCGCTTATATTGAAACCATTTTCCCGTTTCCACTTTTTGTGTAATAATATTCAGCAGGAAATCAAAATAAAGCAATCTAAAATTTAAATTGAAGAAGTTTCTGGTGTCCTGACGGTTTTTCCAAATCAAATGTATTTTATATTTGAATTCACTTGACGTGAAATAAAAAACATATATGTTGCTGTGACTATTAAAATTAATAGTTGTATTTTAATGTTATATTTCAAACTTCACGCCTCTCTATACGGTTAGAGGACTAACAACATCTTATTTGCTGGAGGTATATTTCGGTGACAGCTACGATTATTTTACGACGTTGAATTCGTTGTTAAACCCATGCAGGTAACCTCACGATGTTCACTTTCACATACTTGTAATAATCATAAATAATATATCCTCACACCTTCCCACAAGGGTCCCCGAAGGGGTAGGCAGAGGTATATAGGTTTAGAAAAAATACTCACTGGCTCAAACCACCAAGATTCCATCTTAAAATTTAAACCCAAACTATTCAGGCTCTTTTAAATTAAGAACCAGAACATGTATCAAATCCTGCCGAAAACTTAATAGAGAGTCTTAAGTATAGTTGCAAAATTCTGATTACCTAAGACTGCATACCACAAGACCATTAGTTAAATACTTAATTACAATTAGATTATCTAGTTAATGGTAACACTGATGTTACGTAAACATTGACCACACACGCTCAACATACTTAAGTGAGACCGCAAAACCTGTATCAAATAAAGCCCTAATTACTCTTACTGCCTAAACCACAAGGTCCTAAATTGAATAGCCACAGGTGTAATGTATTTCTTATTGCACAAGATAGGATTTGTAGGCAAATTATTGCCGAGCACGTGCTTTTATAGGCAGTTCGTCCGTCCTTCCGTCCAACTGCTTTCTCTGAGCGTGAGTGCAATGATAAACAGCGATTTAAATGCAGTTGCGTATTGTCTTGTCATAATGTGTGGCAGCCCTAATGTAAGTACAGTCTGGCGAGTAAGTGTGTCAGTGTCGCTTATTAAACTTTGAATTGAATTAATAGTGTTATAATTATACAAAACGGGCATTACAATTACGCGTTATACATACAAGTTATCTTCGTTACGTACACTTTATTATTATTTTTCGTCTGAGATAGAGGACAGGTCCCTCTAGACTGGCAGATCCTAAGTCCTTCATTCATCATTGTTTTGTATCAATAAAACCTTAAACTTAAATTAATTAAGTATAATACGAAACGGTAATACACCAGCCAATCAAATGATTTTTCTATCAGCAATAACTACCAATATAACGTCACTACTATGTTATAAAACTCAATTAAATTGGCACCGCAGTCTATATTAAGTACACCAATTGGTAGGCATTTTCTACCTGCCTGTTGTTGGCAATCTAGCGTCCAGGAAACAATTTGCCTGTTACAGTTTCCTTACGTAATATTGTGTTTATGAAGTAATTCAACATACTCTGTAATAATATTGTGGTTTAGTGAAGCAAAGCCGTGGCGGCCGAGGTTTAGGTTACCTGCAAACTGAAGCATGGCACTCAAACGCATCGGTTAAACAAAAAGATTTGATGATCTGCGCCTGGTGACATTAAACCTAAAACATAGTGTCTACACATTGCTAGATATACCTGGTAGGTAAGTAAAAAATCATAATTTTGCGCAATATAGAACTGGAGCACTTTCTTATCGCAGATCTCAGCTACAGAGATATTATCACTGAGAGGGGGCGTCTGTTGTGAAATGGACTCTGGCATTAAGGCGGGACTGATTGACGATACTCTTTCGTAGATTTTTCTCAGTCTGATTATCATGGTTAGGTAAATAGTTGGCTCAATTTTTTGATTAAAGTGTTTGCATTAACGCACAAAGAAAATATATCTTCCTCGTAAAGCTTCTTGCTGTGTAGGGCAAAAGTACGCATCAAGACATAAATTACATATCTACACTTTACAAGTCACCATTTAATCTAACAGAATGATCCTTAGTTTTTAAGGACTAAAATGAATTTAAATTTTCTATGATTCAACTATTAGTACGAATTTGGGTCGTTACATGCAGTTTCCTACTTTCAATTTAAATGACTAAATCAAAATTGCGCAATCAAGAAGGAAGCCTGCCCAAGTAATATTAAGAAACTTTACATAAGCCTAATTGAATCCAATACTTCGATAAATGTGCGGCGTAATTTATGTTAGATCGAATCGGCAGTTAAGAGATTCGCACGAACTGCCGTGAACAAGGGTGAGATAGTTAAGACAAACGAAGGCATATTAGATTGATTTGGACGGTAAGGAAGGATGGGTATAGGAGGCAAAACTGCCTGCTTTAAAAAACAGAACAAGTCGACGGCTAATCTACCTAGTCTACCACCAAAAGAGTAACCATGGAGTTTCTTGCCGGTTCTTATCCATGGAAGCGACCAACCGGAACCGTGCTTCTTTTTCGACGTTTTATAAGTGCCCACTTGGGCCTATGTGAAATAAAAATATTTTGATTTGATTTGACAAAATCCATCGAACACTCAGAGATGGGAACGCCAAGAGTATTCAAAAACAGTAAGCATGTTTAAAAACACTGATAATATATGATACTAGAATCTCTCGGTTATCTACTATGCCCTTTTACTTTTGAAATTTAAGTGTATGACTCCTGTCGGTGTCACCAATGAAGCTACTCCTACACTAGTAATATTAACGAACTTTGTAACAGCCTACCTGAGTTCGATACTCACTAAGAGGATATGCTTACGCAACGAATTAAATCGGTAACACACCTGTATCGACTTAAATGATTAAACGTTCGGCTATTAATCCTTTACATAACAAGACATAATTTTGTAACTCGACCTGTTCTTGTTCTTTATCTAGACAGGAGTTGTACTATGTCCTGGTATTACAATCATAACTCAAGATTATAGAGACGCCTGTATGTGACGTTTATGAATAAGTGTCCTTAACGCAACACGGCATGGCGTATCATAGTCTTTAGACTAAACCCTATTCTGTAAGTGGTCACGCTATCCGTTACCTTGAACTTGCATGGCCGTGCTTAATTTAATTAATCGCAAACGTAATTAAAGTAAATTGTTTGTTTGTGTGAAAAATGATATTCAAACCAATAATAATTGATGTTAAAAAAAGTACATACGTACATAAAAACATATCATCACGCCGAGTGGAGTCGATGGGTTACTTTTGATGGAGTACCCTTGATGTTCCCATCGGGTGTTTTTTTTATACCACATGGGTGGCAAACAAGCATGCGGTCCGCCTGATGGTAAGGGGTTACCGCCGCCTATGGAAGCTTGCAACACCAGGGGAATCACTCGCGCGTTGCCGACCCTGCAGGAATCTTTTGGGTTTGACTAGGTAGTTGGAACGTAGTCTTCCTCTGTCTCTTACTTCAGACATTGTCGCATTGTATATCATGTTTCGTTAATCTTTCTTCACTCAACGACCGAAAAACAGTGAAGAACGCCCGTAGACTTAATATTGTTATAAAGTTGATCTATACAGTGATCTAACGCTTTACAGTGACGTAGCACGAGATAATATGCAAAAGCCTGTTCTAAAACACAACACGGCAATTAAACACTCGTTTATATATACATAATGAGTATTTCGTTATGACAGGATACGCCACGATTATCGCATTGTATCCCTAACAAAAATCTTTAGGTATATATAGTTGTTTTGTACCACCTCCGTTCCTCCTTTTACCCCTCGGGGGATTCTAAAATACGTCTTTCTATGAGCAAAGTCTAGTAAAAACCATAATTGCACTGGCATTGTTATCCAATGTGGAAACGCGGTAGCTCGGTTTTCTCGATACAGGCTTTGCCTTGTGCCGAAACCAAAAGATATTGGGTTTAGAAATAAGTCAGGCTCTCTGCAGAAGTATGTGCCTATATTATAATAATAATATTCTTTATTGTACACACACACATACAAACAAATAGGATGACAAAAGACTGAGAAAAACATGTAATACGCACAATAGGCGGCCTAATCGCAAAAGCGATCTCTTCCAGGCAACCAAGTGAAGAGAGAAAAGAAATAGAGAAAAAAAAAATTATATAAATATATTATGTTTAGTGTATTATTATTTTTAAATTAAATTAAATACTATAAGTAATTAAATAGACTTTACCTTACTTTAATACTCATAGTATTCCTGGCACATAACTGCGGGACACTGATTTGTGAAAAATATATTATTGTGGTTCGTTTTCACGTGGTTTTTTGTAATATAATGTCTTTCGCACAAGGGATGCTGAAAGGGTAGGCAGAGGTGTGTAGGAGTACCCACACAACCACTTTTCGCCAGAGATATATTTTAGGTGCCAATTTAACACATGGCGAGTCAGTCGCCATTATTCAAGCGCGACTATACATACGCCTATGAATTTCTTCGTAAGCGTATGCAAGTTTCCGCTCGATGTTTCCATTCACTGTAAAGCTCCTGTAACAAATAACTGTACTTGAGTTCAGTAAAACTCATTGGTACAGTCGGGATTCGATCTTGCAATCATTGTGTTGCTTATTAAAGTAAAGTTACGGGTAAGTAAATTGGATGGCAATATCATCATCCGCAGATTATATTGTATTGTAGCGTAATATTGATGTATTATCAAACTAATACAGCAACCCATTCATAATCGATTGAAAACACAAACGTTTATGTAAGTTTCTGAATCGATAACTTTAACCAGTGGATTACATCGATTGCTCGCAATACTGAAGCGTAACATTCAATTACCTTACAGTAATTGTTAGTGTAGTGTAATATTATGAAATACTTAGTACTAACATCCAGATTATTAAGGTTATTAATTTACATGATGCATGAACAATTTATGTACAAGCAATTGTTTATAATATCACTTCGTTTGAGTTTCTTACATACATAGGAATGACTTCTAATGACTCTGTAGTAACCCAAATTTTATTACCGGATATATATCAGGAATTTGGTTTCGGAATTCTAAATGTTATTGTATTGAAAGTATGAAGGTATATTAAGAGAACAGACGCAAATGGAAGTAGTTGAATCAGGAATGTTGACAAGAGCTCATAAGATAGCTATTTATTGCAACCACGTATGCGAATCCAACCCATTGATGATAACGAAACCATAATGAGAGTTGCTGTGCTATCAAAAAAAGCAATCAATAACCCTCCTATCTATCACTAGAACAATTAGTCCTTGTTGAGCTTTGGCAATCCCTTATCAGGCAATACTGCCAAAGAATTATGATGTTTTGCACGCTGCAAGTACCTACTAATGTTAAAATTGTAATTCCAATTTTGAACGAGTTTCTGTGCCTCTCGTGAGAAAAGAAGCACCGAAAATCATCTATAGAGTGCGAAAGTGAGCGGAATCAATAACTTATAGAGAAATTGCATCATGATGTATTATTGGAAATCGATACGACTTCCTTCGTGCGAAACTTATCATAAATTAATGATGCTCACCCGTTCCTAATTCAAACCGTCGGTAATAATGTTTAACTCAGTTCGTGACCATACAATTTGTCCGTAAATGGATTTCCCTTATGCATGAAACACGTTTTAATGCTCTTAATATTGTATGTTAATGTTGAAGGGAATGTTGTAAGAACATGGGCTTCAAGTACTTTTACTATCGCGTATATCAATAGTTTTAAAAAGCCTTTTACTGTTTTAGAAGTACTTCATAAGCACACTCCATATAAGATTTATAGCAAACCTTTAGCATCTATGATTAAAACGCGAGTGGCTTTATTTATTAAGTGTGAGTTACGATTTCCTGCCATCATTTATAAAGCTGTTTTTCTTAATAATTTTGCTGCAGACGTTGGATTTTTCAAGATTAATGTACTAGGTAATGATAAATAATGTTAGAAGATTATACAATCTTTTATTTTTTTTCAGTTTTAGTTTTTTATCAGCTGAGTTTTGCTGAACTCAAGCTCTAACCACTACGAGCTTTATGGCGAGGTAAAACACTGTGAGAAACCCTGAATATAGTTTAGAAGACATGTAAATAGGTACTCATATACAAAATGGCCTGTTACGTTGGCACCTCCATTTTCGGTACTAGGCCGTTCTTATACCTGACAATTCCCCATTGAGCACCTTCGTGGGAAGGCCATAGAGGTATACGATAACATATTAAGTTAGCCTTTAATTATAGGTACGTAATAACCATTGCCCAAAAGTCCCATGTTAACGAAGACGTAACGATATTTCATGTCTGTATAGTAACGTATCAATTGATCGAATTATATAATATTGAATCGCCAAAAGTGCGCTATTGGCTAACTGCAAACAACGGAAACATGTCTCTGTCAATGTGATTGACTGTGATATTTGGAAATGTAGGTAAAATGTCAAAAGGGCATTTGCGATAACGCATCATATCATATATGGTTAATACAATTATAAAAATGAGGTTGAATTGAATGCAAAGGCAACCTTTGCAACATGATTAAGTTTCCATTTACATTTGTGGGTAGCGTGTGGTTATCGAGTTGCCTGAAACACACAGTCGCGAATGAATGACTGAAACCCGACTGTATCAATGAGTTTTGCTGATGATTAGTCACACCACGAACTTTACGCTACAGAAAAACATCGAGAGGAAGCCTGTAAGTATATGTTTGAAAAGAAATTCAAAGGCGTATGAATAGCCATGCTTGAATAACGGCGATTGACTCGCCATCTGTCACGTTGCCACCTAAAATATATAGTGTTGACTGAATGCAAATGAGAGAACAAATTATTTTTAATTATGTTTCGTTCAAAAGGTTATCTAAAATCACATTATAAATGGCTTCTTTATTCGATCACATTTAGATTGCTTGTAATTTATTAGAATTAGGTACTATCTAAGTCATTCGTATTTCGTTTAATTAACTAGTATGCTTATAGCTTATTGAAGACTAATCAAGAGATTGAGAAGCTCATTAGCACTAGAGATATCTTTAATACATTTGAATAGAGTTTAAAATTGTACAGACAAATAATTGTATATGAGCAGTGGATATGAAATAGTTAACCAATGAGGACGTTGTATCACCAAGATCCGTGTGTTAGTATGTCACAGGTAAGTGACAATATTCAGTGGCACAACCTTCCTACCGTTACCTAAATCAAATCGATTGCATACTCAAGGACCGTCACGGAAGGAAGGAAGGAACGTCAATAGTATCCCCATACCTTGGAACCATAGGTTGGCACTGCGCGGTTCCAGTGGTTTCCTTCCGCGAACGCCTAGGCTTGTGAGTGAGCTCCCCGTTGAGGTGTTCCCTGGAGATTACAGAGCATGGAGTTCTTCAAGAACTTACCATCAGGCTGGCCGCATGCTTGTGTGCCACCTACATGGTATAATAAAAAAAGGCATGTCTGAATACATCTTCAGTAAAATGAGGGTATCGTTCATACTTATAAGTATCCTTTCCAGGATCCTAGTGGGAAGAAATAGTACAAATTAGAAGCCTTATTCACAGGACGATATCAATCTATGATTTATGTAATTTGAAAGTGATACATTTTCTACCTTTACATTCGTTCAGTCACGACTCGTATTTTCGTTCGTGATAGCTGACGGCTAACACAGATCTAATTAGAGTATTGTAAATAACATGTTATCATAGCAACTTAATTGTTAGCGAAACACAGTTGTATGCAAAGTTATGTGACCGTGTTAGTGAAAGTTGCGCTGTGATATTAATTATTTTTGTTTTTGTTACAGGTAGTGTGGCTACTAATATACGCAATACATCGTGCTTCGACGAAAGCGCAAAGCAAAATCACAAAATCTTCTATTTATAAGTATTTCTTATAAAAAGGTAGAGTTTCTAAATAATCTCGTAATGCCAATGATTTTGAAATTGGTCTCAAATCATTTATGGATTCAACAATGCATTTGACGCTTCAAAGTCAACGTTACAGGGTTCAAAATATTTAGGGTCGATAATGCCTGAATGATGCTCCTGATGTTGCAACGACCTTAGAAAATCATTGTTTAAAACGTTACCAAAATACTTCCGAAGTTCGCTCTAGTTTTCGTATTGTATCGAATGCGAATGACATAATAAATTTTCAACGGATATACGAGTAGCTTACATTACTGCACCTTATTGAACAATTTATAAATAACAAGGAGATATTGCGATAGTCACGACTCTAGTCCAAGTGTCCCTGGCTTGCAGGTTACACCCACTTGACTCGGGGAATGTAGGAAATGTTCGGCTTGCGAAATTACTTTGCTGACCGACTCGGATTGTCCGTGCTCATTTATAGCCGAAGCGTGTGTAGGGTTGTAAGATTAAGATATTAAGAATTTTATTTCTTCTGAACTTAAGTACAGTGATTAGTCACACCACGAGCTTTACGGTGAAGGAAAACATCGAGAGGAAACCTGCATACGTCTGAGAAGAAATTCAAAGGTGTATGTATAGTTGTGCTTGAGTAACGGCGATGGACTCGCCATCTGTCACGTTGGCACCTAATATACCTCTGGCGGAAAGTGGGTGTGTGGATATTACCTATACACCTCTGCCTACCCCTTCGGGGACCCTTGTGGGAAGGCGTGAGGATATATATATATATTATTTAAGAAAATTCGTTGAGACAATTGTATGACAACAATTATGTAAACATATTTATAAGTTTCTTTAGTGCTGGTGTCATATTTATCTTATGCTTCTATACTAATATTATAAAGAGGAAAGATTTGTATGTTAGTATGTTTGTACGGAATTGGCTCGAAAAGTACTGGACTGATTTAAAAAATTCTTTCACCATTTTAATGCTACTTTATAACTGATTAATAAGGGCTATTTTAATTGCAAGAATAAAATTAATGTTATGCCAAAATGTTAAAAAATAAATGACCACCCGAGCGAAGCGGGGACGAGCCGCTAGTCTTATATAAATTGGATTTTTTTTGATTAATATTACGGTCACCCCAAACACAACATGAATTATAAATTAAAAGATGATTCTTATGCAGGTATACCTGAAAATCGGTAACAGTTTAGCAGGTGTCGGAGATATATTAAGGCGCGAGACTATACACAACTATACAAACGTCTTTTAATTTCTTCTTAAAGTCTTCTTCTTGAACGCATGCAGGTTTCTTCACCGTTAAATTCCTGATGTGACCAATCACTGTTCTTAAATTCGGAAAAACTTCATTGTCGTCGTTTGTCGGAGAAGTAGGAATTCTGACTTGAAATCTTTGCAATGCACGCGATTACTTGAACCACTCGGCGACCACGGCTCTATTTTTTACGGGTTGGGAAATGTAATAAACAAATACTTAACGTCTCATTACATACTAATATTATATAATCAATCAAATCGCTATCGTATTCCACTGGACATATAAGTAAGTGGTGTAACATTAGGTTAGTCACGACCCAACGTCATGACTTGTCATTGATTGTCCACGGAAAGGTTGCGACCACTTGTAAAGGCGAGCGACAGAAATGATCCGGTTGCGAAAGGACATTGCTGACCATACATTCTTACGAACTAATAATAGATTATTTTAATACAATTGTTGTCGATTTTCGCGTGGGACTTAGTAACTGACCGCCTTTAAACATGCACTTACCTATTGGATCGTACGTAGTATGCATACGAATAATATAAGGAGGAAGGATTTGTTTGCACATTTAACAAAAATTGTTTGTGTTGAATAAACTGAAATAAAATATAACCAATTTAAAAAAATCTTTCACTTATGGAAAGATTTACTATTCCGAAGTGAGATGAAATATATTCTATTTAATACATACGTATATATATGTATATATGGATAGTCAAAGTGAACGCTTGTCATGCCGCAGACCACTTTTCTTTCATTTCTCTTTTTTTTTTATTGTCTCTTTCAGCGTATGTTTCGGGAACTTTTGCTACTTAACCGGGCAATGGCGAGACCTAGGCCTCCAGCCAGGCACTTTAGTGCTAAGCAACACAGCTAAGGGCACCCCCTGTGGGGTACGGACCTCGGCTTAGGGCGTGGCTGGATCGCGAGCAAGGGAGCTGAGCTGGACTGGTGCCGCAGACCACAACACAAATTAATATTATTATCTTCACGACCTCCCACAAAGTATCCATAGGATAGCGAGAGGTATCATAGCAACCACTTGTCACTCTGGGTGTCAACATGACCAATAATACGCCTACCACTGTTTCGCTAACGCATTTGTATTGCTCGTCTCTTTGATCTTCGTTTTAAGCCAATGCAAGCGTCGGATTATGTTTTCCTTAGCCGTAAACCAAGATAATTACATATGATACGAAATGACATCAATCAAAAGTAACGAATTAATATGATATTCATAACAAATATCTCTGAATAGGTTGTGAAGTGAGTGGAGTTTTATCAGAGTTGCTATAGATTTAAAAACCAATAATAAATTATTTTGAACTACGTACATTATATTTTACAGAAAGTTGCTTGCATATATACATGATATACATTTTATTCATAATAGCCACATTTATATACTCAAAAGCCGTGGTGGCCGAGTGGTTCGAGCAGTTGGCTGCGACACAAAGATCGCAAGTTCGAATCCCGACTGTACCAATTAGTTTTTCTGAACTTAAGTACAGTGATTAGTCACACCAAGAGCTATACGGTGAAGGAAAACATCGAGAGGAAACCTGCATACGTCTGAGAAGAAATTCAAAGGCGTATGTATAGTCGTGCTTGAGTAACGGCGATGGACTCGCCATCTGTCACGTTGGCACCTGATATACCTCTGGCGGAAAGTGGATGTGTGGGTATTACCTACACACCTCTGCCTACCCCTTCGGGGACCCTTATGGGAAGGCGTGAGGATATATTATTATATATACTCAAAGTGTATATTTAAATCATTACTTGTTTACCTTACAACATAATACGCTGTTGGAATGCGACCTGAATAAGGATAATATATTTATATATAAATATCTATACAATATATATATATATATATATATATATATATATATATATATATCCTCACGCCTTCCCACTAGGGTCACCGAAAGGTAGGCAGAGGTGCACAATTGCGTCAATTAAACGCGGCTGATACGGGGAGTTTTTTTTTTAAACAAGCATGCGGTCCGCCTGATGGTAAGCGGTTACCGCCGCCTATGGACGCTTGCAACACCAGGGGTATCACTCGCGCGTTGCCGACTTATTAAGTAATAGCTTAAATATAATATTGAAATGAATAAAGATTATATATCACCAAATACGTTGAGCAATATTTGTTCTCACACCATGCAAAGTTGGCAAACCTTCGGGCAAGGTCGGCATTATGCTCAATCAAATCAACATTTGAAATTCCCATACTAGTAAATTTGCCGACATTATGGTCTGCTTGCTAGTTGGGCGAATAATCGCTTAGTTGTTGCGTTATACAATTCGATACATCATAAATTCATTAAACAGACAGGCGACTAGTAAACTGTTTGTTTAAATAATCGTGACGATAGGTGTTTCCTTTCCAAGTGAAGTATTTATTATTTATTAAGGAAAAGAAAAAAACAGTTACAAATAAATTTGCGATAATGCCTGCAGTAGCATTTATCTCTAGCAAGAGTAGTTACGGAGTTCCTAGTGTGTATGTTTGTGTGTGTGTGTATTATAATATAATACCATATTTATTTCGGAAAACATCCATAATGTCAGTAGATAACAATTTACCTCTCTTGTTCTGACTCATCTCATTTAACTTGTTCAAGTAAATGAAGCTGAAGATTCCTCTATACGTTTGAAATATATACATATAGAGATGTAAAAACAAATATACACCATAACGCCGAGTCCCCCGCCGGTCAGTAAGCTTAGAAAGAGCTGGCGTCTCCAGGCTCTCTCTGCCTACCCCGTGAGGGACTCGGGGATATCATACTAATTTTATAAATTTGAAATTTTGTCAGGCTATTTGTTCCTCGTTCATGCCAGAACAATTGAATGGAATTGGATGAAATCTGGCACAGCTAATAAGCTGAATTTTTTGCAGAACTGTTGCAGAAAAAAATTACCGTTGAAATATTTTTTTACGCGGACGAATTAGTGGGGCTCAGCTAGTATATACATCATAATTATCGATTTTACCTTGGTACTTAGGTATCTTATTTATTGCTAATAAATACAATATTGTACTTCGTGACTAAGCAGCTCAGATCGACTTTGCAAATGTTCTCAGGGCAAGGGCCTTTAGACTGAACAATGGAATGCGAAATTTTACAACTCACGATCAATTTGCTCAGTTTCTTTTACTTAAAATCAATAAAACGTTATTTTGTACGTAAGACTGGACCTGAAATCGTTATGCTAATCGTTGAGGTTTACGGTTTAATATTATAATAAAAAAATACATATTTATATATATATATATATATATATATATATCCTCACGCCTTCCCACAAGGGTCCCCGAAGGGGTAGGCAGAGGTGTATAGGTAGTACCCACACACCCACTTTACGCCAGAGGTATATTAGGTGCCAACGTGACAGATGGCGAGTCCATCGCCGTTACTCAAGTACGACTATACATACGCCTTTGAATTTCTTCTCAGACGTATGCAGGTTTCCTCTCGATGTTTTCCTTCACCGTAAAGCTCGTGGTGTGACTAATCACTGTACTTAAGTTCAGAAAAACTCATTGGTACAGTCGGGATTCGAACTTGCGACCTTTTCGTCGCAGGCAACTGTTCGAACCACTCGGCCACCACGGCTTACTACTAAAAAATACATACCTTTACTAATCCCCACCAGGGTCCCCGAAGTTGGTACGTAGATGTATTAGTTATATAGATGTAATAGTTACTACATATCCATGATTTGTATTAACTTATATTTAGTATCCTAAAACCAGCCGTTATAGATGGTGTGATGTGTGTGGTGTGGTAGAGAAAAGCTCATTGGTACAGTCGGGTTTCGAACTTGCAATCTTTGTATTGAAAGCAACTACTCGATCGATTCGACCACCTTCTGTGTGTTAATGAACCAAATTAAACTGTGCCAATTTTATCAATTATATTTTTTCAAGTAGGGACACATTTAATTCTGACAATGTACTCCATACCCGGACACAATTAATCTTTTCGCCTTGACATTCACAAGAAGAAAACATATACGAACAAAAAACCAATGTTATATTGTCACAATAAGACTAAAAAACAAACACTCATATTTTATGGTCGAGTTCAAACACTTAAGTGGAAGATTAAACGGCTTTGTATATATGGTGAATTTGAATACTAAGCCTCGTGATAAATGGCGTAATTTTTTTTCCATGTTTATTGGATGTCATGTTTATTATTTTCACAGTTAGGGTACAGAACCTTAAGTAAGAGGGTAGATGGAATATAGTATCATATATAAATATAAGTATGTAAAGATTTATTTTACTCATAAAAGAACAAATTAACGAAAAAACGTGAAATTTGGTGCAGATATAGACTATTCGCTGGCTAACATATAGTATATGTTTTTTTTATCAACTACCATTTAAATCACATTTTACGCAAGTGAAGCCGCCAGGCACAGATAGTTTTATGAAACTTAGCAATGAGTGGTTCATATTTCAAGTTGGGTTTGCTCCAATTATGGCTCTATTGATTTCAGGACTTTACCACTTTATCCACCCCTACGTAAAAGGGAACCATTGTTAAAAAGATAGCCGGGGAATTCGCTTCGCCGTTTTTTTTCCTGGTAGGTTTTCTTCTTGGAATCTGTCTTAACAATTACTTAACAATTCAGTTTTAAATTAAGTATGTGACGTTCAATAAGTGTTCCCTTAAGTTAAATGAAATATTTTTAATTTGATTTGATTTCACGATTGTGAGAAATATAATAATGCTATCAGATGTATAACTAGTCTCTTGCGCAACTTTAAGACCTTATAGAATCCTTTGCTGTTATGTTCACATTATGCACCACGATTATATCGCCCACTACGTCTGGAATTCTGACATTAAATTATCATATGTTTCGTAGGAAAATTTACGATCTTCGAAAACGGCCAAGTTTTCAATTAACATTTCAAGGACCGGCATTTCGAGGATATGTAATACGGTAAAAAACCGTATTACATATCAATCTCGTCATTCGCCATCAAAATCAAAAATTATTGTGCATATATATTATAAAATTACATGGTTGACATAACATGAAAAACTTACTTACTACTAAAAAGAAGAAAAGATAAATAAATAATAATAATAATAATATAATAACTAAAAAATATTCTTAAGAGGAGTCCCTTTAGGCAGGGTTCCGAAGATACTGGCAGCGTTCCCCCTTTGAATAGCTAGGCTAATTCTTTGTCCGAGGTAGCTGCCAGCTCTTCGGTCTCCTGTGATGTCGACCAACCTTTTTGCTATTTCTTTAAGTAGCTTTGTGGCACTAGGACCCCACGGACCAAGGGTCTCGACACCGAATGGGACAAAATCATATTCGGAGCCTAGACCCCTGTATTTGCATATCTTAGCCTTTTCAGCCGCTTCACAGGCCGCACCAGCTCTGTTGTTGGTTCCATGTAGATGGGAAGGGGCCAGCGTGTCTGAACAGGTTGCATCCCATACCAGCACCCGGCCCATCTTCCATGGAATCAAACTCATACCGTCCGGTCTCTTGCCGTCGTCTCTGGCAATACCAGTCGGCTCAAGTAAACTTGGCACGTTGACGGTGGCAAGGGACCGGCGTATGATATCGTTGAGTGCGGCATGTCTCGAGAAACGGCCTGCACTTTTTTGGCATGACAATCCGTGATGTCCTAGCTTGTCGACATCACTGCCACAGGGACATTTATGAGGAGCGCAGACCGGAACCCCAAGCCGTAGACAGGTCGCGATTCGGAGCGTGTCAGGCTCAAGAAAAGTTCCTGTATTTGACGAAGGGTACGCGTGAAGCCAGTAGCCGGCCTCATGCGCACCCACGGCCAAAAGCCTAGCACGCGCCGAACCTGTACTACAGCTCAAAAGATTGTCATACGTAAATTTGCAGTTTAAGTCGTCCCAGCTCCTTTGTGAATTTGGAGAAACTGGAAAATTTTGACCTGGGCATGCAATTAAGAAAGTGTTTCTAGCTTCTTCCAAGCCAGAAATCTCAAAGTTTGAAGGGGATGCCTTTAAAATTTTACTTATGAGAGTTTCTGAACTATGGACAGAAGATAGGAAGGCTGGTAAAGCGACACTGGAAATTTTGCGAATCCCTAAACCACCATAACGGATAGGTAGGGATGCTTGGGACCAAGACTGCTGGTTCAGCTGCATATTAAGAATCGATTCTAAGCTAATTTTGATTAAGTCATCTACTTGTGTCAAAAGATCTGGATGATTCCAAAAGGAGCAGCAACGGAGCACATACGTAAATTTTGGGACGAAAAGACAGAATTTTAAGATGCAAAGTGCATAATGTGGACTAATTTCAAGGAGACGGTTAGCAGAATTTTGAAATTTAGTAATTGAATTATTAATATATTCAGAAATAGATTCATCAAAAATTGGAGAACCTAAGAGGTAAAGGGAATTACTGTTAACTATTTTAATATTTGGAACCAAAATATAAAATTTTTGTTTTACGACATTAAAATTACCTTTTTACCTAACACTTGTCATGTTATATGTAATTGAACTTGATATATAGAGCAGGAAATAATGATAATTGCGCGTAATTACCTACACATAACTTGAATATTTCTGTATTAAAATTGCACATTTATATACAATTTTTCATTATTATCAATTACACTTGGTCCAAGGTTTTCTGGTGTTAAAATTACCAGTTAGAATCGTAATTGGTTTAAATATTTCCTGTATATTCTATCCTATATATTATGGAACTGATTCGCTAATAAAACTTATACTCGCTGGAGTACAAACGCCTTTGAATGTCTTCTAAAGCATATACGGATTTCATCACGATGTTTTCCTTCACCAAAGGCTTGTGGAGTGATAAATCATTGTTATAAATTATTAAAAGAACTCAATAGTATTCACCGCTAATTAAAGTAGGTACTATTTGAAGGTATTGATATTTTATATATATTTCACAAATATGACAGACCTTTCAATTAATGTTTACATGGTCTACCTCTTACTTTTGTATATTAATATATATCTTTATATACATATAGGTACCTTCTTAACGTGTGTTTGACACTGAACTCCTCAGCTCCTAAACTAAACAGCTGGACTGATTTTGATGACTTCATTTTGTGTGTATTTAGGTAAGTTCTCGAATGGTAGATTAGATTCATAATTGGACCCGATAGGTGGCGCTGCAATCGAGTTTTCTGAACTTTAGGTACCTAACTAGTGACAGCAGACAGTATGTTATGAAATATATTTCTGAAGCAAAAAAAAAATGTCAGACGTTATATTTATTACAAGTTATGTCTTGGACTTAATAGCGGATAAAATGACGAAATGCCAAGGTTATTCTCATACCAAGTGATCGATTAAAGGTGTAGTTAAATATAAAGCAACTTTTTGTTACAATAATGTCAACATCATTACGTAGGTAGGCACGTGTGGCAATCAAAGTATTAGGTATTAGTAAAAAAAACTGGCAGATTTTCGTCATAGACACATTTTTTGACGATTAATGAGATCGACTTTCCGGTGTGAAGGAATTAAACCTGTTACCAGTATAGAGAGGCCTGCGTCCGACCGCTGCACTTTATTTGTTCTTTGGTTTATATAATATTTGATTAATTCTTTGAAAATTTGGTGGACTTGCGTAGGACCAATGGTAATGGACTCTGACCATTCCAGTATCTGACCTCTGCATTATCACCGCAAAATGCTAATTTTGACGTTACTTGTAAAATACGACATAAATAATGAATAAAAAACGTGAAATGCTATTACGCTCGTAAAGTCGTGAACCGTGACAATATCCGCGTTGTAAGCGAAAAGCAGATACCGTTGATAATTTATGCAAAATTCTTAACGCTATTTCCGAGCAACTCAAACCGTGAAATAAAAGAGCTTTAAAGTCGTTAATTATATTTCAACTTAACAAAAAAAAATTTTTAAATGACCAAGTCCTTGTTTTGATAGCGCAAAAGCTCACAAAGTATTTATGCAGTTAATATATTAAAAACCACTAATTGAGCATCTGTGTAACGAAGGGCTACGGCGCTTTTTGACACGTTAGATCATGCCATCGTCTTAGAGCCTTCGAAGGCAAGCTGCAGATGCATAAAGCAAAGTATTTTACAGAAGGCGAGACTTTACGCGCCGGTTTCCCTTTCGTTCACCGAAAAGCGCGTGTCAAATATATATAAATTTGCAATTCAGTGTCTGGACGATAAAGGCATAAATTTACTTAAAATAGGGTTACATTATAATCGAAAATCTAAATTAATAACTCTTAATAGACCAATTGAGCCTAAACTGGGTCGAGATTTAGCAGATAAATTTAAAAAAAAATCTATACTATGATAAATTTTACACTTGGCTAACAGATACGCGTCGTGCAAAAGTCTGCCTCCCCCTGGGGGGTCGAATAATGAAAAAGGTAGGGTAATTATTGAACAGACAGATAGACAAACTCTTAAATGTATAATAACCCTTAGAATAGATTTTCTTGAATAATATCTTACGTACAGACAACGGACTGTTATATTTTTATTCTATATGTATAGATCATTAGCAATATCTATTATAGGGCGTGTTGAAGCCATAATAATGCAGCCAGAGGCATTATTACCACATTAAACTGGGTCTAATGTCCAAAACTATTAGGTATGTAATGCAATCAAATACATCTTAAGCATTCACGAAATGTAATTATAACGCTTAAAATTTTTTTTGGTTTGAACCAAATACGTTATTGAAGACGAGCGTGAAGAATGAGGAAGGAAGATTATTGTTTATATTCGTATACTAGCTGTCCCGCCCAGCTTCGCTCGGGTGAAAAAGTTAAATTGCCCGTAACACGATCGCAGCGCCACCTATCGGGTCCAATTGTAAATCTAAATAATTCTCGAATCCACCTTAAGACACACAGAAAGGGATAGCTTCGCACGGGTGAAAAAGTTAAAATTCCTAAAACTCGATCGCAGCGCCACCTATCGGGTCCAATTTAATATAGCCTATGTTATTCGGGGATAATGTAGCTTTCCAAAGGTGAAAGAATTTTTGAAATCGGTTCAGTAGTTTCGGAGCCTATTCATTACAAACAAACAAACAAACAAATCTTTCCTCTTTATAATATTAGTATAGATAATACTTGAAAGATTGACGAAACAGAGGTACAAAGCGCAAGTGTGTGCAAGCACAAGCAGAGGAAGAACATGTTCTAACTACCTAGATCAAATCGATCGGAAAGTCAAGGACGGGAACGTCAAGTACTCGAAACTGGTGAACATGTTTGAACAGAACTCTACTCTCTCTGCCTAACTCTTTAGGGACTTAGGGACTTTAGGGCGTGATGGAATGTATGTATTCTTTGAATATGTATGCCAGTATTAAGTATGTGTGCAGAATGTGGAAGAATTGAAGGTCTGTAAGTCTAGAGAGAACTGATGATATACTTTATCTGCATACCTCTTGAGGAACTCAGCGTGATTTGTATAACCAAAAAGCATTGGAAGGATATATTCCGCTGATATAAGGCTGATTTTCAATTGTTTTATCTACCTCTTTTGTTTATTAATAATAGTTTCAATATTATAACTGAATAAAATAAATTCATAGTCTACAGTTAATTGACAAGATAGTTAATATAGCATGAGTACTTACTAAGAAATATACTCGACTTTTATGTTTAATAAATACATCAAATCCATTCAAAAGCTTGTTAAAATTTAATTAAAACGGACATTTCTGAACACACCCATGCGGCTGTTATAAATGAATTGACTGTGAGAGAATGGTCCAAGGTTGTTTTCAATGTATCATTATCTGTATTGTTCGGAGCTACCACGAATGGGCAGCTTGACGAAGTGATATAGGTTGTAGATACATTTAAAGCTTAAAGGTTAACCCAAAGGGCACACTCGCGTGCTTTTCAAGCATTGTCTGAGCAAGAAATATCACAGTTCTTCAAGAACATAATATAATTTAGAAAACAAAAGGGAGCAAACGATTACCTTGGATAATAAACGACTATTTAAGCGAGGAATAGTGAAAGAAAATAAAAATAAACTTATAGAGGTCCGTAGCCACATAACACATTTTCTTGTGTTGTGTTCCTACGCGGTGAATAAGGTTGCCAGTAGTGATCTCCTTGGAGAAGGGGAGGATTGTTATATTGTGTTGGCAGCAGAGAGATTAGTCCCATTATGCTGCCAATACAGTATAACTCTCCGAAAACAGAGTGGCAACGCGCAAGTGCGCAAATAGGTTGCGGAAACCGTTTTCCATCGGATGGGCCGTATGCTTGTTTGCAACTCTAGTTGTATAAAAAAAAAGAGGAAGATTTTCTAGGGGAAGCCTTATAAATAATAATATAGATGAAATACATAGAACAATGGATTTAATGGGAACGTCAAAAGTGCTTAAAACCGGTCGCATAACCCTTTATGCTACCGGTTTTAAGCATTCTAGTAAGAACTGGCTCTTTACTATCGCTGTCTAAATGATAAGGCGTGGTGATAAATTTTGCTAGAAGTTTAAAAACATTCCTCAATTAATGATCTTGCCGTTTTTGCTCTTGGTATGAAATGTAATTGTTATCAGCATTACAGGATATAAATCGATCCTTTATTTAAGCGATAGCAATATAATGTAGCCAGATCGCAAAGGTAGATGGCATGAATCATTTACATTCACGATTGTCCATTCGCCTACTCACATCCTAGAAGTTGCTTCACCCACATAGGCTATCCTGGACCATTTACCTCCCACAT
This sequence comes from Drepana falcataria, assembly GCA_945859725.1. Classification (NCBI taxonomy): domain Eukaryota; kingdom Metazoa; phylum Arthropoda; class Insecta; order Lepidoptera; family Drepanidae; genus Drepana; species Drepana falcataria. Next base: position 10,853,563 of record OX243922.1, read on the forward strand.
TGACCAAAGTGTATTTTATAGACGTGTTCTTTGAATGTGATTACAATCGGGCTGTTGAAATCGTGTTTTTGTTCTTTGTATCATGGTCGATTGCATATTTTATTTCTACATTTGCTTACTTATCCTCACGCTATGTCTGTTACGTCTCAACGAGAGTAATGAGTTGTTAAAGTCGTCACCTGCAAGTCAAGATTAGACTTTCAAGTCTTGGTGATCTGAAGCAATGAGGTTTTAATGATATGTATCTATCAGAGTACTAAATTAATGAATAATTAATATAGTACATAAAAGTCTTTATTAATTTATTTGTCTGCAACAAGTAAATTAAAAGTACCAAAACCTTACATACTAAGCATTATAAGTTATCTTCTTCACGCCTTCCCACTAAGGGCAGGGAGAGTAGGCAGAGGTGTATAGGTAGTAACCCACACATTTTACAATAATACCCACCCAGTTTTATCTTTAGGCTGACTAAATATTTCATATAAGAGTGATCAATCGCATCTCAAGATTTATGGAGACGAGATTGCAAACTTCCTGTAGATACAGGAAGTTTACGTACGCATTACGGAAGCATACGTATGAGCGAAATTTAAGACACTTGTCTTAAATCATGATAGAGGGAAGGAAAGAGTCATCACTAGACTGTTAGTTCAACTCTATCTCCCTTTTAAGGACTCTTTTTAGCAGGAGTGAAGATATGAGATAATGAGTGACTCATCACTCTTTTCTCACACGCTTTTTTCTCAATAAAATATGGTTAAAGAAAAACCCATGCGGCTTGTCTTTCGAATCCTGTTTAAGATAACAAATACTCTGCTGGTAATTCCTCGGCAGATACTATGTCTGTGTTATATTTTATGAACAAACGGCTGAGTGCTTATTTATTTACGACCGGTATCTTTGCTTCTCTTGTTTCAGGATTAGACGAACGTACATACATAGATATTCAAAGTGTATTTAAGTTTTGTGCCGTATTAACATGATAAACGCGAAAGTTTCAGAGAATGCATCGATTTTACTCAATCTCGCGCCAATAGTTGAAATGGATTTTGGTGAAAATGCTAACTGTAATGGCTTATACATATCTTTCCGTACAGCTTTCTGCAGCAACATACGCAGTTGCCGGGGAATTATAAGTATTGCGTACTGCTATGAATGTGTAGAGCTATAAAGGCGCAAAAATTTTATCTTATTTTAATGAGGTTACCCTGACATTCCTATTCAAATGCAAGGACATTTTATTTCTACCTTAGTTCAATTAACTAGTGCATTCGTAATCAGTGGGTACAAATGTATAGGTACTATGTAAATGTATAGGTACGAAAACCAGAATGCAAATATGCAGGCAATGTTAAAACGGCATATTTTAAACATTTTCTACCCACTTCTATCCTAATGTTATCGTCGGATAGTTGGCGAGTTTATTTTTCATTTTGCAAACATGGAAACGCAATCTTATTGTTAAGTCAATGACCTAACAATTGGCAAGACTCGATAGGAATATTTATAAGTATTGAATCGTAAAGGGATATTTTTGCTAAGAAGAAACATATGTGTCTCAGGTAGGCAGAGTTGTTCGTTAGAACGTGCTGATCTTTAAAAATATATTTTTGCATTAGATACTCAGTTTATTAAGAAAGGCTAAAGCCTATATATCATCATTCTTCTCCCCAGGGGAGCGAAGCAGTAATCATAAATATGAATTTTACGCGGCTGAATAGCTGTTTAGGCGGGGCAAAGATAGTGTTGTAATATGGAGGTCGTAAATCGTGGAATATTTCCCATAAGCAGGCATTACTATGGATCTCGTGTACCAACGGATTTGTCGACGACGAATAATTCTCTCGTTATTACTACTTATTACCCTTGGATTGCAACACGACAGACCACGACCGCTGTATCGCTCGATTGATTAACGAGCTACATGAGTTTTACAACCGGCCTGAGCGATGTGCAATTGGGGCGATTTAATTCATTGATAATGCTACGTTAGTATACTTTACTTTGGTTTAACTAGCTATTAGGATGGGCATGGTTGTTACCTAATATCCGATGATTTGTAAGCAGTTTGAGAAATAGCTGTTGATTCATTCAGTCCTTTAAAATTCTTACATGTTTTGAAACCCGCGACCGATAAGTAAGCTTTATTGATCAATTAGTCGTGAAACCAGTTGCAAGGCAATTTAATGGTGTTCGGAAATTAATAAAACACGAGCTGCATGAGATTATAATGTAGTTAATTAGAAGATATACAACCTCTAATTTCAGTACTCGTATGTAACGTTTGTCCTTACTGGAAATCATTGGATATCTATGAGTATATAGGAATAGTTCTAAAAGAAATAGACAGGAGTCTTTATTATTTATAAATCCTCTTAGTAGGTGAATTTTCTTATAATGAAAATTATATATGTATTAACCACGCCGAGTCCCTCACGGAGTAGGCAGAGAGAGTAGAGCCAATTCTCCCTAGACTTGCATACCTCGTTGTCGCCTGACTGACTGCAAACCGCTTCGTCCTCATTCATCACTTTGCTCGCCGGTTTCGAGAACGACGTTTCCATCCTTGATTGTCCTATGGATTTATATATGTGTATGAACATATGTACGTATGCGTATGTGTATTTTCATACAATTACCCTATAAGGGGTATCTAGGCGAAGGTGTAATACCATCCTACTTTCCTCGTAGATATATAGCTAGCTAGCTACAACACAATTCGTATTGTGTTGTAGCTAGCATCGTCAGAAATCGATGTCGTCAATGATGGGATGGATGATGGGAATGTGTAATGACTTATAATTTAAATTCAATAATATATTTTATTCGGCCTTTTATATTATTAATAAGGAACTAAGATGTTTCTTATTATGATCAGAATTGCTCGTGTTAGGAAAGCCTGTTTTAATATATACGTATGTTTCGTGCCATATACTCAATGGATGGTTCTCAAATCTAAATTAAACTGCTGAGTTCGAAGTTTATAGATTATAGATTACAGACATACTCGTACATAGATCACGAGCGCGTGCGCAGGCGCATGTCAAGCATGTCGGCCTGATATCGTCAGTTACCATCACCTGTCATAACCCTTAGTGAGATTCATATAGAGATTAGTTTTGATCGACACTTCAAGAAGAATAGTTAATGCAATAGCTTTTACATTGGAGAAGCTATTTTTGGGAAATCTTTTGTTTAGCTGTTACCATTCGTATTTAATTGTTTAGATTCTTAACGTTGAATGTTCAAGGTAACGTTGCGATGCTTAGTTTTTAAGTGTTTGTGTCTGAATCGGCCTATATGAACAAAGCAAAGTAAAATATGAAGCTGTACGCTGCGGATTCGCCCACGTAAAAAATGGTATTGCATTATTAGTTTTTTTCTGAATAAAATATATCCTATCCAAACCCAGCTAATAAACTATCTCTGCGCTAGATTTCACCCAATTCCGTTCCACTAAAGTTTTTGCGTAGAGGAGGAACAAACATGAACACAAACTTTCGCAGTTATAATTATGTTAGTAGGAAGTATATAACGTTTTATAAGAAAAGTTACGAGAGCAACAAGCTTTTTCAATTGACACAGATTGTCGGCAAATTTGTGGACAAAATGGTGCAAATGCGGAATTCTTTTATCGTCACATCGTACGTGATTTGAGATGCATTTTGTCATTGTTACCTAATTTCCTGAAAACGAAACTGCAGGGAAATGAAAGTGACACGAAATTGTCGCATTGCAATTTGTTGCAGTGTTACCTACGAGTCGATACGAGAGAAACTTTAGTCTGCGCGGAAGTAATTGGCCGCGCATTAGGTGGGGGCGTTGAGGCGGGGGTTGGCCTTAGTAATCGCAACACACATGAGATTATTGAAACTCATTACTTCATCTCGAGATATCACGTTTAACTACATATAAAATATGTATCTTAGTAAATGAACAGTAGCAGTAAATTGAATAAACTTCTATACTAAAAATAAATATAATCGGAGTGTCTATTTGTAATATTAAAATAACCGCTTTTTACTAAATGCATATGGATGTATACACGCTACATATTTTTTGTCTGTCTGTTTGTTCCGGCTAGACTCTGAAACGCCTGGACCGATTTGACGGGCAATACTGGCAGATAGCTGATATAATAAGGAGCTACATAGGCTTATTTTATTTTAGAAACTGAACAATTACTTTTTTGTTAAATTCCACGCGAACGAAGTCGCGGGCACAGCTAGTTATTATACAAAAAAGTAATTACATAGGTATATTAATAAGACGTTTAAAAGACGCAAAGGTCGCAAGTTCAAATCCCGACTGTACCAATGAGTTTTTCTGAACTTAAGTACAGTGATTAGTCACACCACGAGCTGAACGGTGAAGGAAAACATCGAGAGGAAACCTGCATACGTCTGAGAAGAAATTCAAAGGCGTATATATAAGTCGCGCTTGAGAAACGACGATGGACTCGCCATCTGTCACGTGGGCAATTAATATACCTCAGGCGGAAAGTTGGTATGTGGGCATTACCTATATTCCTCTGCCTATCCCTTCGGGGACTCTTGTGGGAAGGCGTGAGGATATATTATTATTATTATTATTTAAATATATAAATGGGCACTGTAAAGAGGAGACTACTCTAGACTATAGATAGACTGACTTTAGTGTCACACACTATTGCTAGCTATCGACTTAAGCAATGCTAAGCGGCTTATTATGTTCGTACTTCGTCAAATAATTCGTCACCATGGCGGATGCAAAATAAAGCAAATGAAGTAATCTTAATGCCGTAAATAGAAACTACTAAGGTTTTATCTCATTTCGAGGGAACCATTTTGTCACGTTTAAGCGAAGTTGTAATCACGATTTTGTGGGATTTGGGACAGTGGTCTTCTCTCGGGCTGGGACACGTATTCACGACATTGAAGCGCAATTTAATAACAGCAATTGCGCATAATTTCTACGCATAAAATGCGCGATATGTTCAGGTGCCAGTTGCAATTATCGGCGTAAAACAATTGATTGGCTTAACGAATAACATAATAGCATTGCTTTGGATTGAGAAATCCCATCTAAATGATTAAAATACTGACGTTTAACAGCTGTAGGCTAAATATAGAGAGTTCATATGAAACAGGGAACGATACCTTTTTATATCGAAAGTGAAAACTTATATCCGTGCTCCAGGTGATACAAGTACTGTAGTTTGTTTAAAATAAAGAATAAAAGTTGTAAAAGCTAAACTACTCTCTGGTGAAGTAGCTTGTGGCAGATATTATATTGTGCGACAAAATCAAATATTCGATTCATTGTTATAATAATAATAAATAATAATATCCTCACGCCTTCCCACAAGGGTCCCCGAAGGGGTAGGCAGAGGTGTATAGGTAATACCCACACACCCACTTTCCGCCAGAGGTATATTAGGTGCCAACGTGACAGATGGCGAGTCCATCGCCGTTACTCAAGCACGACTATACATACGCCTTTGAATTTCTTCTCAGACGTATGCAGGTTTCCTCTCGATGTTTTCCTTCACCGTAAAGCTCGTGGTGTGACTAATCACTGTACTTAAGTTCAGAAAAAACTCATTGGTACAGTCGGGAAAAAATACTAATTTGTTCTTTTAAATTCTGGAGTATAACTTTTGTCGTTTAACATTTATCTCGAGAGTAGTCCCACTCACTTGCTGTGTGTAGGTATATCTATCTCATTTACTAGATATTAAAATGACAAAATAAACAATTAAAAAAGTATGTGAGGTACATTTTAAGATAGCTAACATTGCTCTACATAGCTACATAATTATAGCCTAGGCAATATTAAGTCGACAACCATTCTTGTTGTTTAGCACCTAGATAACATGGGAGGTGAGCAAATTGAGAGAATGCAAGCAAACACAGCACCTTAGCAAGGACGGAAAATGTTGCAATTGGCATACATAGTGACAATATTAACTATGTATACATATATGTACCTATATTTGAGCTCCATTATTAGGAAGTTCGTGGTTTCAAGTTATTATTGGTAACCTGTTGGCTTATCTGATATCGTTTTAATGTGCAGTGCGTTCCGTTATATTCTTACTAGATTGGTTAAAGTTATAGTATTAGTGTGCTCATTTTAGTAATCAATGTATTTCGATTTCCGTGAGATTCTAATTATTCAGATTAAAATCCGACGGTCCCCGAAGAGGTAGGCAGAGATGTAAATAACCTACAACTCTTTTCATCGGAAATTTTAGTGCCAACGTTAGTTAGTACTTTGTAGGCGACTGTAGGTACATATATTTTAGAATTTATTCCCTACTAGCACATCATCTCAATAGCTGCTAGCACTTCTTTATGTTTTTGCGATATGATTCATATCTCACAGTACTTATATATATTTCTTTTATTCCAGAATGCTTAGGCGCACACTCAGACCGGTCAGACCGTTCTAGACACCGCTCAGGACCAATCAAAAGCGTCCCAGTAGGAGCTGACATCAAACGGGACATAGATTTTGACTGTCCAGAAGAATTTGGTTACTACTCACACCCCACCGACTGCACTTTGTACTACGTCTGCGTGTTTGGCGGCGCCTTACTCGAGTCATGTACTGGTGGCCTTATGTACAGGTAATACATATATAAATATCGTCATGAGTCCCTAACGGGGTGGGCAGAGAGAATACAGTGGGCTGTTCTCACTAGACTTTCATACCTCTTTCGCTTCGTCACCATTCATCACCCCTTCAAACATGCCCGCGGGTTTCGAGTACTCTTGACGTTCCCGTCTTTGAGTGTTCGATTGATAAGATTTTCCTCTGCCTCATCTGCACACACTTTCGCTTTGTATATATTCTCGTCTCGTCGTCTATAGTCTCGTTTTGAAATAAGGTTTATTTTTGACTTACGAATTGGTAAGCACGGCCCATTGCAGCGCTAGTAGGTATTACTCGTCTGTTTCATGCTGCTACGGTCTGCTGTTAAGTAGCCATGCGCTCTACTCTTTTAAGTGTACGGGCACGAGTTGCTTTACTTTGTTATTATATTATCATTATCATATATTTATCATTATTGGTGAATAAAGGGCTGTCCATGTTATTTAAATAAATCGAGTCATATCTTCAAATCTGCAAGCCGCCAGTAATTGCTAACCTTCAGGCGGCTGCAAGGCAGGCTTGAAAAATTACTAAATTCCAAATTCCAATTACAGTACCTATATAATCACCATAGAGAACAACAGATTTATTCCTTCCATTTAATTCATTAATCATTAATTTTAATTCATTCATCTCCAACTCTTTCTTTCAGCAACGAGCTCCAAACATGCGATTGGCCGCGTAATGTTGGCTGTGACGTCACCAGCGCCATAGGTGGTGAGGAGTTGGAACGGATAAGTGAGAGGGAGCCGCTGCCACCGCCGCGTCCCCAGCAACGCCGCAAGCCTCCTCCTCCCCCTCGAGCACAACCCAAGCCCGTCATCACATCCCGAGGACAACCGAAATACATTCGCGATGAATACGAACAGGTAGTTATCTATCTAAATCTATCTAAGTTTCACGTCATGCCAATCATGACGTGAAACTTAAAGGGTGCTATCTTTCCCTGTCAGCGTCACTTGTGTGAAAAAATAAAAGCGCCTGTATTAGTAACGCCATCTACCGGTCGAACAACTCATAAAATTTCATCCAAATATTACCAGCCGTTTGTAGAGGAGAAGTGACAAACACACATACAGAAAATCACAGTTTTTTATATATTTACTCTCCCTTATAACGGACATTACAGTTTTACCCAATGCGACAGTGCAGAACAAATTATACTACTTATACACTTTTAGGCTTCTTTTGGGAGAATGTTGCATAAATGTAATTGATTTGAAATAGAGCATACAATGCATTGTGCATGAAATAGATCACTAGTGAAAGCTTTTGTCATTATTGAGTTGTCTTACAAAGATTTACTATTGACAAACATTCTAGGATAATGACCGAGTCCTATCTGGGAGGTGTATTGGCCCTAATTAAATCCGAAGATTGTTGAGCATTTTAATCTACTGAATAAGAAAAATTCTTCAATTCATAACATTTATGACATGTGTTGACGTGTCATTGGGGTCAACGAAATAAAATAAGAATTTAAAGCTGAAACTGAAGAAAAAAGTATTTGCTAGTCACATTGATTCAAACCTTTGTCCTAGCTTAGTTATTATCACAACTGGAAAATCGAACTCAGGATTTCTAATTACAGGGCAAATGTTTTATAGAATTTATTTTATATTTTCAGCAACAACAATTGTACGCGGAAGTGGATGATTTACCACCAGTAGAAGAAATCGAAACCGATAGACAACAGCGCGTTAATCGAGGTCAACCGTCGACCATAGGACAAGTTCAGAAAGACAGAGATGGCTACAGCTCGCAAGTTATTAGTTCAAGGACTCTCAATTCAAATATCATACCCGCTTCTATTCCCCATAACAGTGGAAAGCTAGGTTCATTCTCGTTTGGTACTCAAGAAGATCGACGAGCAGCAAGTATTACCCAAGCACCGCAATCGTACAGGTTTGTTAACATCCAAACAATAATATCAAACTGACGTTTTGACCGTTATTAATTGACGTTATCGTTATTTCAGTGAAGACAAAAGTGACAACGTGACTGACTCTGCTCTTGACAGACTGTTAGACATTGAGACGAACGTAATCGATAATAGTGACATGACCGAAAAACCATTAATGAGAGTGAAAAGGGAGGTGACAGGAACTGATGTAGGCCTTAATGAAACTAAATCTACTGCAAAGAATGAAATTTCTAAAAGGGAAGACATTGATGCGGAAATAGAATATATAGAACTTAATCCGGATGATATGAATAAGGATCACATTGATAATAGTCAAGACGAATCAGAAAGAGGAAAAAGACAAATCAGATATTACCAAAAAAACGCTTACAATCAACCTACCAAAAACTGGGCTATTCAAAAGCCAATAAAAACAATTGATGCCAATTACAATCATTATTCGCAAAATACCAGATACCAACCTACAAACAATGGTCTTAACAGTAACAATTATTATGATACAAATCGTAGGCCACACTCTCATTATGATAATAATTTATTTTCAACATCCAATCCATTTTTAGCATATGAAGTAGAAAATGCTGCCGGCCAAAGACCTTTTAAAGCTAGTTTACCGGACCCCGTGAGTCAAAATTTTGCTCATAATCCATTAAATCTTGCAACTCAAATTATAACCAAGAGTCCACCTATATCATCTCTTTCTAATAATGAAAGCCCTTATCCGGTAATATCAGAGGAATTTTATGATAATTTCCCACAGCCTTATAGTAATCAAAACAGTAATAATAATCAGTACTCGTCACAATCCCAATATTCTGTAAGCCGCCCTAGCGTATACGATTCATCACAAGTACCAAGTACTATTGTGACAGGCAAACCAATCGCAGTGTCAACTTCACCCCGCACTCAAAATAAGTATAAAATAAGACTAGAACCTGCAAAGGTTCCAAACCAGTCGGAGAAAACCCGTTATCCAGATAGAAACCAACATCAGAGCCAAGCGGCAAATAAACCAAATGTAGATTATGACGAAGAAGATGAGGAAGATGATTATGAATCAGAAGAAGACTCATCAGAAAATGATGACTTTGAACACGATTTCCCCGATCCACCACGTGAATTCACTCATCCAAAATATAAATACGAAGACATTCACAATCCTTTTGCTAATCCCAATTTTGATTTTGACGCATTTTTGGAAAAATTAAGTAATGGCCAATATCCTTCTGTTAGTTCCACAATTAGACCTGTTCACAATGCACCTACAAAGGCTATTAGCGCCCCATTTGAAGTAACTACAGCCTCAAATCATGGATCTGTGCGGTCTTCAACTATACAGTATGATGGCATGAGTACTCCTAAGCCGTTCACTGTTATGAATATGCCAGGAAGCTCAGCCAGGCCTACTCCTGATTTTAATCCAGCGCTTATACAAAGCCCACGTCCAAGCTTGCAGCCTTATACTCAAGAAAATGCCAATCTTAATTATAATGATAACCAATATTCAAGAGAACCCAAACAAAACGCGGGTTTACCTTTAGATGCTATAAGACCAAAATTAAAACCGCCAAATTTTAAGGACGACCGAGAACTTCCGATTAGTTATTCATTTAACAGACCAAAATCTAGCACATTCAAGCCAAATTACGAACAAGGAAATCAACAAGTGTATTCAGTTACCCAAAAACCGTACATTGTAGTGACATCTTCGGGCAAACCTATATATATATCGACACCTAAGCAACAATATATAGATAAACCTGAAAGAACCGTTTCAATACAACAGTCCTTAGTATCTACTGGAAAGCCCTATTTGGTATCATCCGTTAATCCTTATGATGCATATGAAAATAAGCACTCGACGGCTAAGCCCCTAACAACTTTAGCAAATGAACATCTCTCTGCTCTTCAGCAATATTGGAGAAATCATCCCACACCAAATCCTTATTCGGTACAAACAGTAACATTTAGACCTAACTCTGTTACGGAAATTCCTAAAATAGAAAATATATTTTCACCGACAATTAGACCTACGCTTCAAGAACCAGTTCCAAATCAAAATACATACGAGAATTTTATAAGAAACACTGCAACCACTACAACCAAGCAGCCTCCGAAACGTCGCCCAATTCCAAAACCATCACCAGAAATGAATGATTATTACTATGATGATGATGAAGTGTACTACGAGCCACCAGTAAAACCAAAGTATATGCCTAGTTCAGAAGTAAGACCGCAGCGGCCACTCATGGCTCAAAATTATAAAGAATACGATGACAGCGGAAGTTACGAGGATTACAGTCACGAACTAGACGCAAGTCTTGACATATCTCAGGCTACCCCAAAGAAACCTCATAAATACAATACATATAAAATAGAAAGTATAACAAAGAATCATAATGATCTGTCAGCAGTGACTAAAGCTCCTCCAAAGGAATTTAATATGAATATGCATGGAAAAGTTCCGGCTATGGCTAACTTTGTAACCCCCACCCCAACCACTCTCATACGTCCAGAAGTATCAGATTACCAAATTGTTCACCATACACCACGAAACCGTACAGTACACCTGAGGAAACCAACCAATTTGGATAGTGGTCCAAATACAAATAAACCTCCTAAATATCTGAACCAAACAACATTACGACCTTATACAGTTAGGCATAGGTTAGCTAAGCCGACAACTGTTCAAGATACTCACGATGACAAACAAACCAAGGGAAGAATGAGACATCCAAATTTAGTCGCACAGCAACTTACGACTTCTCATGACAGTCATAATGAAGAGACCCGTTTTACTAAGAACAGACATGACGACAAATCGAACAGGTAAATAGAAGTGCACATCAAAACCTTCAATCTGGTTGGTGAATCTATCGCACTTCTCTAACGCAAATATCACTTCTGCATTGACTTTCCTTAGACCCTTGGTCACTTTAACAATGTACCAATTAACACTAACATTGACTGACGCTCGACTACAAAAGACTAAACTGCTTTGTATAATGCGAGTATTATTGTAAGTTGTGTTCACAGAAAAGCTTCATGTTCGAGTATTTAAATTGCTGTTGGTATTTTTAGCTTGGAGCCTACAGAAAATGTGGTTCCTGTCTCCTACTCTCCAAGTCCCCGACCCAAAATGCTTTATAACGGATCTCAAAGTTACAGTCCCGATCAATATGACCCATACTATGCGGTGTATGATGAAGATGGTGAATTGTACAAAGATACAGGTAAATTTCTAAATGCTAGTTTTTTACATAATATCTTCACGACTTCACACAAAGGTCCCTGAAGGAGTAAGATGTGTGTGCACACCACCCTTTTCCCACCGGAGATATATTTGATGTGCTCAATCCTCTCGATGTTTTCCTTCACCGTAAAGCTTGTGTTGTGACTATTCACAGTACTTAAGTTAATAAAAATCATTAGTACAGTCGGGATTCGAACTAGCATTCTTTGGCTTGCAGGCCACTGCTGTAACCACTCAGCTACCCCGGCTCTAATTAATGCAATGCTAATAATATTACAAATATGACAGACTGACATATGACAGTCACACCAAAACGGCTGAACTGGTGTGTGATTTGATTTGGCACATAAATAGGGACTCCTTTTAACAATATTTTTTAGTTATTATATTATTTTTTTTTCTTTTTAGTAGTAAGTAAGTAGTTACTAGTACCTATATATTAATGTTATAGTTATTTGATTAAAATAGGTACATACCTACATATCATCACGCCGAGTCCCTAACGGGGGTTAGTCTGAAATAGAGCATAGGATATGTTTTTTTCAGACACGAATGCTTAGGCTCAAGTCTTAATACTTTAAACTAGATATAACAATATTGCGCTGGGTGACAACTGGAACCCTTAACCACATAACTACCTTTAACTAATTAAAAAAAAACTAAATAGTTTGTAAATAATAAAATAATTGTCTTATTTATTCTTCCTCATAAAATCTAAAAGCCGGTTCGCTTATTTGAACTTAATTACGTATAATAATGAAACGATACTTTGCATACCTCGCATAGCAATATAAAGAATGGTAAAATGTTAGTTTTAATTTGAACTATGCTAATATTATAAAGAGCTAGTTGGTTTGTTTGAACGCGCTTTTCTCAAAACCTACTAATCCGAATTGTAAAAAATCTTTACATTAGCTAGCTCGCTTACTGTTAAAGTCTATCACTATGCTAATATCCAAGGGAGCTGAGTAATAATAATAATGTACGTATAACATAATTAATATATAATAAAAAATTACATAAATAATGATTGTAAATAAAAGTTAACGTTGTGAATCCGCGGAGATACTCCAGAATTGTTAATACTATATTGCATAAGTTCTACCCAATAACTCACTAACATAACATTGGTCGGTACCCCGGTGTTGGCAGACTATGTTCAGCAATATAACACGGCATCGCTCCGCCCGGCAGTCCAACAGACATACCGGGGCACTCCACCTCCAGCTAGAAGGCCTGTCGAGACCTACACACCGAGACCGGTCTCCCCTGAAGACTACGACGATGCCCTCCTACAAGGACCGGTATGAAATATATATTTAATACTAATTATGCAACACACTTCAATTCACAGGTAAAAATCATATACAAATGGCACTGCTTTAGTGTTGTGCTCCTGACGAAAATCCACAGGATCCTCCCGCTTAACTAGCTACTCAATCCCACATAAAGTCAACTTTTGCCATCAGTATAAAAAAAGAAATTGCAAACATTGCTATCACTGTCCAAACAAAATGTTACATTAACTCAGCATTGAATGCCACTTATAGCGAACAAATTATAAAATTTGAAAATGTTTCAGATAAACACCCAGAACCAATACCAATCCCCGATTCGCCATTCTACTAGGTAAGACATTAATATGATAAAATGCAAAGTAAACTAGATTGCAAATTAAATTATTGAAGTAGATACTAAACTTATATTGACCACGATCTAGGGGCGAAGGTAATGAATTGGGATTTGAACATAACCCGAGCAGCGTGCGGACAACTATGTATGAAGCTACTCCTATAAGCACAATACCACCTACGACTAGCACGAGCACAACTACACAAAGAATTACCCCTGCACCATTCACTGAAGCTATGACCCCGTCTCGATACACAACAAGGTACTACAAAAGGAAAAATAAAAAATATCGAATGTAAACTCATCACAGCTTTCGTCATACGAATGAAATTCATTAACATACAGAGTTCCATGTTCATCATTCATCAATGTAACTAAGAATTATAAAACCGTAACTTTTTCATAAGCAACCTTTGAACTGACATCTCTTTTAACCTACGCTTTGAAATTTTTTTTTGTCGTCGGCTTGAAGGTTGGTTACTATGTAAAATATCATCAATTATATTTTATCTATTCTATCTTCATTAATATATTCTATCTTTCCTACAGTTATGTTATAATCAGCTTTTGTGGTATCTTTTCCTATTCTCAATACATATTACTATACATCTGTTTAACACTCGTTTTTCACTAACTACGCTTAGTGCTACTCCCCGGTAAAAGACACTTGTAATTCCTAACAGAGCAAGCAATTTTATGTTTAAGTAGATATTATAAAAAGCTTGTATTAGAGTTTTTTTGCTTTGTATTCTACAGATCATCCACAGATGAAAATCCCATGCCCAAATCCAAACCTACTTCTATCCCCTCTGAAGAATCTATCTTATCAATTTCTACGACAAGACCTTCTATCATAAACTTTTCTTCTCTTGCTAAGCCCTTTGAAAAAACTGACAATTCGAACAGACTTGTGACTAACAATTTTAATGATGACATATCTGTGGAAGAGGTTCGCCCAACATCTAATATTAAGAATAAGAAAACGAATGCGTCACTAACAACTGGTTTTTCAATAAGAAGAAACTTAAATAATACAAATAGTCCATATACGTTGACTGTCCTCACGCGGTCGTTTGATGAGTACCATAGGTTGCTAAAACCTGAAATTACTACAACTGCAAATATTAAAACACAAAGGAATTATTACAGAGGTAATAGTGAAGGCATTGAAAACTCTTTAAAGCCTGAAATAGTACGCACTAGTGAAGATACGTCTTCAGATAGATCGATGCGACGTAAGGACTCGTCTCTTGTAATTAGTAATGAAGATAATGATGATATTTCAGTATATGTAAAACCAACAAAAATACGACTCTCTAATCCGCTTAATACAGTTAATATAGAATCTACCTCACCTTCAACAACAACTACTAAGTATTATTTAAAAACCGTAATTAAGCGGCCTGCGCCATTTTCTAGTAACGAGCAGAATAATGACTCTACAGAAAATACGATAAATACAGATGCATTAATAGAAACTGCCTTGAAAAATGCTCAGGCCAACCAAGAACCCAGTCAATTCTCAAACGGTACCTTCAATGTAGAAACTCCTACAATTGAACAATATGATCAAACAAACGATCAGTGGGTTGAACCTGCTGTCTCGCCGTATAAAACATTAGACAATTTGAGAACTGGTTATAACAGAGATAATTTCATACAAGATTATACAACATCAAGTACAAGCTTTTCTTCAACCACCACACCTAACAAAATTAGTGCTCGTAATCTTAACGACAAAAGATCTCGTTTTAAGCCATCTTACTATAGTTATCGGATAGAAGATGATATTATACCCGATCAGACAACGGAAGTTTTTAGTGGTAGCGTTAAAAATGTTATTAAAGCATTCTTTGGTAACATTGGCAGTACAACTTCTGCAAATTTAAGAAGAAAATTTCACAGCACACCGTTCACACTTCCTACCACAAGTTCTTATACAACCACATCAACTTCAACAACACCTATTCCTAAAATAGAGGACAAAGTTGTTAATATAGGATATAAAAAAGCACAACAATACACTGATGACAAACCTTTACGAAGTAATCTACAGAGATTACAAATTGTAACTGAACCTAGTGTCAGTAGGTACGTACCGAGTGTTGAAACTATTAGTATTACAGAGAAAAGTGATCTGGTAAAAGATTATCCATCAACAACACCTTACACGAATACAATTAATAGTTTTTCTTCAAAGTATTATGTTCCTCAAACTACATCTATGATGGTAGAAAGTTCTATAAATGAGAATCAACAATTAACCGACGAAATAAAGCAGTCTAAATTTAAACCACTCTTAATAAATAGACCTGAAGAAGAAAATTCACGTAAGTTTTATAATATTATAAATGAGGATATATCTACTACACCCAATAATCGTGATGTAAATGTAAATAACTATTCTTATGAACGTACTAAAGTTGGTGTTGAGGCCACCAAAACTCCGACCGAGAACGATATTACTATGCCTACTTTTAAATCCTCTGACGATGTAACTTCGACACTAAGCTTTGATAAAACGACGATGACAGTAAAGCTTGAATTGACTACACCGACGACAAAAAGTGTGTCCTTCCCAACGCGAGCCTCACGAGTCAATCCCGCCATAAAGTTAGCTGCGGCAAACCCGGGAGGTGGGCGCAGGAGTTACCAATCGTCGTCCAAATGCTCTACAGACGACAGTCTGCAAGCGAACCCAAAATGCAACGAAATCAAATATCAGAGGTACATTTCCGCCGCCCAATAGCATAAGCAGCTGATGAATCACATAACTTATCGGAGGTGGAGGCTTCGTCTATACAATAATGATGGTCTTTACTTTCCGCCTTGCTATAACTAGCATGAAAAGAAATGTTATCAAAATATCTTTTACAAGCACCTTCAGCTAAACTGTCTCGCTTAACATACTGTTCTCATTGGGGGACTTCATCATCATGTTGTCAATACTTGAATTGTTAACTCCTGACGCGACCCTTTACCATTTCCTGCACACTTGTATTGTAGATGGGATACTATTAAGCATCATATTTATTCATTAAGTTCCTCAATGTAGTTAGTTGTTTAATAAAGCACCACATTGCAATTCATCATTTAGACGTAAGTGCACCAACAACACTGTTCAATACACTTGCATGACTATTGGATGAAGCACATATTTGAAATTAACTTTATAATCTCGTTCATAAGTGATATCAACAAGTAAATAAAAATAAAGAATTCAAATAAAAAATAATAATTGAAGTTCTTACTTAATCAAAATAAATTAAATGGCTTCTGACAATACAATCACGCATACTAAATCATGATTATCTGAAGTGACAATTTTACTGGACAATCCAATTTTGCAGGCCGACGAGTACACGCGGACGTGGTTCAGCTCATTACTCCAAAACAAGTGCCACTGAACCATCGCAGCCAGCTCCAAACAGAGGAACTCCACCCACGTTAGAACTTATTATAATTGAACAACCCTAATTGATTTCCCCTCAAACATCATAATTACTATATCCTAATGGCATATCTGTGAAGCTTGAAATCACTTTACATTCACATTTACAGCTGAATATTTGTAAGATGAACACGAGTTATTGGATAGGACCTTGAATGCTTTGTGCATGTAGTACATAATATATACTTATTCACTTAGCGGTATCATTATCTGGTTGCCATTATACAAGATTTGTCTTGTGAAGATAGGCCAATTTATGAAGAATCTGCCTTTTACTATCTTGATGAAATCGTTAGACTTATTACAGTAAAGGTACATTTTATTTCATAAAATAATGTTTTTCTCAGCCGCAGTCGGCCCACTCTGAAACCATCGACGGCTATTGTATCGAAGACAACAGAGTTTGTGGACATCTACGCTCATCCACCTGGCCGCCCAGCCCCAGTTTACCCTCAGCCTACTCCTGACAAGACTGCAGCGAAGTGCAGGAAGGACGTGTGCTTATTACCTGACTGTTACTGCGGTGGAAAGGATATACCTGGTATGATATAATCTTGTTTTATCTTACATACTTTATTCTTCAGCTTAATATCCAACCCAGATTTGCATGAGTGAAAATCTGACACACGACCGTCATTCCACTTGTCGGGGTAAATTGTGATTTTAAATATGGTTCATGGACCCACCCAAATAGTCTCTAGTTTTATTACGAGACTATACTTATGTATAGTAATCATAGCAATAGTATGCAGGGGAATAATTTTTTGCACACAACATATCCCTATAAAATACTGCCTGACAGACAAAATATAGCTAAATTCAGAGAAGCATGCCCACAGCAGTTTGAAGCGAGGGCAGACGTATCGTCAGACATCAACGCACCTACAGATCGTTTCAAAGTCTACTTCGCTGTAATACTAACATTACCATGAGAGAAATGAACTTTCAATATTATATTAACTTTTGAATTTTTATGAACTGAAGTAATAAAAGAGAATAAATAAATATCTAAAATCGCTGTAAATCATGTTTGTGACTTAGGGAATTTACCTGTCGAAGAAATACCACAGATAGTATTGATAACATTCGACGATGCCGTGAACGATTTGAATAAAATGTACTACGAAGAAATCTTCCAAAGGGGCCGAGTCAATCCGAACGGCTGTCCGATAACGGGCACTTTTTACGTCTCACACGAGTGGACTGACTATAGTCAAGTTCAAAACCTCTATGCAGATGGCCACGAATTCGGCTCCCATACAATATCGTAAGTCAAACAGTTACACCCCTTCTGATCGGAACTTTTCTATCGGTCTACAGCAATATGGGTGTACTAACAAAATTTCATGGCCATGTGGCTAGTAATATATTTTACGTAATTATTATATCTTGCTTTTATATGTGTACTAATTCGTGATTTTTCTTTTTTATTCCTTCCTTACTCTTCCATCCTTTAAATAAACCTGTCTTCTTCTTCTTCCTTCTTCCTGGCACGACTTACAACATGCGCACTATCACAATTCCTACGACATCATAGGTGACTTGCCGGTGGAGACGGTACCGCAAATCGTTCTTCTGACATTCGATGACTCTGTTAACGATCTCAACAAAGGGCTGTACACTGATCTCTTTGAGAAAGGACGTGTTAACCCCAACGGTTGTCCAATTTCAGCCACCTTCTATGTATCCCACGAATGGACCGACTACAGCCAAGTGCAGAATCTCTACTCTGCTGGCCACGAGATGGCTTCGCACACGGTTTCGTAAGTTTTTAGAAAACATTCAAGCACAGATTTAACGCTGCACCATCGATATGACTGTTTGACATTACTATTATTTTCTTAACTTTATGATTATTACTGACTTTTAAAACTTTTCTTCCTGTTTACTTGTCAATATTTTCGCCTTCTTGACTTATTTAAAGCTTTTATGAATTCTTGACAGTGTTTTCCTACTCGTCTTAATTTCTTTGAATAAAAACCTAAAACATTTCGAAAACATACAAATTTCACTAACTTCATTAATTCAAATTTTCAGTCACAGTTTTGGAGAACAGTTCTCCCAAAAGAAATGGAACAGAGAGGTTGGGGGTCAGAGAGAAATATTAGCAGCGTATGGTGGAGTCAAATTGGAGGATGTGAGAGGAATGAGAGCTCCTTTCCTATCCGTTGGTGGAAATAAGATGTTCAAAATGTTGCACGACTCGAACTTCACATACGATTCGTCTTTACCTGTGTATGAAAACAGACCACCTAGCTGGCCCTACACTCTTGATTATAAGTTGTTCCATGACTGCATGATTCCACCGTGCCCTACTAAATCATACCCTGGTAAGTGCTGGATTGAATTTAAATGTAAAGCCATTTCAATCATAGATGAATAAATAGCAAATCCTGAGGCTTACCATCTTTTTAAAGAGGTCTCGCACCGTCTTATTGAGACCTCTCGTAAAGGCGGGCTGGAACATATCTCGCTCAGAGAATCAGCATTGCTATCCAGCGTGGCAATGCTCCTAGTCTTCTATATCTCTATCTTATATTTTATTTTATTGTTATTATTGTAAATAGATGTTATTGTGCAATGTATGTATAAATACACAGCACTCACAGTACTCAACAGCACATAAGTAAGTCTAGCATTAGTGTTGACGTGTTTGAGCACAGATGGAATGTTACTGTAGTGCTTTTTGCTCTGTTGAAAAATTTAATGTTGTGTTATTAATTATTACTTTAAATCATACATAAGATTGTCTAAATGAGGCGAGCCGAGCTTAACATTGAATAGATAAATAAGTTATAATTCACGTTATAGGTGTTTGGGAAGTACCCATGGTGATGTGGCAAGATCTGAACGGCGGCCGTTGCTCTATGGGTGATGCATGCGCCAACCCGCCAGAAGCTGAAAATGTCTACAAAATGATTTTGAAGAACTTTGACAGACATTATACGACTAACAGGTAAATATTCACTACAGGAGAATACACTAGTATACAAAGAATTGAGAAAATGGATTTACCGATAGCGAAAATTCTTAACCCTTTTGAAGTATCTCCACGAAATTTTTTAGGCTTGACTGGTTAGATGTTTGCGATCTTTTGATACCATTTGTCCACCGTTTTGGAAATTGAATAGTTTTGCGATCTTCGGTTAATTGAGAGATGGTTAATGATGCGGTTGCAACCTTGCAGAGCCCCATTCGGTCTATTCTATCACGCCGCCTGGTTCACCCAACCTCACCACAAGGAAGGCTTCATCATGTTCCTGGACTTCATCAATCAGATGTCTGATGTATGGATAGTCACCAACTGGCAGGCATTACAGTGGGTGCGAGACCCCACCCCGATTTCAAGGCTTAACAACTTCCAGCCGTTCCAGTGCAATTACCAGGTAAGTACTATTCAGGGTATTGCTTCGATCAACCAATCGATCTGCCTTCAGACAAACATTTCATGTTTGTCTGAAACGCGATCTCATTTCACTTCTTATTTCTAACTTGATTCACATTTTATTTAATAAATTTTAGTACACTAAATTGTACCGGCTAGATTTGCAAGGGTGAAAAATGTGTTCAAACGTGATCACAGCGCCATTATTGGTCACGTAATTCACACGCAAAAAGAATGAAAATCGGTCAAGTTCTTGCGAGTCGCACGGTAATCATTTTTTATAAACTTTTGTTTTACAGGACCGGCCCAAGAAGTGTAACAACCCTAAAGTTTGCAATCTTTGGCACAAATCCGGTGTAAGATACATGAGAACGTGCCAACCCTGCCCTGAAATCTACCCATGGACTGGTAAAAGTGGCATCAGATCTTCACGCATCGACAACGACAACAGCGAATAAACCTAATCAATTGTAGTAAAATGGTAGCTAAGACCCGAGGATGCTCCTGTAATGATTTTATAGGAACTGTAAGCCAACGAGGCAAGAACCATAAATAAATTTACAAAGAAATTGTTTTGTCACCAAAAGATGTGCCATTTAGATTTCGATGGTCACAAAGCAAAACCGTTTTAAGCAATATCATGAAATTATGTGATTTGAATTTTATTCAGATTTATGTGTCGTAATGTATTGGAAACTGTGATATTAAGTGTTTTCAATCGTCTAGTGTGAAGACTTGGTCTGCTAGTTCGTGTTTGTTTGATCCTACTATGAAGGTTAGGATCGTGTTGAAGCATGTTAATATAATAACATCTTTCCTACTTTGTGTTCGTAAAATTTAGTTCATTGAATACTCTTTTTTATTATAATACCAATTTTGATATCTAGTTAGTGTTTTTTATATTGTGAAGTGAAAATCAAGTTACAATTTTCAGTATTTGTATACAGCTCGCGTTCAAAACTATAACCATTTTTGACAATGAATTTAACAGAAGCCATATTTAAATTTAGAAAATGTTCGTTTTTCTAATCTTGCCAGCTTCGTGGTGAACACTGCCTATTGTAATTTGTAAATATAGTTTTAGAATCCTAGTTTAGTTGTAAGTTAGCATAAGGTATTTTCATTTTCCTAAGAGGATTTTGATCTGCTCCCTCACCAAGTTTTGACATTTTTTATTCTTTGCATTGTCTAGATGTCCGGGTCCATCGCTTCGAGACAAGTGATGTACCTCACGTCTATATAAATGTTATTATTATTTGATACATAACCAATAAGATAAACCCTTTAGCGTGTGAATTTAAATTCGAGCCATTTGTCATGTTTTCATATATTCCTGCATTTTTCTTCATCGCTTTTTATTTATCTTTTGTATTTGCTTCATGGACTCGAATTGTACATTCACGATTAGATGTATCCAACAAGTATAGAAGCTTTGGTCTGCTAAAGCAACTGAAGTTATGACATGCGCTTGCAACGAATCTATTTAAAAATTTAATCTTTATTTTTAGGTCCTACTATTGTAAATATAGGTTAGTATTTAATATTGGTAGTTTCACTTTTTATATTGATCGATTTTGAACAATGTTTTTTGGCAACGGTTATTTCGGACATGTTTTACTGAAGATCTTTTGTGCAAATTGTATTAAAATTATATTTTTTTGTATTGGAAAACAACATTATTTATACTTGATTTGTCGGAAAGAGATTGTGACCAGTGCTAATTAATAAACGCTATAAATAAAAGTTTGTATTATTACATCATAATAAGCTTATTGATATGTTGAATGCATACATTGAACATTTTAAATTCCTATAGGTATTTACCTACAACCTTTTTGATGTTGTATTTTTCCCTAATTCCCTATATTTACATTAAGACAACATTCCCTAAATGGAAGGGGCAGTGGCAGGGGAAAAGTATTTTGTTAAGTAATTCCCTTAATAATACAAAGCATACAATTATACATATATTTAATAAAACTAGAAGGGTTTGAAAGTAATTGATGAAAAATATTTTCTATAAAACTAGCATTATAAAATTTTGTGGCAAATCAAGAGATAACTCTCCCTTAAATACCTGCCTGAATGCTGTCTAGTTCATGCTAGTAGTGTGCTTGAATGTTTATGTATGTCCATTTATAAACTAATTGGGTCTGTAACGTTTCCTCACGATATGTACCGAAATAAATGAAAATGAATAAAAAGAGAAAATACGGACCGCAAAAACATAACCTACCTGCCGATACATTTATTAGAGACCGTCATATCTTAAAGGCCGTCGAAATAGATTGATAAAAAAAATATTGAACTCCATACTTGGAGGTCATGGTGGCCGACCGTGACCACCACAAATCCGCAGTGAACATTAATAATAAAATTCCAATCATCGCACCTGCCCAATGACATTTTGTTGACCAAGGTCCGAGAAGCGTATAAAAGCATACGTTTTTTGTTACTTCCAACCATCGTCAAAATTCACAGGGACGATGTTATTGTCGAAGTATTATTTTTACTCGGCATTTTTCCTTTTAGTAATAAGTCAAGAAATTAAATACTATCCTTCGCAGTCTGAATTGGATTCGCAGAAATTTGTTAAAACCAATTCGTTTGATCTCAACATTCATAATCATGAACGAATCAAAAGAGATGCAAATCAAGGGAATGCCACTAAAGAAAATAATAAAAATAAAGTAGCAAAGCCACAGGTGAAGAGAGCAGTAGATACAATGTTCCACGGACACCCTAAAACAAGGGAAGAATTGTGGAATGAACATTTCCTCAACGAAAGTACAGGCTTTGACCAAACTCCATCCTTGATAAAGCTATTACATAACATTACTCTAACGTACTTGAATGATTGTACTCCAGTAATTCTTTACGATAATCTGGTGAAGTCGAAAGAAAGTTATCTATTTAAAAATTTACTTCAGGAATTTCCAGTGTCATATGTTCACGGTTATATCAATGGTAATAATACTTTGAGGGAACCAAAACTGTTACATTCTGTCGAAGATTGTATCCACTTCATAATATTCCTTACGGATATCAAAAGAAGTTCTCAAATATTGGGTAAACAAAGTCAAAGCAAAGTTGTAATAGTCGCAAGGTCTTCCCAATGGGCAGTTCAGGAATTTCTTTTCAGTCCGTTATCGAGAATGTTTGTTAACCTCCTAGTTATTGGGCAAAGTTTTAAGGACGGAGACGATACCAGTATCGTAAGTAATTTTTCCTGATTATCATCTTATATTCATGTAATGCCCGCCTTTTATATGTAATGCCCGCGACTTCGTCCGCGTGGAATTAAACTAAAAAGTTATTGTTCAATTTCTTACAATTAAAGTCGCCTAAGTTGCTCCTTATTACATCAGTTATCTGCCAGTGAAAGTCCCATCAAAATCGGTCCAGCCGTTTCAGATATTGGTCAAAAAATTCAAATGTTATTTTGCTATATGTACCGTGTATACATCCATATGCATTTAGTAAAAAGCGGTTATTTTAATATTACAAACAGACACTTAAATTTTATTTATTTGTATAGATAATAACATAACTTGTGATAACAATTTTCTTTTGCCGGAAATATATTATATACGTGTAATCCGATGGCGAGTGTATCGCTGATACATACCGTTTGGGCTTCAATTTACAATATTCACTTGTTGACTACTTACCCTCTCTAACTAGGTGTCCCCTAATCTAGGCGCACAAATAAAGTTTATCTTTATCGTAGGAAGCTCCATACATTTTGTATACCCACAAATTGTATACGGACGGCTTGGGTGCGAGCAAACCAATAGTGATCAATTCTTGGTCTCACGGAAAGTATTCAAGAAACATGAATTTATTTCCGCCCAAAATGACTGAAGGATATGCTGGTCATAGGTTTATCGTGGCAGCTGCTAATCAACCTCCTTTTGTATTTAGAAGGTAAGAATATCACGAACAACCTGAAACTAATAATAATAGTAAAACTAACGCCTACGCTGCAAGACGAGCTGTCGTTGTTGTTAATCCCTGGTTCGTTTTACAATACAATTGAACCCAGCGGATGACGCATAGTCGTGTTTCAGGAACTTTTATTATTTTAACTAAGCTGGGTGAAATAGCAGGTATACAAAATAACATATATTACTATTTTATGTACAGAATTAAGACAGATTCAGATGGAGGTAATCCACGCGTAGTATGGGATGGCGTGGAATTAAGGCTCCTTAACTTATTAGCCGCAAGGAATAACTTTTCCATTGAAATTATTGAACCTCAAGAATTACATTTAGGGTAAGAGTATCATGAAGTTATTTTACTACAAACGTACATGCATATTATCGTGTCTCTCTGTAAGTTTAGAGCGTCAATTTTCTTAGAGCCTATACACTTTTTCGCTTCACCTTTCGTCATCAGTCCTTTACTTTCCGAGTACTCTTTTCGTTCCATCCTTGATCGCTCAATCGAATTCATGGTAATTGTATGTCTTTATCTTCTTCTTCTTTCTTCCGATAGTATATCTGTTTCGTCAATCTCTTCATCCTTTCCTTATATTTTTTCACTATGACTACTACTTTGAACATTTATAATAATAGGCCAGGTGTTGCCGTATCGAGAGACATTGCAATAGGACGAGCCGATATTGGTATGGCCGGTATGTACTTGACAAACGAAAGAGCTCGAGATATGGACATGTCGTTCGCTCACTCTCAAGATTGTGCTGTTTTTATAACCCTCATGTCTACAGCTTTACCCAGGTATAATATAAAAAAAGTATTGTATTTATATTTCTTCTGGTTGAAAAATATATAGGTACTTCTATTACTGTAACTGTTGCAAAAGATCGCAAGTTCGAATCTCGACTGTACCAACTTTTTGAACTTAAGTACAGGGATTAGTTACACCACGAGCTTTATGGTGAACCACCAACTGTCACGCACTTACAAGCTACAACTTACACTTACAACTTACTAGCACTTACAATATATCTCTGGCAGAAGTGTGTGGTTACTACTTATACACTTCTGCCTACCCCTTCGAGCACCTTTGTGGGAAGGCGTGAGGATATTATTAATTTTACTTTTTTACAGGTATCGCGCAATACTTGGCCCCTTTCATTGGCACGTATGGGTTGCATTAACTCTTACATATCTATTTGGAATGTTTCCTTTAGCATTTTCTGACAAACACACCTTGAGACACTTATTACATAACAGCGGGGAGATAGAAAACATGTTTTGGTATGTTTTCGGTACATTTACCAATTGCTTCACATTTGTCGGAAAGAACTCTTGGAGTAAAACTACAAAAATAACTACACGACTCTTGATCGGTACGCAATTTACAGGTTCTTCTGAAGTGATCTTACTTTTAAACATGTGTAATATGGATATATTTCTTTTATTTTAAGGCTGGTATTGGATATTTACTATAATAATCACTAGTTGTTACACCGGATCTATAATTGCGTTTGTGACATTGCCAATTTTTCCTGAAACTGTAGACAGCATTGAGCAACTATTGGCTGGCTTTTATCGGATTGGAACTTTAGGTAATGCCATTCCATCCTCGTTATTATTGGCTGAGTTATACGAAGGATGTTAATCTTGATCTCGTTTCAATAGATCACGGTGGGTGGGAACAGTGGTTTGTAAATTCATCAGATGTGCGGACAAATAAACTGATGAAGAAGTTAGAGCTGGTTCCTAACGTTGAAGCAGGAATTCGGAATACTACTGAAGCGTTCTTCTGGCCATATGCCTTTTTAGGGTCACAAGCGGAACTTGAATATATTGTCCAAGCAAATTTTTCACAAACCAAGTGAGTATTCTTTTATAACGCTCTACATATCGCTTTAGTTTCATAAACTTTTAGGGCCGTGGTGGCCGAGTGTTTCGAGTGGTTGCCTGCAACACAAAAATTGCAAGTTCAGATCCCGACTGTAGCAATGAGTTTAAGTACGGTGATTAGCTACACCACGAGCTATATGGAGAAGGAAAACATCGAGAGGAAACCTGCATACGCTTGAGAAGAAATTAAAAGGCGTATGTATAGTCGTGAGTAATGGTGACGGAGTCGTCAACTGTCACGCTAGCACCTAAAATATATCTCTGGCGGAAAGTGGGTGTGTGGGTACCTATATAACTCCCTCTTTGGAGACCCTTGTGGGAAGGCGTGAGGATATTATTTATTATTAACTTTTAGGTCAAAACGTGCCGTACTTCACATTTCTAATGAATGTTTCGCCCCGTTCAGCGTATCTGTTGGATTTCCCAAAAATTCACTCTACACAGCCAAATTAAATAACGATATAGGGCGCATGTTTCAATCTGGAATAATTAATAAAATTGTAGATGAAGTTCGATGGGAAATGCAGCGCAGTAATACTGGAAAACTTTTGTCGGTAAGTTTAATCGTCAATAAAATTGGAATGAAAGACATCAAACTTTTTAGTTAGCTTACTTTAAAAAAACCTGTCTACAAACAACAAGTTAAGTCAGATATATCTATATATATGAGCGAGAGGGATATTACGTGTTATTGAATTATTTAATCAATTTATTTTATAGGTTGTTAAAGGTAGCCTTAAAATAGCTTCAGCTGAAGAGAAAGGCTTGACTTTAGAAGACACTCAAGGTATGTTCTTACTACTAGCAGCTGGGTTTCTTATAGCAGCTACGTCACTTGTATCCGAATGGATGGGAGGATTTTCAAGAAAATGTCGTTTTAGAAAGAAGGAAGTTTCAAAGAGTTGCAGTTCTAGGGAACGTTTAGTAGAACCAGGCACTAATAATGTCGATGATGTAGATACCGTCAAGTTTGACACGCGAACTTTTAGTGCCAGTTCTAACGATAGCTTAGAAGGACAAATAATACATGTCACAGAAGAAAGCATTATGGTTCACGAACATTTAGATACAGACAATTGGGATTCGAGAAGATCAAGCTCAGTTGATGTGGATAAAGAAGTGAAAGAAATATTTGATAATGATATGAAACGTAAATTAAATTGTAATGTACATATTGAAATTGATGGCAACACAGACGTTAGATCAACGGATAATACTTTTGGTGACCATGTTCCAAAGCTTATCTTCACGCCTTCCCATGGGTGCATCGACGGGTAGGCAAAGGTCTTCTTTTCACCGAAGATTTGTGTAGGTACCAGCGTGTAATGGAGAAACAATCCCAGTTTTTTTTATTTAAATATGTATGTTATTTATAGTTTTCTTAGACCCGTGGTGGCAGTGAAGTCGTGCTTAAAAGGCAGCGACAGGTGTCATATCTCACGATGGCATCTAAATACATCTACGGCAAAAATGGTTGATTTTTTAATTTTCATGATTGAATTAAAACCGTTGTATCAAGTAGAAAATAAATAAACGCAAAATTGACATCCAACTCTTTATTATCCTTCGAACAGTCATCAAAATAATTTATAACAATTTTCTAACACTGTCGATAAACACGAATATTCATTCAACCACTGAGATGTTTTCATTCATCATACATTTTATATTACACAGAAACACAGTTGCCGGTAGACCTACGGTAATGCAATATTTGGCCCGGCCTTACCTTAAAAAATAATTACATATTATGACTTAAATTGTCGAACTATCATGCCGCGTACGCACCAGCAAGTGCCCGCATTAATAGTAAAACATCGTTAAAATACAACAGATTTTTGAATTCTTTGTCATTTCAAACGAAAATATACCTAACGCCATGAGAATAATAAATAATACAAGCACTGATAAAACTATACAGCTCTTTGTGTTGAGCCGACAGATAGTTAAGCTAAGTGCGAGCAGAACGCATACTCGTGTCGCTTAGATTGAGTACACTCAATGTTTTAGCCGATACATAGGCAAGGTGCAAGCACGCCGCATACTCGCGTCGCGCGTCGCTTAAAGTGAGTACGCTCAATATTTAATGATACGCACTGGTATTATTCATAATGCTCATGCAATACCTACCTAAGCATTTGTTATATATGTATTGCACAACTGTCGTTACAAAAAGATAAAATTATTATGTGAAATCGACTTGAGTATTCATAAGGGATTTGTATTTATACTCCTAATATATATCCTACCATTTTATTGTTCATTTAACTATCTGTAGTGCAATAGCAAAAAGTCGTGGATAACGCAAAATATAACAACTTTTCATATATAAGTGAAGTAATTTGTTCCATTACTATTCGATAACTTACGTCTACGACATCATTAAATGCAATGAACTAGATTACAACGGAAGGGCCCTTTGCTATTGTCACCCAGCAGAATACAGGAATGAACAGTATACAAACGGAATACATCTACAAAACAAAGCAAACAAGCGAAACTCTTTTAACATTACACACACAACTACTTGTTGTGCGTACAAATGAATAATAATATAATATATTTATTAATTAATTATATGAAATCATTCCCGATAGCGAAGCTCACAACCTCGGAAATAATGCTCCCAATACCAGCTTACTGTCATATTTTACACAATATGAAATTCGGTATCTTTATAATCCGTGCGAATACCTTATATAAAGGAATTCCTTTATAATCCGTGCGAATACCTTATATAAAGGAATTCCTTTATTATCTTTTCATAGTATTATACCACTGTGCGAACCACTACTAATATTACTTTAGAGACTGCATTTAGTGCTTTGTCTGTGATAGATATACGTACGCAAAAGTGATCTGTACAATTCTGATATTGTTTTCGACACAATTTATTCTAAACTTCCATTCTCAAATATTAAATACTAAATGTACATTCAATAACAAGAAACAATCAAGACGCAAGGGAATCGCTTCATCGCCAAACAAACGCGTTGAGCAAATTTTTTTAAAAAGCACATTGACGTCCGGGGAAAGGAACTAATAGGAACGAACGACCGAAATTCAGATAACGAAATTTTAGAATCTCAAATATGGAACTCAATTCTGCTCTATTTGTTGGAGAAAACTCTTTGCTCAAGGTTGAGTCAAGCGAGCTTTTTTGTAAGGTTTAAAAAGCTATGCCCGAGACGTAGGCAGAAGAGAGCTCAAGGTTTGCAACATTGTATGAATTACATATCACATCAACAATTTATTCTAACATTTAAAGTGTACGTACTAACATGATTTTTAATATTACATTTCCCTAAAATGGGTCAACATTCACTATGCTCGGTATTAAAATATTAATTCGTTTTAAAACTACTCGTGTACTTATTTTACAATGCGAAAATACATTTTTGTATGCGTTCAGACTTTTGAACTTCGAATCTGTCCATTCCCTGTACAAATTTAACAAACACACATCAAAATTTTGTTACTGTGATTTGAAGAAATTTGTATATAATATTATATATATGTATATATTTATATATATTATTCTTATAAGATTATGTATAACAATTACTTGTAATATCTACGTGTGAAGATAGCTTTATTTCCTAACATTTATTTAAACACTTACAATCACATTCTCCTCAACAGTTACACTGTTTAAAAATGTAGTACATAAACTTGAATAGGTAATATGCTACAATATTAATATTACCATGACTGTACGTCTATACCTATATATGTATGTATGTGTACGGATACATGATTTTAAACATTTAATGTGATCTATGGTCACAACAATAACATCATATTTAAAATACTTAGAATACCAGGGTGTGAAAAATATTAAAGCAAAAATGCTATCGTACAAATTTGGTACAAAATGGTACATTTAGGCACTGTGAGTAAGGCAGCTACAGTGAGACGACATTAGGGGTAAAGGAATGGGAATGCTGTCAACTACAGGCTTTGAAGGAGCAATTTTTAAAACACGCATTTTCCCTCACCAGGTTGGCGGAGAGAGTAGAGCGTAGCAGAGCAGAGCGTAGAAAATATGCAATTAAATTGGGAATATTCCGTAACGTATGCATACCAGAAAATATTTAGCCTCGTCAGGAGCAGTGTTCTCACTCATTTCTTAACCCACCACAAATCTAAGCAATTGCACCCTCATCCTAATTGGTATCAGGCGATTCCTGATCCTTAGGCATTTTGAGTTCTTTGTATCATACAACAAAATTTTTTTCAATGGCATTTGCTCGACTAAAAGCTACAAATTTTTTTTTAAGTTGTAGGCTATATTTATATTATTAAAAGGCTTGGTCTTTTGGACATTTAATGAAGGGTAAAAAGAGGAGACAGAAGCATGTCTTCTACACATCAATATAGAAAGCAACATCCAATGATCGCAGGGGGAAAAAGACCTACATTTGGACGACGTGAATAATAAAACTATTAAAACATATATTTTACTGACTGATATATCTTTTGGACAATACTATCTATAAATAGGGCGGATAGTGATATAGTGCTATACCAAAATATGATACTTTAATATGTACTCTCTGTTGTGTGCTTAAAGCTGATTTTCCAACGACTTACTGATACACTACAATAAATGTACGGTGCTTCAGATCACATTAACAAAACAAAATGCACTATGATCAAACTTGTTCTTTTGTTCTACTTAACCCATTATCATTAGCCACTAAATAAACCTTAATATATTAAACAGGTATATTTTAAATGTATGATATTCAGAATTGACTCGATATTTGGTCTGTAAACGAGAACCGACCTTATGAGCTTATACATGTTCGAATGATTCAAGGAAAATTATTAAATTCCTAGCCAAATATGTTTGGACAGAAGTTTACTACCTACATGATTTTAGCACTAAAATATTTTTTAGAAAAAACACAGTAACAACTAAACCAAAGTGCATGTTGAGGTCAATTCTATTATTATATACGATTTTATATACGCAGAAAGTTTAGAGTGATTTGAAGAAAATGCTTGCATAGTAGCTTAGTGATGGCGAGAATTTTAAAACTACTCGGGATTTTCGCTGATAATTTTGCCGAGACGTTAAATTAAATATTATTGATTGAAGAGCCGTGGTGGCCGAGTGGTTCGAGCAGTTGCCTGCGACACAAAGATCGCAAGTTCGAATCTCGACTGTACCACTGAGCTTTTCTGAACTTAAGTACAGTGATTAGCCACACCACGAGCTTTACGGTGAAGGAAAACATCGTGAGGAAACCTGCATACGTCTGAGAAGAAATTCAAAGGCATATGTATAGACGTGCTTGAGTAACGGCGATGGACTCGCCATCTGTCACGTTGGCACATAATATACCTCTGGCGGAAAGTGGGTGTGTGGGTATTACCTATACACCTCTGCCTACCCCTTCGGGGACCCTTGTGGGAAGGCGTGAGGATATTATTTATTATTTATTTATAGTTTTCTATATATATATATATAGTGCTGATAAGTAAATACAAACTGTGTTTTTCTAAAAATTGGCTTACAGTGCAAGTAGTGTATCATAAGAAATTTTAAAGCTTCGTGTGGTACTTTTATATATCCAATTCTAGTTAACATTACCTAATAACTTATACAACATTCGTTCCTAAACGGGACGTGTATACATATTATGTAAATATCATCGTGTATCTTGTATATAAATATGTCAATAGATAAAGTAGATTTTACAATACATAATTTATTATCTGTGATGACACTACGCTTACTAAATTTACAAAGATTCAAGTTCGGATGTCACACTAACATTTATTTTATTTTTAAAATGGCACAAAAACTTTATTAACACTAACACAAAAGTCAATAGTCGTTTTCTTTAGTCTTAAAACGCACTTTCACACTGTAATAGTATTTTCCTTTCCACGCACTTTCCTTTTCCGTCCACCTTTAGTTAAGCACTGAACTTAAGCGCTTTTACTGATCTGCACCTCTTTCAATATATAGCCACTTATATTAAATTGACTTACTTTAACACTAAACAGACAATGGCACGGATTGCACATTAAACCATTCTATTTACACAAGGGATTTAGATTACTATTACATAGTTATAAAGTTCAAAATGTATCTGAAGTGTTGCATCTATAATATTAACAATGTACTTAAATTTAAAATGTTTAACCTTAATCTTTAGTGTACTTGCATGTGCATTATAACGACAATTAATTACGTATTAATAAAAGGGTAGTGTAAAGTTGAACATTAAATTTGACCTCTAGTGATCCCGAAAAGATTTCGATAGTACTTTTCGCCAAGACTGGTAGTAATTTTGTACAGTACCGTGCCATTACGGAGCACCGCGGTGGCAACTGCGCTTTAGTTGACTTTTTCAATGTGGCACCAGGTCGGTAGCACGTGTGATGCGGACGGTCCAAAGCTCGTTGAGATGGGCCGGCCCGTGCCAACCTAGCAGTGCGGGTGGATGGGCCTTGGGTACGAACCGAAGGCGTCATAGCCTAGCTATGTAGCCCAGCCCTCGATCCGTTGTCGCTTTGTGTGCGGCTGCTCGTAGTCCAGAGGACCGGCGTTCGAGTGCCTCATGTCCTGCCCAGCCGGCGAGCCCATGTTACTTGACGTTACTGAACCTGAAATATGGTATGTTGTGAGAAATTCTTATAATATTATATATCTTCAAGGACCACCAGAGGTGCATAGTACCATACCCCCTTTTCGACAGAGATATGTTTAGGTGCCAACGTGACAGATGAGGAGTCCACCGCCGTTTTTCAAGCACGACTTTGTTTTTCTTCAACCTGCATACGGTTTCTTGTCCATATTAGAGCAGTGTCAGTTTCAAAGTCTTTACTAAGCGATTTCGCCGTTGCACGATGGCACCTAATTTTATCTCCCGTGAACATAAGTTGTATATTTGTCATTATACACTCTCGTGAAATAGAAGGTAGTCGTCAAACGAAAAATGGGAGAAGCACGGTGATCGAGTATATACTTTATAATGACAAGAATATGCGAACTATTCGGCATATAAAATTATTGCCTTTTGCAGTTGTAAGAAAGTAGATCCGACACCTTGGGTATATAGTAGCAGTTAGCAGCGTAGCTTGCTGATAGAGCCTTCGTCAATGAATGGACTATCTAGTGCAAAATATTTTAAAACAGTATTTCCTGGGATATGCGCATTCAAACAAACACACAAAGTTAGAATCTTTACAATATTAGTAAAGAAAGACTATCGTATTCCACCTTCAATGACTCCAGACAGCTGGTGTGCGGGCTGCGGCGCGGACGCAGACGGCGGGCCACGGTGCATATGATCAGGCGCGCGAGGCGGCGACACTGGTTCGGCTTTGATCTTCACGTTGCTAGGCGATGCCGCCGGCGGAGGAGTTCCCCCACCACCCAGTACTGGCAAGCTGCTACTGTTGAAGAAATCTTACATCAGGCACCGAAGAATGATGTGCTGTAAATGTAGATGGATTTAGTATGGCAGAGTTTGTTAACATTTGGACATTAGGCCTTATATCGTGTTCAGGGTGCAGGGGATTAGACATATGTATACATTTACAATATATAAGGTCCTTTCACTGTGATTAGGGTCTTTAGTTCCTTGAAGGCATTTTGAGCTAATATGTATTTTTAGTACCACTAACGTGGCAAAAAGCATGCGGTCTGCGTGATACAGATAGTGCCATCCACGAAGAAGCGCCTCACAACAGGGACCCAAGTCTATTAATTATAGTATAAGTGTGCTCTCATAGGTAATCAGTACACAGCACATAATTAGTGGAAGGTTGCAAACTTAGACTATGAACTAGAAGGCGGGTTTTGGTGGATGGCACTATTAGTAAGCGGTTGCCAGATATGGACGCACGCGACACCAAGGGTATCACGCGTTTCTTAAATAATACAGATTCATATGTTTAACATATCAGACATGTTTTTATAATTTATATAAATAATTTTCCTTTTTGAGCAAATAACTTTAACTAAGTTGCAAGTTAAATCAATTTAACAAACAATGACTTAATAAGAACAAGTAATTGTGCAGTCGTGCGTATCCTAGTTGGTTATATGTTGCTAACAATTGTGTTTAAAGATATTATTAAAGCTGCTTGTATATATCCTCACGCCTTCCCATAAGGGTCCCCGAAGGGGTAGGCAGAGGCGTATAGGTATTACGTACACACCCACTCTCTGCCAGAGATATTTTAGGTGGTAATTTGACAGATGGCGAATCCATCGCCGTTACTCAAGCACGACTGTACATACGCCTTTGAATTACTTCAAAAACGTATACAAGGGGCCCCCGAACACTTTCCGTCGGAGATATAAATATTTTGGATGCCATGAACTGTAATTTTTTGTCGAAAGCGATTGGTCGAACCGATTAATTAAGGTGAAAGTTGCCATAAGCAACCGAATTTTATGTTACACTAACCACCAGCTCCGATAGCCGTGATCGTCTAGTGGTTAGGACCCTACGTTGTGGCCGTAGTAACCCAGGTTCGAATCCTGGTCACGGCAGTGATACACTGTCGCGGCGGAGTGTATTTTTTTTAAATTTTCAAACAGGAGAAATCTGTATTGAAGATTTGTGTGAATGTAGGGCAGTGTTACGAGGCAAATTTTAAAGATGATTTATGTATTAACAAAACAAGATCACTAGAGTCGAAAGAAGAAAGAGAAAAGAGCTTATTGGCGAACTTCGTCAGCGATTGTGGTGATAGTTTTTACGTTATCATTTCTATATTTTAATAGTTATTTGGATTAGATGAAACCAACAAAGCACAGATCATCAGGATCAGTCCAACTATACCTGAGTCATAAATGATGTCAATAGCAGCACTTTGTTTTATATATAAATATATATATATAAAACGAGCCTAGCGAGAGATACTAACGAGCCTAGTTGCTTAATAATAGTCAAAATTATATCTTCATCAATTTCCACAACGGTTCCCGAAGGGGTAGGCAGAATTGTAAAAACGCCTTCAGCCTCCACGTTTATTCTACGCGTCTAGGAGCAATTGCATTAACTTGTATAATTTAAGTAATTCTTATTTTTATTTTATGTGCTTTTATTTATTTTTGTTAACTTCTCTTTTTATAAAGTACCTCAAGTATAATAAAAACTGTTCTAAAACGCCATCTCTGAATGCTAATGCGAACTTATTCGCTTACTGTCGTTTATCATGCGCAAAAGCAACGACCAAAATTAATAAAGGGAAAGTAGAGCAGAACGAAATCTGGAAAGGCTTTAAATAATTCATTTTGCCAATCACCAGCTCCGATAGCCGTGATCGTCTAGTGGTTAGGACCCTACGTTGTGGCCGTAGTAACCCAGGTTCGAATCCTGGTCACGGCAGTGATACACTGTCGCGGCGGAGTATATTTTTATACTTGTACGTATTTGTGCGTTTTAACGCTCTGCTAATATTATAAACGCGAAATTATGTGAGAATTTTTGTTCCTATTAAACGCACAAACTACCGAACAGAATTGGATGAAACTTCACACAGGGATATATATACACGGGTGAAACTCTGGGGTCTAGCTACGTCTTAATTCATTAGAACATTAAAATTTAATACATTAGAACATATCACATAAGGTATATAAAAAAAGTCAAAATGAGAGACATTGAAAACAGATTTGTGAAATTATAATGTAGCTAGTTCACTATTTGGAACAAATGAATTAACTAATTTGGTTGATAGTTGAATAGTTCGTTAAGATTTTACTTTCACAACGTATTTTTGAGATCACATTTAAAGTTGACGAGGCTAGTGGTTAGAGCTCCTGAGTGCGAAACTTGAGGTCGTGGGTTCGAATCCCGCTGAGGGCAGATATTTGTGTGATGAACACGAATATTTGTACCTTAGTCTTGTCCTATGTATTTAAGTATATATCTATCTATATAAGTAAATATATCTTTGTCTAGTTACCATAACACAAGCTTTGCTTAATTTGGGACTAGGTCAATTTGTGTGGAATTGTCTCAGGTATTTAAAAAAAAAAGAACTCAATTACTAATTACGAATTTAAAGGATTTTTAAATCCAATGTAGGCAATTAAGTTACTATTCAATATTTAAACAGCTATGTACATATTCGCAGCACCTCTTGAAAAACGTCAATAATAAAAAAAAAAATTACCAATTAATGGGGCTTTTTGTTGCTCGTTTTTCATAATTCAAGTTCTATTCAACACAACTCGTGCAGAACGCGGTGATTGAGGAGTCTCGTATTTGACACGGCATTCATGTCAGCCGATAAAGGATACTTTTAAGGGACAATTTGAAACCTTGATTGATTCATACAAACTTTCAATCTGTTCTTTTTTTAAGAACTCCATTAGGTACGATAAAGAATCGTTTGCTAGTTATTCGTGTTATTGTGTACATGCTAACTAATATTATAAATTTGTGTGATTTTGTTCGTTTCTTACGTTTTTACGACTCAATGCTATAGCGACGAGTTTTTATTAAATTTAGAAAGTACATTTGACATGGACATATCGTCACGCTGTCTTTAAGGCAAAGATAGTAGAGACTCTAGTAGATAGTAGAGTTTGATATGTAATATTTTATGATTTTATTAAGGGAAAGAATTTAAGCAATGCTGATTTGTATTTGCTTATTCCATTTAGGTGATTAACAACCATACTTACCGCCTAACGACAACGAGTGGCTGATACCCCTGAAAATCTATACGCGAAATATTTCAGATTTTAAAGCAACCTTGATACGAACACTAATTGCGGTTACGCAGTTGACCGGATTTATATACCGGCCCAGCCAACTGCAAAAGGGTTACATAATGTTTTATAAGCATATCGGCGGTTTCGCAGCTACTATTACCAGCTCCGGTAGCCGTGATCGTCTAGTGGTTAGGACCCTACGTTGTGGCCGTAGTAACCCAGGTTCGAATCCTGGTCACGGCAGTGATAAACTGTCGCGGCGGAGCGTATTTTTTAAATGTTTTTAACTGTTGTTTTCTTACAAGTTTTTTTATTGGTTTGCTATCTGTACCCCGCAGTTTATTTTTTTTATGTTTTTATCCACTCCCTTGGGTTTAATATCATTCTCATGCCTTCCACAATAAACGGGCTACCTTAGGCTAAAATATTTCTCAAATCGAATTAGTAGAGGTTTATACAAATACAGCGCATTCAAACAACAAACTCTTGCAAACAAAAATAACACTATTATTGATAAATAACAATCATTCAAAAGTCAAGATTTGCTCAGAAAGGAAAATCGCATTTCTACTTAATTTCTTTTAACTAGAGAGATTTTATGTATGTAGTATCTTTATGTTAATTAACCTTTCTCCCTTAACTTCTCATATCCTTAAAAACATCATTATATACTAAAATCTGGGAGCCTTATTCATCCGGTAATTCTTGGATGGATTGGAACTTAAGTACAGATGAAGTTAAAACAAAACTTGAATTGAACACTTAAACAATTGAACATTTTTGACTACTCATGATATTTTGTTTTAGTAACTACTGATTTCGTTATTGACAGTGTATTATGGAGAATTAGATTTGAGACATTTAATAAAAGATAAGGTACTATACAAAA
The DNA here is from genome assembly GCA_945859725.1 of Drepana falcataria. NCBI lineage: Eukaryota > Metazoa > Arthropoda > Insecta > Lepidoptera > Drepanidae > Drepana > Drepana falcataria. The sequence goes on from OX243922.1 coordinate 10,891,263, forward strand.
TTTACTTCGTTCACTCTACTATTAAATAATGTTTGGGAAAACTGCAGTTAAGCGGATTTTTAAATTAACTCGTAGCGTTCATATAACATTTAAATGTGCAGTGTGTAGTCATGGAACTTTATATTTCAAGCATTTTTTAAATTTTGACCACATTTTCCAATCGAATACTATCTCAGCCTTTTGCCTTTGGTTCGGACTATTGCTGAGTGCTGATTATGAGATACATAATGTCAAAGGCTCCCAGATTATTACTATAGATATAAAAGAGGAAAAATGAGTTTGATCACTGACATGTACCTGTTGTGTTGCAAGGTCTGCAGTTGGTGTGCGCCCCATGTCAGTCCGATTCCCATGTCCGAGGTCATGCTGAAGTCTTGCGGTCCGAAGTTGCCAAGTCCTGAATAGCTTAGTGGTGGCTGCAAGAGAAATACCATATTGCTAAACCAATGCGGAAAGGAAAGCTTTAACCACTAGACAATAAACTACTTATATCATAAGTGCTGAATACGAAAAATAGAAAAAGATAATAAAAGTTTAGACGATTTTTGTTCCTGTTTCGAGTCAGAACGGCTGAAGGGAACTGGATGAAATTTACACAGGGATAGTCTATTAGCCGGTGCAATATAAAAACGCATCCTGTGTATTAAACACAGCGTTTTATTCCCGAAAAAATATCTAGTAATGATATCAAATATACGTGATTGCTTACTTCTCCAGTGTAGGATAATTCATCTTGCGGCGGTGGCATGGAGCTCGGTATAACTACGCGCAAATTGTTATGCCGTGGTGAGTGGTGGGGTGGCGGAGCGTGAGCGTGAGGCTTATGGGGATGCCGATGAGGCGACGGGGCTGGTCCTGGCGATGGGGAAGGTGTGCAACCTCCTCCGAGAGGCGACCCAGACCCAGGGTAGCCGTTAGACATTTCGAGCATTCCGCCGCTTGGGTATACTGAAAATTCATATATAATTCTCATCACATAAATGAATAAATAAAAAATAAATTCTGTATAATTTGGCTCAACATTTGATCTGATTTTAAGAGAAAATTTTAGCTGTTAAAATATTCATGACTCTTTTGTTTTTGATATATTTTTATAAACAACAAGAGTGGCAAACTAGCATACGGAGCACCCGATGGAAAACGGTTACCTCAGCCTATTTACGCTTACACCGAACACCGAAGTATCACTTGCGCGTTGCTACTCTGTGTTCGAAGAGTTATACGGTGTTTGCAGCATAATGGGATTAATCCCACTGCTGCCAACATAATATAACAATCCTCCCCCCTCCCCAAGGAGCTCATTACTGGAAACCTTATTCACTGCGTAGGAACACAACATAAAAAATGTGTTATTGGGCTACGGACTTCTATAAGGTGGAGGTCCTGCCCCAGTCGGGCAGTTCCAAATTCGAACGGGAAACCCGTTATGCCCTTCCTCTCTTAAATTATATTGGAATTATTTGTTACATTACTCACAATGTTTTCACTCACCTGAATCGGTTTCCGATGAAGACGGCCTTGGACTGATAGAGGTATGCATTTGAGGACTAGCTTGCAAGAGTGACTGGTCATAGTTTCCAACTGGTACGCTCACAGGTAGGTTATAGTTGCTTCCGGTTACACCAACACCGACACGACTTCCGTTCAACTGGTTCCTTTGCATCATCATCTGGAATTCCTCGTCGATCTTCGAGTACTTAGCTTCGGTCCGGGGTGTCAGGTTATATTCAGGCTCTGCTTCGGGGCTGTCTGGCGACATCACTCCGTTCTTATGCTCTTTCTTTGTTAGTGCCTGTAAGTGTCAGCGAAAACAGCTCAGGTGGCTTGACGAGCCAAAATCATAAATTTTCTACTGCGTTACTAACATCTCATGCATTAAATCTGTTAAATATTAGGTAACATCCTCTATACACACTGTTACATTTAATCAATATCATGACTCAGTTATATTTCGTTTCTAATTTTGATTGCAGTGTGTAGTGGAGGGTATAAAATAAAAAGTGCTTATAATAAAAAAAACTAGTGATTAATACTACTTAATTGTACGTGAAACTTTTTAGCGTACATTTGTGTGTAGTGTCGAACGCAATGATGCAACTCTGACTTTACCCTTTTATCAGATATAATAGTCAGGTAGGCGCGGTTAATTCAAATAAACACAACAATATTTACAAAAACCCATGCTGTACAAGGAAAAATAACATAAATATTTGGGGTGTCTAGTCATAAACTGTTAGTATAAAACGGGTGTCTGGTGTTTTGTACTTCATCTTTTTTCTAACGGGAAATAAACATGCTCTTTACTGCTCGTGATCTATTCACGTGGATCGAAATTGAACTTTTCTACATTCGATGTCGTTCTTGACTATTAGCAGCTTGGAATCAACTCTAGTTTTGGTAGACTAGGTTTTAGTTAAGAAGTGTGTATTAAGATTGTAAGTACAAAGCACGCGGTTAATGGTATAAGTCAATTTTGCATAAACATTGCATTGCGATCACGGGCACACAGATGACGCCGTACTTAATGTACCTCGATGATGTTCCGGTTGGTGAGAGACTCGTGTGGCTCGTTGTATTCAGTATATTTCAGAAGAACCTGAAATTTAAATCGATTAAATATTTATATAAATATTAATTCCCTTAAAAAAATTGATTTTAGATCGAATCCGCAATTAAGAGATTCGCAAAATAGCGAGGGTGTTGTTGTAAAGATGAAAAATGACATGTTACATTGGTTGGTTTGGCGAAATAGATATACAATGCGAAAGCGTGTGCAAGAAGAGGCAGATGAAGACCATGTGCCAACTACTTAGATCAAATCTATCAGACACTCAAGAATGCCTATCCCGTTAGGTTCCTTTGTTTCCCATTGTTATACAATCGAAATAATATGGATGACGTAAGCAAATAAAAATGTATGTAAGTCGTCAGAGAACTGGAACTCTAATCTTATTGGCAGAGAGCACCGCGAGCGACTCGCCATGATAATATTTATTTCAATGTCAATTTCTTTTTACCCAGGCTGATATGCGAATTTACCAATGTAATAGTATCTATCTAATTTACATTGTAAGGTATTTTATTTCTACAAATAAAGTAAGAATTACATTACAAATGTAGATGTAAATTTTTGTAGAATACGACCATGTTAAGATTTTTTTAACACATTTTGAACATATGAAATGTATTCAGTATAATACATGTTTAAGACCATTATCCTAACCTATACAATTTTGTAATTGTACATGCTATAAGCATTCTTCCTTCAAGGCCAGACGGCATGCAATTCCATGCATGAATGTGTTTTAATATGAACATCTTGTTTCTTTCCTAGTAGTAGCAAGTATTGTTGCGAATACGCAAAGCTTGAATCTATTTGCATTATCAGTTTCGATTTCAATTTTTAGGTAGAACTTTAAATAAGTTATGATCTCAACCTTACATTGATTACGTAAACAATTTCACAATTTCAAATAGTTAAAGGTACTGTTGAAGACTACCATTGAACATTTATGAAATTACACTTTAAAATTAATTCAGCCAATGTTTGAAAGAATGACAAGAATATTCAAGTGATAAATCATACCTACTGGTTTTTGCTGTTTTTGAGGTGGCTATCATAAAAACATTTATCAGCTGTATAATAATAGTAATATCCACCACTGAATATAGCAATTATCTCAAATATTTAAGATAAATAATAACGAATGATACAAAAAGAGATACAGCCATATGTTACACTGTCTGACGAATATGGACGAAAAAGGTAAGTCTAAATAGTACTGGCGCTCTTCTCTATCTGCCAACCCCATGTGGGACTCAGCGTTCTGATAATGTATGTATGTATTATACAAAACAAAAAAGAGATCAGCAGATGCGAATGAGCATGTGATAGTAAAAACAAAGACAAGCATTACGTTGGGTTAGATATGAAATTGAATGGAGACGCAATTTAATAAAAAAAACAGATGTACATTCACACTGAATGGAAGGCAAATTAGTGGAAGACATAATTTCGACTACTTAGATCAAATAGATCGAGCTATCATACCGTATCTAATCGAAGATGGTCAAGGAGACTAATGAATTTATATGAATGGAAGGAGAAGTAGAGAAAGGTATTTACCTTGTCCATATCAGTGCTAGCATATTGGTACAGTTTGTTGTTAGAGCTGAAGATGATGAGGGCGATCTCGCAGTCGCAGAGTACGCTGAGTTCATACGCCTTCTTCATCACACCAAATTTACGCTTGTTGAACGTAACCTGAAAAGTTTAAACGAAACTATTAATTTTATAAACGATGGAATATTCTAATGTTATAAACTCTTTTTTGCTTGTTAGGATTGAATACACGTTGTAAGTTGATAAACCATAAACAGTTTTCCTCAAGAATTTCATGGATCATTGTCATGTATGAGGATAATAAATAAACATCTACCGCATGGTATGGTTTAACCAAACAAAACAATATTTCAGAAAGTTATTTATATATTTCATGCTAGTATTTTCACATCATTTTCTGCACCTTCTGCACAAAACACCAAATGGAGTTTGTAACTACCACGTGACAGATGGCGAGTCCGTCATCGTATTTCAAGACATACGACATTGAATTTCATCTCAAACGTATGCAGTCCCTGTCGATTTTTTCCGTAACCATAATACTCAGTGTAATTAATACCTGTACGTTAGCTTCCAACAAACTCATTGGTACAGTCGGGATCCGAACTTGTGATATTTGTGTTGCAGGTGACTACTAGAACCACTTTACTACACTGGGCAAATTAAAACGTAATTTTACTTAGATTGCGTGGTAACTTTATGATTTAGAGGCGTGGATTTATATAAAATTAGTTTAATACAATCCATATATGTCTATTGTAGAGCAGAAGTTATAAAGTATTCACTACAGTACTACAATGCAGCGTATCGCATGCGGTTGGTTATTTCAATTATTTAGTTTTTCCTTAAAAACAATCAGTTGATGTGGCTGGATGTTTTACACTATTATTATTTATTGCTAGAGTCGTAGTGGCAGAGCGGTTTAGGTAGGCAGCTTCAAAGTTAAAATTGTAACTTCGAACCCCGGCGGGTTAAATGACATTGATTAAACACAGATGTATAAAAACAATCGAGAGGAAATTTGATTACATTTCATATCAAACGTAATCATACTTTTACATATTTGTCATGTAAATACTAAATGTTTAACCAACAAAATGAGGTTGTACCCGTTCGAAAGCCTCTGAAGAACGTCTGGAAGGTATACTTAGTTTGGAAGTTTCGAAGCGCAAGATTCTGATACGTCACATTTACTTCGCGATACCAAAACCATAGTTATTGTTTAAAGGAAACAATTAGGTCTAACATATTTGACGACTTGAAAATGCATACAATCAAAATTAAAACATAAATTGGCATTGGAGCGTTCGTTTTACTTCTCTCCTATTAGAACCATTCTGCGGAGACCTTCCTTATCCTCTTTAGCTTTAAGTTTCATAAAGAGATCAAAAATATTGACTGCAATTTATGGGGTCTCTTAAAGCTGGTCAAGGGTGATACACAGTTTAATCGTATAATTAATAAATTACAAGCGACGCGGTCGTTGCCCTTTTGCGATAATGTTTTGCAGTGGGAGTGTTGATATGCCACATCTGTTGGGTCACGTCGCATGGTAAGGTCATTTCACCCATTATAAACGTCTTTACAACGTATCATTTATATAAACTCGATTCAAATGTATGTACCTATATAAATATATACACACGAAAGCCTTAGTGGTCGTATAGTTAGAGTAGTCGCCTGCAATGTCAAGAATGCTTTTATATATTATATTATATACTACATTTCAGAAGCACCTGCTTGGTACTGACCACCGGAGTTCAAACTGATAATCTTTAATTTTCAAGGGTCATCTTTGGGCATTCGGCTAATTTCTTAGTCTAAGTCTACATTCGAGTCCCTTTATCTTAAAATCATACATTAAGAGAGTAAGTAAATTGACCGTCTACTAACCTGCCGATTCCGTTCGTCCGTGATCCGGGATATTTGTATTTTCTTCCGACCCATGGTGGCAGCAATCTTGGAGGGGGTTCGGGAGCTGGGGTGAGAACAAAAGTTGCCGGAAGGCTGGCTACTGCAGACGTCAACAGCTGATACCTGCTGGCAAAGGAAAACAATCATCAAAACAACTATATTACTATCTATATCAATGCAGATATATCGAGGAAACCTGCATACGTCTGAGAAGAAATTCAAAGGCGTATGTATAGTCGTGCTTGAGTAACGGCGATGGACTCGCCATCTGTCACGTTGGCACCTAATATACCTCTGGCGGAAAGTGGGTGTGTGGGTATTACCTATACACCCCTGCCTACCCCTTCGGGGACCCTTGTGGGAAGGCGTGAGGATATATATATATCAATAAATACGCAGTTTATTTCCGAGAGACGGCCTTCTAGACTGGTGGTCAGAGCCCTGACTGTGAAGTTTAGGTCGTGGGTTGGATTCCCGCTCGGGATGGACATATGTGTGTTGAATGCGAGTATCTGTACCTTAGTCTTGGATGTCTCTTGGATTTATTTATATAAGTATGAATATATATAGTATATACATATATATCCTCACGCCTTACCACAAGGGTCCCCGAAGGGGTAGGCGGAGGTGTACCAACATAAAATAGATAGTACCAACACACCTACTTTTCGCCAGACATATTTTTGAGATGCCAGCGTGACAGATGGCAAGTCCATCGCCGTAACTCAAGCACGACTATACCTACATGCGTCTATGAATTTCTTTTCAAACATGCAGATTTCACCGACATGATATGAAGTTTTGCTTTACCGTAAAGCTCATGTTGTCGTAAAACTAATCACTGTGCTTAAGTTACAATCTGAGTTATAATCTCGAGCAATTAAAGCCTTATATGGTTTCCAGACTTAGGCCTTTAAATGGATATCTTCAAATGATTTATTTTGACAAATAAACTGACCGGACATCACACATTCCGTATAGGTGGCAACCAAACAGTTTAGTGATAATGTTTACCACGGTTACGTAATACAGGCGGACAATGACGTAATCATACCATACAATGGCTCACTGTAATCTGTAAGTCCTATTCATTTGTACCGTTATAATTAAATAGACATTATGTTATAATGGAGATATGGATACTCCTTAATGTATTCGATATTGGTTTTCTCTTAAGTGATGTATTTTTTCCGATCACACACACTTTTCGCCGGGGATATCACGAATCTTTGAATTACTTCTCAAATGTATGCAGGTTTCGTCTCGATGTTCCCTTTTGTTGTGTGACTATTATTTTACACAAGTTTAGATAACTCATTGATACAGTCGAGATTCGAACTTGCAATATTTGTGTTGAAGGGGACAATTCGGACAACCCGGCCACCAGAGCTTCTTTTTTCACCCATCAATATCTTGGCATCCTACTTACTTCGCTCTCAGATTCTTACACATAATTACAGTCTTCTTATGTAGACTTACTATAGACCGTTTGGTTTAGTAGGGAGAACTAGCGCACTACCCGGAGACTCTGTGAGGGACTTGGCGCGATGATATTAATATAATTTATCATGTCCTATAGGTATATTGTTTTAGATACCACTACATACTTAGTCCAAAGTCAAAATTTGACAATGTGTGTAACAGGAAAACAGGTTTTTTTTTTTTTGTATTGTCTCTCGTAGCGTGAGTTCCGGGAACTTTTGCTACTTAACCGGTCAATGGCGAGACCTAGGCCTCCAGCCAGGCACTTTATTTTTAAGCAACACAGCTAAGGGCACCCCCTGTGGGGTACGAACCTCGGCTTAGGGCGTTGCTGGATCGCGAGCAAGGGAGCTGGGCTGGACTGGGAGGAAAACAGGTATCGTCATGTGGGTAATAACAGGGTCACCGATAGATGGTTCATTATGCAAGTCGGTGACCTACCGTTTGTGCTTGTATAGATAATATTATGTTAATCTGAATGCTGAATGCAAACATATTACCAACGAAAATATACTAAAATATAAGTAATTACATTAGATGCGTCTCAAAAATATTACATACATAAGCCGCGGTGGCCGAGTGGTTCGAGTTGCCTTCAACACAAAGATCGCAAGTTCGAATCCCTACTGTACCAATGAGTTTTTCTCAACTTAAGTACAGTGATCAGTTTCACCACGAGCTTTACGGTGAAGGAAAACATCGAGAGGAAACCTGCATACGTCTGAGAAGAAATTCAAAGGCGTATGTATAGTCGTGCTTGAGTAACAGCGATGGACTCGCCATCTGTCACGTTGGCACCTAATATACCTCTGGCGGAAAGTGGGTGTGTGGGTATTACCTATACACCTTTGCCTACCCCTTCGGGGACCCTTGTGGGAAGGCGTGAGGATATATTATATTATATTATTATATATATATATATATATATATTATTACATTTTATATTCGCATAATTATCACGACATACGAACGTGTTTGACGGCCTGTGTGTTCCGCAATGTCGGAATCTGATATAAAAACAATATGCAAAGTAATTAAATAAATTCAAAACTTTACAAACGCGAAGCAAAGAAAGAGAATAATACTGTGATTTTGTGTCAGAACAACAGAAAAATACGATTTGAGAGTTAAACAAGTTATAAATTAAAACAATTCCTGCAAGGAGGTAAACCTGAACTGACACATATTTGTTTCATGGAAATTGATAGCCTTTTTAGTAAACCACTTGAACAAAGGCCCACCTCGTTTGTTTTTACCAATAGTGAGCTTTCTGAAGAGGCCTATTAATTTATTATTATATTATATGATATATAGGCCTATTAATAAAGATTAATTTTTGTCCCTCCAGCTACTATGGGAATCTTTTAATGCGACTTTAAAAAAAATATTGCAAGTTCGAACCTCAACTGTAATAATGAGATTTCAGAACTTAAATACAGAGATTAATCACAACACGAGCTTTATCGAAGATATTGTGAGAAACCTGAATACGTTTGAGAAAAAAATCAACGATATTAAATTATTCAGACCCATAGTCGTGCTTGCGTTTGTCACGTTGTTCGCTCAATATATCTCCGGCGAAATGTGGGTGTGTTACACCTTTGCCTACCCCCTGACTATTGCGGGAAAGCGTGAAGTAAAATTGATTTGTACTCGATAAGGATTATTACATTGGGAGGGGGGAGGATTGTTACATTGTGTTGGAAGCAGAGGGATTAAACCCATTATGCTGCCAACACACTATTACTCTCCGAACACAGAGTGGCAACGCGCAAGTGATACTTCGGTATCGTGAGCGTAAATAGGCTACGGTAACCGTTTCCCATCAGGTGGGCCGTATGCTTGTTTGCCACTCCTGTTGTATAAAAAAAAAAATTTTAGTTCGGAAGTAAAGCATTCGGCTAAATAAAATATCTCAGTGATACCAAATCACAAATTTTCTATTGGTTCGGTAACCTGTACTTTCCGTTTTCCGAGTGAAAATTCCATTGAATATACTCATTATTTTACAGAAGAAACTTGCCCTAGACTAGACTAACCACTTATTACTAGTTAAATGATAATAATAATAATAATAATAAATAATAATAGTTAAATGGCTTCTATTAATGTAGGTATATTACTTTAATTGGAGATAGTCATCTTTATTTAAATAAGTTTCGCATGTGTCCACTACGTTAACAGATAATTATTAAACTTTTAGAGTAACATTTCAAAAATGACTTTTGTGTGATTGTTTATGCGCGGGTGAAAACGGGTTTCCTTCAGTTTTATGGTGAAAGAAAACATTGAAATGAAACCCGCATACGTTTGAGAAAAAAACAAAGGCGTATGTAAACTCGCCTTTGAGTATCGGCGATGGACTCGCCATTTGTCACGATGGCAGCTAAAATATATCTTTGGCGGAAAGTGAGGGTGTGGGGTTCACCTTTGCCTACCCCTCCAGGCACCCATGCGTCGTAACCCACGCCTCTCCAGCGTGTAGATATAGTATAGCTTTATCACAATTAGTATTATGTTATTGAATCACGTTTGTGAACTAGTGCAAGCCGAGTTGCACTAGTATACTTGCGTAAAATATGGTTCAAGGTGTCATGTTTGCCTGGTCTCCCCCTTTAGTACGCTAGTGTGCGTCAGACGCAAAAACGTTTCAAGTTCTTAATGTGTGCACTGCTTGTGGGTAGGTCAAAGGGTGGGTGTAAGGGAGGCGAAGGAGTTAGGTCACCGTGTTTATATTATACGTGGTTTGCGAACTGATCATGCGCTAATACGTCCTATAATCTTACCTCTGCCTACCCCTTCGGGGACCCTTGTGGGAAGGCGTGAGGATAATCAAGTGATGAACGATATTAATTATTGGTTCTGTGAATTCCATGTGCATGTTGCGACACTGTTGGGAGGACAATTACTCAAATCCCAATCAAACGGAATTTTTACTTAACTAAACTTGCTTCAGTTTAACTAAACAGTTAATTTTAAGCAGGCTCATTGGATCCCGAATAACATAAAAAGGTGCTGGATTTCAATGTGTATTTAAATTGTTTCCTAAAGAAGAACGAAACAAGATTTTTGAACTTATAACATAATGTGGAAAGCTAAGAAAATTCTCGAATACTTTATCTATTTTATACATCTTAACTGACGTCGACGGAAAACTCGCCACTATTCCTCACACTTTGTATTTTTTATGATTGCAAGCAGTCACGCCGACGCCTTCCCTTTTGCCTTACGCTTCATTAAGTTTTTTCTTAAAAGGTTAATACAAGCGTAAAGGCGTGAACCGGCTCTGCTTATGAGTAAACAAGCGAAAAAATCTTTTACGCAGCATTAAAAGAGAAGCATACAAAAGTGATATTATGCTCGGCTGAGCTGTCATATCTCTAGTCTCTGGTATTGCCGCAAATATATCACATCATAGGTAATAATACGAAAAAAATTATTCACACTAAAGTCCAAGGAGATTCTATATAGCTGCGACGAGGGTTTGTTACGCCTTGACTACTTCTGAGGAAATCAAATGGAAAGACATGGAAAGACTATTTTTTTTTGCATCTACCTGCCTTTTTGAATGCTACAAACTCATCGTAGACGAGTTCGTAGCTTTATAAATTAAACATAAAGGTTACAACACAACCTGTTATTTCCGAATTAGAATATGCTAAGACAAATTAATTGAAACGAAGACATTGTTGAATTACGAAAATTAAATAAAAATATACTAAAACATTATTAACCGCAAGACACAATTCTAAATGCCGGATAGGTATGCCAAGTTCTAAGATAAAATATCTTAATTAGTTCATTGACTCTCAGATGTCCGAAAAGAAAGTAATATATAATCAAAGTGTATTGTAAGCGGGCCCGTAATGAAGAAAATTTACATACGTTTTACCAACCAAATTAAAAGGAAGTCCATTCTAAGACATTATGTAAGGCTCGGGTAGGTTCGTATAACTTGAGTAGAGGTGAGTCTACTTATAAAAAATAACCTGTGCCCGTTTTCACTCGCGGTCAATACATATAAAAGAACAAATAAATATTTCTCACACAACAGTCAGTTAGTTACAAAGTCAAAATTAGGCTAAGTATATTGAAGTTTAATACTCAATAATGTGTGAGACTGGTGCCTGAGAAACACACGTGAGGCATTAAATATACTGGTACTATGTAAACTGTATATAAACTATAATGTTTACTTATATGAGCTCGATAGTAGTAGTCTACTATCGAAATTATTGGCATTCTGGGTTTATATGCTACTCACCTCCTTAGCACAAATTTCGCTGAACAAAAACTTGTTACATATACAGTCTCTATATATTTTTTGTAATGCAAAGAAAAACATTTAAATTGTAAATCAATATGGCTTTTTACATAGAAGCACCTGATCCCAGTCTATCTTGTATTATTGTCTGCATTTTGAATATTTTTTGTTATTTAAATGTGTTTTAAATATTTATTACTTACTAAGAATACAAAAAATATGTACGCCATTTTGAAAATCGAGTTACATGACACACTGACCTTAATCCCACATCCACAATATGGTTGGTAGGCAAAGTATGACACGATGTCACTGCCATATGTCTCTTACGTTTGTTGGGATATGTGGCGCGGTGTTATCTGCGCCTTAATGGTTGTCTTATTAAAAGTGTATAGGCCAAGGTAGAGACACCAACATAGTTACATTCTGATGACTTCCTGAACTCGTTATTTAAAGCAACTCACGCCTTCCCACAAGGGTCCCCGAATGGGTAGGCAGAGGTGTATAGGTAATACCAACACACCCACTTTCCACCAGAGGTATATAAGGTGCCAACGTGACAGATGGCGAGTCTATCGCTGTTACTCAAGCACGACTATACATACGCCTTTTGTATTTCTTCTCGGACGCATGAGGTTTCCTGTCGATGTTTGCCTTCACCGTAAAGCTCGTGGTGTGACTAATCAAATAAATCTAATAAAATAATATTATTATTATTATTTGATCTGCTTAAAACTCACATCATTAGGCCTGATTACATCCGTACTTCGTTAGTTTGTAGCTCATAGAATAAGTGTCCGTTACCAAAGTATGCAATTTTCGACATCTATCACGATTATAACAAAGTGGGTCCAAAAATGCTATACATAAGGTCCAAATTAAGTTGCAGGTCTATTTTAAACCCTACAATGTAATCTAAAATAGCTTAATTAATGAAGCCGTTAGGTTATATTATTGAATGCATTAAGAACTTAAACGCCTGAGTCATTACTTTGAAGACTAGAATTACTGTCATTCAGTACATTGTGCTTTGTACAATGTTAAATTTATCACATCACTGTGAAGGAAAAATGTCATGATCAAGCCCGCATATGTTTGGGCACACATTTTTCTTTCTCGTTCGTTCTTATAAATTTAATAAGGAATATCTTATACATCATAAAAAGAAAGAAGAAATTAAAACAAATGAAAAAAAAATAACTCCCATTCGTTCTGTACTTACCTTATTGATGTGAAACATCTATAGCCGCACGTAAAACCGATTGGTGGCGTGGCGACGCATGCCATGGCGACGCGTCGCCACGCTATATGAATATAACTATGTACCTACTACCGAAGCTATTCTAACCAATTCAATTATTTTAATCAGTCATTAAACTAACTGAGTTGTCACAATTTGAAATAATTTTTTGTATGTTATGAAAGTAAATTATTTAATAAACTGTTATCATATTCTGGGAAAATATCCTTATATTTTATTTTTATATTAAGTCATATTAACTTCCTGTCCTAATCTGTCCCTGTATGCATATTACTTGTACAATATAAATTGCGATGTCAGGCGTCCCGTGACGCCACAATTTTTTTCATTATTTATCTTTGTATCTTTCATCTGTATAAGGTGTTCCCGATATAATAATACAAAAATCTTTTATTTTTTCATCTCCGGCGAAAAGTGGGTGTGTGCAACCCTCCTCTGTCTACCCCTGAGGGAAGGCTTCTGAAAGACTGTGTGAAGATTAGAGTGCTAGAGAACAGAGTGCCATTCTCTCTAGATCTGCATCTTTCGCTCAGTCTTAAACAGTCTCTTCTCGTCGATTCCGATTACTATTGTATAAATATTATATAAACGTTGGCACCTTAAATATATCTTTGACGGAAAATGGGTGTGTGGGTACTTCGGGAACCCGTGGGAAGGCGTGAGGATATAAATATTATAAAAAAAAGTAAAAAAAAAATTAAAAATAAAATTACGCGGGTGATATCGTGGAGCACAACTAGTGTACGTAATACCTTTGAGTCTTACCTGTAGTGCCATATTTTTAGCTACCTCTCCCCTGGCACACTCAAAGCTTGGAACTTTGCAGTAATAATTTATTTAAGGATATTAATTCATAATTTTATTTGTATTTATTTATTCGGGAATGTTTCCTATCCTTGTGATAATATGTACACCTCTTTATTTTCCTTCTTGTTCATTTAAATTGTAATTGAATACATATAGCTTTTTGATTGTAATATTTAGTATTTAATATACATACCTACGTTCATATCGTGGTAGGCCTCACGGGGTAGGCCGAGAGAGTAGAGCGCTAGTTTTCGTTTTCTATTTTGCATCTTACGACAAGAGTCCTAACGCATATTTTAGCTTGATATATATTTAGGTGCCTAGGTGACGTAACGCAGTGACGTGATCTAGACATATGACACGTTTCCTTTTGACCACTTTACTTATTTCAGTAAAAACTCTTTGGTACCAACCAGTGTTCAAACCCACAATCACTAATTTGCAGGCGACTACTCAAACAACTCTGCCCCTCGGCACCAAAACATAGTTTTACCCACGAGCATGAATGAATGATGATGAATTTGGATGAAGTGGAGGAGGTCTATAAGGCTAGATCCCTGCTTACCCCGTAAGGATGTGTGTAATCGTTTTGTAAAATTTTCTAGATTTGTTGGCATACAAATAGAGATAACGAGGAAACAGCCGATTATATCAAAGTAGTATAAAAAGAAACTATATATATATATATATATACGTGCGTGTATATATATACGTAATAACATTCGTTGTTATATAAAATAAGTGACTAACTGGAAGTCCCTGGAACACCATCAACGTCATTTGCAATCGGCAGGAAAATTAAATGGAACTTTGAGAATGCTCCCAAACTGATAAGTTAGAGTACCTACATTCAAATGACGATAGTTCGGTGTCTAATGGATCTCTGCCTAATGCTTCAGTATTGGGTTAGTAGCATGCTTCGAAAATCTTTTTAATCCCAAAAATTCAAAGTTCTAATGTTTATTAAAAGTAAAATTATGATGCTCTATGACGGCATAGCGGCTGAACCGATTCTAGCAGGAAAATACACAAGCTACTTTTTCGAACTCCACGCGGGCGAAACCGCGGGCATAAGCTACTATGAAATAAGATAAATTAGGACCAATTTGCATTAAGCTGAAATTTTGCAAAAATGTAGTCTTTAAGTAAAGTTATTAGAGCCACATGACCAGCATACGTTTGAGAAGAAATTCAAAGACGTATGTATAATCTTAAAATATACCTCTGCCTGTCCCTACGGGAGCCCATGTGGGAGGCGTGAAGAAATAACATTAATAAATTATCAAAATAAGATATTTTTATCGGTGCTAGAAATTTAATCCCACCAGTCGACTACGCAATGGGAAGGCGTGAAAAAATATGACTTGATTCTCACGCCTCCCCACAAGCGTCCCCGAAGGGATAAGCAGAGGTGTGTTAGGTAGTACCCACACACCCACTTTCCGCCAGATATATTGCTTCTCAGACGTATGCAGGTTTTCTCTCGATGTTGTCCTTCACCGTAAAGCTTGTGGTGTGACTAATCACTGTACTTAAGTTCAGAAAAACTCATTAATTCGGAAACTTAAATGAGTCGGGATTTGAACTTGCGATCTTTGTGTCGCAAGCAACTTCTCGAACAACTCAGCCACCACGGCTTTTTTTTAGTCCTGTGCGGCTGTTCGGAATTAGATACAATTTGGCAAAGAGATAAATTATTAGCTGGATTACAAAAGTAATGTTAATGTAATTCAAATACAAATATACTTGTAATACAAAAAAAAACAAAATACTAAATCTATATTCTGTGTAATTAAAATTCTTACGGGTAATTGAGCAGTTTTGAGGATTTAATTGAGCAATATAAACCTTATTGCAAGGTACTTAATTTTAAGCAAGAATTTTAAGCAAAATGTAAGTAGTTAGGATGAATTGGATAAAATTTATTAGTAATGGATCTGTATTTGGCTTTGACTGAGATGTTGTAATGATTAATTTCCGGTTGGTGCGTTTCACCCTTATTATCGCGATATAAACTTTATTAAGGATCTTGATTAGATTAACTAACGACGACCGTCTGGTCTAGAGGTTAGAGCTCCTGACTGCGAAACTTGAGGTCGCGGGTTCCCGCGGAATCCCGCTGAAGGCAGATATTTGTGTGATGAACGCGAGTATTTGTACCTTAGTCTTGGATGTCCTATGTATTTATGTATATATAAATCTATATAAGTAAATATATCGTTGTCTAGTTACCATAACACAAGCTTTGCTTAATTTGGGACTAGGTCAATTTGTGTGGAATTGTCCCAGGTATTTATTATTATTTATTTGTTGTCACAATATAACATTACTGCTACATCGATATGTAAACTTCGAATTTTGAGAATCAGTCCACAAATGGGGGAGAAATCGGTGAACATACCTACATAAAAAAATACAGTCGAACATAGAATCCTTTTTTGAAGTCGGTTAAAAAGGTGGGATACAAACCACTCAGTTCATGTCACATGGAAAAAAGTATAGAAAAATCTGCTATCAAACAATGGTGAAAGTGTTATCTAGCTTGTTTGGAGTTAAATACACGTTTAAAATACATTATTTATTCACTCACTTTATATATCAAAGATTACGTCATTTTCCGATCACGAATAGGGACCTGTTTGTATTAATATGCTTGAAAATATCAATGGCGCTATTGTATATTAGATAAATAATGTGTTAGATCATTTTGTAGCTCTTATCACAAACTATTCGATACGGGTTCCAAGTTATTGTAATAAGAACAGTACGATTTTGAACGTATCAAAATCGATTCGAAATTTAAGCAACCTGAAATATTTTTATACACACGTGCATATTATCACGCAGAGTCCCCCACGAGGTAGGCAGATAGAGTAGAGCGCCAGTTTTCTCTAGACTTACATACATCTCTATCTCATATATCTCATTGTGGTCATGTATTATCATATATTGTGTTCATGTAAATAGGTAATGATTCGTGAAGTATTTTGTTTTTAATTAATACGTCAGTCGGGCCAGCCAATACGTAAAAGCCACCAGTAATTGCCCCTATCATGGACTTTAACGACCACACAAACACCTTGGAGTTCCTCCTTAGCCGTATGTATGTTTCCCTAAAATGTGTTTTTTTTACAATGAGGCAGAATTAGGTGCAAAGAAGTCGCAAACTATCACTTTCATTCTATGATAACAAACGGTATCGGAATCGGAAAATCAGCGGTAATATTTCTTAAGGTCACACAAATAGTGAGATCACATGAGTTCACACAGAAAACAATTGAGCGTAGGTGTGTTAAGCAAAATACTGCAATTTGCATTTGTAACATGTCTTAAAACTGTGTAATTTCAGTTGCTAAGCAACGCGTCATAGCAAGATGGCGGGCATGACGTCAGCTGTCGGGGAGGCGGGGGCAAGGTCTTGCAACGACCGTGTCACTTCCCAATGAAAAAGACTCCAAACCCCAAACAAGTCCTTGAATTTACATACGTAAAGTAAAAGTCTAAATTGACTTAAAGAGAAAACCAAATAAGGATCAAAATCGCGTGGAGCGTCCATCATGACATCAGCAAAACACGCGGGCTTTGTTCCGTCGTTTGACTGCTCTATGTCAAGTTCAATGAAAAAGAAAGTGATTATGTCATAAGTTTGCAGAATGAGTATCTATGTCACGACACTTGGCATAACAGAACGAGCACGAGTATTATAAGTCTGAGAGGCCAAATATGTAATGAAACAATTGGCAATTAGGTATTTCGAACAACTGTATTGACAGAGTCAATGTCAATCGACAGTGGATTACTAAGCGGTCAATGCTAGCGTATGTTCGTATACACTTGAGGTAAGGGACAGGTATATATGATGTAAGAGAGTGCAACAGGGATAGATGTATAATCTATCCCTGTTGCACTCTTCAATATTGATGGTAATAACAATAATAGTACGAGACGGTCTAGTTGACCTGTAAATAAACATAAGTGCAAAAGACACGCCTAAATTGTTAAAATACTCAAATTAAACTGAGTTACAAAATGGAATGAATAGTTTAATATGCTGATAGATAAATATGTATAAATTCGTGAATTGACTGGTCTGTCACCATATATATACACCGTGTATATTACGCCTTCTCCCATGAGGTAGGAAGGTATGTAGGATACTTTTCGATCGAGATCGATACTTAGGTGCAATCGTTACAGATGGCGAGTCTGTATCTGTCTGAATCACGACTAGCTATGGCTGAAAACGAATTCTGACGGTTTAGCTACTTGTCGGTCATAATCAATCATAAAACATTATTAGTTTGCGAGGAATGTGTTAATATAAAACATGTGATCATCACACGTTGTACGTTAATTGACAAACGACCGAGCATCACGACTTAATAGCAATGAGGTTCTCTCACATATATTTCACATACGGTTTTCAAAAGACATTTTAATTTTTATGTTTCACTCTTAACCCATTAGTATGAATAGGACAGCAAACCAACTTTATTTCGATGAGCGAAGTAGGTACGTATTCGAATTCCTTCGATGACATGTTTAGAAAATACTGCTATTTTTTTTTTTTTTTTTTTTTTTCTAGCCTTTTCACAAGGATCCCCGATGGGATAGACAACGGGACAGTAGATTGTGTTCTGTTCGCCGGAAATATATTTTGTGTGCCTTAACGGAATTGGGTGACATTTGTAATATGTAATTCACAAGGGTCCCCGAAGGGGTAGGCAGAGGTGTATGGGTAATACCCGCACACCCACTTTCCGCCGAGGTATATTAGGTGCCAACGTGACAGATGGCGAGTCCATCGCCGTTACTCAAACACGACTATACATACGCCTATGAATTTCTTCTCAGACGTATGCAGGTTCAATGAAATCAATTTAATGCGAGTCTAATCGCGGGACACAGTTAAACTATAAGCAACCAATAAAGACATGTGTAGTAGCGAGACCGGTGACCGAGTGTCACTCGTTAGCCGTGACAACGATGACAATTGCATGACGTCACCAAGCCAACACGGGCACATGCTGTGTGCTGATAAAGGAAACCGCAAGTGTGCGTATGTCAACACAAACAACTGTAGGCGAGGATTATATTCTGTAGTTTATTCGTTTAGATAATGCTATTGTGACATTATGTAAATAAACTATCGTCACACGGAGTCGCGAAGAAGAATTGAGAGTAGGCAAAGAGTGCCAGTTTTCTCTAGACTTATTCATCTCTTACGAGACATTTTAATTTATCAGTCTTTCATTGAGTATTGAGTGATCTAGGAATCAATCGATTTGATCTAGGAGCGTGGTCTACTTCTCTGTCTTCTTCCAGACAATCTCGCATTATATATCCTGTATGTTAATCTTTAGTTACACAGCTTTCTTATGTGTCTAAACCAACCTGACATGCCTTTTATAGATAGTGCCATCCACGAAGACGCGCCCCACTATTCTTCGTCATAGTTTATAGTGTATGTGTGCAGCCTTCCACTAATGTTTGAGTATTATCGGTACACATTGATTACCTATGAGTGCACACGCACACTATAATTCAAAGAGTCGGACCATACTCCCCGCAACCCGCGATTCCCGCGACTAGAAATTGGTTGGGCGCTTCTTCGTGGATACCACTACCTATACCCATCTTTATCATCTCACCCTCGTTAACGGGAAAAGGATTTCGTCTCTGGTCATCTCGTTACCTTCTCCGTGGTCTACCTCACTGACGTCCTTTCTGTCTATGGTGCGTTAATGTAATTTATACAAACTTTGACGTCTTTATCTTCAAGACTCTTCACAATGTATTGAGTCCAACATTTTTACATGAGAAAGGTCACATAAATTATTCAAGGAACGGAAAATTTTGTCGTCAATCTTGTTGTAAAATATTTTTCAGATGATATTTGTCCAACTAAATTTATTTGTGTGAAAATTTCAAATTGAATAATTATTTTAATGTCAATACCTACATATCTTCCGGCTGACTCCCTCACGGGGTAGGCAGAGAGAGTACAGCGCCAGTTCTTTCTTCATTACAGACATCATTCGTTTCATCCACATTCATACTGCTCGTTGGTACAATATTATTGAATACAAGTCATGTTTTAAACTTGTTTTCAATATTTTATCAATTATATACCAAAAGCTATATATTTCCTAAGCTTAAATTTTCTTCTCTTTTATATACAAAGCTCTAATGTAAGTGGAAACCCTTACATGGAATAAAACTAAGTCGGTGGCTTTGAGTCCTAACATTTTGTTCGAAATTCAAATTTGTTCCTCACGAATTCAAATATTGAACAATCTGACAGTAATCCCCTTCAAATTATTATTTGAGGCTCGAGAGAGGCCGTTTTTCGTTAGATCAAAGACGAGTCTCTGATCTGATCTGGAAAAGCCTATTGATAGGTAAAAAAATTTGTTTGCGTAAAGCCATAATTATTCGTCATATACCAGGTGTAATGGTTGGTTAAGGTCGTTGACTTACTTATTTATGTATCCCGTTGTGAATCCCGAATTATATTCTTTGGAAATGTTCGAATTTTCAAAACATTAATTTGACTAAACTTACGTGGATAAAATTGGTTTGTTATGAATCAGAGTCAATCAAGAATCAACGAAAGAGTAATATAGATACACGGACACAAGATGTGAACAAGATGCATAGCACGTTTCGTTCGGCAGAGTATTCTCGTTATATTGAATACAAATAGGCCAACCTGTTGCTTTACTGTTCGGGAATTTGCTACAGCATTTAATAAGGACTGACAATCGGATAAATATCTCAGTTAATATAATTTTCATACCTTTCTCGTTGACAGTTACAATTATTGTATTTAAACTATCAATTATATGCATATTTAGTTTGCTCCTTACTTTTAAAATATGCACAATTCTTTAAAAAACAAGAACTAAGGAAGCTGATATCATTCCTTTGAGTTATTCAGCCACAAAAATATCGAAAGACAATGCAATGTGATCTCTAACATCGACTAACGAAGGATTCTTTTCCAGTGCACAAATATATTCAGTTTATCACGTGTGGCACTGATAAGCAAATGTCAGATCACTCCTTTGTAAATAGATTACAATGTCAAATTGTGAGCCTTGGTGTTTTCATTTGAGATGCTAATTTCAGGAACCATAATAATACGGCGCCAACTTTGATGGTATCTCTCTACTGGCTTGCTGAGAAACTCCAATACACATTACAGCCTGCTAGATGGTGATCACTGGTTACCATCAGGCAGCCTCCTTAGTAGTTAAATAACATTAAAATTAATAGGTTCAATTGGTCGATATAATTCGAAGTCAGTCTAGCAGTAAAGAAATTGTATAAAAATCTTAATCGCACTGCGTCTTCATACCTGTTTGTGATTTTTTTGTTCAAGTAGAAATAATTTCTGTAAAATTGATGCTGCAATTCAATAAAAATTAAAGTTACCGACTGTCACGTAGAGTTTATGTAAATAGTAGCGAGAGTAAGTTTTCTCACAATAGATTCTTTCGCTGTAAAGCTCTTAGCGCAAAAAATATGTTCTGATAATGTTATTGGTATAGACCACCAGAATTTGAGCCTGCAATAACTGTTGCAGTGTTCAATAATCAAATTTACAAATCTAGGTATAATTTGAAACATAGTATTTCAATGTAATATATTTAAAGGTAATTTTGTACATAGCATTTGTTACTTAAATGACGTCATAGTATGTCACTTGTCTCTAATTTAGTATTACTTGTATATATATTAAACATATTAGGCTTCTATAGGATTATAAAAAAAAATTAGGTTCATGAGTGCTCATTATTCTGATAACATTCATTCGTTCTGCGTAGCTGGTAGGGGAATCAAGATATAGTTATGTAACTTTCACATCCACTCGTAATCCATTCAAAAATGACACCTGTGCGAGCAGTGTAAAGTCTCAAATAAGTTCCGATAACGCGCGCTAAAGAGGCCACTGACTGCCGAGCCAAATAATAGTCGAATTCTTTCTTCCAATCGCAAGATGTCGTAACGGGCAAAGCATTTTGTTTACTGGACTCAGGCACCCGTCTGACCCAAAACGTGAATCTGTGTCAAGCAGTTTATTCAATTTGCGGGCTGAGAGTCCCAAGCAACACTTCAGCTTTCATGCGAAATTCACACCTATATTGTTAACCTGAGAGTGCAATTTTACGATCTGATCCAGTTATGGGGATAGCAACGCCCTTGTAGGTGTATCGTCGTGTCCTTGAATATGGTTCTAACGATGTGTCAGAATCAAGAAAGTTTTGCTTGTTTCTGTAATATTGTAGTATAAAAATTATGCTTTGCAGAATTATACTTTGTTTGCGTTTGGTTAAACAAAATGTCAATCGCTCTATTTACTTAGAGTAGAAACTACACTTTTTTATTGCCGATTTATTAAACTCAGAGCCGTGGTAGTCGAATGATTCGAGTTGTAACCTGCAACGCAATAGTTGCTAGTTCGCATTTTGTATATCTTTCATAGCCATGCCCATCTCTGCATCACCCAAAGGTTGACTGGTAGAGAATGCCTTCGGCATTAAGTTCACCTTTACAATAATGTTTGCAGGAAGTTTTAATTAATAAATAAGTCTCATCATATCACCCCGAGTCCCTAAAGGGGTAGTAGAACTCTCTCGAGTAGAGCGCCAGTTAAATAAGTAAGATAATAAACCTTATATCTATAAATAATGTTTCATGCCAAATCTATAACCGAAAGTCCTCAGCAATTTCAGTTTTCGTGATATCTCCTTCAGGAAGCGGATTAGCACAGCCTGCCGGCCGTAATACTGATAGCAACGTCACGTGTTCCATAGCGATCAATATTTGTTTATTTGCACGTATTATTTGCAAAAAATGTCTTAAGATAAGATAATTGGTTTGTGATACTGCAATTTTGATATCGACCATTCTTGATAGCGAAGATATAAAATGATTGAGCAAATACATTGGCTACGTATATATAATACGAATGCAAGATAAGCCTGTCCGGTAGTTTGATATAGTGATTTGCATTCAGCTTAACAATTATATAATATAAATATTTGTAAGATAATTATCAATATAATTTTAAAGCAACATAAAATCGACATTGAATTAAGTAAAAAATACCACAATGCGTATTTGGATTACGTTTCGAATAATCAAATCTCTTCTTATCAAATCTCGTTTCTTAGATAATCGGTGCAATCGGCCTACGAATTACGTTATTCAGCCATACTATTCATAATATAAATGCGATTGTAAATCTGTTTGTTCGTCTATCATCTTTTCTTGGTTAAATGGTTGAACGAATTGTAATGAAATTTGCATGGTGATGGATATATCATAAAAGGACTGAAGAAAATATATAGAAGACTTTGAAGAAAGCGAAGTGAGTCATTAGTAACAGCTATTGTGTTTATTGATATGATTAAGTACTTCAGTAAAAATAAAAACCAGAAAACGTGTATGAGTGGATGAAATTACCACCAGCACACTTATTGAGATACGAACTTTGATACAACTTTGTATTCTGATTCTAGAACTCAAAGAGTAAGAGACAAGGTTCGGCAATTTGTATTTGTAATTACAAAATTCTGTTTTGTACTTATAAAAAAGTTGCATAACGAGTTGCACTGAGAGAAAAAGAAAAGGCAAACACACCGCATGCCCGCGCCAGGCTGGCAACATCAAGCGCGCGAAAAAAAATCGAATGGCCGCCACCAAGGTCGCAAGATGCTGTCCTAGTCACGGAGAGCATTAACATTTGCTTTCCACAGCGAGGCCTGAGCAAACAGGCTTCATTTTTAATCCGCGAACATCGTTAAAAACGACGAAAATTTAATTTTTATTACTGTTCTTTAAAATATATTGATAAGCTGTTATTGTAATATATTATTTTCGATATATAAAAAAATACACAAAACTAGTCCTTATTAATGGCAATAAGATTTATTGTACCAAATTAGATTTTTGAAATAAAAGAATGTGAATTTGGATTTTTTCTTTTTCTCTCTGTTCTCAATTGGCTTTCAATTGGATTCCAAGAAATCTGTCAAGTTTATTCAAAAATACATAATAAATACATCACATCTAACCCAAAATAATAATTATATCATGTATTTTTATATAAACAATTGCAGTAAAGAGTTAAAATTAAAAATGTCGGCTTTACTTTGTGCTTTGAATCTGCTTAGCGACGGATATACCTATCTATAATTTTGTTCCTCTAAAGTACGCATTGTCGGGTTGAGTGTGACCGTTAGCTATGTTTTAGCTATGCTAAGAAATGGCATTGTATTTCTAGAAATCGTGTTAAAGAGATGTATCGTAATCGAAATGTAAATAAAAACTTCAAATTTTCATTGAGATTTTTTTAAGATTCCTGGAGGCGACTTCTCTGAATTGTTTTATTGAGTGTGTGTACACGTCACGTTTGTGCTCGAACAAGAAGGATTTTTCCTTTCCTGGGTATAAACACTACATTTTCGCCGTAGATCATAGAAATAGGATATAATATAATATTTCTTATCACATCTTCATAGCAACATAATTATACCATTATCATAATATTTATTTTAGTTAAATAATAACATTCAACACACAGTCAACTGACTATGAGCAATTTTTCCTTGCATTTGTTTGCATATGTTGAATAAATAAATATCATCGCGCCGATACCTACACGGGGTGGGCGGAGAGAATAGAGCGCCAGTTTTCCCTAGACTTTTAGATCTCTTTGTTTATTCCACGTTCGATACTCACTTTATACACATTTATTTATATATAGCCATATATATCGCGCCGCTGGGCATTGCTCTTTCAAATTTTACTAAAACACAAGATAACCACTAGGGTCAGCAGCATAGCTTACTATGCTTAGGTTTTTATGGAGGCTAGAGAGAACTGGCGATCTAATATTTATTCCAACCCCTTGAAGATCTCGGCGTGACGATTTGTATATAAATAAATAAAAAGAAAGTGGTTGTGTGGGTTGTACCTATACACCTCTGCCTACCCATCCGGGGACTCTTGTGGGAAGGCGTGAGGTGACGATATGCATGTATGAAATTTAACCAATGTGCCGTTACATAAACTGTGCAACGATAACACGAATAAAATCTAAATAGTTTGCCGATACTATCGAAACGTTGGAATATCGGCATTGCAAGTTACCTTGCAAAACCAGAATCTTCTCATTGTAGACCCGTTTCAGATAAGAAAAAAAAAACAAAATAAATGTGCTGTACGCGTCGATAGCATGGGAACGTCTTCAGAGCAAAGTTATATGTGCAGTTGCAGTAGAGTTTAACTCGTTGCAGCTGAATTTAAAATCGCTTGACCGCGAGTTTGTCTTCGGTAGGACCATAAACGGCATGCCTGCACCTGTCAGTAGATCCTAGGCCGACTATTCAAGTTTTAGGTATTAGTTATAGTAACTCATATACCAATGTGACAGTAACTCCATTACATACGAAATGACAGAAAGACAAAATGAAGTTCCTACTGAAATAACTTCAGTATCAAATCGTCAACCAACATAAACAGATTAGGGTAACCTAAAAATTAAAGCAATTATAATTTATCTCTTTGGATGAATTGGTTTTTTACTCATTCCAGCGATTGGCTTGGCAAAGCATTCTGCTAGAAGGCTGACCAGAATTGGGTGAAATTTGGCATTGGGTTATGATATTGGTTGATGGTTTTTGGATTTGGATGATTGGTTGATGGTGATTGGTTATGATGGGGTTGGGTATAGATTAGAGTCCTATTTACTTTTATGTATATTATTGCTATATATATAAGTATATAATATATCGCTGCCTAGACACATAGTACAAGCTTTGCCTAATTTGGGGCTATGTCAATTTGTGTGGAATTGTCCCAAGGTATTTATTTATGTAATATCTATCTTACTAACAGAGTCAGATTTGGACAAAGATATATTTTATTTAAAAAAACGCGAATGCTACGGCTCGAGCATTTAAAACATTAGTATAGAAAGTTATTTGAAGCGAGGGGACCCCGCGGGCCTTGATAGTATCTACATATAAATGTATTGTGTGATATATAATATAAATTAAAATTGTCTAAATAAAATAGAATTTGAGGCATTCATACTACAGCCATACGCAGTCTGATTAAGCCGAGCTATGCGCAGCGTTTGCGTTTAAAGATATTATTTTTAATACCCTTACTGTCACTTAATTGCATCGGGACCGGTTGGTGGTTGGTTGCCAGCAACTAGTAGCAAACGACACTAAATTGCTAAGTGCGAGCCGATGAGCCCGAGCGCCGCGCCTGTGTGGCGGTACTCTAGTCTAACTGCAGGGTTATCGAGCATATAATTTCTTGCGTACACGCATTCATGGATTTTCTTTCTGTTATTTTTTATGTAAAAAGTAATTGGTGTAGCAAGCATCCTCAAGCTCCTAACAAAACTAAATCGTGTGTTTAATTTGCATATTACAATCATCATTCTTTTGTCCAAACATGCTTTTGAATAGGCTTTGAGGTCACATGAATGACGTAAAGTGGTTAATAAACCTACTAGCCTACAGTGCTCAGGTTTTAATGATGTAATCTCAGTAAACATAAAAATATTTGTCAAGGATATATAAAAAAACAAATATTAACGTTTACGTTGCGGCTCATGTGGTTTTTTCCTTCTTGCAACTCTACGCCTAAGTTTTTGATACCAATACATTCCTTGCTAGTTGTATTGGGATCAATGTACTTGCATATTTTGTCGAATTTAAAGGTAATGTTAAAATAATCAAAATCTAATATATTGAACTTGTTTTTTCCTGTCTGCAAGCAGTCACTTTCTTTGGTATACATACGTAAGCGTTACCTAAGTCATTTTATAATTTCATAGAGTAGAGCAATACATACCTATTGAATAACAATATTTAAGAAAACAAATGACAAAAGAGGTTGTTATGTGCCACTGCCAACTCTTACCTACCCTCGATGGAAGATATGAAGAAAGAGTACTAAATACATACTACATCAAATCAAATTCGTGCAGTGTCAACCCTACGAATGAAAAGTGTATACATATATACCTGAGTACATAAAAATCCCGACGAGCCACTGTGTTACCCGACAGCCATAAACTTTAGAGTTTACCTGTTTAATCTCTTATGATTAAATGAATTATAACTAATAACGAGTATAAACAAACTGATTATAAATAAGAAAAAACAGTGAAATTAGAATAAAAAGTACCATATATCTGTGTTCATTGATTATGTAGATATAAACGGAATAGATAGAAAACGATAACCAAGCCTTCCCAAAAAGGTCCCTAAAGGGGTAAGCAGAGGTGTAACAACGCCCTCTTTTCGATGGAGGTTTATTTATGACGAAATGGCCGTTTTTCAAACACGCTATTCATACGACTTTGCATTTGAAACGTATGCAGCTTTCCTCTTGATATTTCACTGCAATGTAATGCTTGCGTTGAAATTAATCACTATAGTGGTTCTGAAATTCATTGGTATATTTGGGGTTCAAACTTGTCAATCTTCGTTTCAGGCGGTACTCGAACTAATCGGCCAGGAAGGTTCTCTTCTCAATGGTTAGTACCTACTTAAGCTAAAACCAACTATAAACTAAAAAAAAATATGCAGGTAAAGGTTTTACACTATGATTCAATTTTCATCTTAGGCGGAGCACAGGAATCTCAACCTAGCATTATTGTACCAGTACCTACACGTAAGAAGATCATTATCACAAAAATAAGTTGATGGAAATACAGCCGTAAAACACTGTAACAGCCAGACCATGACTGTTACTGACCATTAACACGGCGCTATGTAAAAAAAAGTTTTATTATTTTTATTTTTAAGAAACGTTTTGAATTCATGTGAAAAAACATCCTCAGGTTAGAAATCTGTCAGATGTCTGTCCGAAAAATCAATAGAGTATCAGTATAGTACTCGAATGCGCCAGGATCAATAATTTGGACGCAGGTTTTGTATATATCCAAGTAGGTATAACGAGGAGTGTTCTGAAGAATTGTTCGACATGATGCCCACTTCTTGCCATCGACGGGGAATTTGTCCCCATACCTTGGAACCACAAAAGTCTCGCACTGCGCGATTCCAAAGGAGTTTCCTTCCGAGAACACTCAAGATGTGGAATGAGGTTTTCCCTGGAGAGTACAACATGGAGTTCTTCAAGAAGGGTGTGAAAAGATTCCTGCAGGGTCGGCAGCGCGCGAGCAATACCCCTGGTGGGGCAAGCGACCATAGGCGGCGGTAACCGCTTACCATCAGGCGCACCACATGCTTGCTTGCCACCCGTGTGGTATAAAAAAATCTAGGCTTTTTGTAGTTTCTATTTCAATTAACACTTAAAATAAATATGTATCTATATTTTATTATAATGTACACATTTTGTTGTCTTGACGGTTAAAGATACTAAAAAACTCATTGTTACAGTCAGGATCCGAACTGGCAATCCTGCAGGCAACTACTCTCTACTACAGTCGGCTCTATTTCTTAATAGGAGCCATGGGTTCTCTGTGATCACAGTCACGAGCTCAACTGCCTGATACGTGGAAAATTGTTTGTGAATACACCACGCTGAATCGTATAACAACTGTTTTAGCTTTTCTCACGTTAGGTGTAAAAAACATCCTCAGGTTAGAAATCTGTCAGATGTCAGAGGAAGTATGAAAATAGCTTGAATGCAGTCGAGATGCGATCTCTTCGAAAAATGTGCGGCGTAACGATATTAGATCGAATCCGCAATGAAGAGATTCGCAAATCAACTGGCGTGAATGAGGGCGTGATTGTAAAGATGAAGAAAGGCATGTTACGTTGGTTTGGACACATAGAAAGGATGAGTGAAGAAAGATTGACGAAACAGATATACAAAGCAAAAGTGTGTGCAAGAAGAGGCAGAGGAAGGCCACGTTCCAACTACCTGGATCAAATAGATCGGACTCTCAAGGACGGGAACGTTAAGAGTACTCGAAACCGACGAGCATGTATGAAGAGACTGATGAATGTGGACGAAGCGAAAGAGGTATGTAAGTCTAGAGAGAACTGGCGCTCTATACTCTCTGCCTACCCCGTTAGGGACTTGGCGTGATGATATGTATGTAGGTGTAAAAAAGAAGTTGGGTGTTAACAAGCTACGCCTTTATAGACGTGCACCTTGTTCCAATTATACTTATTTGCAATTGCATATTATTTGAAGTTAAAGCCAATACAACACAATACATTGTTTACTGTAGAGATAACGAGTGATAAGGGTAAAACCATCATCAGTTATAATGTTGTTATAAGAGCTATATACGAAATATAACCCTGTTATAATAATAAATAATAATAAAATATGTTAGTATTATTACATCACGAGCTTTACGGAGGAGGAAAAAAGGCGTGGCATAGGTATGCATACCTCTGAGTGGGAACTTACAGAATATTCAGGTCCTATTACCGGTATGCCATACCCTGAGCATGCCCAATGCCCTCTGTGTTGCCAACCCTGGATGTGATCTGTTTGCGGATGGAATAAAGTTTTGTCGCAATGTTTAAGAAACAATTAATCAAAATATTTTTATTTCACATAGGCCTAGATGGGCACTTATAAACGTCGAATAAAGTGCACGGTTCAGGTTGGTCGTTTCCGTGGAGAAGAACCGGCAAGAAACTTCATGGTTACTCTTTTCTAAGATTCTGTGAGAGAGACTCTCGCTAAGTATGCGAGAGTGTCCTCAATTTGATATGTTAGATTTAAGCTTTAACATGTTTATGTTAATTATTGTTGTTGCTTTTTCCGTTATAGTTAACTATAAATAAATACTCGAAATCGGCGAGCATTTAGGAAGAGACTGGTGAATATGGACGAAGCGAAAGAGGTATACAAGTCTAGAGGGAACTGGCGCTCTACTCTCTCTGCCTACCCCGTTAGGGACTCTCTGCGTGATGATATGTATGTATGTATGTATGTATAAATTAATAAATAGTGTGAGATTAATTAGTAGAGAATAAGTTAAATTCGTAGTAACATAATCTATAATTTTATGGTTTCTGGTTAATGTTGTTTTCGTGCAAATCGTGATTATATCAAGATCAGCACATAATGTAACGTTTAATAAAATAAGAAAACTTATTCTTATAATTTACCTGTGACGTAGACTAGCCTTGGTATACTGACGCAGTTCGGTTGACTCTCGAGGCTTGATAAATGCCCTGATTAGTCTCTTAAATTCGTGGTTGCTTAAGGTCGACGTCTAAGCGGGGTCTAGAACATACCTGAAACGAAAACAAAATCATTAAGTTTATTGATAAAAAGATAGGTACAAAATTAAGAAAGATTAAGGGAGGGAGGGCACAACGGTTAATTCCCGTTCGAATTCGGAGCAGCCCGACTGGTACCATTACCTCCACCTTACAGAAGATCGCAGCTAAATGGCATTACCCTCGGGTGTGTCGTGTTCCTGTGGTGAGTAAGGTCGCCAAGCTCCAAGAGGAAGCGGTGTGTCGGCAGCACAGGACCAGTGGTGCAATTCCGCCGTGGTGGTGACCAGGCGCGGCATGTCGGTGCGGTTGTTAGGGAGACCCGGTGAAACGGCTGTCCGCTGGCCGCCCGCATATAGTAGGGGTCCCGAACCCAGGGATCACCTAATCTCCGCCCTGGGAGGCTGACCTGCACATGTGTGTAAAGTCCTTGGTGTAGTGGTCGTGCCGGAGGAGGAGACCGGAGTGGACCCGGCCGCTGCATCAGGGGGGGATCGGGGGCCCTTCCGACTTCCGCTCCGGCAATACGCACTACCTGTACATCACTGCGGCGGATTGAGACTGCGCTTTGTCCTCTTTGATGCCGACACAACGATTCCTCTTCTTCCTTTTCAGCACCCTTAGAAATCTAAAATGGCCAAATTTAAAAATAGTAGAAGTTTCCCAGCGGCCTCCCCTTCCATATTAAAAATGGACTTTTGCAACATCAGGGGACTTCATTCTAATCTAAATGCAGTCCACCAACACCTTGAGACGACACAGCCGACTCTGCTATTTCTGACGGAGACGCAGATATCCTGCCCTGATGATACATCGTACCTGAACTACCCCGGGTACAAGATGGAACACAATTTTGTGCGCCGCGCCGGGGTATGTATGTACTTCCGGGAGGATATTTGCTGTCGACGTCTCCACGGCCTTGAAGACAGAGACCTGTCAATTTTGTGGGTGCGCGTAGACTATGGTGGCAACACCCGAATCTACGCGTGCCTTTACAGGTCCCATAGCGGTGACACAGACACAGTTCGCCTATTTGAGCACCTGCAATCGACAACGGACAAAGTACTTGAGCAGTACCCCTCCGCGGAGTTGGTGGTTTTAGGAGATTTTAACGCTCACCATGTTGAGTGGCTTGGCTCTCGGTCCACTGACTGCGCGGGGAGGGCTGCTTACGAGCTTGCCCTGGCTTATGGCTTCTCGCAGCTGGTACTCGAACCAACCAGAATACCTGATATCGAGGGCCATACAAGCTCTTTACTGGACCTTCTGCTGACCACGCGACCGGACAGCTATTCCATCTCGGTGGGTGCGCCGCTTGGCACATCCGACCACTGTCTGGTCCGGACGCAAGTGCCGTGCGCAAAGGCCGAAGTGCCCCGACCCCCGGGGCGGCGGCGCATGTGGCACTACAAGGCAGCAGACTGGGATGGATTGCGTGAGTTTTACGCATCGTACCCGTGGAGGCAGATCTGCTTTGCATCAGAAGATCCAGACCCCTGTGCAGCAGCCGTCGCTGAGACGATACTGGCGGGAATGGAATGCTACATCCCAAACTCGCTAGTAGCTACAGGGGTAAAGAAACAGCCGTGGTTTAATAAGCCCTGCAAGGAAGCTAAATTATACAAGCAAGCCTTGTATGAGGCGTGGACCACGGCTCGATCCAATCTGGACCCCAACATATCTGATGCAAAGCGGAAACTTTATGCTGCCTCGAGGCACTGTAAGCGAGCGATTGCCAGGGCGAAATTCGATTTCGTCAGCAGAATTGGTAAGAGACTCGCTAGCTACCCTTCTGGCAGCCGTGCTTTTTGGTCCCTTGCCAAGGCTGCTGAGGGAAACTTTTGCCAGTCGTCCCTACCACCACTCCGTAAGCCGGATGGTAACTTGGCCCACAGTGCCAAAGAGAAAGCGGATCTATTGGGCTCTCTCTTTGCCTCGAACTCGACTATGGATGACGGAGGCGCCACACCGCCAACTATCCTGCGGTGTGAGAACTCTATGCCGGAGATAAGCATAACCCAACGGGAGGTCCGGCGGGAGATGCTGTCTCTGGACGTCCATAAGTCGAGCGGGCCAGACGGTATTCCGGCAGTGGTGCTTAAGCAGTGTGCTCCTGAACTGTGTCCTGTTTTGACGCGCCTATTCGCGCTTTCCTACTCCACCCAAAAAGTCCCAACTTCGTGGAAGACCGCCCACGTGCACCCAGTGCCCAAAAAGGGCGATAGATCAGACCCATCGAATTACAGGCCGATCGCCATCACCTCCCTCCTCTCCAAAATTATGGAGCGAGTGATTAACACGCAACTCCTGCGATATCTAGAGGGTCACGGTTTGTTGAGTGACCAACAGTATGGCTTCCGCCACAGTCGCTCAACGGGTGACCTTCTAGTATATCTCACGCACCGTTGGTCACTCGCCATTGAGAGTCAAGGTGAGGCATTAGCTGTTAGCTTGGATGTGGCGAAAGCATTCGATCGGGTCTGGCATCGCGGTCTTCTATCGAAGCTTCCATCCTACGGACTGCCAGAGGGATTATGCAAATGGGTCGCCAGCTTTCTGTCCAGCAGATGCATAAGAGCCGTCGTTGACGGTAGCTGCTCCGAAAGCATGGAAATTAATGCTGGCGTCCCGCAAGGCTCTGTGTTGTCCCCGACTCTGTTTCTTCTGCATATTAATGACATGCTTTCTATTGAAGGCATTCATTGCTATGCAGACGACAGCACTGGGGACACTTACTACACGGGCCGTGCTAATCTCCCTCGTTCCACTGTGGAGGAAAGTCGCGAACGACTTGTGTCTGAAATCGAGAGTACACTTCGCAGTGTCTCCGATTGGGGTCGACTAAACCTAGTCCACTTCAACCCCACTAAGACACAAGTTTGCGCGTTCACCGCAAAAAAAACTCCATTCGCTGTGGCTCCACAATTCCAGAACACTCCCCTGAACATCTCGGAGAGCATTAGGATCCTTGGGGTCGATATTTCTAGCGACGTTCAGTTCCGTGGTCATTTAGAGGACAAGGCTAAGCTGGTGTCGAGGAAGCTCGGTGTACTCAACAGAGCTAAGCAGTACTTCACACCGCAACAAAGGCTGCAACTTTATAAGTCGCAAGTTAGGCCACATATGGAGTACTGCTGCCACCTGTGGGCTGGAGCCCCTGGATACCAGCTTGGGCCTTTTGACGCGGTTCAGAAACGCGCCGCTAGAATTGTCGACGATCCCATGCTCGCAAGCGGCTTGGAATCACTAAGTCTGAGGAGAGACTTTGCCTCCCTGTGTGTGTTCTACCGCTTGTATAACGGGGAGTGTTCTGCAGAATTGTTCGATATGATGCCCACTTCCACCTTCTACCACCGCACCTCTCGCCATCGACGGGGAATTCATCCCCATACCTTGGAACCACAAAGGTCTCGCACTGTGCGCTTCCAAAGAAGTTTTCTTCCGTGAACGCTCAGGCTGTGGAATGAGCTCCCCGTTGAGGTTTTCCCTGGAGAGTACAGCATGGAGTTCTTCAAGAAGGGTGTGAAAAGATTCCTGCAGGGTCGGCAACGCGCGAGTGATACCCCTGGTGTTGCAAGCGTCCATAGGCGGCGGTAACCGCTTACCATCAGGCGGACCGCATGCTTGTTTGCCACCCAAGTGGTATAAAAAAAAAAAAAAAAAAAAAAAGATTCGCTATGAATAATTGAAAGTCTCAAAGTTCTAGGGCGAGTTATTTTTAATTCCGATCGAATAACAAATATAAATAATAAATTAACGGATTAAATTAAATTAATTACAAAAAGTATTTCATTGAATCAAATAAAGCTTCGTTATTTGCCTAAGATTGCAACAAGTTTGTTGGGAGGACAACAATTTTGAAGGATATAGTACTTCGAGCATATTTTCCAATAAAACGATTACCTAATTCTTAAATTAATTCATTAATTATATTATAATATATATAATTATATTAATCTTTCTTTATATAAAACCTAATCGTATGTGAAACATTACCTATGTGTGTTTAACACAAACGCGTATCTTTCATAAATTTAACAATATAATTCCGGAACATCGTAAATATAAAATTTGAATTCTATAATTATTTATACTAATCATATGAATATATATTCCAGTAGTGAATTTGTATATTGAGATAACCGGTTACTTAAGGAAGCGGAAAGGAAGAGCTTAGGTCGCAAATCTTTAATCAAATAATTGGTTTAATAGCCGTGGTGGCCGAGTGGTTCGAGCAGTTGACTGCGACGCAAAGGTCGCAAGTTCGAATCCCGAATGTACCAATGAGTTTTTCTGAACTTAGGTACAGTGATTAGTCACACCACGAGCTTTACGGTGAAGGAAAACATCGAGAGGAAACCTGCATACGTCTAAGAAGAAATTCAAAGGTGTATGTATAGTCGTGCTTGAGTAACGGCGATGGACTCGCCATCTGTCACGTTGGCACCTAATATACCTCTGGCGGAAAGCGGGTGTATGAGTATTACCTATACACCTCTGCCTACCCCTTCGGGGACCCTTGTGGGAAGGCGTGAGGATATATATATATTATTTATATAATATTTTATTTAATAATCAGAGATTTGTATTTCAAAGGATTCTATAGCAAACATAAGAATAGTTCGTCGTTCAGTTAATCCCAGTGGTAAGAGAAACAAATTTCGTAGCGTGAGTTCCGGGAACTTTTGCTACTTAACCGGTCAATGGCGAGACCTAGGCCTCCAGCCAGGCACTTTATTTCTAAGCAACACAGATAAGGGCACCCCCTGTGGGGTACGAACCTCGGCTTAGGGCGTTGCTGGATCGCGGACAAGGGAGCTGGGCTGGACTGGTAATTTTATTTAAATATTATTTGGGAGCGGGATTTGCGCGTCTGGCTCGGCGCGGGCCGGCGTTTGCGGCGGGGGTCGGGGGGGAACATTACGGCTTATTCGTGTCAAGCCTCGTCGGCGAGGACGGAACAGTGGTCGGTTTTGTGTAGTGTTGGTATGTTAAGAGAAACAAACTATAAAGGTCAATATATAAACGATTTGACAACTTTTGCAATAAATGTATTTGGAACAAACATAAGTCTTGAGTAATTGTCGTAGTTTTAAGTTACTTTTATACCTAGATGAATGTTGGAAAATTTATTTCCACAAAGTTTCCCGAAAGAGTTGGCGGAGGTGTATAGGTAGTACCCACCCAACCACATTCCGCCAGAGAAATAATGTAATAATATATATCCTCACGCCTTCCCACAAGAATCCCCGAAGGGGTAGGCAGAGGTGTATAGGTAATAAATACCCACACACCCACTTTCCGCCAGAGGTATATTTGGTGCCAACGTGACAGATGGCGAGTCCATCGCCGTTACTCAAGCACGACTATACATACGCCTTTGAATTCCTTCTCAAACGTATGCAGGTTTCCTCTCGATGTTTTCCTTCACCGTAAAGCTCGTGGTGTGACTAATCACTGTACTTAAGTTCACAAAAACTCATTGGTACAGTCGGGATTCGAACTTGCGATCTTTGTGTCGCAGGCAACTGCTCGAACCACTCGGCCACCACGGCTTTTTGTGCTTAATGTGACAGACCGTAACTAAAGCATGACTACACTGACTATGACTGACTGTAAAATTATAATGTACTTTAACTACCATGTAAATGGAATTGAATGAAAGATTGACGAAACAGATATACAAAGCAAAAGCAAAAGCAAAAGCAAAAGCAAAAGCAAAAGTGTGTGCAAGAAGAGGCAGAGGAAGGCCACGTTCCAACTACCTGGATCAAATAGATCGGACTCTCAAGGACGGGAACGTTAAGAGTACCCGAAACCGACGAGCATGTATGAAGAGACTGATGAATGTGGACGAAGCAAAAGAGGTATGTAAGTCTAGAGAGAACTGGCGCTCTATACTCTCTGCCTACCCCGTTAGGGACTTGGCGTGATGATATGTATGTATGTATGTAAATGGAATTAAGATGGCGGTCATATGCATGTTTTGTGGTCCACACAGAGTCGATATTCGCTTAATTAATGACTGCGCAAGTTCTAGTTAAGTGGCGCGCTTTGTATTACATATTGTCGTGACCCGAGGTACATAGTGGGTATCAAGAAGCGCCTGACATGTGTAAAGGTCGTCTCCTAGGTACGCGGCCGCCACACAGGTTAAACATGGAATGGAAGATGTGGATACGATAGAACGTAGATGAAAGTAGGTGATAATTCAATGTTTCTTTTGTTTGCGGCATATTATGTCCAAAGTAGTATACTTCTGTGACCATGGTAGTTTTGTCTTAGTCTCTGTGACTTTAATAGGTTTTGAGTTAAAACGTTTAGCACACTGTAATTGTTCTCCGAATTCTACTTTTATAGCCAGCAATTGAATGGCTATCTTTGTTGAAATATACCCAAAAGTTCAGATAAAAACTTTTCGGTGCTATATGTGCAGGGAATGGAACTAGTAATATTTGCTTAGCAGGCGAATAGTCGATGGACTAGGCCATCAAGGTAAACCCGCATAATCTGTGCAGATATAATTGGTAATGGAAAGAAACTGGTTATTTTACTGTTTGGATTTGAATTATAAGCAAATAATGTTATTTTAATTCTTATGACAGCTTGTATTTAATCTAATTGCTTTTATTAATCTGTCTGTCAGTCGCTTTGAGATACACCGGTGTGTTCCCATCATAGCGGTTATGTTGGTAATAACAAACTAATCATAATATGAGCAACAGATTAACAGCAAGTTGTCATTATGTTAAAGAATTTAGTCATTTAAAATATGGTTCGTTTTTCAATGATAGAAAATTGTTAATCCTATAAGTAATAACACACAGAGACGATGAAGAAAATCATTTTCTGGCCTGTTGGCATTAAGGCAGTGACTCTACCTCAACAGTCGCCTTAAGTGTTAATGATTATATGGTTCGATGATATGGTAAAAAAATAAAAAAATATCCCACATAAAAAAACTGATACCTATTTGGTTAATTAGATTGTCATAAATAATATCCACCCGAAGGGATAGGCAGAGGTGTGGAGGTAGTACCCACCCACTTTGTAGACATATATTTAAGGTTAAACGTGACAGATGGCGAGCCCATCGCCGTTCTTAAGAACGACTATACACAGGTCTTTGAATTTCTTCCCAAATGGTTTCCTTCGCCGTAAAGCTCGTGG
This sequence comes from Drepana falcataria, assembly GCA_945859725.1. Classification (NCBI taxonomy): domain Eukaryota; kingdom Metazoa; phylum Arthropoda; class Insecta; order Lepidoptera; family Drepanidae; genus Drepana; species Drepana falcataria. Next base: position 10,928,525 of record OX243922.1, read on the forward strand.
TGTGTAATCACTTTTCCGAAAAACTAATTGGTAAGTACAGTCGGGATTCGAACTTGCAATATTCGTATTGCAGGCTGCTCGAACCACTCGGCTACCACGGATATTTACAAATTGTCTTAAAAAAAAATTCAGTACAAAGTATATTTTTTATATTACTTAATATGTTAGTACTTTGCTTGTAATGAGGATAACAATACGCTGTTATCTTATCCGGGCTATGTGCAGCTTGGCCCCGGATGCGAATTAAGTATATCTATACAAATAAATAAAACTGGAGTGTCTGTTTGTAATATTAAAATAGCCGCTTTTTACTAAATGCATATGGATGTACACGGTACATATACCATAATAAATTTTCTTACAATTTTTGTCTGTCTGTCTGTCTGCCTGTCCATTTGTTCCGGTTAATCTCTGTAACGGCTGGACCGATTTTAGCGGGACTTTCACTGGCAGATAGCTGATGTTAAAAGGAATAACTTAGACTACTTTTATTTTGGAAACAGGACAATATTTTTTTTGATAAATTCCACGCGGACAAAGTGGCGGGTTCAGCTAGTAACAAATAAAAAAATACAGACACGTTTTGTTGTCTTTACTAAACTATATAATGCGTTTTTAAGAACCAGATTTCGAAAAATTTAAAGCTTAAAATTCTTTTTACTTCTTTTTTATGGTTGATAATTTTATAGTCGTTTTACATAGTACCCTGTGTGTTATTAAGTGTCAGATATCATATGAAAGGCATGTGATCACTTGACTGTATACTTTCACTACATAATATTTAATCACGCCGTGAAAGGCGAAAACCTACGACGGAAGATTTTGATAATTGCTTCTCTTGATAATAAATAATTCATTTGTTAAACAGCTAACGATAACCAGTCTCCATTAAGTTATCAAAATGACCTTTGACTGTTTTTTAACTAGGTAAATGTTCAGATAAGTAAAAATTAGTTTAATTCTATAGACTACTAGCTGACCCGGCGAACTCCGTACCGTTAGTCAATGAATGTAGTTATATTTTTACATTAATAATTCCTATATTTTAATAGTTATTCTGCTATTCTTGAATTAGACGAATCCAACAAATCAGAGATCATCGGAATCGGTCCACTCGTTTTTGAGCTATAAATGGTGTAAATAGACCGACTTTATTTTATTTAAAATAAAAACGCATAATATAGATAGATTTGGGATTTTACTTAAACCCCCTGTGCACCGTGGCACTTTTTCCTCGATTTAATCATGACAAACCTATAAAAAACAAATGCACACCGAATAAAAACGCATCTAAGAAGCATTATGTAATATTCATTTTACCTACTTCGTAAAAATTAAAATAAAAAAGAAGTCATAAAACAAACCATAACACTGGCTGAATAAAATTACCATTATTATGAATTAAAAAAAAAACAAATAAAGAACTAAACTTAAAAGAATGACAAAAGTGTTGTAATAAGGCCGCGTAGCGTCATTCGTACTATCGGTCTCGGTCACGTTATCAACTACGCGTAGACGATCCATTTTTAGAAATATTAATTCAGTAATAACCGTTGTACTATTTTTAGTGCGGCCTAGTCTAAAAATACAGCAAACGTAGTAAGCGAGCAATGACGCTTACTTGATAACACTGTTACTCATTTTATAACAGTGTCATTGACTTTTAATGCAATTTATTGGTGATATTACGCCGCTACTGGGGTTATCGACGCGTACTTAGACAAATCATAGTAAAACAGATTGATTTGAGGCATTTCTAAGAGAATTCCAACTATGTAGATTTATGGTAATGATAGTTACATTATAAGGCATACTGAATATGTTCGTTTCATAGTTAATTCAAGTTCTGGTCCCGACTTATGCTTGCATCTGAGTTTAAGTACCGTGAATATACACACCACGAAATTTACGGTGAATAAGAATATCGAGAGGAGACTTGCATACGTTCCTTTTCGTGAATTATTTATATATTACGTTTTGTAAAAGTAAAATTGATGATTATGAACTATGGTAGCTAGTTATTAAAAAACTTAGATTTGGTATTAAACAAAGCATTGTTATGGATTTTTAGACATAAGCACTCTCACTTACATATAGATCTTTATTAACTTAAGTAGGTCTTATTGTGAGAACTCGAAACCGGCGAGCATATATAAAACGACTGATATATGAAGACTGAAAGAGGTCTGTCAGTTTAGATAGTTACATATGTATATACAAACAGAATATCGGCCCCCCTTCATGGTAATTATATATATGTATTAAACAGCCGCAACAAAAAAAGCCGTGGTGGCCGAGTGGTTCGAGCAGTTGCCTGCGACACAAAGATCGCAAGTTCGAATCCCGACTGTACCAATGAGTTTTTCTGAACTTAAGTACAGTGATTAGTCACACCACGAGCTTTACGGTGAAGGAAAACATCGAGAGGAAACCTGCATACGTTTGAGAAGAAATTCAAAGTATGTATAGTCGTGCTTGAGTAACGGCGATGGACTCGCCATCTGTTACGTTGGCACCAAGTATACCTCTGGCGGAAAGTGGGTATTTATTACCTATACACCTCTGCCTACCCCTTCGGGGACCCTTGTGGGAAGGCGTGAGGATATATTATTATTATTATTATTAAACAGTAAAGTGGCTCACCTCATGGTAAGCGGGTACCGTAGCATACTGAGACCGTCAAAAAAACCTATCCCGCATTGTTTACCCTTAAAAACAATTTTTCCCATCCCATTGCTTAATAGAGCATCGTATCTGATTATACAGGTGGTCAAAGAGCAGCAGATTGGCTTCAAGCTGGATACAACTCCAGGTAAAAAGAAGTTAACAGCTAAGTATGAAATATTCATAAATGAAATACCCGTGACAATACACAAGAGCCGTGGTGGCCGAGTGGGTCGCGTTCGAACAAGTTCGAATCCCGACTGTACCAATGAGTTTTTCTGAACTTAAGTGCAGGGATTAGTCATCGAGAGGAAACCTGCATAGAAGAAATTCAAAGGCGTATGTATAGTCGTGCTTGAGTAACGGCGATGAACTCGTCATCTGTCATGTTGGCACCTAAAAAAATATATCTCTGGCGGAAGTGGGTGTGTACTACCTACACACCACTGCTTACCCCTTCGGGGACCCTTGTGGGAAAGCGTGAGGATATATATTTATACACGTGTTTCAATCAAATCAACCTTCCAAGTAAATGACATTGCGATTATGTCTCGATTATCACCCGATATATATTCACTGCGCGAGGTACATTAACAAATTATATAGTCGAGTTACGTAACCAGAGCCCACTATTCGGTACAATAATCGAGCGAGAGACGTGCTTGAGTGAGCAAGGCCGATATCTCGACATTGACCGTGACGTTATTCTACCAACTTAAAAAAAAAAGCTTAATATGTTTCCGCAAATCGAGCTTCGTATCGAAATCGTTGAGAAGTAGAGACGATGAAGGCCACGCAAAACGTCACTTTCGTACGCCGCTGTAAACACAGGAAATGATTGTCACACGAAAACGGTTCTTTTAAAAGTACAGTATTGTTTTTTTCAATTTACAAGAAAATCGACACTATTTTCATTGGATTGACAACGGTTTTAATGTGATGGAAACTTGTTGCAAAGTTTTTAATACGTATTCTATCACGTACAATAAATGAGGTAAGCGAGATTTATGGTGCTTCTTAGAATTTTAATTCATCACTATTATTACATAGGTATTATTTATAATGACTTTTTGCAAAAAAAAGTAATGAAACATAAAAAAAAATCGTATTCTTCAATGCACAAGATTTCTACTCATATTAAAATTAAAAAGAAGATGATTTTGTTTTTTTTCCAAAACGTAATAATATTGCATGCACATTTTAGCGCGGTTATTACGTTTATAACGTAACGACATCCTTACTGACACAAAATATTAATTACATTATGAGACACTAATGCAATGATCTTATTAGAATAAATTAAATTCAATAATAATAGCCGTGGTGGCCGAGTGGTTCGAGCAGTTGCCTGCGACGCAAAGGTCGCAAGTTCGAATCCCGACTGTACCAATGAGTTTTTATGAACTTAAGTACAGTGATTAGTCACACCACGAGCTTTACGGTGAAGGAAAACATCGAGAGGAAACCTGCGTACGTTTGAGAAGAAATTCAAAGGCGTATGTATAGTTGTGCTGGAGTAACGGCGATGGACTCGCCATCTGTCACGTTGGCACCTAATGTACCTCTGGCTGAAAGTGGGTGTGTGGGTATTACCTATACACCTCTGCCTACCCCTTCGGGGACCCTTGTAGGAAGGCGTGAGGATATATTATATTATTATTATTATAAATTCAATAAAGCGCAAAAAACAATACAGGTTTAGATCTGTTCCAATTAGTCTATTGTGCACTAAACTCGCTTGTTGATTGAGTTCTTGTAGAATATTTGTTAACATGTTTTTTTTTTTTATACAACAAGAGTGGCAAACAAGCATACGGCCCACCTGATGGGAAACGGTTACCGTAGCCTATTTACGCTCAAGATACCGAAGTATCACTTGCGCGTTGCCACTCTGTGTTCGGAGAGTTATAGTTTGTTGGCAGCACAATGGATTCAATCCCTCCGCCCCCAACACAATGTAACAATCCTCCCCCTCCCCAAGGAGCCCATTACTGGAAACCTTATTCACCGCGTAGGAACACAACACAAAAAATTGTGTTATTTGGCTTCGGACTTCTGTAAGGTGGAGGTCCTGCCCCAGAAGGGCAGCTCCAAATTCGAACGGGAAACCCGTTATGCCCTACCTCTCTTTAATGTATTAATTAACAAAGAAATAGTTATATTTATAACTAAGCGTCTTATCACAGAGCTTTCAAAGGGGAAGGCGGGGGTAAAGCGCAACCTCTTTCCATGGAAAAATCTAAAGCCGTCTGTAAAACACGACCACAGAAGGGTTTTTGAATTTATTTCTGGCGTAATTTCTTCTTTATGGTATTAATAAATGACGTACTGTGACAAATCAATGTAAAATCTTTATGGTCCAAAGGATGAGCAAAGTCTTAAGGCAGGTAACTTATGGCCACCAGGGCTCGTTAAATCAAAAATTATCATGAAAATTATATAACTTATCTTCAACCATTTATTGACGTATTCATTCATTGCCAATATTTTTAAGGTACTACTAGCTAGTATTTAAGTAAAGCGAAGCGTTGCTAATCAAACAAAATCGATAGAAAATTAAGTAGGCAGAAAAAGCGATTAAAACAGTGGAAAAACGAACCAATACGAGTGAGATAAAAAATAATGCAAAAAGTAATTACAATGTTTTGGTGGACCATTCACGTGGGAAGCGGATTAAAGCTGAACTTTTGTTGAAGGATATATAATGTTACATAAAATTATAATTAAATAAGTGACACGACCAAGGAACAAAATGCTAATTATATTGTGTATGATTTAGCTCATAGCTTTATATAAGATGGAGAAAAATATAATCACACTTTCCTACAAGGGTCCTCGAACTGGTAGGTAGAGGTCCATTTAACGTTCGACACCCGCCATAGATAGATCTGTCAAAGTGACAGATGAGGAGTCCGTCGTAGTCTCGCAAGCACCACTGTATGTCCTTCAAATTTGTTCTCAAATCTATGAAGATGGAGATCTTCGCGAGCGAGCTTGAGCCATGTTTTCCTTCATAGTCTACTTATTGGTGTGATATACAGTATTTAATAATAATTGCGTTATAATGATTTAAACTAAGAGACATTCATAAAACAATTGCCAATTAGCCCTAAGGAATGCTTAGATTACCCAAAACCGAGCATGTGTCGAGAGACTGATATCGTTTCATGCAAGAAGGAGTTAAGTTTTATAGAACTGGCCCGGAACTCTCCCTACCTATATGTTTTAATGTTAAACTAAAATGATTTCGATTAGAAAGGTACTTGTCTATAAGTGAGATTTGTCATTACCGTGCCAGGGTTACCAACGTTACATTACCAACAGCTGCGGGTTGACAGGCAGCCTCGGCGTAACCTTGCAACAAGCGTGTTTATTGCTGATTTACAGCTAACAAGATTTATGTTCCTTTACGTAAATACATATCATCACGCTCAGGGGCTTGTTGAGAGAGTAGGGCGCCGTGTCTCAAAAGACCAGGTCATTTCAGGTCAGCTTTGTTGACTCTGAAGCTTACCAAAATGTGTCTTACTTATGTTTGTCAGCAAGCAGTCACTTGTTGGATAAAAATTGCGGCGTGTTCCTATATTAAATTAATACAATTTTTACTTGTATATATACATACAAACATCTCATCTCACCGAGATCCTCATAGACCTGTAGACTCTCAGATCGCCTCATCTATATTAATCAGCTTTCTTCATCCAGGCTTACACTTGACGTACCCTTTCTATAGTGTTTGATTTAGGTAGTTGGAGCGTGGTTTTCTTCAGTCAATTTCGCATTGTACATCCGTTTTGTCCTTACTAACTTAACTCACTTGTTTTCTCTAGTACTTTACAGTATTTAAAATGTTTCCATACATAGTCATGTATTGACTGATGTCATAACCAAACAGGCAATAATGAAGTGAGCGGAGATCATAATTTAATCTCGCTGACGTGCTCCAATTTTACCGAAAAAGGTAGTTGCTAGGACCGCAGTTTTTCAATGCAAACTTACTTGGCGTCATATCAACGTACGAATAAGTATAATATAACCAACATATTGGCAGCTAGCTGTAACATTGAACGTTGAGTGTTGAAATATTAATGCCCTTAAATTTGCAAACCTCATTTTAAGCACGAGGAAATCTACATATTGTCAACGTAATTATTACTACCATTTAAACACAGAGCCGTGGTGGCCGAGTGGATCGAGTAGTCGCGTGCACTACAAAGATTGCTCACAAGTTAGAATCCTTACGGTAACGATGAGTTTTACTGAACTTTTAAATACAGTGATACCAAGAATATTATTATGAGAATAAAAATAATAAGAACCATATTTGTATGTAATTACTGTTGGTGTTCCTAAATTAAAAGATATAGATGTACAAACATACCTACATACAAAATAATTACCACCTTAAGAATATATTTGTTCCACCAAACACGTCTATAAACGTCTTTCGCATTACCGAACTGTAATTATTATTATTATTAATCCATTTATTTCAGGCAACACAATAAAAGTACACGAACAAATATAGGGCCCATAAATATATACCTTAACCTAACATACATACAAACTTTATTACAATATAAACCTTAAAGACTAACATACATAATTAATAAAATATATCCTTAGGGTTTTCCGCTCTTGCGCGCATCCCTAGAACGCCGATACACAATGTCTAGAACATATAAACGTTTCGTGCAATTCTTGTGTTTTAATTCTAATGTATAAAATGTAATTCCTGTGTGGTCCAAATACATGGGAAAAAGTTAAAAATAGCTGTACCAGAATCCAAATTTGTACTTACAATTGGCTGCAAGACAAGTTCCAAGTCCATTTCAATTAACGAAAATTATTAATCTGCGCTAGTGGGTTGGCGCCATTGCAATGAGGTTATGACAGACTTACAAACGTTAAGCCAAGTTGGTATGATGTGTCATTATATTGTAGTTACTACATACATACATATACATATCATCACGCCAGGTCCCTAACGGGGTAGGCAGAGACGCGAGGCGAGTGCGCTTCGTCCACATTCATCAGTCTCTTCATACATGCTCGTCGGTTTCGAGTACTCTTAACGGTCCCGTCCTTGAGCGTCCGATCGATTTGATCCAGGTAGTTGGAACGTGGCCTTCCTCTGCCTCTTCTTGCACACACTTTTGCTTTGTATATCTGTTTCGTCAATCTTTCTTCATTCATCCTTTCTATGTGTCCAAACCAACGTAAAATGCCTTTCTTCATCTTTACAATCACGCCCTCATTCACGATAGTTACTACAATCTCTTGATATATTATAAGTATACTAACTATGCCCTGCCGTTTCATCATCATCATCATATCATCACGCCAAGTCCCTAACGGGGTGGGCAGAGAGTATAGAGCACCAGTTCTCTCTAGACTTACTAACCTCTTTCACTTCGTCCAAATTCATCAGTATTTTCATACATGCCGTTCCATCTGTGCTAAATTCATACATATGCAGGATGTCTCCGAAAGTAGGACAGTTGTTCAAATATGTAATAGTGTACAATGAAAGAAAGCAGAAAGCTAATAAAGATTAAAACAAAATTAAATAAATAAAGCGGGTGTCTCTCGATGTGTCCTTCACCCTAAAGCTCGTGGTGTGACTAATCATTGTACTTACGTTCAGAAAAACTCATTGGTACAGTCGGGATTCGAACTTGAATTCTGTGTGTTGCTGGCGACTACTCGAACCACTCGGTCACCACGGGTCTTTATACTTATACAAAAATCTTAATTATTATGCCGTTTTTTTGTATACAATTCGCCGGCTGTACAAAGATATTGGTTTTAATTTTCATGGTAGATAAGTCAATTGACCTTGCTCCATCCAGCCGAAACACATTAAGTAAAAATATTCATTGCTTTGCATTAATCTGTATGTATGTGACTTGAACGTTTTTGGTCCTTCAGTTCGAAGTTCTTGTTTTAAATTTTAATTATTTTTGATAATGTTACGTAATGTAACCTAATGTACGAAATGCAAATTATCTGGCTTTACCACGTTACTAACAAAATTGTACTATACCATATCCATATTACAAAATTATACATCTCGTTATATGGATATGGTATATCGTTATAATTTTTATCCCTTGGTATGGCTGGTTGAATCAAAGGCTATTCGGCTATCGAAATACGTGTAAAAAATACATAAGGCAAATTATGCATATATAGAAATCATTTTTGAGAAGAAATTAAGGAAAATGGCTCGGTTTATATTTATGAATAAAATTATCACGTTGGGTGTAGAACGGGTAGGCAGAGAGACTAGAACGCCAGCCCTCTCAAGACTTACAGATATACGGCTACTAGTCGTTTGTTTTAGCAAAAATGATATGAAGAACGAACGATTGGAATCGCTTTGAATGAAAAAAGGGCGAACCGGCGAATACCACCACATTCTGCAAACAATTCCATACTATATAATTCAAGGACAAATATTCAGTTCGCAGACATAAATCAAGCACCCATGAATGAAGTTAATTGTACACATTCGTTGCGCATGCGCACATAATTCAGTGTCTAATTAATATAATTTTATTTTCAATATAAAAAAAACATTCAGGATTGAGAGCGACATATGTACAATAAAATATAAGAAAAAAATAAATTTGATCCGAACGAGATACTTTATTAATTTGGATATATTTATAATATTTTAAATACGAATGTTCTTGAGAATGTTTGTTACTCAATCATGCAAGAACGGCTGAACGGAGTTAAATAAAATTAAAAAAATACGCGGGGCATAGCTAACATCATGGTAAGCCTTCCAACTTAGTAGATAATCTTTTTTATACAACTCCGAAACGTGTTGAAAATATCGAAAGGGATTATAAAAAAGGACAATAACACTATTATAAAATAAGCATAATCCGGTAAAAAAGCAGTATTACATATCGAGAAGCAAAACGAACGCTATCGTACAATCGCTATCAAACCTGAGATTGTCCACGACAAGTGCGTCATAGAGTCAAGGTTATTCGCGGAAGTAACTAGACAATGCGAACGATTTCGCAACTGATCGCAGTTCATTCGCTCAAAGTAGGAAGTCTTCGGTTATCACGACAACTGCTTAATAAGTGCAACACAAGTGCACAAGCGCCAAAGTAAGTGTGGCATTTGAATGATCCCGAGTTAGTTTGAATGGTAATTTCATTCAATAGATTCCACGTTTGAATTACGTGTGTTGACAATGTTGGCCAATTGTAATTACTTTTGCATTACTTGGTACTAGTGACTATTACTAGTTTGAGCAGTAATGGCCGGGTGGTTAGAGTAGCTTGCAACGCAAAAGTTGCAAGTTCCGATGAGTTTTTCGGTGAAGAAAACTTGCATAGAAAGATGTGGTTACCGGCGACGGATTTGCCATCTGTCATGTTGGCACCTAAATATACCTCCAGCGAAGGGAGGATGATGCGTACCCCTTATTGGAAGGTGTGAATATATTATACGTTGAGGTGGTTATTATTATTATATCCTCACGCCTTCCCACAAGGGTCCCCGAAGGGGTAGAGGTGTATAGGTAATACCCACACACTCACTTCCCGCCAGAGGTATATTAGGTGCCAACGTGACAGATGGCGAGTCCATCGCCGTTACTCAAGCACGACTTATTATTAAGATGCGCAATTTCAAGCTTTGACTGACTTGATATAAATGTAACAAGCATGAAATCCAGACAAGGAGTCTGTAACGAAGTAGAACACACCTTATAATGTTTTCGGGTTGTTAACTGATAAATCGCTGATATAACAATACGTGAAGATTATTGAACCGAAGTAGCCGATAAAGAGCGAAGCGTGACTTTCACGTCATCGGGTTTTGTATTTTTATGCCATATATTTGAACGAGGTTGTGATTGTAAAGATATAGAAAGGCCCAAAGCAATGTAGTTTACGTTGGTTTGGACATATAGACAGGATGAGTGATAAAAGATTGACGAAACAGATATACTATGCGAAAGCGTGTGCAAGAGGATCGGTCAAACACTAAAGAATGGAAACGTCAAGAGTCCTCGAAACAGGCGACATGAACCTACAATAAATGTGGACGTAGTGAAAGAGGTTGACAGCCAAGAGAGAGCTGGCGCTCTACCCTGCAAATCCAGTTAAGGACCCGGCGTAATGATATGTACGTATGTACAAAATATAGGTCGTAAAATATCATCGACTTTCCACAAGTGGTAGAGGTAACACAACACTCTCGTTTTGCTGTGAATATATTTTCTTGCTAACGTGACAAACCCCCATAGATCGATTTAGCTATCTTTACTTAGCAGAAGACTATTAACCTGCTTGTTAAATCATAAGACATTATAGAGATAGATAGTTAGAAATGTCATAGTGACAGTAAGCTAAATGTTTCATTAGACAAATTTTACAACAAAACCTTTTCAAACAAATTTTATACTTTTCGTCAATATGACCAGAGAGATTCGAATGACTAAGGAAATAATGTCATTTCCGTGGAGATAAATTATGTTGATAAAATACACCACCATCTGTTCAGTAGCACCAATAAAATGAAATGGCTCTCAATCCGAACAACAAATCGTAACAGAGCCTAGTTTGAGTTTTAACATTTTTTTGTCACGAAAACTGGTAATAATCACGATTTTCACCAGACGTGAATCACTTGACATTGAAAAAGCACGGCGGAAAAACTTCCACAGCTGAAATTGGGGGTGAAACTGGGCTCCCATCGATCCCGGTGGAAATGGGGCCGCCCCCTTAGCTCGTGACCTTGTGCCCCGGACGTTGCCGAACATTTCCGAAAACGGCCGAAGCGTTCATTCATTTCGAGATCGACGCCCACGTAGGGAGCATTTTGCTTCACCGCTAAAAACATGCTCCCTCTAATGATGTGTACTCGTCGCAAGGTTTGAGTTTTCAGATATGTGGCTCATATAATGATGATATTTTGAAGTGCTCTTTCAAGCCTTTTGATTAAACTACAGAGGATGGGTCACATTGCCGATTTTGAGTTGAAGATGTGTCGCTAATACTGAGCATTAGCTCACGCTTATATAAAAATAGTGTATACATTATTTATGTTAAACAAAAAGTTATAAAATACTAAGAACTAGGAACTACTGTAGTCCCAAGCGTCAGGCCACGTGCAGTGTAGGTGTAACAGAACTGTGGCTTGACACGCTCTTGGTGGGTTATTCTATTAGCGTAGTCGTTGATCGCAAACAAAATATCGGTATGATAAGAGAAAAAAACTATGCGTTTTGAACCAAAGGCTTTTAATTAAAAATTATATTTCATAAAGTTTTTTCACCTACTTTACTATTTATTGATCATTAATTATGTAGACGAAAAAATCTTATAAGTAACACTTAAGAAAGGGAATGTCAAGAGTTTGTATAGGAGACCCGCGCGCATTTACATATAGAGAAACTGGAGAATCGAAAGAGATCCGCAAGTCTAAAGGGAAATGCCGCTTTGCACTCCTGCCTATCCCACAAGCGCCTAAGCGCTATGATACGTATGTAATTACTTATATAAAATATAACGAGATCATAGAGTGCTTGAAATTAGCGAGCTTGTGAAGACACTGACAATATCACTTTTGTCAGTTTCTTACAGCGAGACAGGTCTGTATATGTAAGTCTAGAGATAACTGCCTCTCTGCCCTGTGAGTGACTCGGCGTGATGATATGTATATAAATCAGGATAGTGATGTTGTTTAAGTACGAGTAAATAGTCATAACAATATGCAATAAATTATATGATAATAATTTCCCTAAGGTCGCGTAAATATTGAAATGGTGTGATAACGCGACCCTGCATTGTCTTAAGCTTACGCTCCACCTTGCCACCTTCCGCATAATAAGCTCAGTATAACTAAGATGCTATATAATAAAATATCTAATTTATTTCTAACTATCCTATGCTATGTCCCTCGGTTTCATTTATGTATGTATATATATATAGAAGAAGGGACAAAGGAATCCTGCATACGTTGGAGAATAAATTCAAAGGCGTATGTATAGTCGTGCTTGAGTTACTTTGATGGACTCGCCATGTGTCACGTTGGCACCTAATAATATCTCTGGCGGAAAGTGGGTGTGTAGGGTCTACCTATGAACCTCTGCCTACCCCTGCAGAGACTCTTGCATATATATATCTACACGCCTTCTCACAAGGATTCCCGTAGGGGTAACCATCAGGTATTATTATATTCTTATTATATTACTAGGATGACACTTATATTTATACACATATACTTATTACACATTAATATGCCAAATAGTAAATCACAGGACATTTATTATTCCGTGGAGTAAATAGATTAACACATAGCTTTTAAATATATTTTTTATTCGAAAGACACTTTTCCCGTGGAATCGTAACAAAGGCGTTTTAATCGCGGCATGTAACTGGTCCTATATATATTCTGCTATATGGATGAAAGTGTAGTTATTTCTACCAATCATATTTGTTCGTGACCTATACGACACTACACGATACTGAGTCAACCCTTGCCAGGATGTCAGATAGCATTTTACAACCAACAAGCAGTGCCCGGATTCACCGGCGATCAATGTGATTATACATATATTATATGAATAATAAAATCATATTTAATGAGCCTACGCGTTTTCTTATAAACACTGAGGTTCTGTCAGAGCAAGTCCCATGGATATCAAGCTAGTCTTTCGAAGGTAGAGTAGAACAAACAGGCAGACGAAAATTATACAAATTGAATTTTATTACGGTATAACTTTAATATACTGGAGAAGGATGGAAAAAAAAAAAGCTGGACGGAAAGGGTAACAAACGAAGTCGCGCTCAAAAGAGTCAAAGAATCAAGAATTCTGCTGGAATCAGTCGAGAATAGTAGAGGAAAGATGATTTGCCACCTTATACGACATGATAGCTTCTTTAGAAACATCTTAGAAGGAAAGGTAGAGGGGAAGAGAGGAAGAGGAAGACCAAGATTAACATACATGGGTCAGATCAAAGAAAAAATTTCTCTCATGACGTATAAGGAGGTCAAGGAGGTTGCGCTGGACAGAAGCGAATGGAGGGGACTTCATCAGAGACGCCGACAAGCGCCCAGCTCTTAAATTTGCGATGATGATACTTTAATATGCATTTAAACAAGAAACTGTTATTTTGATATTAAAGAACATTATTTGGGCGCATTGGGTAAGTGGATCTTAGTCGTAAACAAAAGTTAGACACGATAATATGTTTCCTTCAACGGTTAATTTGAAGATTGCAATATACTGAAGATTTCAGTTTACCGGGATCGCAGTTTCAATACGAATGCTTTCGCATTCTCTCGAATGTTCCAGACGCGAGAAAGCTGCTAATTAAGTCATTATGAAGTCACCAAAATTTACGTGATATGTAACGTACATAATATATGCATTGTCTTAATAGAGACTTGAGTTTGAGTTGAGAGATTTGGTTTCCTTTGAATACAAAAAATATATTACGAGCATTTTTTGTGAGGGAGTGTGTGTGCATATGGAAATAAAGAGATATTCACATTTGTTTAACAGTAGAATCACCTATGTTCGTCATACCTAATGACAGAATTCTGCCTAGTTTGACCCTAAACTAGGCAGATATACACTTATTATTGATATTACATTACATTGATATTTATTAAGAGCCGTGGTGGCCGAGTGGTTCGAGCAGTTGCCTGCGACGCAAAGGTCGCAAGTTCGAATCCCGACTGAACCAATGAGTTTTTCTGAACTTAAGTACAGTGATTAGTCACACCACGAGCTTTACGGTGAAGGAAAACATCGTGAGGAAACCTGCATACGTCTGAGAAGAAATTCAAAGGCGTATGTATAGTCGTGCTTGAGTAACGGCGATGGACTCGCCATCTGTCACGTTGGCACCTAATATACCTCTGGCGGAAAGTGGGTGTGTGGGTATTACCCATACACCTCTGCCTACCCCTTCGGGGACCCTTGTGGGAAGGCGTGAGGATATTTATTTTATTTTATTGATATTACACTTAGATATATACTTTGGATAATCTCTTAAATTCAATTATTTTTATGATGAACGTCTGGTAGAGGTCAGGGTTCCTAGTCGTAAAACTCGGTCGGTAGCGCATTCAATTCCCGCCGGGGGCAGATATTTGTGCGATAAACACGATCATGCGTAGGTACTATATTTTTGGATTTCCTCTGCATTTATTTTAAGCATATTATCAAGTTTCCATAGTGACAAGCTTTACTTAGTCTGAAGCAAAGTACATTCGTGTGTAATTCTTTCAAAAGTATTATTGAAAAAAAAATCTTAGTAGAATAGTTTGGAAGACTGCACGCATACTCTGTTGGTAAATCCTTTTGTCCACCAACGTGTAACATACTGAATGATAACGGTTCTTCGATGGAACACTGCTGATTCGATACACACGTAACAAATTATCAATTCGTTGGACCTTAACTGATACTATAAAACTTTCCAATGTAATAGATGCATATTGGCTAACGTAAGTGTATTCTAACGTTCAAATATGGATAACATCGCATCAACTGTTATAAGATAATTGTTGTTTAAACATATGTACGACTAGCTACGTCCCGCTACATGTTGCTTGCGAATAATTAATACCTTAATAGTATAATAATAATAATATAGCCTTACGCCTTCCCACAAAGGTCAAGGGTGTATAGGTAATACCCACACACCCACTTTCCGTCAGAGGTATATTAGGTGCCAACGTGACAGATGGCGAGTCCATCGCCGTTACTCCAGCACGACTATACATAATTGATAATTTGAATAGTAGCTACCTTAAAATACCTTTAACCAACACACACGTTAACCTAGTCAAAACTTAGCACAATACCTTTAACCAACACACACGTTAACCTAGTCAAAACTTAGCACAGCCTAAACTGAGGGGTCTGACAATGATATATTGAAATATATATATATATATATATATATATATATATATATAGTCAGATTAATATATGTACATATTTAAAATAAGACATCCGAAACTAAGATACAAATATTCGTGTTCCTCAGCGGAAGTCGATCACTCAAGTTTCGTAGTAAGGAGCTATGTCCACTAGACATGGCCACGTTCATGTAACGCATGTGCGTTAAACAAACATGCAAACACACACACAACATTTTATACATTTATATAAATAATCATGCCGATTCCCTAACAGGGTATGCAGACAGAATAAAGCGCCAGTTTTCTCTAGACTTATATACATACTCGCCGATTTCGTAATATGTATAATATATAATATTAATATATCCTCACGCCTTCCCACAAGGGTCCCCGAAGGGGTAGGTAGAGGTGTATAGGTAATACCCACACACCCACTTTCCGCCAGAGGTATATTAGGTGCCAGCGTGACAGATGGCGAGTCCATCGCCGTTACTCAAGCACGACTATTACATACGTCTTTTGAATTTCTTCTCAGACGTATGCAGGTGCCCTCTCGATGTTTTCCTTCACCGTAAAGCTCGTGGTGTGATTAATCATATACCAGTGTAATTATCAAATTAAAAACATTTTGGCAGTTTTTATATATATATAATATATGTTTATATATATATATATATATATATATATATATATATATATATTATATATAAAAACATTTTGGAACTTAAAATGACAAATGAATTCAGTACAAGAAATACTGTGATGTATAAATAGTAGAAAAATGACCCAAATGTGTTTCCCGAGCGTGCCAAGAAAATTCATAGCGGTTAGTAGATTTTATGATTTCCTCAGTTATAGTCATAATGGTCCTTATTGTAAGATATATTTTGTCCGGTATATGGTTATCATAAAATCTACACGGCACAGCCGTGGTTGTCGTATGATTTGAGTAGTCACCTGAAGGCTGCGGGTTCGAACTAATGCGGAATAAATATTTCAATGAGTTGTTCTTTTTTATAGTTGTCTCTCGCAGCGTGATTTCTGGGAACTTTTTACAGCTTACAAGGTTAAGGGAACCCTCTGTAGGCTTCGGACCTTAGTTTAAATCGTTGTCAGTTTATGAGCTGAGCTGAGACCGATCATGACTTACGCGTGGGTTGTGTTCGCACAATCCAAAAAGTCTGTACTCCACCCCCTTCAAGTGCTCCAAAGCCGGTTCCTCCGGAGAGCCACAGGTGCCCCGTGGTACATGAGAAACAGTCAACTTCACGTTGACCTAAAAGTCCCTACAATCAAACAGTTTATGAAGAAACTGTCGAAACGTCATTTCGATTCTGCTGAAAAACATCTCAACCCCCTCGTAGTATCGGCCGCCCGATACACTCCGTCATGCCGTCATCGAACTGTGTTCCTTAGTATTAAAGTGCCTGGCTGGAGGCCTAGGCTGGAACCACTCAAGCAATGCAGCAGAAATTATTTATCATATAATAATATGTACATAAAAAAAAATTACTGGCCCTCAGGTAAGAGATTGGCTGAATATCATCACGTTATTTTTGAGGAAGTGGGTGAAGTACGGCACAACATTTGCATAGCTTTTATAGAAGTGAAGGTAGTATAGTATGTAAAATACGAAATTGGTTGTGTAATGCGGCCTTTGAGGCAATAATTGTTGATTCTCCCCAAAAATGGTAATAGGACCAACTACATATTGACCTTAGATTTATGACGAGTGACGAGAACCTTTCATATTTAAACCAAAATAAAAATAGGCGGGTCTGTCCTAAGCGACATCTACGCCGGTCGTGAGTGGAATATGTATTATTGTAGATTTTATTTATTTCGCTGCGTGGTTTAAGTCGTATTGTCAATAATGCTTCTGATCAAATTACATCGTCATATCATCATCTTCATCTTTATTTAGGTTGTAAATTCTTCACGACAACCCAAAAGGGATGACGATGGCAGAGGCAAAGATCCTGAAAAAGCTATTATTATATTACCGTGAATTAATGAGTCAAAATTTGCAAATTTTGACTCAAACATTTACAATACCAATACGATAAAACATACAAATTTGCGGAAGCGCAAACCAACAACTTTTACTAAAATCTCAAGTATATGCCGCATTTCATTTTATGAATACAAGTTGACTTCTGGATGACGTAATATGATAACAAAACAGTAAATATTTGATATGGAGCCATTAACCACGCGGCGCGATAGCGTGTGACAAGTTCACATAAATGAAAACGGGACAAAGATAGCTAAGTATACTCGCATATGACAGTAAAGGAATGCTGGATGACAATTTGTGACTCTCATCTTTCTGGTCCTCGTTTATATTATAAAAAAGGACAAATTTGGTTGTTTATAAGTTTTATGATCGTTGGCAACGGATAAACTCGAAACATATTTAACTGAATTCGTTCCCCTGTTATTCTGGGGTAATGTGAACAACATTTTATAAAAAATGCCTACCTCTTCGAGGATACTTATGGGAAGGCGTAACGTATATACAAAAATATAATATATTATCCCGTCATAAATATCATCAAACCTAATTTAACGTCGATGAAACTGCTTGGCACCTTTCTACCAATTGTCTATTATTTACTCTTACTCTTCTCTCTCTCTCTCTTTTATCTTCTCGATCTCTCTCTTATCTTACTATTTTTTACTCTATTTCTACCAATGAAGGTCAGGTAAAAGGAGGTATCGTTGGATGCTTACAGGATATCTCGAAATTCCCAATTTCATAACTTCGTCAATTTAAATCTTTGTTGCTGAAAATTCTATATATATACCATTCTGTGATGAACATTATTATTTGTGCCTTAGACTAGGATGAGCCGGCAACTCCTGCAGCCAAAGAAGCTCTGTCACTTGTCACTTGTCACTACTGCAGGTCTAGTCGTAGAGGCCGAGAGAGGACTATGTATGCTGGGCAAGTTCATAGCTCCGAAAATGCGTCCCAGGCGATGCAGTACTTGTGGAGTGGAGTCTAAGATGTTCTATTTTCTTATGCCTATACCTACCTATACATCTATACCAAGCTGCCTGATTCCCATCGTACAAGCTTCGCTAGTTTGGGAATAGATCAAAGTGAGGAATATTATTTCCAATTGGATTGTTTCAATATAAAGGTAATTTCCTGTATCTTCACTGCATTGTAATTAATTGAGGCTGAAGTCATTAAAAATATCCTGTCACTTGTATTGAACGACTTTTTGTTATAATTATGGTTTGTGATAAGGTCAGAGCGAGGTCATTCGAAAGTCCCTTTTCCACTTGATTAATATTGAATTGATTCCAATCCAATTTACTCAATTTCTGTGTGTATTGATTTCAGAATTGGTATGACATACTTATTCTAATATCAATGGAAAATACTTTTGAGTGGAAAATTCACGTACACGTCAGAGGGCCAATACCTATCGATTACCAATGAATAGGTATTTTGCTTAGTATAATATAATATTATAATCAAATGTTTTAGGACGCTAATGTTCAATGCCTGTAAAATTCATTGGTATTTTTTTTTAACGAACAAACAGAAAACACACCTTTCCTATAATTTAGCATATTTTACGGCGAAATGGTGAAAGATTGTTTAAAATCGGTCGAGTAATTTTTGAGTTACCTATATTGTAATATTAGCTCAGATTATTTCCAAAATGAGGCCTCATGATATATTATGAAAAAATAACGTAATTGTTGAAACTACAATTTCGTTCCAGATTAAATTTCAAGGAACACAATCGAATTATATAACAAAGATGTTCATATAAATATATGCACTTTCGCTAAAACACTACATCGGGGCACAGAGCGAACAGGGGAAAGACAACCGCGGAAGGTTATCAGTCCTGATAAGAGCCCATCCATCACTCGACAGGCGTCTGTAGGAGTACTCTGGGGCGCCGGAGAATATGGAAGATTTCCAACAATAGCATCTATCAAAGATTCTCACCGTCTGAGGTCTTTACTGTGAAAATTAAGTTTTTTGCATAGTACTTTGCATACTTACTCAATAATAAAGAACATTTTTCACCTTTTGGGAATTTGAATGAAAAAACGAAAGTTTGTTGACAGTTACCCAAAAAAGCAAATTTTTACGGTTAGAACTATAAAATTATCAATATATTTTAAGTCCAATCCCACGAAAGGATTACAGACTGAGAGTACAACATAGGTACATTTGTTTTTCAAGATGGGTGCGTAAAACATCCTGCAGATTTGGCAACGAGCGATACCCTTGGTATTGCAGGCGGTATTATAGGCGGCGGCGCTTGTAGGCCTACGTGTAAAAAAGGATGCAATTACAAGTAAATAAGATTAAAAGTGACTGTGTAACATTGAATTCACTTCTACACTAACAATGTGCCCTTGTAGTACATGTTGGCGCAAGGGACAGAACAAGCAAAAATGTGTTATGCTTACGGTCTTATAATTTGTTCAAAACCATACAATTATATCTGATATGAAGATATAAGGATAATATTCTAGTGAATTCTGGCTTGAAATCAAACCTTCATTCAGAATCCACGGTTTCTAGTTGCTAATTGAAATCTGAGTATCATTAGTGCATGAAGACGCCCACGGCAATTCTGTAGAATCAGATATAAGATAGACCCAAAATACGATTTGTACATTTGAATACAAACATATTTGCGTAGTTAAATCACTCGAACTACGTTCCTTCCAATAAAGGCACCGTCAAATGTGCGATTTGACCCTCACGGGGTAAGCACAGCGAGTACAGCACCAGTTCTTTCTAGACTTACCGACCCTGACAAAGTAATAGAAATGTTGTACCTAGCTTTTTTTCATAAGTAACATCTTAAGTATATAACCACTGTAAAATATAACAAAATTGAATTGATAACATCATTGTTGATTCCATGCGACCGTCTGGTTTAAGCAGTAACCTACAAAGTATAGAAAAACTTTGACTTCTTCTTAAGTCTACTTTATCTATGTTTAGAAAAATTCTTCCAAAAATCCAGTGCAAAATTTATTACAGTTCGTGTTCTACGCTGAAGAAAACTTCGGAAAGAAATTTACGTCCCCTGTTTATGAAGTAATTCTAAGAGTAGTATGTGAGGCGTGAAAGAGAAAGGGCTACAGATTCGGTATCTGTCTCCGAAGTCTGATATCTGGTAAAGTAGCAAAAAAGTTAAGGCAATATACCATTCTCGCTCCGGCCGCCGTACCGAGCAGACGTGTGCTCCCACCGCTCCCGCGCTCTGCGCCCGTTACGACCGGCAGAAGCCACACCCGCCGCTACGCAAATCGCCACGAGTTAGCTAGCCGCTGCGCACCGCACGTGGTGATTGTTGGTCGCCTTTTTCAAGGCAACAACAATCACAATTCTTGTTTCTCGACAATAATATTTGTCCCCTTCTGGGAAAATCCACAGTTTCGTGGTCACTCGGTGGAAACCAAACGGTGCCAACGAAACCGAGTGGGGCGCTGCCCCGTTGCGCTCTTAGCCTTGCCCCTTCAGGGTAAGGCTACAAACGGACGGGACCAGGTTCACCGGCCTTGGGGTCTACCCTAGTCGCGCCTGGTTATCACCCACCACCCACCCTACCTATCCCTTACCTCCTACCCTCCGGTGTTAGTTTGGGCACTGTCCACGGACTAGTGCTCTCTACACCGGAACTGTCAGGGACCCGCTGCACAATAAGACTGGCAGCGGGAATACAAGCTTAGGGCTCACACCATAGGCACACTCACCTCCCTGTCTACACCCGACAGGGAGGGTTCAGTACACACCCCCGGGTCAACCCCCCGGGGATCGGGTCCCTAACGTTTAAGTCACCAGGGGTTTCTTTACGTGTTTCTTCCCCTGGGCGACCGCGCCCCGAAACACGTTTCCCTTACCGCCTTGCCCTCCCACGTCTGCATCCACCATGTCCACAAGTGTTGACCCCCAAGCCTCACTGGCTTTTCTCGCGCGGCTCTTAGACGCCGTGCCCACCCTCCGACGTCAATATGACGAGTACACCCGCGATATAAACGCGGGTACCCCTACCGCCGAGGCGACTGCAGCGCTGGACAAGAGCGCAATCATAGCCGTCACTAACGAGGCCAATAAGTCTCAAGACTCCCCCTTGTCCCCCGAATCTGTCATTGTGGACTCCGAAATGGAGTCATTACAATCCGAGTCGTCCGAGGGCTCCTCGGACGAATTTACGCCCGTCACGGGCTCCAAGAAGCGCGCCAGACGCGCAAAAAAGAAGGAGGCTTCAACCTCACCTTCTCCCCCCACTAAAGCCCCCAAGACCGTGCCCGTGCCCTCCGCACAGTCCTCCACGGTAGCCCCCTCCCCGGCACCCCCCTCTCTCACCCCCCAGGCCTCTCCGGAAGCCGAAGCCACTCAGGCTAGCCGGCTTTCCCCCGTCCCGCGACCCACGCGGCCCTCCTCGACGAAGGAGCGCTCGTGTCCCCCTATTTTCGTCCACACAAAGGCCAAGTGGACGGAAATCTCCGGTTGGTGCCAAACCAACCGCATAAATTTCACTCGCGCTACTGCCACAGCCGAAGGCATTAAGGTGCATCTCCCAAACTCGACCGAGTTCCGAGCCTTCACGAAGCTCCTGCAGGCCAGAAGTGTGGAATACCACACTTATGATCTGCCGGAGGACCGATTACTCCGGGTCGTCATCCGCGGCGTCCCTTGCGAAATCGACACAGAGTCGATCAAAGAAGACCTCAAGGCTCAGAATGTCGCAGTGAAGGAAGTGCACCGCATGCACCGACAAAATGCCGGAGAGGCATTTAACATGGTCCTCGCCATCTGCGAGAACTCCGCCGACGGTAAAGCCGTCTTCAAAATAAAAACCATATGCCACCTGTCTGGCATAAGGGTTGAAACCCCCCACAAGGGTGGCCCTATAGGGCAGTGTCACAACTGCCAACTATACGGTCATGCATCGCGTAACTGTAACGCAAAACCCAGGTGCGTCAAGTGCCTGGGTGATCATGGGACGAGCGATTGCTCTCGCCCTAAGGACCGCACTCTCGCCGACTCACCTCCGAGCTGCGTGCTATGCCGCCAGGAAGGCCACCCGGCCAATTACAGGGGCTGCCCTAAAGCCCCCAAACCCAGACCAGTCGTGGTAAAGAGGGCAGCGGCCCGCGAATGGCGTAACGCCCCCCCCGCGCAACCCGCCCCACCTCGACCTTCCCCGTGGAGGGTCCTCCCTCCGAGGGACTTTCCACCCCTCCCACAAGCGTCCCCACCTGTCCCCTCAGCGGCCCCGAGCCCGCAGATTACACCTCTGCCGTCGCTCTCCACCGCCAAACCTCAACAGCCCCAGGCTGCTACTCCCCCGCGCAGACCCCAGGTGGTCCAGCCCACTTCCTCCCCTTCCGAAACCTCCGCCAACATGGCATTCCTGGCGGACCTTTTCTCCACCGTCAACCTCACAAGGGTTAACGAGATGGCACGAAGCCTCAGGGCCGTCCGAAAGGACCCTCTGGCCCTCCTCAAGGTGCTCGGCGACTACGCCGATGTATCAGAGTCCCTGGCTACCTTCTCGTCCAACCAATAATGGACTCAAACGTAAACAGCAGAGTCAAACCCCGATCGCTTTCAATTGGCTACTTTAATGCCAACGGCATTCACAGCCAAAAGGAAGAGATCGCCGCGTTCCTCCGCGACAATAATATCGACGTTTTCTTAGTGCAGGAAACCTTCCTGAAACCATCACACCGAGACCCTAGAATTGCAAACTACTGCGTAGTTCGCAATGATAGATCTCGATCCGCCCTCGGCGGTACTTTGATCTATTACAAGAGGTCCCTGCACTGTATCCCAATCCAACCACCAACCCTCTCCCACATAGAGACCTCGATCTGTCGATTAGGAATGACCGGCCATCAGCCGATCACGATAGTCTCTGCATACTGTTCCCCTGTTAACTCGACGGCCGATATCAAAGCTGATATCAAAGCTCTCATCAATCTCAGTAGCTCAGTTATTATCGCGGGTGACCTGAATGCCAAGAGCGATGCTTGGAACAGCCACTCACGAAATAACAGAGGACGCCAATTGGAGGACCTCAGCGGGCTCCTCCAATTCGACGTCATTGCGCCTATGCACCCCACCCACTATCCCGAGAATATCAACCACCGACCGGACGTACTAGACATTGCGATCCTCAAGAATGTAAACCTCCGTTTGCACTCGTTGAGGTCGCACGACGAGTTAGATTCCGACCACCGACCTGTGACCTTAGCGCTCTCCCCCCGACTAGGCCCCCCGGACTCAGGTCAGTCCCCACCTCAGAAAAAGATAACAGACTGGAGAAAACTGGAGGAACTCCTCAAGTCCTCTTCATCTGTTCACTTAGATAGTATCCCGCCCCTCATAGAGTCGGCAGCCGACACTCAAAAGGCGGTCGATTCCCTCACAGCTCACGTACAGTCAGCCGTGGACGCCTGTTCTCGACAAGTTCCGGTGATGGAAGACCATCGCTGGAAACTTCCCGACGACGTGCGTGAACTGGTGACGGAAAAGAACGCCGCCCTCCGAGCGCATAGAGCTCACCCGACTGAAGCGAACCGCACCTTTCTGAGGTCACTCCAGCGCAAGCTGAGATACCGCATGAAAGACCTGCGAGACGCTCGCTGGAACAAGTTCCTAGGGGAACTTGAACCGAGTCACTTGGCCTTTTGGCATCTCCAACGAAAACTTAAATCAGATAAAATCTCGTCCATGCCTCCACTCTCTCGTCCAAATCAAGGGCCCGCCTTTGACGACGACGAGAAGTCCGAGTGCCTGGCCGACAGTCTCGAGGCTCAATGTACGCCCAGCACCTTGCCGGTAGATCCGCGCCATCTCGATAAGGTGGATGCCGAGGTCGAAAGCAAACTATCTCTCCCACCCTCCGAAGACCCAGACCACCCCATCGCCCCAATCACGGTCGACGAAGTCCGGAAAGTGATCAAGGATCTCCACCCCAGGAAAGCCCCAGGTCCCGACGGGATCGCTAATAGAGTTATCAAACTCTTCTCACCTTATCTCATAGTTTTGCTCACTGCCATCTTCAATGCCGCACTGAGCAACAACTTTTTCCCCCAATCCTGGAAAAGTGCAACAGTCATAGGTATTCCCAAGCCAGGGAAACCCAAGACCGAAGCCTCCAGTTATCGCCCTATTAGTCTCCTCAATGTCCTTGGCAAGATTTACGAGAGACTTATCTACAATAGACTAAAGAGTTTTGCAGACTCTAAGAAAGTCATACCTGACCAGCAATTCGGTTTTCGAACCAAACACTCCTGTATCCAACAAGTCCACCGTATAGTGGAAGACGTCAGTAGCGGCTTTCAACTCGGTTATACCACGGGTATGCTCCTCTTCGACGTGGCGAAGGCATTCGACAAGGTCTGGCACAACGGCTTAATATACAAGCTGTACCAGTTGGGCGTGCCGGACCGTCTAGTACGCATAGTACGGGACTTTTTGTCGAACCGCTCCTTCCGCTACAGAGTCGAGGGCACACTCTCTTCCCCCCATCCCATACGAGCAGGAGTCCCGCAAGGCTCAGTGCTCTCGCCACTCCTATTCACGCTTTACACTAGCGACATTCCCCTCCATAGACGAGTTAAAAGCGCTCTATTCGCCGATGATACGGCCATCTACTACAAGGGTAGAACTCCCGAGGGAATTCACGACAACCTCCAATCCGCAGTCACAGCCCTAGGGCGGTGGTTCCGGAAGTGGAGAATTGAAGTGAACCCCACCAAAAGCGCAGCCATTCTATTCTGGAAAGGCCTCGAACGCCCACGGGTAGCCCCCATCACCCTCTTCGGCAAACCCATTCCATGGGAAGAAAAAGCCAAATACCTGGGTGTGATCCTCGATCAACGCCTTTCTTTCCGTCACCACGTAAAGGCGGTACGCGCGCGAGCCGCCTTCGCGCTCGGTAGACTTCACAGCATGTTGAATGCACGAAGTAAACTCTCATTGAAATCTAAGGTGAGGATTTACACGACGTGCATTCGACCAATCATGACATATGCGGGTGTAGTGTTCGCACACACTAGCAAGTCAACACTTAACCCCCTGCAAGTGCTCCAAAGCCGGTTTCTCCGGAGAGCCACAGGTGCCCCGTGGTACATGCGTAATAGTCAACTCCACGTTGACCTCAAAGTCCCCACTATAAAACAGTTTTTGAAAAAACTGTCCAAACGTCATTTCGATTCTGCTGTAAATCACCCCAACCCCCTCGTCGTATCGGCCGCCCGATACACTCCTTCCCTTATCTCGAAAATAAGGCGTCCAAGACATGCCGTCATCGAACCGGATGACGACATCACGGTCCTCCAGGTCGCCCGACAAAAACATACCAACACTACACACAACCGACCACTGTTCCGTCCTCGCCGGCGAGGCTCGACGCGAATAAGCCGTAATGTTTCCCCCCGACCTCCGCCGCAAACGCCGGCCCGCGCCGAGCCAGACGCGCAAATCCCGCCCCCAAACAATATTTAAATAAAATTACCAGTCCAGCCCAGCTCCCTTGCTCGCGATCCAGCAACGCCCTAAGCCGAGGTTCGTACCCCACAGGGGGTGCCCTTAGCTGTGTTGCTTAAAAATAAAGTGCCTGGCTGGAGGCCTAGGTCTCGCCATTGACCGGTTAAGTAGCAAAAGTTCCCGGAACTCACGCTACGAGAGACAATACAAAAAAAAAAAAAAAAAAAAAAGGCAATATACCTTTAATTTTTAATACAATGATTTAGAATTGTTGAATAAAGAACATAAAATAAACAAAGATTTCTTAGTACAATTCTATAGGAACTGAGCGAGATAGTGCAGGTTATGCAACCAACTCGTGACTCTTATTACGCGCCTCACGATCAATATACGTAGTAAGTCATCGCATCGTTAAGTCAACAAATGTAACCTTTACGATAATGATGATAGAGCTGTAAATGCAGCGGCAGTTACTCGTACAACTAAAATACTTTTTTCTAGCGTAGGTAATCGTAAGTTATCACACTGTTGGCGCTTCGAATGTTCCATTGACCCATCGTCCAATATATCGACTCTTTAGTTTTTAACATAGCGTAACCTTTAACCTACATTAGCATTTTTATTTGAATTGCAAATCTTTGGCGGAATATTTAAAATTGTTTGTCCAAATCCTGTCTCACTCCATTTATGTTATTAGGTAATCGTGCAAACGGAAGACTTTTCAGTAGATTCAGAATTGAAATATTCAGTTCAATAACAGAACACATTTTCAAGTCTGCGGTAGAAATAAGATTCTAATGTGAATTTCAGATGTGTTATGTTTATGTTTGCTTGTATTAGCAACCGATGGTAATAAACAAGGCAGTACTAATAAATAAAAACAAGAAAACAGTTAAACGGGTACAAATACACAGGCGGACCATTGGGTTGAGCCGCACACCAGCAAAAAAACCTAATCGTACAGGCTCAGACTCACGCAGGAGCAAAAACATCGCAGATGTGCTCACACGCATCGATGTCGGGTAAAAACCGACCGGCGCGGCTTGATCTCACCCCTGAGCAGCTTTACTCGCTATCAGGTTCTTTAGTATCTCCTTAATTCCTTTCATCTCGTGTCCCTTTATCCAAAAGTGAACAATTCTCGGAAAAATACTTTTAAATAAGATATCTAAGAATTATGATGTTTAAAAATTAATTTTCCAGATTTGCCATTTGGTAGAAAAATAAATGTACCTGTCTCTTTTGAACTTTAGTCTCTATCAGTTTAGAAAATCGAGCTTTCACTTTGAACTTATAATGAATGAATAAACTTTTATGATCCATCTGTCGATAGATATACTAATGTATAGTTATATTTACCACTTTTTTCCTGATCTTCGGAAAGGTTTCGGCTTTTATTTATCTTTTAGATGTCCTGTTTACTATCACTACAATGTTAGCAGCAGTTTTTTTACAGAAACGTATTTAAGTCTTTATTGTAAGTAGTAACTCGTTTTTAATTACATTTAAGTTGTTACATATTTTGATCATACTCAAGGCGGCTTGGCGTCGCCTGCTATCATATTAACGCGACGTCATTAAAATAAATACTATAAAGTATGATACAAATAACGTTGATAATATTTTAATTGCATGTAGCTCTTTTATTGTGTATTTTCCCCTTAATAAAACATTAATGCAGGTTACTAATGCAAATATTTTTTTTTATATACATATAAGTATATATTTAACACTTTGTGTGTGTTTTTTTATTTTAAACAGGCGTGTGGGACAGTTTATTTCAACGATATGACAGGATCTGAATCAAAATTAATTATATTATATTAGGTACATATATGATATTTATTGCAACATTTCCACACTGAAATTCAAACTAAAAATAACTGTTTCAAGCGTTACCCCGAAAGACCTACTTTTGAGCCAAATTGGAAATTATTGAGTAATCATCCTATGAATTCTGATGATTGTAACTTTAGAATAGAAATGCACTTTGACAAGTGAATTTCAAGTTAGTTTCCAATAGGAAAAAATTCAATAATTTCATACCTAGTAGGCAACACACAAACTATTCAGCACGTATAGAAAAAAGTGAGCTCATTACGGTTCTGTTTATTTCCAATTTAAAGTACGCAACCCTAAAAACAAGCTAGACATCTAACCTGCGTTATTTCGCTGGAAACATAAGTGAAACCAGTTTTATCTGAATTTATGTAAAATGTCATGTACGAAGGTCGACAGTACGAGGAACCATCAACGTGTGGAGACTTCCGATACAACGTAGCATCGGTTGTTTAAAATAATTTTCCGTGAGATTCAATTACAAGTTTTTTTTAAGTTCATCTTAGATTTTTATTAATGTTTCATAAAACTATATGTATATGTATACTACTATGTATCCTTTTTGATACTTCGTTCCCTGTGCTTCCAACACAATGTAACAATCCTCCTCCCTCCCCAAGGAGCTCATTACTGGAAACCTTAATCACCGCGTAGGAACACAACACAAAAAATTGTGTTATTTGGCTACGGACTTCTATAAGGTGGAGGTCCTGCCCCAGTCGGGCAGCTCCGAATTCGAACGGGAAACCCGTTATGCCCTACCTCTCTTAGTTTACAGAGTGACAGTCGTGACTTAATTAAGTGCCAATTACTTGCCAATCCAGTTTTATCTCATTGAATGAACGCTACTATTATGAAATAAAATAGTAGGTAGCATGCACGATCCAGCCAATGTGTAATGGAAGATATTACCATAAATCTGCAGCATGTTCGCCAATGATCAGAGTCAAAGAGCTGTAGGGCAGGTCATGGCTGAATGCGTAAGTACAAATGGATGTGTAAACGATAACATTATCACCGTTCCACTGGTTGGTGCCACAAGCAAAGGCGATACTGCGAATATAAAGTTTAACTGGGTAAATTAAACTTTAATTCGCATTTGCTTTTAGTTTTGTAATTGTGAAAGTCTACTTTGGAAGTCAGTTTTCAAAAAGTATGGTGTGTTTTTATTATTTAACTGCCACTCAAGAATGTCATAAACGTTCAATGTATATATATCTCTCTCTACAATAACAAAATTGCCATATTTGTCTGCAATAGCGTCTAGCCACCGTTGAAGTACCAGGCTAGCAGCGGATTGTGGCGGTGTCACGTTACGCGGTGGCTGTTGACACCAGCGCCTGATTAATATTTATGATACGACTGAGCATCTCGCATGGCCGGTTCGCTCGCTCGATGCGAATAATCGTCGTCTCACTCCTACACACGGAACGCTAGTGATACAGATAGAGCACGCAAACGCAACACATATGGCAACAGCTCTTTCAATTCGAATGTGCGTAAGTGCGAATGAGAATCCCAAATCTTAATTTTTGTTAAGATTCGTTTTTGCTTCAAGTTTTTGAATACAAATGAGTGATGACCTTGTGAATAATGTGAAATAAAAGGTTTTGCGTTATTTCAAAATGAACATTTAGATATACATTTTAAAATTAATGTAGTATTTGTTTTGTTTTCCACTCCATTGTAGTCCTGTTAGAATCTTATTAGAAATAATCGGTACAGCAGGATTAAAAGTTTGTAGTAGAGCGACTAGTACATGTTGATTTGTGTCAGGCCCACTGACCACTTGATTGCAAATCGCAAGACATGAGTATGTGGAACGAGGCGTGGGACCGCCGCCTCGAACCTGACCGTATCGAGGTATCCTAACCGGACAGACCCGACTTGAAAAAAAAAAACGCATCGGTTAAGAGGAAAGCCGACCGGTAGAAATAACAACTACTTAAAGAATGATTACTCGGTCAAATTATTTGCTATCAGGATTAAATATCCAATACGGTTATCTTCAGTATGTCGGTCACGCATTACTGACCGGCAAAGTCATTTGAATTGCTCTTTGTATGTTTAATTAGTCATTTAAACGTTGTCACTTGGCATTAATTGAAACGCATCCAAAACTTTTCTGTTCTTTTCTTTGGTCAGTGTAGCCAATGTAAATTTAATACTGAATTAAATTAATTTAAATAATATTCTTTCGATAACTTCCAGCAACTGAGGGCATTTCCCTCACTCAGTTTCCTCTTCACGTGAGTCTCACATTGACTGTATTATCATTGTACGCGACATCATTATCGGTGCTTGTCTATTCATTTTCCATAAACTTAGGCACTTCCAGTGTATCACCGCCCGGTCGCGAGTCTTCCTTTCAAGGTCAAGTTATCGTGATACCGTCAACCCATGAACCATGCCAAGGTTAGCCGCACCAGTATACACATTGTAAGCAGTAGTAACGCAGACTTTATCCTTTAAAGTGACGACTTTAAACGCTAGACCGTTCGTCTTACAGGAACTCGACAATCTCGACCGTCGCGCGCTTGGTCTTTATTGTTAATTTGCGACTGGTAGCGGAGCGCGGGCCGGACGCTCACTCTCGCTTTTAGGTAGCAATACCGCAGTATCGTCTCAAATTAAATTAGTTGCATGTTTACATTTTGTAAATAGCGCGCGTTCACGTGGCGCCGCCGAGAGATAAGCGTCCGGCGACTCGTCCGTCATCACTCACCGTGAGCTGTTAACATCCTCCGCGACTGGGATCGAGTTCCTCTGTCACACTGACACTCGTGCGAGATTTATAGCACTCACAAACGGCGCACTTAGTTCAGCGGCACACGCGAGGACTGCACGGCGCGACACCCACAACTAGAATGCGGGCGGAACGGGTCGTCGCGGGGTGCGGGGGGAGACCGACGGCGACACACGGCTCATACGAAGGCGCGGCGATGAGGACTGCGGGCGAGTGCGATAGTGCTCCCCCCCCATTGGTCGGAAACGGGATGACGTCACGCGAATCAACCAATTATGAGAAGGCGCCTAGTTCTTAACGTCGGCCGCTAGAGGCGCCGTGATCGAGGAAGTCGCCCGCCCTACAGAGCTTTCTTCAGCTAGGGCGTGTGCCGCGGGCGGCTGGCTCTCGGATGAAAATTTCAAACTACGGAAACGCAAAAAAATTCTAATAAGCTACTTAATATGAATACGTTGTAGTAAATATCCGTAGCTGGCTGGCTTTCAGGAGAGGATTGGCAGAACTTGTAGTAGGAAATTCTTGGTGATAATGGTAATGTTTGGGAAAATGCCAAAGAAGGTGCCAGATACTGGGTACTTTGAAACACCTTATCAACAACAGCTACTACTACCAAACAAAAATGCTTTATAAGCATTTTACGTTTAATTTAATTAAAGCCATTCTGAAAATGTTAATATGTAAATCAAAATCAAAAATAAAATCAAAATCAAAATATTTTTATTTCATATAGGCCCAGGAGGGCACTTACAAAACGTTGAAAAATGAGCACGGTTCGGGTTAGTCGCTTCCATGGAGAAGAACCGGCAAGAAACTCCATGGTTACTCTTTTCAAATCATTAGGCATATACAATAACAATATTTTTACGTTACAACAAATACAAGCAAATGAGACTCATAGGTATGCCAAATGTATGTTGATAGCTACTAATTTTTTTCCAAATTAACAATTTAAGAGCAACCCGTACGCTATTAGCGTGATTGAACCTTAGTTTGCAAAACATGACGAATGTCAAGAAAACATATTGCTCTTATAGAGGAACTGAACATGAATTATAATCTAGTTCAACGCGCTCTAGGTTCGCTTGATAAATATTAAAAGATACTCTTAATACGTACGTCGCTTTAAGGTGCATTATAATGAGGTAAAAGGGCAAATTATTATATATACAGTATGAATTTGGCTTTTATTAATCGGAGAAGTTAATCAGATTAAATAAATTGTACTACGAAGCCAGGATCATGTAATAATACAATAATTATACCTACTTGAAGTATCTTCAACCGTCGTAATTTCTCTTAGCAACTCATTTGTCGAAGATTCTTTAATTGCACATAACTGGTGCCTAATAGATAAGATATTAACAATATCTGGATATAATCATTATAAGATACATACATATGTACATATTGTCACACTAACTCCCTAGGTAGAGAGAGTAGAGCGCTAGTTATCTCTAGATACAGACCTCTTTCCTCAAACACATTCATCAGTCTCTTCATATATCCTATGATACATTATACATTAGTTCTCTTAAGAGCCTAACGTATTAATTCCTGGGTAAAATGAATAAAAGTTGAAACTTCAAAACTACGAGCTATAGAAGTTGTCATTGAATATAAACCATTAGTAAATGACATAACTTCGTTATGTCTTCGAACTTAAGATCCTGGATGTTAGAGCTAGCTGTAAACAAAACCTTTAGCGATACCCGGGGGACGACAGCTGTCTCCAAGCCTCTACCATTAAACACCCACATCGTTCATCACTTCCCAGTTCAAAACATACCTTATTACAAACAACTTAGAGTCGCAAGTCCTCTAAGCAGAAACCTGTTTCAGCAGAACCCCCTAAAATCAATTGAACTGAAAATGAACTTTACTCTGCTAGTCATAAAGATACAATTGGTGTTTGAAGACGATGTAGTTAGAAATAATTGTTTTGTAGATTTGTAAGAAAAAGTGATAGCAAAGAGGATTATATTTGAGTGTGATGATAGCTTGTCAGTTATATTTTGAATTGGATTTAATCTTGGTGAAATTGTTATTTTAGAAAGCGAGCCAAGAAGTAACTTAGGACAGCGTAATATATAGGAATGACATGATATAAATAAATTTTCAGCGATGGAATATTTTGTTAATTATAAAATAAGGGTACCTACGTAATTGATACAAATGTTCATACAAGTATGTATGTTATCAACCTCTAAAATCTCTAAAATACGATGAATATCTGGAAAAATAAATTAACTTTAGAGCTCGTGTTAAATTGTTTTGAAAATGGCCTTCAAATACGGTTTCATACATCAAGAATAACATTATGATTTTAAACTTTGCGATTTTAAACGATGCGTGAAAATATAGATTATATTTTAATACAGGAAAATTTCGAGCCGATAAAATTCTCTGAAAACATTAGAGCATGGTAAAGAAAGATCTGGTACTAAGTATTTTGGAGATCTTACACATCGCATAGCATGTTATGCTATGTACGTAGTTGTTTAGTTACAACCAGATACTATAGGCATCAGAGCCTGATGTTATAACTAAACTAGTATGGATTTAATAAAATTAACACTGACACACTATATCTCCACGACTTCACACACCAAAGAGGTATGCAGAGGTGTGTAAGTAGCGTCCACACACCCACTTTCAGCTGGAGATATATTTCTTAGGCTATCACCGTGACAGGTGGTGAGACCATCGCCGTTATTCAAGCACAACTATACATATGTCTTTTGAATTTCTTCTCAAGCATATGCAGGTTTCTTCTAGGTGTTTTCCTTCACAGTAAAGCTCGTGGTGTGGCTAATCACCGTATTTAAGTTTATAAAAACTCGTTGGTACAGTCGGGCTTCGAACTTGCTTTCTTTGTATTGCAGGCAACTTCTTGAACCCCTCGGCCAGGGCTTTTTGCACACACGGCGGTCACAGATGAAATTATTTTTACCAAATCGGTATCCTGCGGTCACGTGCCAAGAAGACTAGCAGCATTGCCACGCCGGATAGCAATGCCATTATAATTAAGTATTTTGTGTGAAGCCGCGGAGCCGAGTGGTTCGATCAGTTGCCTGCGACACAAAGATCGCAAGTTCGAATCCCGACTGTACCGATGAGTTTTTCTGAACAGTGTTAAGTACAGTGATTAGTCACATCACGAGCTTTACGGTGACGGAAAATATCGAGAGGAAACCTGCATATGTCTGAGAAGAAATTCAAGGGCGTATGTATAAACGTGCTTGAGTAACGGTAATGAACTCGCCATCTGTCACTTAGGCACCTAATATACCTCTGGCGTAAAGTGGGCGTGTGGGTATTACCTATACACCTCTGCCTACCCCTTCGGGGACCCTTGTGGGAAGGCGTTAAGATATTATTTTTATTATTTATTATTATAAAAAATGTTGTAGTTACATTCCCGAAGAAATGAATGGTAAACAATTAATATAATATGAAATTGATGGGAAATGAACACATGGACAATGCAAGGTGTGAATTATATAAAATTGGTTACGACAGTCTGTGTGTAATTACCTTACGTCACTCTACCTATAAGCGATTATTGCAAATTGATACCTTGACGAATAGCAATATATCAACCCAGTGTTTCGAATAATATGGTATAAACATGGAAAAGGTTGCACGGTGGAAATATGAGTAAATTGCCCACACAAAGAACTTATATTCTTACAAATGTCCCCAGGGTGTAATAGCAATGACAATATCTTTAGGTGTCAATCTCACAGAAGGTAAGTCTAACTCCGACTCTCAGTTAGTGCGTGATAAAACTCAATGAATTACTTCTCAAAACTATGCAGTTTTTAACGAGGTGTTCGTTCTCCATAAATTATGAGTGCGAATGATCGTAAATATTTTTGTTCCTCTTTTACCCAAAGGATAAAATCTAATACGTAGTAGAATTTGATACAGAAATAATGTATATAAACAGAGATAGATTAGAAGTAGAAAATTAAACATAAAATGTGTTATTACACTTGAAAAAAAAAAGATGCTGAAATAAAATCTACCTGTAAGATCAAATTTTCAGATCATCATTTCAGATCAGAATCAGTTAGTATATGTAAAATATATTCGTGAACATATTACTTGAATGCACGCAAGATTATTTTGATCTAAAACATATATTCACTTAAGAAGAAAAAAGTCGCCAGGAAATATAAACCAAATAAAAAAACAAATGAAAAACTTAAATTTGTGCTACCTATAGATAAATTAAACAGAACTCCTTTACGTCTAAAGAACCGAAACTTGTAGAAAATTTAATATTTGGTAGGTATAATTACGTACAAATGAACTTACCTAATAAAGGTACACCTCAGCACAAATTCAGTGACTCTTTTTCAATTATACACAACAGTTATTATCACAAGCACCAACAGTTCCAAGGTCTCGATAGTTTATATCAAAATATGTTTACAAGCCGGCGCGTGCGCTGAACAAACCAGCTTCATAGTAAAAGCAAGGAATCCATGAGGAGCATTGAGGAGGCTATTTTGGGACGGTTCCCCTCACGGCGCGAGCGCATTTCACGGGGAGATTTACACAGGAGAGTTTGATGTACTGAAAATATTTGCTGGATGCGTTCCTACACTTCCACGCCAATATTATAAAGGAGAAATCTTATATAAAGAAGTTTTGTAAAGTTGATTGTAATGAACAAACTTTACAATACAAAGTGACCGACTTAAACAACTGACATTTGCCACTGTGTCGGTTGCCTATCCTTTGCAAAGAATTTTGCAAACTTACAAATAATCAAAACTTATCTTTATATAGGTAATATTGGTGTAGATAAAAATAAAACTAGAGCAATATATGTAGATCAAATCGATCGGACTCTCAAGGACGGGAGCGTCAAGTACTGGAAACAGCCAGGATGTGTGAAGATACTGATGAATGTAGCTGAAGGGATAGCAAGTCTAGAGAAAACTGGCAAGTTAGGTAACACTATAATGTGACTAAATGACGGGCGACGGGCTCGCGGTCAGGTCAGTCAGCGCTCTCTAGATGTCGCATTTTGGCTCAGGAACAGTGTGCGTGATGTGGCTCAAGCCACTTATGGTTCAGCAAGGGTGCTAGTGCGGAGTTAGGGATCCCAGGGAAGTGGTAAAGCGAAATGCAGGTCAATGGTGCGCCCTGCAGGAGAACACAGGGCTCTCTTATATGCACAGAGGGGATTTAAGAAAGTGGAAACGTTACAGATCCCATATGTCCCTCCCTATAAGGGTGGACTGGACTGGACTAGATGGATGGGCATATATTGAAGGAATCCCCGTCGAAAAAAGTGAATAAGCGGATTGTGGTTGATTTTAGCATTTATGGCATATAAATGAAATAAAAAGTCTTTAACACGCATATACAATACTGGAGAATTAATCCTAATGATCCTAAAGTGCAGTAAACAAACAAAGATTCAGAATGTTCACTTCCAGTGTTAGATTTAAATCTGTGTTCTGCTGAAGGTAGGTAATCGTGCCCGGGTTCCGTTGCTTACGATCAACGATCTTGGCTTAATGCAAAAACAAAATACGTAACAAAATCTCTGGTTGAGATTTATTATGGCGTATGGCTGAAGCTGAGTGTTAAATTCTTAATCAGTTGCTTTCTTCCTCTTTACGGGTAATTCAATGTTTGCATGAAGCAATAACTATCGGTGTCCGGTTGAGATTTATTATGGCGTATGGCTGAAGCTGAGTGTTTAATTCTTAATCAGTTGCTTTCTTCATCTTTACGGGTAATTCAATGTTTGCCTGAAGCAATAACTATCGGCTAATTATGAATCCCTAGTCTACCGGTATCGAAGAGTTTCGGCGTTAGATAGGAGACTATTATATAGTTCATCGATCAGAAAGTTCACACAGATTCGTTCCTCACGGGGTGGGCAAGGAAAAATAACGCCATTCTACTCTAGGATTACAGAATCATTGTGTAGTAGTTACAACTCAAAGATTGCAAGTTCGAATCCCGACTGTACCAACTAGGTTTTCTGAACTTACGTGAAGATACACTTTATATTACGAGTAGTTATGAGGAACTTAATGGCGTCAGCGTTCTATAGAAACAACCATACGAGCATACACATTTGCTTAAGCCCCATATACAGTTAACAGCTACCGCAATTTCCGTTGCTACCCCCATCACGAATGTGTACTCAAATACGCAAACAATCGTCAGCAAAACGAAGCCGTAAACCAACTGTACGTGCTCAAACCGTTACACGACTGAATAATAAAAACTTGAAACTAATTACCACATCTTGAAACTTTGAGGAAGTGGATTTTAAATAGGTGGAGATTTCTGAAGCTGAGGCTTCTAGTTTAAACCTAGGTATTTAATGATGAGGTTTTGCCACCAACATTCATCATCACGCCCAGACCTTCACGGGGTTGGCAGAGAGGGGTAGAGTGATGAGAGATGTATACCGTACATATCTAGGTAGTAATATATAATTAAATATATATATATAACTATATCTATATATATATAAATGTTATGTTGGTTTGTGTACGCTTCAATAACTAAAAAGTTTTGCACCGATCGAGCTGAAATTTTAGCACGATATATAATCCGCATCAAGGATTGTTGTTATCTATTTTTTGCATCAGTCACCTATACACAGCGAAGCGTGGCAGGGTACAGCTAGTATTATTTATCTGTAACAGTATTCCGTACAGGATACACAAACTAATTTTCAGTCTAACTTCAGTGTCACGGATTCACGGATGACGTTATTAATCTTGTTGGCACCTAAAGAATCTCCGATAGGGTGTGAAAATATGCCTGCAGGGTCGTCCA
The DNA here is from genome assembly GCA_945859725.1 of Drepana falcataria. Lineage (NCBI taxonomy): Eukaryota > Metazoa > Arthropoda > Insecta > Lepidoptera > Drepanidae > Drepana > Drepana falcataria. Next base: position 10,965,988 of record OX243922.1, read on the forward strand.
TAGGCGGCGGTAACCCCTTACCATCAAGCGGGTCTCATTGGGCCTTACTTTAATATTGTACCCTAAGAAACGAAGCAGTAACCATTTATATATAGAGGGTAACGTAGGTTCACGTAGGTAAAACCGCAGTACACCACTACTAAAATACATAAGCTTCCTAAGGACTTAAACTCCCATGGTTGGAAAAAGTTGGAAAAAGCAATGAGGGAGAGATACCTTTGGGATAGCTAGTCTCCAGGCGGGCCATTCCTGTAGTCCTCGGTGATCGCTTACCATCAGGCGAACGGAATGTCTACACCTTCGTAGTAAAACATTGATTTGGCCGGCTGTTACTGTTACCTTAATTCGTAAATCAATGATATGATTTAACTTAAATCTAAAAGTACGGATATTGAATACGTAAATAGGTAGCAGCCGTATTTTGGGATAAATAATATAGAACCGTTGCAAAGGTAAACTAAACTGTGTCCTATATATTTTTTGTCACATTTTTTATGAAGCATCTCCACGATGCATATTGTTCAATGTGGTACGCATAATGTTAACCTTTCGCCTGTCCCACTGGAGTCTCCCACAAGGTGACTTCTTCAATGTCGTAGAGAGTTTAAAAGCTAAAGGAGACATTTAAATATCAACGCAATCCCGCATTAGAACATGATCTGTTTTTGTTTAGAATGGGTATGTCACTTACGACGTTGTAGTTTTCTAGTTTTTTGCCAAAGACCCACGTGGTGCAACACATGTGGATCTTCGTTGTCAGCTTCAATCCGGGAGACGGCAGATAATAAAATTTAGGGGAAACTTACCTTTTCAAAATGTACTTTAGATTTGCTTCAGTTAATTGCTTTATCTTTTGGGTACAGTCTATTTTGGATTTGATGAGTACAATATTAATTATTAAACATGTCAAATATTAATCAAAACAATTAAATTATTACATGGAGCAAAACTGTACGAAATATTATATTTAGTATTTAACAAAATTACAACATACACAATTTATTTACAATAACAACAATTAATAATATTTACAAAGAACAGTTGAAACTAACTACTTACAGATAAAATATTTGTCCCAAATCGGTATCCCGAGGCAACGTGCCAAGAAGACTAGCAGCATTGCCACGCTGGATAGCAATGCTGTTTCTCTGACCGAGATATGTTCCAGCCCGCCTGTCACGAGAGGTCTCGACTAGACGGCGCGAGACCTCTTTAAAAAGATGGTGAGCCTCAGGACCCCAAGGCCCCAGAGTTTCAACCGCAAATGCAGCAAATATGTAACCTGACCCGAGACAGGCATACTTGCGGCGCTTGAGGCACTCCTGCTGAGCAGCAGCGGCGCCGGCCGCCACCGATATGTCAGGAAGACGGGAAGGAGCCAGTATTTAGTATTTATATTTATATTAAGAGCCGTGGTGGCCGAGTGGTTCGAGCAGTTTCCTGCGACACAAAGAACGCAAGTTCGAATCCCGACTGTACCTATGAGTTTTTCTGAACTTAAGTACAGTGATTAGTCACACCACGAGCTTTACAGTGAAGGAAAACATCGTCAGGAAACCTGCATACGATTGAAAAAAAAATTCAAAGACGTATGTATGACTAGTTGTGCTTGAGGGACGGTGATGGACTTGCCATCTGTCACGTTGGCACCTTAAATATATCTTCGACAAAAAGTGGGCGTATGGGTACTGCCTACCCCTTTGGGGGCCCTTGTGAGACGGCGTGTAGATATATTTATTACATATAAAATTTGTATTTTCTTTTTCTTAAAGGAAATAAATAGGCTGCAACGAATTTATGTATATCAATTACATATAAAATTAATGAAACAGATTGACTGTTGGCTCATGCCGATCTGGTGCTACTTTCAAAGAACATTGCCGCGAGTTTAACCCACTAAACTACCATTCAGTCTGTTAGTAAATCTATACATAAACCAACGAGAACATTTCCGAAATGAGACATTGTCACGACCGAATGAGTATTTAATAATTATAAAAAGGTAATTAAAACAAGAGCCAATGAATCAGAAATTCACATGAAGTTGAGTCGGCGCGGGCGCAGGCACCCACATGCGGCGCACATTTCGTAAAAACTCCCCCACACCCCGCTAAGGGAACCACTGAAAAAATCGACCTCATAACAAAAAAACACGACTTTATTTCCATTGCAGTAAAGTCCAAATTATACGTCATATTCATGGAAGCGGTCTCTTTAGAGGCATTTTCTTTCTTTATACACTATACATATAAGGGTCACTGAACTTATCTTGTCCTGGAATAAGACTATTAAATCCTAGTTAAGCTTCAGTTGAATCCCATTAAATTATTATTAAAAGTAAGAAAGTTAAGTATAATATATAATAATAGTATAATATATATGTACTCACGCCAACACACAAGGATCCCGAAAGGGGTAGGTATAGTACCCACACACCCACTTTCCGCCAGGTATATATTTTGAGTGTCGCCGTTACCCAAGTGCGACTATACATACGCCTGTGAATTTCGTTTCAAACGTATGCAGGTTTCCTCTCGATGTTTTCCTTCACCGTAAAGCTGGTGGTGTGACACGGTACTTAAGTTCAGAAAAACTCACTGGTACAGTCGGGATTCGAACTTGCGACCTTTGTGTCGTAGGCAACTACTAGAAACACTCTGCCACCACAGCTTATTATTAAAATAAAGGTAATTACAAAGATTCATTAATTAAATTCACAATACAATTTGGTAGCATTATTTTCTTATGTCTACTTACACTGCCATTTATTCCCATTCCCTGAGGTTTATTGAAAGAAAAGAGGTTTGTCGTGATCAGAAACATAAAGCTAGTGGATTGCTAACCTCAATTTCTGAAATCGGAAAAAAATTGAGTTAGCTACATCTAAGTATATTTGAACCTATTCCATTGTCAAAATAAAAAAATTACACTATTTATGTACTTTTCAAAATTCCACTAAGTATCTCCTGGATAATGAGCGTCGTTTTTTCGATAGGCATCTCAAATATTGACTGGTTTAGACCTGACTTACTTTGCTTAGAATTTTCTACGATATATTCAGAGGAACCGGACGATTTTTATCGTCCGATTGATTGACATTATCAGCTAATCTATTTGGTGCTCTGAGTTGAAAAATATCTTAATCTTCTTATCAATACTTTGTGCTCTTAAATTCATTTCTAAGATTATTGTTTCAGTCTGAGTTGTTCAAGAGAAAAGTAATCATGTGGCTTAAGTTAAGTTTGTATTCACTTCTGGTTTCAAGTGTATTGTGTCAAATACAGACACCTGTGGTGAATATACAACAAGGTTCTGTATCTGGAGCACTTTCTGAAGATGGTAACTACTTCGAGTTCCATGGTATACCATATGCCGATTCCACTTCCGGAAGCCACAGGTTTAAGGTGAGTTCTACAATATTTCCCGATAAAAACATTTTGAAGATGATTAACCAAAAGATTATTAAAACATTTATCAAATTATTTGTTACAGGCCCCCTTACCGCCTCCAACTTTTCAAGAGACGTTCGTCGCAAACAGAAGAGATATCAGGTGTGTTCGAGGCTTAGGTGTGGGGTATGAAGGGACTGAAGATTGTTTAGTTGTCAATGTATTTACATCTTCGCTAGATGTCACCCGTAACCTCCCGGTTATGGTGTGGATAAAAGGAAAAGAATTTGACCAAGCATATGAACATGACTTTTCATTTAGACAGTTCGTCGAAAAAGACGTGATTATTGTAGACCTTAACTACCGTGAATCTGTTTTTGGCTTCCTTTGTCTTGGAACCGATGCTGCTCCTGGTAACGCTGGATTGAAGGATATAGTTGCAGGATTACGATGGATTCAAACGAATATCGCCCAGTTTGGGGGTAATCCGAATGACGTTACAGTATTCGGCCATGGCAGTGGCGCTGCTGCTGTGGATTTGGTTACGCTGTCTCCTATGGCTGAAGGTTTGGTTCACAAAGCTATAGCTCAGAGTGGAAACGCTCTCTCTCCATGGGCAGTGACACGTGACAATCTCCATTACGCCTTAGCTGTCGCCGAAGGACTTGGGCACACCATAACAAATCTTGCAGAATTATCAGACGTTTTCGAAAGAACAAGTGTATCAGCACTAATGGCGGTTATTAATGAGTTAGATTTAACTGATAATTCATTAGCATTTGCTCCATGCGTAGAAAGAAACGACTTAGAGGGTATAGAGCCATTCCTTGTAAAGTCACCGTACCAGATAATAAACGATAACGAATTCTTAAATATACCTTTTATTGCTGGATTCGTAGATCGTGAAGGTACAATTAGGTCTGAAGAAGCTATTGAAAACGATTGGTTAGAGAAAATGGAAACTTCATTTTCTAGCTTTATACAAGCAGATTTAGAATTTGATAATGAAGAGGATGAAGAAAATGTTGCCCAACAAATAAGGTCATTTTATTTCCAAGAACAACCGATAGCTATGGATAATATTGATCGGTATTTGGCTTATCATGGAGATACTATGATACTGGTTTCAGCAATAAGAGAAGTGCGTATGCGAGCTTCTGCATCTCAAAATGTTTATTTATATCAATTTTCGTACAAAGGCACATTAGGTGAAGCTTTTGAAGGACCCATAGACATTGACGATGCCGGACATAGTGAAGAACTGGCTTATATGTTCTATCAGAACTCAGATGAAGAAACACCTGTACTAGACCTTGTTATCGGTGATATACTCATCGAGAGATGGACTAACTTTGCAAAGACAGGGTATGGGTAAAACATATATTCCATCGTTTTTCTATGCATCTATCTCAATAGCTCAAATAATAATCTTTTTTACAGAGTGCCGACTAGCGAGACCTCCGGCGTTGTATGGAATCCTTTTACATCCATCAATGCTTTCTATCTTAGGATACTTGATAACGATGAAATGAACCTTGAGCAAGACGGTACAATGGAGATATCCCTTCAAAATCCACACCCTGCCACTGTCACGTTTTGGGAAAGTATCTACGCCGACTTTTTTGTAGATGCTGAAGGTAGGTGGGTCATTGAGGAAAGGGATGATGACGACCAAGAAGTTATTGTTGCAAGCAATGAAGATGAAGATGATAACACTAATGAAGGAAATAACCCAGATGCTGAAACTGGCTCTGGTGAAGATAGCTCGGATGAAGATGATGAAAATAACTCGGCATCTTCCGCTTTTGGTTACACATTTTCCATAGTTATTTTATTTGGACTTTTAAGTAAGCTTCATTCGTCCATTGTGTTGTCTTAACAAACTATAAAGTAACTTAGATTTACTTAAACAGTTTGTTTTCTATGTCAAAGTACTTGTTCGGATTTCTTACAGAAATCTGATACAATGATCGATACGAGGATATATTAAGGTAAGCATGTTTTTTAACAGACCACACATTTTCTTGATAATATTCCTAGGATATATTATTCGTTAAAATGTACAAACTTAATTATAATTCGTTTGAACAAACAAGAAGCTATTGACAAAAGTACTTTTTTGGAAATATTTTTCATTTAAATTTAGAAACCAATATAGCCAGTTGTTTCAAAAAATTTAATAAGTTAAGCTAGTTTTAAGTTGCCATATGGGCTAAATAAAATAGATGTTATGATAAGAAGAATAGTGTTGCTTATTTTCCTAATCTGTTCGGATAAAATTCTTGGATATGATATGGTTCTATCTGAATGATAGAAAATGTATAGGTATATCTAAAATCTTATCGGTGTTTTCACGTTCTAGTGTATTGTTTTAGACAGTTATTCAATTATCTTATAAGTTATCTAAGGAAGAACATTATTTCAAACGAACTACGCATATCTATACTTCTGATCTATACTTCTAGACCAAAACTATATTTTTACGGGTAACGAAACAAAAATTAATAAATGTATGATATACTAGCTTTGTCCAGTTTTACTTTTATCTAGAATTATTTTCGGAAACAATGCAACTATCCTATATGATTGTCCAGCTAATAATGTATCTCTGTGCCAAATTTAATTAAATTACGATCAGCCGTTCTGTCGTGATTGAGTAACAAACCCCAAATTGCATGGATGAAAAGACTGATAAATGTGGTTGAAGTGAAAGACGTCGGTAAGTATAGCGAGAATTTGCGGTAATGGCTCTCTCTGCCTACCCTGCGTGACAATACGTATGTAAGTATATAATGTTTATTATTATAAAGCAATTCATATTCTACACCCAGCGTATTTACCGTTTATACCGACTAGCAAGACCGTAATCTTAAAATTAACATTTTTCATGACCATTTAAAAAATGTTTTACATATAAAGTTGCGTGTTGGCTGATGATGCATAAAAGTTCGCTTGGGTCGCGACAACGGTGTCAGATCGCGGAGGTCGGAAGGTCAGTTGGTGCCTACATGTTTGTTATGCAAATATGCACCTTGTCTCTGATAATGTCACACGGACTATTTTAAATTGCTTTGCATACTGAATACGTTCAAGCTACAGTGATGTTAACCAGATTCACTTTATATTGCGTTTACGAAAGTGCATTTATAATTATAGGCCTATTTTCAGTTGATACGTAATAAGCTTTACCACAAGGGACCTGAAGGGGTAAGTAGATCCACTGGTTTCATATTTAGGAGCCAACGTGGCAGATAGCGAGTCCGTCGCCGTTTTTCAAGCACGACTTTGAAATTATGCTCAAGCGTATACAGGTTTTATCACGATCCTTTTGTTTTGGGATAACTCATCGTACTTGTAATACAAATAATAATAAATCCTCACGCCTTCCCACAAGTGTCCCCAAAGGCGTAGGCAGTACTTAAGTTATTTCGGGATAACTCGTTAGTATCCCTTCAATATCCTCATGCCTTCCCAGAAGGGTCATCGAAGGGGTAGGCAGAGGTGTATAGGTAGAACCCACACACCCACTTTCCACCGGAGATATATTATATTGGTATACACCACTGGAGATAAAACCTGTCATCCTAACAATATTAATAATTATATCAATTTTATATATAATCAATTCTATCTCAAACCTTATATCAAAGTCAGTTCGTTCCTTAAAACGACCAATCTAGAAGTATAAACTTAATAAAAAATGTTTACACAGGAACTTTGAGCAAACAAACTCAAAGTTAAAGCACGAGCGTTTATTTTGGAACAATATTATTATTGCAATGGGGAATGTTTATCAGATTCGATGGGTGACCATAAAACAGCATGGCTGTAATAAAAACAGCAAAAGTTGAGATTTGCAGTTTTATGTTTCATGCAAAACCCTGCAGCTGCGCAACTAATTATAAACAAGGGTCGAAAAAAAATATCTAAATTTAGTATACGTAGCAATGAAATTATGATTTAAAATGTAATTATTTATATGAAATAATAATGAGCTCCTTAGGGAGCGGGGAGGATTGCTGAATAGTGTTGGCGGCAGAGGGAATAGTCCCATTATACTGTCAACACAGTATAACACTCCGAATACAGAGTGGCAACGCGCTAGTCGGTGTCGTGAGCGTAAATATAATTACTGCTTCACTACATCGAGTAGTAATGATAATCCTCAAGAGGGTTACATATTACGTAATATGCAAAATAAATGAAAATAAAAACTAAAATTTCGAACTCTGCAAAAACAAACGCTTATGAAAGAAGGGTGTATAGTCTATTTTACATAAAATTTTCAGAGAAAACCAAGAAGGTCGATTAGCGAACCGATGCGACTTGATTAAAAGCCTTAAATGAACAAAGAAAACAATGACACACTCGTTCACCAGTAGCCAAGCTTCCAAACGCTCAATAGACTTATCCGAGACTTTTCATAAACTATACAATGGTATGATCTGACGCTCACATGCTCATCTTCGATAGTACAAAGCCAAGGCTGATAATGACGTCATTAAAATGCGCAAGGTAAAAGTAGCTGTCACGCATATTGTACTGCGGAACAGCATCCATTAAGAAAGTGTCAGATATATAAAAGTGGCCGACTGTTTAAGAAATCAAACGTCAAACCAAGACTGCAGGTTCATCGAAATATTTGCCAATGAGTGTTTTAAAGTAAAGTATATATATACTAAAGGTTTTCTGTGCTTTCGTCGACTTAGAGAAGGCATTTGATAGAGTCGTACGAAAGGAACTCTGGGACGTTTTGCCTAGATATGGAGTGAGCAGTTCCCTACTGCATGCCGTGCAATCACTCTATAGTGATAGCGAGGCGTGCGTTAGGGTTAACGGTGAGATGTCACCCTGGTTTGATGTGAAGTCGGGGGTCAAACAAGGGTGTATCATGTCTGCCTGGCTGTTCATTATATATCTAGATAACTGTCTGAGAGCACTAAGAACGAACGGATGTGGAGTGAAAATGGGAAACTTAGTGGTCAACTGTCTACTTTACGCCGATGATGCGGTTTTACTGGCGTCATCAGAGGGCGAACTGCAGTCACTAGTTACCATAATGAAAGAAGAATGTGAAAAGAAGGGGCTGCGCCTAAACGCTGGCAAGACTAAGGTTCTGGTATTCGAAAGAGATGAACAAGTGACCGAGTGTGCTATATCGGTAAATGGGCAAATTCAAGAGCAAGTGAATGAATTTGTATATCTTGGAAGCATGTTCACACGAGATGGAAAGTATGAAAAAGATATTGAAAGAAGGATAACTGCCGGAAATAAGGTGAATGGAGCCATGTTGGCGTTGATGGGCAGTAAAAGTCTGAGCAAGAATGCTCGAGTTGCTGTCCACAACGCGATATTGGTACCTACCTTGTTGTATGGCAGCGACTCCTGGGTATGTCAGAGGAAGTATGAAAATAGCTTGAATGCAGTTGAGATGCGATCTCTTCGAAAAATGTGCGGAGTAACGATTTTAGATCGAATCCGCAATGAAGAGATTCGCAAATCAACTGACGTGAAAGAGGGCGTGATTGTAAAGATGAAGAAAGGCATGTTACGTTGGTTTGGACACATAGAAAGGATGAGTGAAGAAAGATTGAAGAAACAGATATACAAAGCAAAAGTGTGTGCAAGAAGAGGCAGAGGAAGGCCACGTTCCAACTACCTGGATCAAATCGATCGGACTCTCAAGGACGGAAACGTTAAGAGTACTCGAAACCGACGAGCATGTATGAAGAGACTGATGAATGTGGACGAAGCGAAAGAGGTATGTAAGTCTAGAGAGAACTGGCGCTCCATACTCTCTGCCTACCCCGTTAGGGACTTGGCGTGATGATATGTGTGTATGTATGTATATATATATATATACTACGAGCATTGAGGAAGACCCAGTAAAGGAACTTGGATTCTTCTAAAAGAAAAATCCAAACATTATTAAATTAAAATTAAAATTCATTTATTTCGACCAACAAGGATCATGGGCTAGTAAACTATTATTATTATGACTTAAAATACTAATGTTAGTAGCAAAACAGAGACATGGACACATAAAAACATGTAATTATTTAGTGATTTTCAGCATGTGAATCATTGAGCAATGGTTCAGTAGTTAATTGATCGTAGTGAAGCGACCACATAAATTATTGTCATAGTTCATGACAAATTTCACACAGATATATTACAACGCAGTCCTCTATGTAAGTAAATAGTTGAACGGGGATCATCAGAAGACTGACTCTGGCCAAAATTTTAGTATTTTTTAACCTACCAAAATTAAAAATTCGAAAATTTGTTCCTCTTCTACGCAAAATCTTTCAAACGGGTGCATTAAGCACAGATGTGAGATGAGATGAAGTGACATCAGGCACAAATATAGATTATAAGCTGGATTAACACAAAGGAGTATTTGATTTCAGATTAAAGGTATAATTCTACGTGGGTGAACCCGCGGACACATTTGTTACATATACTCGTATCACCACACCGAGCACCGCATGGTAGAGGGTGAGTAGAGAGATTGTTTGTAATCGCAGGCCTTGTCTTACAGACCTATTTTACTTCGTCCATACGCAACAGTCTCTGCATACGTACTCATCAAAACATCGATATACATCCGTGCAATGTCGAACTAGCTAGACAGAAATAAGTGAAATTATACCATACGTCTAATTACAATAGATCGATAGTGGAGTGCATGGAAAACTTTAACTATGCTGCCGTAAATGCTGGCTGCTTTAATGTAATGACCCATACATGTAGCTACGTTGATGCTAAAGTAGTACAGTTAAATTTAATCACATTGGACATATTAAATTCACTCCATTTCATATCAAAGGATTCGTGTTTTAAGGAGTGGATGAGCAGTGATTGAAAAGTTTAAGTAAATCAATATTCACACTTGCAAGGGTATCTTTTCACCGTGAGAAAACCTGGGTACGTTTAAGATGAAATTCAAAGACGTGATTCGTGCCTAAGAAACCGCGTCTGACGGACTCGCTATCCGTTCGTTGTATTGGCACTTGAATGATTATGTTTTGGCAAAAAGAATCGGTAATCTTAAGAAGAAGTGAATACGTACTATCTCTATTTGTGGTGTTAGTTATTTTTTATATGTTAGAATCGAAGTAGAGGTATTTATCGATGATGTGTTGAAAAAATTTGTGCAAATGTGCAAAAAGTTTCTTCATAAATTAGGACCGTTTGCAACAGGAGCCTACAGCTGATGGAGTATCGGGACTGTATCGTAAGTATACAGTAAAAAGTAAACGATACGTCAGTACTTGTGCATTTGCCTGAAATTGCCGTGCACACGTGCTAGCCACGTCGATTTTTAATGTTCCTTACTGCTCCAAACTGTAAGTTATTGTGGATAAGACAATTAAGCTTACTTCTATAGACATTTGAAATGGGCCGAGTCGAATAATTTGTTGTGTATTGACCCGAGTATAATCTTGTATGTTTATATTATAATATAAACATAATTATATTGTTTTCCAATAATTTTATTTCAGCTTGGTCAATGATGTCAAATGAGGTCAAATATGAGTGGGATTGTCATAAGAAAAAAAATTATACCTAAAGTAGGTATAATTTTCAATAAAAATCACTTAATTATATATAAATAATGATATTTGTTTCGGGAATTTGTAGGTAAATAACCATAACTAACGTAAAACTATCATCACTTAATGGTTTCTCTTTGGGTAGACAGAGAAAATAGAGGACACACCACAATTTAACTTAATAAGCCTATCGCTTCCTATACAACGGATTCGAGAATTCCTAATGTTCCCTACCTTGTTTGTTAAATCATCATCCTAGTAGTAAGCTAGAGTTATTAGGAGAAATAATCAACGTAAGAATAAGTAAGAGACAGTTACAGACCTTTTTCGCTTCATCCACTTTCATCGATCTCTTGATACATGCTCGTTTTTTACGCTATGACTGTTTTGTTTGATTTTAAATCAAGATTTTTTTACATACTATTACTCATACGAAATTGAATTCGTAACTTGAATCCCAGAATTATGCGTCATATCCACAAGTACTTGTCGTGTTCCGACAGACGCAATAGGCGCCCGTGCCGCAGCCGCCTCTTGTGGGCCATGTGGCACCACATCCTGCCTCCCCCTCGCACACCTTGTTCAGGTTACACCATATATTCATTATTGTACAGGACCACGTTCCATAATTCACCTTATTATATTGGTTTGAGGAATAAGAGTCAAAAATTTAGAGTTGTGACTGACTGTACAGGGATACCTTAGAAAATGGAAAAGTTGGTCAAATTTTTTAATTACTCGATGAAGTGACAGAAAACAAAAACTACCCACCACAGCCGTGTAAAAGTGTCGTTAACGAGCGATCAACTTTTTCTTGCAGCTACTTTGGTTTCCTTACGAACTGTTAATGAGAGCGAAGTGAAATTTTACGATTAAACACGATATCCTATTTTTATGGACGTATTAAATCTCAAAAGTGTACCAGTAGCTTATGAGACTGTTAAACAAACAATTAGTCATGCTGCCTGTTGAAAGGTCGTAAATAATTTAAAGATATATATCTGTTCAATATTTCTTTAACCTGGCATGCTTTTTTTGCCGAATTCAAAGAAGGCCTACTTAAAAAATTACCTACCGGTCCAAAAAATATATTGGCTTCAGCTAAAATTTTATAATTTTGAGTTAATTTAATTTTGAAGCCTGTTTATTTTTCTGCAATTATATATTTATTAGATATAAAAATAATTCCATCATTATATCCTATTGGGAACAAAATAGATAACTTGCTAGGATAAAAAGTGACTAACTTATGCTTGAGTTATATTTGAACATCACAGAATTTAAATTTAAAAAATATCATGAGCCTTATACATGTTGATGAAAAAAAGGCTAACGAAATATTAAAGCACCGCTTAAGACAATTTTGTGCTTAAAATCACTACAAGACTTCTCATAGTCTTTGACTTCCAACCTCTGACTATAAATAAAATATAGGTTCCATGTGACAGCTTATGTACGATATGAATGAATATACAAGTGCTAAGAATCGAAATTTTTTGTGACAAATTTTCATGAACAATTCCACAATTACATCACATGACGTCCCTTACGGGCTAGTCAGAGAGAGTAGAGCGAGATCTATTTAAACTTACAGACATCTTATGCTTCATCCACATTCTCCGGTCTCTTCATACATACTCGTCTGTTTCATGAACAAATACAAGCAAAAACAATAGTTACTCAACTGAGTAGTAGATCCTCAATGTACGTTTTCATAGCGACTAGTTTCCGACTTCTGAAGGCCTTCAATAATAACTTGTCAATGTAGTGTCAAAGGCAATCGGTATTTAGATTATAGTGTTTTCCTTTGAGATTTCCCTCCGACTGTTATTGTGACACTACATGGTATCTGTAAGGAGATCGATATGAACGTTTGTGTGCGAGGTTCTACGGTTCCGCCAGAAAAAAAACTTATTTAAAACTGTGCGGGTACTCCGATAGTTTTATAAAAGTGTGCGCAATACACAAGCTAAGTAATCTTGAAAAATATAAACTTCATTATTATTATTATTTTAGGTGTTTTACCACTTCCAACTTTGATTATAATGATTAAAAAAACGAAATGTAGGCAAAACCGGTGTGCATGAATTAAGTGATTGAAGGAAGTGGATAAAACTAAGTAAAGTAGCTAAGTCAGTAATTATGAGAGCTGGCGTATTACTCTCTCTGCCTACCCGTTAAGGGACTCGGCATAACAAAGGTATATGGACTGGCCAACACCAGCATTGGACAGAAACACCTAGGAGGAGGCCTTTGCCCAGCAGTGGGATGTACCATGCTAACAATAATATCAAAAGTATACATTTGTATGTAATATACAAACGTCGATCGACATCCATTTATCGTGTAAGTATGACACACAAATGAGCTCCCTAAATATAACTAAACATCCTTTACAAAGTATTTTATATAACAGAAGCTTACTGAACCATTTTCCGATATCCGCTGTTTTCCACCTTAAGCCTTAGAGATAATTGCTTTGGAGGCATACTTCCGTCGTCGAATATTACGTACAATCATTATCAAAATTGGTCAAGAGGAGTTTAGAAAACCGTTAAGCTGTAAGCTCCCTGATAAAGAGAAGCTATCGTTGGCTGTCACAGCCAGCACAGTGCTTATAATAACAATTCTAGGACATAAAACTTTTAAATATTGTAGTACGATTGCAGGGGGAAGTAAATAAAACAAACGATTTTGCCCTTTACTTTTAGTATATTAGTATCCTCCTGTAATTCTACATGGTATTAAAAAAAAAATTGCGAGCCTTTTTTTTCACCTCCGTAGTTGTACCTTCGACATGTCTTGTGACACTGATACAATTGCTATTGATTGGTCTACAGAGATAACGCTGATGATATTGCTATTGATTGATATAGATATATATATATATATATACATACATACATATCATCACGCCAAGTCCCTAACGGGGTAGGCAGAGAGTGTAGAGCGCCAGTTCTCTCTAGACTTACATACCTCTTTCGCTTCGTCCACATTCATCAGTCTCTTCATACATGCTCGTCGGTTTCGAGTACTCTTAACGTTCCCGTCCTTGAGAGTCCGATCTATTTGATCCAGGTAGTTGGAACGTGACCTTCCTCCTTCTATATATATATATAGAGAGAGAGATATGACGTTGGTGCTATTGCTATTGATTGTTCTTTAAGGTGACACTGATATTATTGCTATTGATTGATCTTAAAAAAATTAATAACTTTAAGTTTTATTAAATTATTCTCAACAGAAAAACATAACTTGCTACCCAGAATATTTGTGAGAACTGAAATCTTACTTAATTACTGAAAAAATAAATTACGAAATAGTGTCGCCTTTTATTCATCAGCTAAGCATGGAAGTAATAAATTCCCAAAACTTAGGTTTAACTGCATCTTTAAAGTATAAACTCTTCAAAGCACCATTGTATTTGATATCCCTGAGTTGTCAAGCACATAACAATAGCACTCGGGTAGCCCATTTATTTATAACGTATCGATTCGATTGTTACAAGTCAGGGCTAGCAGGAAACAAAAACCTATCGATTTCGAACCCTTACTTATGATAATTTTTTTTTATCTGTGTGGGTTTATTTGCGAAGAATTTTGTAGTTTTATCAAAACTTCGAAACCGGCACCTGAACTAACGGTGGAAGAAAATATCTATAAGAAACCTACTTAAGCTTGAGACGAAATCGAAAAACGTGTTAAAAAGATGTGCTTGAGAAGTTACGATGGATTCGCTGACATACGTTGTCACATAAAATACATCTCCCATGAAAATTAGGTATGTAGGTACTAATTACTTCTGCCTAGCAGTTTGAAATCATAACTACGATTTAACGTATAGATAAACTTGATGGGCAAGGTAGAGGGAGAACTTTCTTTGATGTACAACCCTGTCGTTCCGTATCCACACGTAAATACCGAGGGATCCTTGACCGAGTGTCTGAAATATCCCCGTTAAAACCATTCGGACTGAAATATTGGTCTACTGTTAAAACTATCCAGTCATTAATAGTCAAGAGCAAAGATAATTCTGAACATTTTCTAAAATATTATGTGTTCTAGCTTGTTAGTCACCACTTCTTAGTAAAATATACTTCTTAATTTCTTCCCATCCTATGCGTCATATTTCAGATCCCTAACTCGAGGATTATACGTACATCCCCAAGATATAAGTCCATCTTATCGCCAAAGTTCATTACAATCCGTTCTGCCGCTTAGGTGAGAAAACCTAATAATAAAAAAAGATACGAACAGAGTAACGTATTTCCGCAAACAAAATCACATGCAATTTGTTTTAAATCTCAAGGCACAAACCAAATACGTTTTATATCAAAAATTTTACAGCAAAATAATGACATGACAATACAAACAATAGCAGGAAAGAAAATAGATCCCCTCTTCGGAATTATATAGATTATTTGTGAGTTAGACAAGCTCTCAGAGAAATGAACTGTCAGATAGTTGCAGCTTCCGTGCTACATGAAGCTAAGAGTAATTGATGCTATATCGGGATCCGTTTCAATGCATCGCCTTTCAATGTGTTAGGTGACTGCGGTGGGTTGTGGGAGGTTTCATTTGAAAATTACAAGTGTATTGAATGCTGGTGACTTATTGAGGTAGTCTTCATTACTGTTATTCTTTGTGAGTGAATAAAGAAATATCTTTAATCTCCAGGTCTTTTGGAATCAGGTACGGACTTATGCCAAGTACCTTCATGGTTCATGATATGAATTGATATAGAAAAGAATATAGAAATAACGAGATATTTGAATGGTTGGTGTGTTTTGTGCGTGTGTTCTTGTTGTAGTATATTATGTATTATTATTTATCGTGACTAATAAAATATTAAATACCTTGGGAAAATTTCGAACAACGGTAAACGTATCCCAAACTAAGCAAAGCTTTTACTGGGGTAACTAAACGAGACTGTCTGTGTCGTCACGGACACAACATATCATCATGTATCTTGGGTATTTTCTAAATGTGATTGATGAACTTTCGCTCATGAGTTTTGTCAACGTCGACGCTATGGTAGCCGCGCAAGAGTTGCGCCATTCCAATACACTATAATCTGCACTCATGGGTATCTTTTAAACAGCGGAGCTCATCCCACCTGCAGAAATATAGCTTTTCGTCTACATCGATTGAAGATCACAAAAGTCTTACAAACTAAAGCAAGTCAATATAATTGCCTTTTAGTTCACAACAATTTTAGTAATCAGCTCAAACTACTAAACAAGTGGATGAGAGCCTTTTACTTAAACTGTCCAACAATATACGTTGCATTTCAAATGAAGAAACATTAACTCGAGTACTTTTCATAATGAAACTCCGCTCATGAATATAGAACTCACAATATGTGAATACAAGGACGTAATTCGATCAGCACACATACGTAAAGTCGGTACGTCATGAGTGCTGAAACGCATTTTCAGCTGTGACGCAAATTGAAAGCCTATTAAGTGTACATGCATTTAGTTGAGAGAAAAGGCTAGGTTCGCCCACCTTGGGGCCTCATGTCAATCTATACTCATATTATAACCGGGTACATTTTGTTTGTTTGTTTGTTTTAATGGACCAATCTCAAGAACTACTATATAATCCATTTAAAAAGCTTTAGCTATCCGTTTATTGATCGAATCCGATCCGAAGGAGATGATGGATGATTTAATATTGCTATTACAATTAAAATAAATATGAATACAGACAATTATGGCATTTTGTGATTATACAAATACAAATAAATTTTAAACTTAATTTTGGAATTTAAAAATTAAGATAAACCTTTGTCTTTGAAGTTTTTAAAGGATATTCTTTAGTATCTTAAAGCTTATCATCATGAGACTACATGATATACATACATATCGTCACGAGGCAGGCAGAAAGTATAGAGCGCCAGTTCTCTTTAGACTTACATACCTCTTTCGCTTCGTCCACATTCATCAGTGTCTTCATACATTCTCGTCAGTATGATAAATATAATATAATATTTTAAGGCAGACGACACTGCGGGGCACACCTAGTATATAATATAGAAACCCTATAAGCTGGGCGTTAAAACAAAGCTGATTGTTCGCAAGGGGTAACAGTGTATGATGTTCGCCGGACAATAGGAACTGGCTGAACGTGGGCGAGTCACATGGCCAGCAGTGACACGTGGAAATCACGCCTACGACTAAGGTCATAAGCACATTAGCGAAAATATTATACAAAGCTGGTAAACGGTAAAGGTGTGAAAATGACATATGGACGCTTGCAGCACCAGGGGTAGAGCTCGCGCATTGCTTACCCAGCAGGGATCGTTTCACATCCTTCTAGAAGAACTCCGTGCTGTACTCTCAGGAGAAACCTCAACGACATTCCTTTGAGAAATAATTGAAAGATGTGCACGTGCTTGAATTAACTGAAATAAAAAATTGGTGACGTTCGACTCTACTGTCACGTTGACAAATAAATATATCTTCCTCGTTACACCTCGTGGGAAGTCGTGAATATATTATCATGTCAATTGAAAAGCTTAGGAAAATGGTGAAATCTCTACCTTGACGAGTTCAACACAAAGATTGATTTAAGTTCATAGCACTATAATTAGTCGATCTGTAAATAAAGTTCAATACTCAGTGTGACTGACCACCATTGTTCACGCATGGACCCAAATATAACACGGTACATTGTTAGCAGTTAACGAATTGAATTTCAGAACTGATATCTCTTTTGTTATCAGTATATTGTTGTAAGATTATTACGGAGGAAAATGTATTGTATTTAGTTCTAAATTAATAGACGCGCTCTGGGTAATTTTTAATTGCGAAATGGATATGTCTGCAGGCCTTTTCACAAGGGTAGGCAGGTGTGTAGTACCCATACATCCACTTTTTTAATGGGCTGTATTTAAAAGCCATTAATGGCATGTCAGATGACAAGTCCATTGCCGTTTGTCAAGCAAGATTGTTCATACATTTTTGATGTTCTTCTGAAACACATGAAGATTTCCTTTCAATGTTTTCCTTCGTCGTATGGCTAGTGTTGTGATTAATCACTGTACTTTTTTTCAAACGTTGTCTTTGAAGTTTTTAAAGGATATTCTTTAGTATCTTAAAGCTTATCATCATGAGACTACATGATATACATACATATCGTCACGAGGCAGGCAGAAAGTATAGTATTCTTATTGGTACAGTCGGTATTTGAACTTGCGGTGTTTTTGTTGCAGGCTTATCGGAGCACTCGGTCACCACGGCTCCTGATTAGATTTCGTAATTAACCAATGAAGCTTTAAATGCAATTGGGAGGAAGTTAAAACTAAAATATCTTGTCCCAGATTCTAGAGCCAGTCTAAATCAGGCTCTACAACGTAGATGTCGGTCAATTTTCATTAATAAACTAGCCAGGTTAAGCGATTTTCTGTGTTCCACGGATCCAAAAATAATATCCGAATGCGGTGTAAAGTGGAAAGCGCATTGTTAAAGGCAGATGTTTTAATGGATGCTGAAACGCTATTAAAGTTTTGTCATGTTGGGCATTGGTAAATAGGTTGATATTCCATCAACAACTCTATATTGAGAATGACTTTTTTAATAATTGGTCTTTTGATGTACCTTGCTATTACTACACTAGCACCTTGAAGTAACTAGCAGAAGTATACCATGCATCTTCATGGTCTTTAATAAATTAAGGGTAATGCCTGTACTGGCGGAATGGGGCACGTTCAGCCATTACTCTGCTAGTACAGTTAAATCTATAACTTTAACTAATAACTTTAAAATATATAAAAGAGCGGTTATTTATTTATAGTTAAACGCGTGTAGTAGTTTTTTTCAGTCCCATCAGTTAATTTCCACCATTTTACACAAAACCTTGATAAATGATACATTTCAAGCTTCCTGACTCTGCCTATTGGTGAAAATCGCATTATTTTTCTATACGTTGAGTAGTTTTACACGTTATTAGGAATAGTGAAATACACGGTGGAGAACTTATATTGAAAAAATATTAGATTGTGTTAAAAAAAAAGTACGTAATAAATATGAAATATTTAAGAATTACAGATTCCCATTCAACCTACATTGAACCCAAAAACACCAATAATTAACCACACACACATTTCTAAAACGGCCAATAGGTCTAAGGGTCAGTGCACACTAAGTGCCTGTGACATTTCAGCGCGTGCATAATTGGTTTCGGAACTGACGTGACCCCCATCCCTTCCCTGCTTCCGGTGTGGGGGGCGTCAGGCGTCGACGTGTCAAGCCAAGAGATGAATAATAAATGGACATAGCCGGATGGCTCTACCACTTAGCTGTACTTGAATAATATATGCATCCAACATTGGGTTGGATGCCTGCAATCTAGCTTGCAATTCTGAAACTTGTAGTGTTCCTTGCCTGTTCCAAAGTGCAGTTGTGACGTGACATGGCAAGACTTGTTGGCGCTACAAACTTTATCTTACCAGCCGATGTATACGAGCTAGTTGGCTCAGCTTTAGCGATTTTGGATTAAAACTATTAGTCCTTGAATTCGATGTCCAGGCTTAGCTCATGTAGGAGTAGACTAGTTGATGTGGTGAAATGTCTGTGAGGTGGATACAGACGCACTACCAGTTTCTTTGCCACTAAATATCCCCAGGTACTGCTAGTATCCAGTGGTAACTGCTTACCTTCACGCTGAGCACATGTATCTTTGCTACTTTTGTGGAAACTGCAGCAAAGCCTTCGGAGAAGACATAATGAAACACATTAATTATATATATGTATATACAACGTATTTTTGTGACAACTCAATGGTAGTAGGCTGACCATGTTCATGGACAATTTTTGAAAAGTCTACATATCTCGTTTGCTTCATCAACATTCATATACATGCTCGCAGGTTTCACATACCCATGAAGTTCCCATCCCTGAGTGTTGATCAATTTATTCTAGACACTACCGTGTAGTATTTTCCTTATAAACTTACAAACGCAAAATTTCAATTTCTTTACAGCAGTTATTGTGTTATAATTACACATTCAACAAAGTATTCTATATTAAATAATTCAAGTTCAACTCCCATTCCTATTAATAATATATTTATAGCTTCTTTGAGTTCTATTGATAGATATGAGGCTTTCAATTATACTTGTAATTCTTCACTGTTTTGTTTATTTTAAGGATTGATTGAAAAAATCAAATGTTTTCCGCTTACATACCTATCACGTTTTACCTACATATATCACTCTACTCCTACCTTACGAACTTGTACAAATACCTTTTAGAAATAGCAAAACAGTACCATTATTCGTACCATTATAATTTTCCTTGTACCATATTTCATCCTTATTCAAAACACAATTAATAACATAGAATTATTTAAAATGAACTGAAAACCCCATCCAATTACCCTGTCATTTTTCAATATAACCTTTCAACGCTTAGATAAAAAAGTTCATTATTTACTCGGGGAGAGAATTATAATGCAATATGTCTTGCGTATGCGCAGGTGTCGGATGCGGCTGAAACAGAGGAAGTGAAAGGGGGGCGAGAGAGGGGCGGGAGAGGGGCGGCAGAGGGGCGGGAGAGACTGAAGAGGGTGAGGGTCGTGTGTCTGAAGGATTCGGTTACGCGTTAAGGATTATTTGGGCAAAAACGGAGCATTACAAATGTGGGGTACAGCTAGATACCGATTTCAAAATGCGTATTTAATTTAAGTTTGTATACACATACTTGGTTATATCTGAAACTATCTATAGTATTAGTAACTAAAGTAACTAAGTATCTAAATTGCATCTCGGAAGTAACAAGATGGCAGGGCTAGTAGTATATTTATATGTTGGTAGCATTGCTAAAATATTTTTTCTGTTCTGATTATGTACCCGAGACTGATAAAGCGATAAATACAAACATAAATACATTTGTAAAATCGGTATTATATTACTAAGGAAGTAATATTATATCTATCCACCGTCCCACAAGGATCGCCTAAGGAGGAGACTGAGGCGTGTAGAGAAACCCCACTTATAAATATAAGAATAGTATAAGGAATCCCATAAAAGGCATGCTGGCACAAGCATGCCTTGTAAGGCAGGCTCTTGTTCTAAGATTCCTTAGACAACACGGGACCGTAAGGAGAACATAAAGGGGAGTTCTTCAAGAAGGGTGCAGAAAGATTCTGACAGGGTCAGCAGCACGCGAAGGATTCCTTTGGTAAGCTCGTAAAAAGAGCTTTTAACTGCTGCTCTATACATCCTTAAAGAGGATTTTTGACGATCGGTACGGCCTCTATCTGGCTACCGGAAAAGAATGATACGTCGGCTTCGTCCTTCATTTAAAATTTACATTTATAACAGTGTAAAATTATATTTAATTTCCATGAATTCCGACAAAACTGTTTAACAATTAATATTGCAACTGAAGAATTGTAATTACTCAGTAATAGCGAAGATTGTCAATGGCGTTTAAATAAATTAATATTCATTTCACCGTCAAGTGGAATAGTAGCCGAGTCTTTAATTAAACACCGATCTAAGTGCATAAAATGTCATTGTAATTTTATTAAAACTTGAATTGCACAACTGAAGTATATATTTGACACAAAATTTTCACTTTTCATCTGCATCGCAGTTCATCTGTAACTGCAATTGAGGAAGATGGATATTTCACTGTTTGGATACCTGCATACGTTTGAGAAGATATCCAAAGGCTATGTATAGTCGTGCTTGGGTAACCACGATGGACTCGCCGTCCGTCTTTAACGTTGACGCCTAAAATATATCTCTTGCAGAAAGTGGGTGTGTGGGTACTTCCTGCATGTCTCCGCCTACCCCTTCGGGGACCCTTGTGCGAAGGGGTTAAATATAACATAATAATGTGATGCGATGATATATTCAATGTGTAATTGAAATTGAAATTAGCGGAAGTGAATTAAATTTACCTCTCATCAAACTGAAAGGTCAAACACAAATCAAATATTTCAGAGCGGATGTAAGGGATGGCACACACGCACGGGCGTGCGGGTCAATGAACGGGACATATTTTTTGTTCAGCCCACCGGTTGGGCCCGCTTCCTGTCACAATTTGTCTGTCTTCTTTTTTTTTATCCGAACACCATTCGTAGCGTTTTATTGTACGTATTACGATTGTTCATGTATTGTTACGCAATGGTTTGAAATTGGCCAAGAACCTAGTTTGATACAAAATACAGCACTTCTACAAAACTGGCGCTCTCCTCTCTCTTTCTACACAGTGTGGGACTCAAAAACAAACGGTGATTGAAAACAATTTCGGATCACACATATGGTGACAAAATTATATTTTGTTCTATCTCGTACCACTTACTTAGCCTTAGTTCTCCGGGGACCATTGGTAGGCCATAAATAACCCTATTGACTAATTTCAACGACCTACCATAATCGTTCATTGCAATAAAGATCAGTTACACAAATCAATACTACTAATACTATACATGCGAAAGTTGGTGAAGATATTTTGTTCCACTTTCACCAAAAAAGTACCGAACGGAATTTAAATGCAATTTTGCATTATAATAAGCGGGACTATCACAAGGATATGTTATATTGCAGGAAAAAAATTATCATTTAAATCAATTTTTTATCGGATGAAACCACGGAGCAGAGCTAGTTATTTATACGACTGAGACTGCAGTCACTAATTCAAATTGACAGATCAGGCCAGACAAATATATCCGTCGGCCGACTGCGGGCGAGGGGGGGCGAGGGGGGAGTGGGGGAGGTGGCACGGAGAGGTGAGAAACCCCCTTTAGTTCTCAGTTCGAATGCAGTTCGCTTTTGTCATAATGGTTTTTGACAGTGTACATCTAGGCTTGCATTAACCGGATGAATATTGCGATGGTATTTTTAAGTTTATTAATGTATCCGTAAATGGAAACTTCTCTGAACTCAAGTTATTGATCTGCAATCGAAGTAAGAAAATTAAATATCAAGCTAATTTAGATTACATAATATGTGGATCAAATACGTCATAATTATAAAGAATTAAGTAACAAGGTATAAGTTGAAAAGTTCAGCAGCCACGTGTGTCCATCACGCCATGGCTATCTTGGGGTAGGCAAAGAGAGTACGGCACCAGTAATCTTACTCAAAATAATAAATCTTACTTAAAATATTTTTGTTGTTATGTAACTTTTTTATATCTTCTACGCTTCCCCACAAGGGTCTCCGAAGGGGAAAGCAGAGGTGCGTAAATAGTACCTACAAACCCATCTTCCATCAGAGATATATTTTTGGTGCTAACGTGACAGACAGCGAGACCATCACCGTTACTATACGCACGACTCATACATATTAATTCATACATCTCAATTTCTTCTCAGAGGTATGCAGGTTTCCTCTCAAAGTCATCATAAAGCTCGTGGTGTAATCATCGTAAAACCCTGTGCAAAAGTTCGGTAAACTCACTGGTACAGTCGGGATTCGACCTTGCAATCTTTGTGTTGCAGGCAACTAATCAAACCACCCGGCCACAACGGATCTTTTTTAATCATAAAAAAACACATATTTGTATTTGTACCACAACACCTCATGTTTCTCTCTGTAAACAGTGCCATCAATCAAATTCATATAATAAGGCTTCTCTTCTAAGGGGTAGGATCGATGAATGTGATTTTGGCGAAATTTGCTTTTTAAGGTCAACGGGAAGGGGCCTTTTATAGGATTATGCTGTGTAACACTACAATATTTCTGTTACCCACAAGAGCCCTTGAAGGGGCAGTTGTAATAACACCTACATTTACGGAAGACGTATTAATGGTCTAGGAGCCAGTGACAGATTTTCATGACCAAGTCCCTCCCAATCAGAAATTTGTAAAATGCATTAGGGATTTATACTATGAATACTCACGACCGTCAGCTGCGACTCCGTGGGTGGGGCGGGCAGTGGCAGCCTCCCACGCATGAAGAAAAAAAAATTTTTTTCAGTCATTTCCTCCCATTTGAAAATTTGACAGATTATAGTTTACCTAGTATTTTAAAGAAAAAACAAAGTCAGCTGACCATAATGTGGTGGATTATATGTCAGCTGGCTGCTTGAACATGAAAAAAAAAATGATATTTTCAATTATTTCCTCTCAACAAAAAATTTACCTGGTGGTCGTTTATATGCTACTATGAATGAAAATTAATGTCAGCTTGCTGTATCTCAGTGGAAAGTTTGTCAGCTGGTACCTTCAAAGGTGTAACGCAGCAACATCGATCACCTACTGTATCTTATCAGCTGACGACTTTTCCCTTGACTTACAGCTAGCTGATTTTTTTCATTATTTACTAGAGTATGTTAACAGACATCTTATAAATTTTCGTCCAGGAGAAAATAACGTATCTTAAGTTATTCGGCAGTATGCTTGATTTGAGTGTTTTGATAACAAATTTGAAGTTAAATAATGGAGAACATGTTGGTATGAGTGAATGAATTAAAGAATAATTTATTGTAGCATATGTTTTTCATTTTTTAACTTTCATTTCAACGAATTTATTAAAAATAACAATCAAAACTAATCATTTTCATTCTCGCTTTGGCTTGAGTCGCTTTCATCTCTCTCTGATTCACTGTCAGAGTCGCTATCAGAGTTAGATGCGATCATATCTTCATCATCATCATCATCTGTGAAAAGATGAAAAGAAAAAAATTATTAGTCCATGTATGTAGTAAAACATGATTATATAAAAAAATTTAAATATAAAAACCTTTTTCAGGATGAATGGTTATCTCCTCAATTGACGTTGGTAACTGAGTCCCAGAAAACCAATCTAGTTCGAATCGGGTGTCTATTTCTTCCCAACCATAGTCTGTAGGTTCTTCAGTTGTTGGAACTTTAAGGTTAGCGTGAGACCAAATTTGTGCAATGTAGAAAAAGGTGTGTCTTCTGGTGTCGTTCTTCTTTTTCTATATTTTGGTGGCAAGGCTGTGTAGCGTCGATAACAATCACTGTGATACAACTGAAAATTGTTTGGTTGTGTAGGAAGCACAGTATCGTGACTAGTTAAATTATTAGCATTTCGTATTGCAAATACATATCTGCACTTATTTAATTGATCTTCGCTAAATAATTTTAAGTGAGCATTGGTTTTTTTGCAAAAGACACAAAAAGGTATTACATTAGACATGTTTATTTTTCCGAACTGTTACTGTACTAACACTCTTGTCGACTAAACACGTTTCACTTTCTCTTCAAGTCGCATTATATTCCCCACCTATTTTTTTTCTACCGAAAATCTTCTATATATCTTCACAACAAAGGGCCTTTGTGCGCGCAGTCATAGCCCATGACTCATGGGTAAAACTTACCTCTCCAAGGGTACCTTTTACTATAGCATAGCATCTGGAGAAGGTAATTTTAATCCGAAATCTAGCTGCGATATAGGAAGAAAGAATAAATTAATATATGTTATTTTCTCCCGGACGAAAATATATAAGATGACATACTCTAGTAAATAATGAAAAAAATCAGCTAGCTGTAAGTCAAGGGAAAAGTCGTCAGCTGATAAGATACAGTAGGTGATCGATGTTGCTGCGTTACACCTTTGAAGGTACCAGCTGACAAACTTTCCACTGAGATACAGCAAGCTGACATTAATTTTCATTCATAGTAGCATATAAACGACCACCAGGTAAATTTTTAGTTGAGAGGAAATAATTGAAAATATCATTTTTTTTTCATGTTCAAGCAGCCAGCTGACATATAATCCACCACATTATGGTCAGCTGACTTTGTTTTTTCTTTAAAATACTAGGTAAACTATAATCTGACAAATTTTCAAATGGGAAGAAATGACTGAAAAAAAATTTTTTTTCTTCATGCGTGGGAGGCTGCCACTGCCCGCCCCACCCACGGAGTCGCAGCTGACGGTCGTGAGTATTCATAGTATAAGTCCCTAATGCATTTTACGAAGTTTCGCTCGAGAAGAAATAGTTGACCGAAATTGTACCTGGCTCCCGTACTACAAACGCGGTGAATAGCATGCCCTGGTCCACATTCTCATACGCCTGTGAAATTCTCCGCAGAATTATGTATATGGATTTCCTTTCGATATTCTCTTGTATAAAGTTCACTACAATTTCCTTAGAAATCCCTATACAAGGGTAAATCTTACAAACTTGGCGACTAAAGCCGCAATTGACATATAAACCCGAGTATTTCGAGGAATCCAATCACGGAATTCCATTGCAATGGAGTTAGGTTGACTTGATGATATAATTAAGTAAATGGTTTCACAAACTAAACCTTAAAGATGAAACCTCACAATAAGCTAATTACCAAAGTTATATACTGAAGTTAGCAATGCATTGAAATTACAGAAGTATATTCAATTCGTAGTAAATTAATTAAATTTTCCCTTACCGCATTTCTTGACAAAGGGGAAGGAATCCTTAGTTCTAGATGTACTTAGTAATAATATGGTAATACAAATTTCATGCGAAGGAAACCCAAGTCTTTTGTCAACATTTCGTATACATGTCTGTGCAATAGGGATGTGCTACACTCGTGCACTATAAGAACGTGTCGCGCGGTCTAGCATCGCGCTGACCCGACTTTCCCGAGGAAATACTCGCAATCGATGTATAAATAATCGTTTACCAATGCGTCTGAAAACACGCAAACCACCAACCGTAGTACGATATTTCAGGAAGGTATTCCCCCGTCCGTCAGACGCAACTTCAGCACATCCTATTTATAAGCGTCTATGTATAAATTCACTAAAAGTTAACACCACAACACACGTAACGAATATAAACTCGGAAAAGCCTCTATTAATAATCGACCGACTGACTTTGCTACCAAAAATAATAGTCTAATTGTGAAAAGTTTATACGCGATGGGTCGTGGACCGGCTATCTTGGGGCGGCTAAACTTAGTGGTGCGTGCGAGCCAGATGGTAAAATTAGTGTTGAGACGCTGTCTGCCACCGTTCTTCGTGACGCCTGCCGCGTCCATTCATACACCTCACCTTACGCCGGAGCGATGGACACGTAACTGCCAAAACTGCCAAACTTATGACATTCCATTTTCGATTTGGACGCCATGTTCCCAAATGACATGTACATGCCGCCATCTTGGTGTTACTGCTTGATTTGTTACGAATTAATTCAACCGTGTAAGAGATATGCACTATTGATTTAGGTGGTGTTTGCGGTATAGCCTTTCCCTACCTACATATCACGCCTACGTAATGTTGATGGCATCTCAGATGCAACTCTCTTAATATCTTTAAGCGCAAATAATTAAAGCACAAAAGCTTGCAGTATAAAAAAACTATATAATTATACAAAACCTTAATATTTTAAAGTAATGTATTGAGGACGTCATGACCTTGATATCACATAAATAAAAATAAATAAACAAGCCGTGGTGGCCGAGTGGTTCGAGTAGATGCCTGCGACACAAAGATTGCAAGTTCGAATCCCGACTACACCAAGGAGTTTTTTTGAACTTACAGCACAGTGATGCATACGTCTGAGAAGCAATTCAAAGGCCTGTATAGCCTTGCTTGAGTAACGGCGATGGACTCGCCATCTATCACGTTAGCCCCTAATATATCTCTGGCGGAAAGTGGGTATAAATATAATATCGGTGCTATGTAGGTATTTAAGTCTGCCTGATGGGACGCGGTTAGCTTAATCTTTAGCCTTCTTGCAATAATAAAATTATAACACGTGTTTCCGCACACTACACTCGTATATCCTGACATTAGTGGATTTGTTAGGAGAACGTACAACAAGAGCACGGTAAGAACGCACCACTTTGGGAGTAGTGTCATTTAGTTGCGATTCCCTGTAAGACGGTGCCTCTCACTGCAACAATGAAACAATTCTAAATTTAAATTTTATATTCATTGTGCTCTTCCTCTTATAAAATCATCTACATTTATCTCCAATACGCAACGTACGATTGCACGAAAGAGATCCTTTTTGCAATACAACCGCCTTTGTCAACTCTGTATTTATATTTCACGTTGTTGGTAGTTGGTATTTACTTGTAGGTAGTGCTAAATTAGCTTAAGGTATTTTGTACTTTGTGTACAATACGTATGTATTTTAAGTTGAAGTTGGGACCGACTGTATATATTCCATTATCGCCTTTGGTAAAGTACGTTTTTTGGACTTTGGTATGCATATCACAACTCAAGGTCTCTCCGATTTTAGGCTCAGTGGAGTTCGGCTTTGACCCATCAAAATGTGGCCGAGCGGCAAATCAAAGGGTTTTTCAAAACCCTTTTGTTTCAGTGGTCAATTACTGGAGGGAAAATCACACGAATCTGTCTGTCGGTTGGTACATACTTAATGACTTGATAGGATTAATTGAATATATATATTTCACAATACACACAGGAGCCCCGGAGGGGTAGGCAGATATGTTACACAACACTCTCTTTAAGCCTCAGATATATTAATATCTTAATATTATAAGAAGTTTCAATAGGTTTTTTTGGTTTACCCAAAAAAATACTTTGTTATATTATTGGCCAAATGCCTTCAACTTTATACGCATTTTTTCAGTTAAAGAAGATATGGTCAGCATTACTTAAAGCGAAATCTAATAGCTATTCACATAATTGACAACGCAAAGAATTGGAATGACAAAATGATGATCGTGCATCCTTTCAATATTTCCAAATGATAATAATATAGCACTTCGAAAATAAAACATCGAAACTGTGAAGCTGTGAAACCAATATCTGCTTTGTGCGTTTTATTCAATATCTCAAAATACCTTTTGCATATTGGTTTGACAACGACACTTTAATGAGTCAACCAATTATATATGTGTATCTTCAAGCCATCCCGCGAAGGTCCTCGTAAAACTATACCCACTTTTCACTGCCATATATTTAGGTACCAACGTGACAGTTTGCGAGTACATTGCCGTTTCACAAGGACAACTACGAAGGAAAAGTTGTTTAGTTCTTTGTAAATTTATTTTAAAACATAATGCGAATTCCCTACCGATGCTTTTTGACGCATAAGTTTTGACACTTAAACAACAGTACTAAATTTCAAGTAAACTCTTTGATTGAGCTTAGATTCAAACATGCAACCTTCTCGTTGCATGCTCGGACCAATCGGCCACCACGGCTATTTAATGTACGCCACCAATTGGAGATGCATTCAGATGAAACGATTTCTTTAAACTATTGGATCCTTGAGATTGCTTCTATTAATACTACTGGCAACGCGCCAGTTACAACTCAATGATGATAATAAAATGCCAAAGATTTAGGGGATCTGGTCAAACTTGAATCTTTACTCTTTCAGAGATATGTTTTATGTGGTCTCATTGGCTTCTGTTCTTTGTTATCAGCAGTTGGTGTAGATTGTGAATTTCATATGATATTAATCGTGAATAAAGGCGAGTATTTTAAAGAAGACTACGAACGATTGAGTATAGTCCACACGATAAATTTGACGAAACCAAGCGGAACGAATAAATCAAAACAAATTATTTAGATGAATGGAGCGATGGGTGCCAATTAGTTTAATTAGTCGCCTGCAATGCAAGATTACAAAGAGGAACCATGTAGCAATGAGCTTTATTTGAACTTAATACAACGATGAACCCCACTGAGGGCTTTGCGGTGAAGAAAAACATCGAAAGGAAACCTGTATACTTTAATCAAGAAATTCTGAGACGTATTTATGATAGTCGTCCTTGAGAAACGGCGATCAACTCGCCACCTGTCACATAGGCACTAAAGTGGGTGTATGTTCTTTGCCAACCCTTTCAGACCAATGTGGGGAAGTAGTGAAGAAATTAGAATAATAAAAGATTGTAGCCGGGTTTGAAAAACGGCAATTGATTCGTCATCCGTAGGCACCCGAATAAATCGTCGATGAAAAAGGGTTTTTGTTTCTCTTCTTATAGGTAGGCGTGAAGAAAGTTATATTGAGAACAAGGTGGTCTATATAGGCAATGTAGGTATAATAAGATCATTCTTCTTCAGTCTTATTGTATCCCGTGCCTATGCTTATCAAACGGAACAATTCTTCGAATCAGATGAATACATTCATTTTTTAAAGCAACTGCCCAAGCTTCTGCCACCCCATTAAAAATTAGCTTTTCATGAATTCTACGCAAATCGCTCAAGTTTGTGATGAAATATGCTTATAGGGCTTCGACGTTTCCCTACGATCTACCTCTCGTTTCGCACGTTACAAAACTTTGCTGACGCAAATGAAATTCTCCAAAATGTTTCGCAAAAAGGTTTTGGTTGGGTAAATTTACAGTTAAATTATATTTTTCGGCGTTTACTCGATAAGCTCGATTTCAATTGTAACTTACACATACTGTTGGACAATCAGCCCTGGTTTTGAAGAACGTTGCGCGGGTGGCGTATCTTCCTCTCTCCCTGTTGAGGTTTTTCTTAGAGAGTACAGCATAGAGTTCTTCAGGCATTATTTAAACTAATTGATAATGACCAATGTTGTTTAAAGCGTCCTAAGCGCATACCATCAGGTGGACGGTATGCTTGTCTGCCGATGCAAAAAGGCGGCCTTATACTTCTTATAGCATAATCTAATATATCTTTATCTTAGATACAAATCATCATACCGAGTCTCTTACGAGGTAGGAGCGCCGTTTACTTTAGATTTTCAGACCTATTTCCCTTCATCCACATACATCAGTATATTCATACGTGCTCGTCGGTTTAGAGTACTCTTACTTTACTTAAGTTTGGAAATATTTACAGGTTTAATACGTATTTTTGTGAAGAAAAGACTGACATGGTAGCATTTCAATCGCAGCGACCGTTAAGCTACGACCATTTTACAGACGGATTAAGGTCGGGACGCTCTCAGCTCGAGCTTTAAATAAAAGTCGAACTAATTGCTGGAAACATCTTTTACGGGATTAAGTTTACGAACATTACATTCGGTGTGTTTTTGTTGCCTAAAAAGCAGGCATTTTAATTTTTCCGTGTTATTTCGACAGTCCGTGGACTCTTTCAAACCATAGAAACAATTACATATCAACAAATAGATAAAATGTTTGGCTTTTATTACTACACTAGCTGTCCCGCCCAGCTTTGCTCGGGTGAAAAAGTTAAATTGCCCGTAACACGATCGCAGCGCCACCTATCGGGTCCAATTGTAAATCTAAACCATTCTCGAATCCACCTTAAGACACACAGAAAGGGATAGCTTCGCACGGGTGAAAAAGTTAAAATTCCTAAAACTCGATCGCAGCGCCACCTATCGGGTCCAATTTATAGCCTAGCCTATGTTACTCGGGGATAATGTAGCTTTCCAAAGGTGAAAGAATTTTTGAAATCGGTCCAGTAGTTTCGGAGCCTATTCATTACAAACAAACAAACAAACAAACAAATCTTTCCTCTTTATAATATTAGTATAGATAACTACAGAGTATTTGGCTTAGACAGCTTAGATAGTGAGCTAGTAAGTAGAATGAAAGTTGTGTGAATGAATGAATTAATTGAAAGTAAGAATGTAAGAGAGATCCGAAAGGTATCTCTGGGTATTCCAATATTTAGATCAGGAATGAGGATGAAGTGAAAAAGGTCGTATGAAAGTCTAGAGAAAACTAACACTATTCTCTCAGACCACCGGAGTCGGTGCGATGATATGTATGTATGTACGTACGTACCTATTGCATCTGATTTATGCAAATATATTCCTATAAGTATTAGAAAGTAGGAAATGAAAGATTTGTATCATTAATCTTACGTGCAGACCATTATTACAGAATATATGTGATGATCTAAAATTATTCATGGAAATAAAGTCTGAGGAAGACTGCCATAAGCTCCAAAATGATGTGGACGCAGTCTGTGAGTGGGGAGTCGCAAATAGTATGGAATTTTATCCCATAAAATGTTCCGCTATGACTTTCAGTCGAAAGCGACTACCTATCGAATACCAATATAAACTGGAAGGCAAAATTTTGATGAAACTAACTAATATTAAAGACTTAGGAGTAACTTTCGACAGAAAATTAACGTTCCATGACCATATCGCCTTGCTCGCCAAAGAATCTTTCAGGCTTCTTGGCTTTGTCTTGAGGGATTCCCGTGACTTCAGAGGCGGACACGTGGTAAAGCTTATTTTTGGTGCTTTAGTTCGCTGTAAACTTGAGACTAGCTCGTGTGTATGGCATCCGCACGAGAGCAAGTATGCGTTGTTACTGGAGAAGGTGCAAAAGGCTTTTCTTCGATACCTCTATAAGCATATGTATGGCTATTATCCATACCTGTACCCCACTAACGTTCTCCTGGGCCACCTAGGTGCAATTCTTTGGAGGTAAGACGCACTAACGACCAACTAGTAACGATGTGCAAAATCCTACATGGGAAAATTGATGCGTCCGACCTACACAGTGGACTATTGCGCTTCTTTGTGCCTAAAAACTATTGCCGAAATAGAAAACACAAACTGTTCGCGGTGCCATATTGCCGAACAGTGGCGCACGCTCAGTCTCCGATCCCGAGGTCACTGACAGCACTCAATGCCCTCCTGGAATCAAGTGTAAATCCTGAATGTGATGTGCTGGCAGGTGAATGGAAAGTGATTATGAATGAGTGTCTGGCATACGCAGAAAGAAGGCCATCTTTATTATTTATTATTACTCATATGTATTTTTTTAACTTATACCTCCACATTAGCGTAAATGACCACGTTGTTTTGTGTTTGTACGTGCTAATTGTAAATATATAAATAAATAAATAATAATAACGGGAGTTAAAAAATACGTCAAATAAAATATGTTTAACTCAAATGTAAAAAAGAAAAGAAAAATTTATTAATACACCTAGCCTGTACTTATATTCACATATACTCATAGTTTCCACAGATTTGAGCTTAACTTAGTTTGGGACTAGGTAAATTTGTGTGAAATTTTTCGTAGATATTATTGTTGTTTAAAGCTTTTTAGAAGTTCACTTTTGTAGTTGCATTCCTTGATAAAATATTACTCCTTCGTATATCACTAGCTCCTTCACAATTCATATATCCAAGACAAAGCAACGTGGCAGTAACATTTATCATTTATTCAAAGGTACGAGTGCATGTTAGAAGTGTCGGTAGTTCTATTTGATTCAAGTTGGATTGTTTGATTCTCGCCGTGTTCTTCTATGCAGCTTCTATTTACTATAAGCATATCTATTTTAGGGTTTCGTTAGAGACTCAAGTTTTAAACAACTCTTACATGCAGGCTCGGTGAACAAGACGAAAGCCTAAACTTCGGAGCCAACATAAAATGGGTTAACACTTAATATTCGTACTTTGTAATGTATTCGTGTAGTGTTAACGAGTATATCGTTGTACAGTCTTTATACCAACCCTTAGATTAGATTAATTCCAGTAGTTAAGAAAATTATAAACAAAATATAATACTTTCAAAATATCTACTTTGGCCACCATTTTGTCCATTTTTTTTCTGCATACAAGTTTTTCTTTATTTTTTACCAATGACAGGAACAGAAGACGAAAACTATTCACATAGTATCACGCCGTAATCCCTGACCCTTAGCAAGATGCCAACCTTCTTGAGGCATTTGGAGCAAGTTCTCAAGCAACAATCCCACGTTCCAAGTACCTAGATCAAATCGATCGGACACTTAAAGACGAGGACTTCTAGCGTACTCCAAGCCGACGAACATGTATGAAGATACTGATTAATGTGGACGAACCGAAAGAGGTTTGTAAGTCTAAAGAGAACTGGCGCCAACACTGTGAGAGATTGGGCGTGATGATAAATTATGATGATGACAAACAAGTTTGCAGCTGGTATGATGATGAAGTGGTCACGCGTATACCCCTGCAACATCAAACGTTTGATTAGAGCGTTACTAACCGTGGAAAATGTTATTTTGCACGCTTCTTGTAAAAGCCCGTCATGTTCTCAACTGGAAAATCACACGGAAGCTTATTCCACAAACTTATCGTCCATAATAGAAGGAAGCTTTCTTTGAAACCATATCGTAAAAAAGTTTGGTTCATATATTCCGCCTTTAATATTCTAGGATGTTATGATGACCATTGATTCTATTTTATTTACCTTTTCACTTCGTTGAGCGTTTAAGAGGCCAATCAAAGTCCGTAGATCTGAAATTTACAATTATTATTATTACACTTCATGCCCTCCCACAAGATTACAAGAGACGGCCGCCTGGTCTAGTGGTCAATGATGCTGGCTGCGAAACCTGAGTTCGCGGTTTTGATTCCCGCTTAGGGCATATATTTGCGCGATAAACACGAGTATGTATCTGTTGTCTAGTTTCCATAAAACAAGCTTTACTTGGTTTGGGACATTAAGGTATAATTATTTAGGTGCTAACGTGGCAGTTGGTGAATCTTTCATTTACTTCTCATACTTACGATAGGAAGAGGACATAAGATATATAGGCTTTTTTACGATGCCCATTTTTGATTCACCTTAATGATCGTAGTGTGTTAAATCACTCTTATTAAGTTTTTTTAATAAACTATGATACTAAATTAAATAAAACACCTGTCCCAACTCATTGTCCCGCGGTAGGGTGCCAAAAAGGCTGGCACCATTGCCACATTGTATGGCAATGCCGACTCTTTGCGCAAAACAATGCCATTCTTCCAAGCTTCCATGTCACCAGAGATCAAACAAAAAGATTTTCCGAGGCATTTACCCTCCGTTTAGCAGTATTTACTACTATGAGTAAAACTAACGTGGCTTTGAACTTCAATATCGTCTTAACAGGTGACTATAGTTACCAAAAGTAGATTTTTATTGTAGCTAATGAATACCATAACTACTAAATCATACTTTATTATTCTCTAGTATATTGTCCCGAAGAAAAACATATATTTATGAATGTTTACACAACACGTAGGTATACGTAATAATAACTAAGCATAATAAACGGCCCATTAAAAACCGCCATCATGATGGAGCGTGGAGTCAGGGCGACGGTGACCACGACGGCAAGGAGTCAAAGATTATACAGAAATTACAGAAGGGATGGTTCGGAATGAACACCTAACCGATCGTTCTGTAATATTTTCTACTTTTGTTCGTACCATAAGTGAAAATCAATGCATTTTTAAGCACATATATAATATGCTAGCTATACCTTGTGGTTTCAACCACGTAAAATTTTATTTGGTATTTTGGTAGCTTTCTGGAAGAAAAGATAATATATATCCTATTACTTCAGCTGTTAATATATATCTGTACCAAATTGCATTCAACTGTTTTTGCGTGTTAAAGGAATAAATATCCAGACAGAGATAAAGAAACTATATTTTTACCATTTTAATGGATTCCTTAAGTCCTTCTGGTGTTGCATGGATTTTTTTTATTGAATCTTAACAAGGTTAGGCTAGCTTTGTGGCAACATTAATTTTAATTACAAGTTTAATACCTATGTCTTGAACGCTTTGCCTGCATTGCGTGTATTATACATTATAGAAATATTATAGAAATCTTAATATATATATTTCTTGTGTGCGTGTGTATGTGACTGAACTCCTCCTATACGACTGGACCGATTTTGATGAAATTTTTTGTGTGTGTTCGTGGAGATTCGAGAATGGTTTAGATTCACAATTGGACCCGATAGGTGGCGCCACCATCTTTTTTTTTCCACCCGAGCGAAGCTGCGCGGGACCACTAGTAATAATATAAAAGTTTAAGTATATACATATATATAGATAGTACAATAGCTATATATTATATACAAGGTAAAGTGTATCATAAAGAATGGCTGACGACCATCAAAGAGGCTAATCCCTCTGAAGGATGACAATAGTTTTGTACTTTCATACTCTGAAACATTCAGGCTTTCATCTATTTACATCATTGCATTATAATACCACGGGGTTAGCAGAGAGAGCAAAGCTTAGAAACCACTTTTGTTCATCCATATTCATCAGTCTCGTCATACATGCTCGCCCGCTTCGAGTACTGTTGACGTTCTCATTCTCGAGTGTTCGATCGATTTGATCTAGCTAGCTAAAAATGGCGAATATAAATGAAATATAAGAAAACCATCCCTTCTGCATTCGACTTCACTTAAATCGCGCCGCGAGGCAAGGCGGGCGCCGCCCAAAATAGCTCACACGTGCCGCTCGCCGCCGGCTGCCCACGCGCAGCCAAGATGGCCGCCGACAGTGTGCTTGTGTGTTTGCGTATATAAACGCGAGCCCGTGTGAATATGTGCGCGATTAGAGGAGGAATGATAGTATGCAAGCACGTAGTGTAGGAGCTGTCAATGTGTGCATGGCTGATAAAATATATTATGGGTGTGAGCGTTAGCATGGGTGTGTGTGTGTGTGTGCGATTGATGCACGCAGTGGTATGTATTATGGTATATATAGCGGCTTTGTGCAGAGACCGTGGAAAATGAGGTTGTGTCGATGTTTGCCTGGCGACTAGATTTGATTGGTCATGAATAATTTCAAGATAGTTTGAGAATATTAGATGAGATAGTAGGTATCTAACTGATCCAACTAATATAAGCTTTAGTTTTGGCCTTTTAAACTTATTTTTAAAACATAAAGTGATAGTAGTTTTCCCTTTGGAATTCTTTACAATTCTAATTGCTTCTTCGAACTTTGAAAAACTATGTTGAATTTAAAGAGGACAGAAGAACATAAGCTGGCTTTAAACTTACTTGGACGTATGCCAGAGATACGAGTACGTTCATGGGAAACCTGAAACGAGACGAGAAAGATAATTACAGAGAAGAATTAATACCTCTTAAAAGTTGATAAATTTAAATAACCTATTTGGGTAACATTCGTAATAATTACCGTTGCAATCATAGTGAACAATGGGCGTAACCGAAGGGCGTTGCAACATTTGTAAACGTTGAATCATTAGAATATACCAATTAAAATAATATCTGGCAATAGCAATTGCTACATTTCCTTAGATCAATATTTAACCTTCTACAATATTTTCTTCACCTAGACGAGCACAGGATCGCTATGCGAAATATCATTATGGAGACCAACCTGTAGGCACATATTTTGAACAAAAGTGATGAATCAACCGATCACATCCTGCGAATTCATTCCACACATGTTCGACTTCACACATCTCACTGAATCACTAAGCAGACGGTGTGGTAGGTGATTTTTTCATAAAATCTGGATCAACGCCGAGAAGGTGCGTCATTTGATGGATGAAAACAACGGAAATTATTGCCTCTCGGTGGAATAACTTGATGATAATGACGTCAAGCACTAGTCTTCAGAATCCCTTGTAGTAATGTTAACTTTGGCGAAATACAACTGATATTTGATTCTTCATAATCATGCTTCATGACACTATTTCAATGCATTCATGAATGTATGAACCGACGCGTACTCGACTTAACTCGGACATCGGATCGGATCACCTCAGGTGAGCATTCAGACTTGTCTTCTACCCATAATATCGCGACGCGTCACGGCGCTTGGAGTAACACTGTGCACTTAATTATAATCTTGACCTCAGTTGTACTTCAGTGTTGTAACTCAAACGTTATAGATAGACTAGTTACTGACATGGCCAATGGATTCCTAGAGGAAGTTGCAAAATTTCACTCGTCATAATGATTAAAAATAATACTTAGCTTTCCTTAGTAAATTGAGAAATTTGGAATTCATGTTACCTACTTGTTAAGAAAATGAGACATGGTTAGGAATCTTTCTAATTAGCTCGATCTAGTAATAAAAAGATTGTGGTAGTTTTAAACATTGTTAATGTCTTACTCAAACAAATCTAAAGGTACTAGGACAATATTATAGTTGTTGTAGGAGACGGTATGGAGGTGTAACCTCTCCGTCCAAAACATTTTGTGCCAACGCGATGAGGGCTCATCCATTACCGTTTTTCAAGTATTAATGTAGTTGAAATTGTTCTTGATATTTTCCCTCAATGGTTTGATAAATCACTGTATTCAATTTCAGGAAAAAACTCAATGTCCAGGACCGCCGGGGTTTGAATCTGCGATCACTGTTTCGCAGGCCTACAAACACTCGCTTACCAAGGATTTTGTATTTGTTGAACAAAAAAAACGAATCAAATGCATTTTTTAATTAAACATGAAAAATAAATATATATATAATATATCCTCACGCCTTCCCACAAGGGTCCCCGAAGGGGTAGGCAGAGGTGTATAGGTAATACCCACACACCCACTTTCCGCCAGAGGTATATTAGGTGCCAACGTGACAGATGGCGAGTCCATCGCCGTTACTCCAGCACGACTATACATACGCCTTTGAATTTCTTCTCAGACGTATGCAGGTTTCCTCTCGATGTTTTCCTTCACCGTAAAGCTCGTGGTGTGATTAATCACTGTACTTAAGTTCAGAAAAACTCATTGGTACAGTGGGGATTCGAACTTGCGACCTTTGCGTCGCAGGCAACTGCTCAAACCACTCGGCCACCACGGCTTATTTGAATTTGATCGAAAAATAAATAAAACTATGATCTCGCCGTAACATTTTCAGGGTAAGTTCAGTGATCTCAGGTACGAGTGACCACCAGGCGGGCATACTTCATCGGTGGCTCGCACACATGCGCGTGCGCACGCGTCTCGGGGCGCGCGCGCTTCTATATATAGACACTTGCCCGCTTTGTAAGCGTCGCCTCCCGCCGAGCTCGCCTGGAGATTTCCAACATTTAATACACTTTTCTATCACACTCGGGTTGTTTAATGTAAGCAAGCAACATATGATTTATAGGTTCTAGAGTAAATTTTTAATGAGAAACAAATTAAGTTTATTGTGTGTATTGTGTGTGTGGGTATTACCTATACACCTCTGCCTACCTCTTCGGGGACCCTTGTGGGAAGGCGTGAGGATATATTATTATTATTATACATATAATCTTTCCCTTCGTGCCCTAAATTCATTAGCCCTAAATTTTATATATTTTGTGATTTTTTGCCCATTTTTATATCTATACTAATATTATAAAGCTGAAGAGTTTGTTTGTTTGTTTGTTTGAACTCGCTAATATCAGGAACTACTGGTTGGAATTGAAAAATTATTTTTGTGTTGGATAGTCCATTTCTCTAGGAAGGCTTTAGGCTATATAACATCACGCTACGACCAATAGGAGCGAAGCATAAATGAATAATGTTGCCAGAACGGGAAAAAATATTCCTTTTTGAGAGCTTCCGTTGCGTACGCTGCGTAAACGGCTTAAGTTACGAAAATATCATGTATGAAGAAATTGTTCCTCTTTAAAAGTTCTAAAAAAAAGTCCGCGACAGCATATGTTTATCTTTTAAGATTGACTCACTATAACCTTTTTTATCTGTACTTATCTATACTAATATTATAAAGCTGAAGAGTTTGTTTGTTTGAACGAGCTAATCTCAGGAACTACTGGTTGGAATTGAAAAATAATTTTTGTGTTGGATGGTCCATTTCTCTAGGAAAGCTTTAGGCTATATAACATAACGCTACGACTAATAGGAGCGAAGCATAAATGAAAAATGTTGCAAGAACGGGAAAAAATATTCCTTTTTGAGAGCTTCCGTTGCGTACGCTGTGTAAATGGTTTAAGTTACGAAAATATCATGTATGAGGGAATTGTTCCTCTTTAAAAGTTCTAAAAAAAAGTCCGCGACAGCATATGTTTATCCTTTAAGATTGACTCACTATAACCTTTTATATGGCAATTAAGTCCACGATGGGCTCCTGAACTACTTAACCGATTTCAATCAAATTTGCACACCGTATGCAGTTTGACCCAACTTAAAAGAAAGGATAGCTTACATCACAATTGGACCCGATAGGTGGCGCTGCGATCGTATTTCAGGAAATTTTACTTTTTCACCCTGGGCGAAGCTGGGCGGGACAGCTAGTTAGAGATATATTTCACAAATGAAATTGTTAGTCTATTTAAAATCATTGTGACTCTTGCTGTGAATTGCATATAAAGAAAATAGACAGTAATAAGGCAAAACTAAGATAAAATCAAAATTAAAATGTACTCGTTACATTTCAAGGACATATTATGGCTACATCTAAACCTGTCTTTATATAGGTAATAGATCAGTGCCTATAATATTACTAATAAAAAAAAATGTGTAGAGCTGAGTCGACCAGTGCTTGTACGTAGAAAACAGTACTACTGTATAGGAACTTTATTGGGTTCGCAATGAGGCCGCTGGATGGCCTGTGTTGAACGGTACATATATATACAAATAAAAAAAAATTGTGTCTGTTTGTAATATAAAATTACCTCTTTTTACTAAAAGGCAATCCGTTATGCATATGCTGTATACACGGTGCATAAAATATTTTTTTGCAATTTTTGTCTGTCTGTTTGTTCCGGCTAATCTCTGAAACGGCTGGCCCGATTTGGACGAAACTTTCACTGGCAGATAGCTGTCTTTTTTTTTAGAAACTGAACAATACTTTATTTGTTTAATTCCACGCGGACGAAGGCACAGCTAGTTGTATATATATTTGGTAAAAACGTGAGCATGTAACATTTCGTACCTATGGTGATTTAGTAGACAAAACAGCTGTTATTAGAGGGAGAGATAAAACGACAGCTGCGCAAGAGCATGGCGATCGTAAATATTCGCTTCAAGTAAGCGCTTTCAAGTTACGACAAATGGTACTGAGACTTAACTCTGAATCTATGTAAGTTTTAATAAAGCTGGACTTTAGTTACAGTACCGTAAATTGCAACTGGCTTTCATTTCGTAGCATGTCGTGCAGTATTATAACATTTTATAGTAATTATTTATTAATTCATATATTTTAATAAACATTTTGAAAACATTGAAAAAATTACTAGGCTTTGATGAAGTTTACGATAAAATTTATAAAAAAGTGTTGAAGCAAAAACACTATACAATATTTAAATTATCATCACGGTATTCAGACACTGGGTAAGTAGAGAAAGAAGAGTGCCAGTTTTCAATAGACAAACAGACCATTTTCCGTTTAATTTACACCTAATTAAGTCCCTTCATACGTGCTCGCCGTTTTAGTATTCTCAACGATCCATTTGTAAAATTATTACAGATTTAAATTAAAATACGAGTTAATTAAAATTACTAAGTTCTATCGATCGTAGTATATACCATACATTAACTAAAAAGGTTTAAGTCAGACGATTGCAAATCAACTGCTCAAAACATTTTCCATTTAGAACTAATTTGGTTGACACCCATCAACCGTGCCATCAGAAACGCTCAATCAACTGTAATTCTGATACCAATTCTGCTGGAATGACTTTAAGGGTGCTTTTGGAGTGAAACTTGAGGGTGATATGTGTAATTTTCGTAATCAGTTGAAATCGACACGTGAACCGTGCGCAAAGTAAGCCGAGATCCTTTGGCAGCTGCAGTGCAATAGTGACGCGTTGACTGACTCATGGTACGCAAAACACTATAAAACTAATGCGATATTCTTTTATTTAATTTAGCTATCTCAACCACAAGTAAAAACAAATGAACTCACTCCAGAGGTAACACTTTTCATTCGTTTTGAGGGTGCTGAAATTTACGATATAGTTACTCTAGGAACAAATAAATACATTTTCTATAATACACACTTATATCCCTTCACGCCTTCACACAAGGGTCTCCGAAGGGGTACGAAAAAATATATGTAGAATCGAACCCTCGGTAGAGATGGCGTCAAGACCTGGACAACACATCTGTGAACTGGCCAAAACTAGCATTGGACAGAAACACTTGGAAATCACAGGGGGACACTTTGCCCAGCAGTGGGATGTACCTGACTAACAACAATAACTCCCTCGGTGTTTTTTTAACCTCGTGTTAAGTTTTACTGAACTAAAGTTCACAAAAAACTCATTCATTCTTACAGTCGGAATTCGAACTGCAATATTTAGGCAAATACTTGAACCACTCGGCCACCACAGCCTCTTCTAAATTAGAATTTCAAATAAATCCGTAACTCGTGAGCTTTAACGTCATTACCCAATTATGTTGAAGATTCGATATTGATACAAAGCGCAAACGAAACTTTTGCCTTGGTGTGTAATTATTACTCTGTACAGATTACAAATTATATTTGCATGCTCCCAACCTGCTACAAGTATCTAGAACTGACGCACACCTTCAAAGTACTCAATTCATAAGTGGATAATTCATTCTGAGTGAGCCTGGGAACGTCAGTGGATCTGTTATGATAACATGTAACGTCCAACCTTTGGACGTTTCACGACGCTCTCAGTCGTAACATCAGCGCGTATCAATAAGCTAGGAATGTGTTTTAGCTTTGCTCTTAGTTCGTTGATCGCGTAAGCTTTGGGATAGTGAGGTGACCGAATGGTAATCAAGTCCAATTTTTAGGCTGGTACCTACCTACATGCGAGCGTGTTAGCTGCAGGCAAATTAAATAAGGAAATAG
Source organism: Drepana falcataria (assembly GCA_945859725.1). Classification (NCBI taxonomy): domain Eukaryota; kingdom Metazoa; phylum Arthropoda; class Insecta; order Lepidoptera; family Drepanidae; genus Drepana; species Drepana falcataria. Next base: position 11,008,269 of record OX243922.1, read on the forward strand.
CGAGAAGGGAATGTTGATATGTCTATAATTTCGAAATATTGTTCGATGTGTTTTTTTTTTACTTTCAGAACTCATAATGTTATGTTATACTCAACTTAAAAAGAGAAGCAGAATATTTTTGACCTACCTAATAGGATGTGCATGTACATTTTGAATTAATTATGGGTCATATTTATAAATGTCATACTTCCGTGGTTCGTTTTAAATCGGCTGAAGTAAAATTCGAATAAGCTTTGAAATCATTCCGAACTCTGCCCACCACTGGCTAAGCGCTGAGAGGGGGTGATTGGGAGTTGGACTCGTGCCAGGCGGCATTTCTGGCTTCGAGCCAAATCGGGAGCGGTGTGGAAAAAAAACGACGTCGCGCATCTTTGATATGCGTCAGAACGGCGCGCGCGCAGCCGCAGTCGTTTCATGATTTCCATGGGGAATTCAAACTGAATTGATTGGGACTACTAGGAATTATGTCAAAATGTTTTGTAAAATTGTTATAAGCTTCTAGTATTTGTATTTTATGTATTATAACAAATGGAATAACACTTTTGTAAAAAAATATATACATATTACCTTCACAATTTCCTCTGTTTCACGTACAGATTCGAAAATATTATTTGACATCGTCTATTACGTATATCGTCATTTATCATGATTATAAATATTTACGTTATTCATTAAATTATAATGAACACGATCAGATGTAAACATATTTATTGATTGTAAAAACGTGATTATTTTGTATACCTAAAACAATGTAAAAACGGTATTTTTTGCCAATCTACTTTTATTAAACATATTAATCTAAATAGTTTTGTCTAAATAACAATAAATCGAGTGAAATATGGTCAGAGAATTAACTAAAAGTTTTATCTAGTTAGGCACTCAGTATTGTGAAAAAGTTGTGGTGTTCTGGCGTTTCGCCAAAGAGCAACAGGCATGTGGTTGTCGCTTGAAATTTATGGAAAAATAATTGTATACTCTTAACAAAGTTAGCACGTACGTATATAAAAAATATTTGGTACGCTCAAGTTCACGTATTTCAGGCCTTTTATATTACTATTAAGTTTTGTGTTAGTTATAGGGTGGTCTTATGAATTTCGAGATGTGGTCGCGTAAGTGGTCGATGTCAGCGAAAGAATCAAATAAAGGTGAGGGCAGGATACTTGACGAGTTGGAATAACGAGAGGTGGATCTAGGAAGTGGCAGACTGGAGGCAAAGAGGAGCAAACTAATACAAGGTAGACCACCAACCCGGTGATCAGATGAGATCGTGGCGGTGGCTGGATTGCAATGGCTGCGATTGGCACAGTGTTGTGTTGGAGTATATAGCCTGCAGACTATATCTATCAAGAAGGATTGCTTGATTTATTGATGCTTTATATTTTAACATCAAAAGGTATCTTAATTCAGAAAACAAAATGCAATCGAGTCCTTTGACAAAATCTACAGAAACGCGACCGAAGCCTCGGGCGAAAGCTAGTATAAGTACATGATAATAAATCATAAAAGGTGAATGTTATATTTACGAACATACATATTATATACTTAGTCAATTCCACCGCTACGTAACTTCGTAGACCTTGCTACGAGATTTCAAAACATATGTGTAAAAATTATTTGGGATCATATTTCATAGATTTTTATACTTTTTACATATATTGTTATAATTTATTGAAATAAAAATACATAAGAAAAACACATAAAAGGAAAAAAAAATTGTTTTTTTATCTATGCGTATTTGTGCAAAACTTGGTGTAATATAGTCTAAGGTAATAAATGTATGCTTCATTATCATTCTGATTTTTAAGAAGGTACATAAGTACAAGAGGCTTGGCACAGAGCCAACTCTGAAAGTTGTATGTAGTGGTGAAAATGTATCTCACAATGCGTGTACAGTGAACAAAAACATATCAATAATTGCTAAAGCCAATATGTAAAAAAAAATGTAGGTCGCTTCGAGTAACAGGTTTTTTGTTAAAGGCGTATATTTTTAAGTTCATGATATTTAAAATGGTAAGCTGAGGTGAAGACATACCGGTCTATTACAAAGTTAATGCTTTGATAATTTAGGAACAATCATTCATTTAATTTGCGTTCAAAAAAGCTTACATCAGGAAATTTCTGATAGCATATGAGTATTTAAAGTCGTGTATTAATGACAAACTGTTGGCCCTATCAATCAATGTAAAGGTATTAATATTTATATATTTAGTCAAAAGTGAGTCAGACCCCTGCTTCTGAATCTTTTGACAAGGATTTAACTCTTGTAGCAAGACATTTTGATATTTATTTATATCCTAATATATAGCATAACACACATATCTATGCAGGTATAATTTCTTACCACCAAATGCGTAGTCGATACGAATACTTTATTCATATATACCGTTTCTTATTATTCGATAAAATTTTCGCAATGTATTATCGAATTCACAGTACAAAATAAATGTGATCACAAGTGCCATTTGTTTTACGACGGTACGCGCAAAAGACGTCGACCTCGAATCAAAGTCTAGCCAAATGTCGGCGTGCCGATCTTGCGTTGCGTCCCTAACCGACTGATAAACAACTGAAAACATTGTGTGAGTGGGCTCTGCTCTACATGGTGACTTTTATGTGTACTTTTTATGAGAAAACATAAAGATTCCCCAAACGAGAATGGGAGCCTAGAAGACCGTAGATGAAGGAGCGATGGAGCTTTGACAAGAAAAACTGCAGGTCGGCAACGCGAGAGCGGTACCCCTGATTTTGTAGGATATTGGTGCTGATGGAAATTCATGAATCGCCATTTATGTTTTTTTTTCAGAGTAAGACGCAATAATTACGTCTCTACATATTTGAACATAGGCTTTCGTTTTATGACAAATACATAATACATCCATCGGTAAGCCACAAATCAAAAAGCTAATCTTCTTGATGTTACATTCATAACTTGATTGCAAAATAAATAATTAATATTCAATTGATTTTTAAGGAAAAGCTTTTTTGAATTCTTTTATATGATGTGTTCATCAGTAACATAAAAGTATATATGTTATGCAGAAGCGTTGGAAGACCGCAAGCCAGATGGTCGGACGACATTAAAAAGACGGCAGGGCCGACCTGGAGTAGGATCGCCGCATCAAGATCAGCTTAGAAATCCATGCAAGAGGCATATGTCCAGCAGTGGACGCATATATGCTGAGAGAGAGAGATATATATATATGTTATATTGCACATTGTGAGGACAATAAAGTGACACACCTATGAGCGTCCAGCAATATTTATGTTTCCTTTGCCAAATGCGAACGCAGTGGGCGTCAGTTACTGTGACCCAATCACTTATGATTACTAGGACATTCTTATTTTCGTATCATAGAGCTACATTTCGTGAAAAAATGTTTTTATTATATTCACGCCTTCCCACAAGTCTTTAAAAAATTTACAGAGGTGTGTAGTAACACGGAGCCTCCTTTCGCCGTAGATATATTTAAAGGGAGATGACCAGTCCATAGCCGTTTCTCAAGCACTCTCAAACACAGCAATTTCGAGTACTCCTGACGTTCCCGTCCTTGAGTATCCGATAGATTTGATCTAGGTAAGTACATAAAGGTAATTTCAAATATATGCCTACCCTTTACAAATGACATAGTATTTTAATAATGCGATGGCTTAGTCTTACACGTGATAAATTTTTACCAAATCATTCGCAGCCGGCATTTTGCGAGTAACGACGGACAAACAGCAGGCATCGGTGACCCAGTTTAATGGTGTACTACACAGTAAGATTTGTCAGTTTTAACATTGGTTCTGTGAGGTGAATGAGTTTATTGAAGGAAATTTTTAAACACTGTTTGATACGGAGCTCGTTTGAACCGTCTCGAACCCGGGTCTATACATCTCTGCCTACCTCTTCGGGGATCCTTGTGGGAAGGCGAGAAATGGATACATTTGCCCAACCGTTCTATCTTCGGCCCGCTATAAGTCTCATTATGGGGTCCAGCATTTTACATAACTGTTAAAAACAAATGCGTCACTAATCACACATAACCTTTAGCAATATCGTCACGCATTGGCCGCACTGTAGGTGACTAACTCCTGGCCGAATGCCAGAGGCCCGACCTATTTACTGGCCGCTGTCTTCCGACTAACACCGCTAGATGTTACCCCAACTAATTAGGTTACGTTATTTTATTGCTCTATATGGCATTTTTAATCACGACCCGGTGATAAAATAACCTGGGCCGTTACCATCGCCATTTTGCCAATGCTAAGATTGCAAAAGGGTTCCATTATCAATCGTCACATACTTCTGTCTTTTTCGCACTCATGTGTACAGATAGAAATTAGTTTTGCTAAGGCCCTTGATGCGTCTTCAGAGGTGCCCAGCCTTCAAGTCCTGAACGGCTGTGTACGTTGCGAAAGTTTCCCCGTTTGGATTAAATAATACAATTTAATCCCAACTGAAATTGGCTGATAACTGTTTCACTCTAGACATTATTCTCCCTCAAAGTAAAGTTAGATGCTTGTCAATGCGACAACCTGACAGCCAGAAGCAGTTTGGAAATTGGCCAGAACAATGTCAATGCATCACCTGCAAAGCAATTAATCGGACATCGAAACACTACACTCACATTATTACACATCATTCTAAGAAATATATACATAACTTAGTTACATCTAGAAGGAAACGTATAGAATTACCGAGGTGTTTCTACTGAAAGCGGTCATGGAATAAGAGCGTGGTGTGCGCGAGTGTTGCAGTGGTACTACTTAAGTAACACGCAACGGCATTGATCATTGATATATAATATATCTGATAGATATATCATATATATATAAGTATATATAATGTCTATAATATATCAGTATAAAGAGTTAGCGGATGTGCCCACAAAGATATAGGTTGTTAGTTCAATCCTACTGGGGACAGATATTAAAATATATCATCACACCGAGGCGGAAAGTGGGTGTGTGGGTATTACCTATACACCCCTGCCTACCCTTTCGGCGACCCTCATGGGAGGGCGTGAGGATATATATATATATATTATATATATATTACTCCGAGTCCCTAAAAGAAAAGGCAGAGAGAATAGATATATAAATATACATATATATCCTCACGCTTACTTACTACTATGTCTTATTAACTTTATGAAGGTTTCCTCTCGATATTTTCCTTTATCATAAAGCTCGTGGTGTGACTTATCTCTGTACTTAAGTTAAGAAAAGCTCATTGGTACAGTCGGGATTCGAAGCTGCAATCTTTGTGTTACAGGCAACTACGCGACCCACTCGGTCACCACGGCTCTTCTATCCTCGGCTATTTATAACAATTAATATTTAAAAACTAAACCCCCCCGATCTCCGCCGCAAACGCCGGTCCGCGCCGAGCCAAATCCCGCCCCCCAAATAATATTTAAATAAAAGTACCAGTCCAGCCCAGCTCCCTTGCTCGCGATCCAGCAACGCCCTAAGCCGAGGTTCGTACCCCACAGGGGGTGCCCTTAGCTGTGTTGCTTAGTACTAAAGTGCCTGGCTGGAGGCCTAGGTCTCGCCATTGACCGGTTAAGTAGCAAAAGTTCCCGGAACTCACGCTACGAGAGACAATACAAAAAAAAATGTATAGTAAAATATACCAGTAGCCCCTTGGTAACACAGTATATGGGCGGTGACTAAGAGGCTGGAGATGACTAAGGGCTAATTGCCATTTGCATAGGACCGGAAAGCGCAGTGGGTTGGAGAGGAGGCCTATGCCTGTAGTGGGCTTAATCGATTTCAACATCCCAAATACGATATTACGGAATATATATTTAGGTTAAGTAGTAACAATTAACAATTTCTTTCGTTCCAGATCTCTTTCGCCAGTGCCAAATTATTGTTATAATGTTTAATATTTTTTCGTGATCTATTAAATTCTCCATCCAGCTTAGTTAGTGCTCTTGTTACAACTGCGTCTTCTGAAAGCTAACCTACTGAATTGATTGCATAAAATAGGTGTTATGGATATGGACTTATTTCCATAGGCGTTTTAGAGTATATGATGTCACATTAAATTCGAGCCGAGCTGAAAATCTTCTCTCTATCTTCTCCCATCTTTTTCAGTACGACAACGGGGAAGTATGGCTCTGCTAAGCCAGCTCGTTCCATGCAAGTTGTCATTCCAATTTCATCCAATTTGAAAGGTTTTCGTCATGACGGTTTTTGACAATGACGCAGTATAATATTATATCATACCTTTTTGATTATCGAACTATTCCATTCGTGAGTTAGTATTGTTGTTATGTCGATATAATGTCAAGATGACAACTTCACTACAATTACGCCCAGTGTTCAGTTGTTGTTGTGAAATGTTGTGATACAATTGAGTTCCGTCAAGTGAATCACATTGCTTGTGAGAGTTGTGTGTCTATCTTAACAGATAGATGGCGTCACGAACACAGCGGTGTGTGTGACGGGTGTGGGCGGAGCGTCGCGTGCGCACCCGACAACAGCCGGCGCCGCATTGTACTTGTAGGTACAGTCGACTATATTTACTATGGAAATATATTGCGGAGAATAATCTTCCGGTGAAGAGACGTACTAGATTAAATAGAGTACGTTTGCTTTGATGGTTCAAGATTTGAGATTAACAATAATATATATCCTGACGCATTCCCACAAGGGTCACCGAAGGGCTAGGCAGAGGTGTATAGGTAGTGCCAACGCGACAGATTGAAAGCGCTTCGTTGTTACTCAAGTACGACAAAACATACGACTTTGATTTTCTTCCAAATCGAATGCAGGTTAAGCTCGATGGTGTGTATAATTATTATTGTTTATTTCGTATTTCCTAAGACATTACATTAAATTGAACACTAGCTTCAAATCGTCGTGTCTTTTCCCAACAGTGGGATTTACAAGGCTAACTGTAATTAACTTCGGACACGCTGCCAGTAAGCGATAGACACGACCTATAAAGTTTAATTTCTAATACACAAGTGTTATATGTTAGCAAATATGAATAAGATAAAGCTTTGTATATTAATTATGCACTTGACAAATGAAGACCCTGACGAATGAAGATTAATCACCAAGACAAGAAAACGTAGACATTTCTAAATCTTGAATTTTGCCAGTAAGCGTATGGTCAATGTGCCGGCGCACGCCATATACGGGGCGCGCCGCCCCCCGACCACCGCCCGCCCTCCAAGCGCTTTTGGCTCACGTTTCGACATAGACTAACGAAACAGAGAAGTGACTAACGTAATATTTCATTTACCTTTTGAGCTCTAGAATTCTGAAGTCCGCGTCTGCTTACATGATCAATAGCGTTGCTTGTTTTAAACGGTTAACAATTTTAAGGCATCAGATTATATTTCCGAAATATAATTTTAGATTTATCGCACGTCCTTCTCTTCTATTGGTAATGGCTTGATCTCCGCCAGAAACAAGCATCTATAAAAACATAAATAAAAATAGGCATTGGTATTTACCACGCTAAATCACAAAACTGCATTTTTGCCAAAGCACGTACCTACAGCATACGTGAAAGAAAACTGGCACTTCTGCACAATTTACCTTGAATCTATATTGTGGTCGTGTTTGTTTGTACGGCGTACGCGGTGCATTTGTTTTTTCTCAACGTGCGGTATATGACTTGGCTCGCGTTGTGTTGATTGAGACCATAGAGTGATGAGGACAAAGAAAATTTATGAACTGCTTTAAACACATATTTAGTACAGTTACATATAGGTATACTTCTCCGGCACTCGGAAATGGATGTGTAGATACTACCTATACAGCTCTGCGTACCTGTTTGGGAATGCGTGAGTATGTATTATATTATATATAAATTAATCGCTACTAAGCAACTTAACTTAACAAGTTTATTTTCAACATCAAATACAACAGAGATTAAATATTTGAAACATGGTGATGAAAGAATAGTGTGGAGACATAAGACATATTAATAGGTAAGGTAAGACATTCAGCATTAGTCGTATTCTTCACTTCACGTCATTTCGTACGCAGACATATGCAGTAGGTAACATACCCTCTTTACGACATATATTAAGACCTTAAGAGCTCATTTTTAATGTGTTTCATCACCGTAAACCTCATTGCGTGATTAATCACTGTTCTTAAGTTTGGAAAACTTATTGGCACAGTCGTGATTAGAACTTGGAATCCTTGCATTGTAGAAGACTACTTAAATCACTCCATGACGGCTCTTACACCTCCGTTAAATACAAGCTTTGACCTCTATAAGCGTATAGCCTAGCCTCGCGTATAGTCTATGCTGGCTTGAAATAACTATTAGCTTAATTAGCGATCGCATTGCTTGATGCGAAACCGATCCTACCAATTGTTTTTGTTTCTGTCCGTTGCACCGTCGGTTCAGTTCGATGTTTTATTACACCATAGAGTAAACTGCAGCTGGTAGAAGGATCAACAGTAGGACCGTAAACTATTTCCTATGTATGTATAGTTAAGCTAGCGAAGGAAAAGCTTTTGAGATAGCAAGTTAATTGATACAAAAATGATGTAACGACAATATTAATTATAAACGATTAAGGAACAGTAATACTGTCTTAAGAAAAGGGAATGAAAGAGGAACATTTCTTTAAAATGATTGAAAAACGAAGAAGGTTAATGATTGGACATATTGTATGTCACTATTGGAATTTGAACACGTTAACGAGGGAGGTGCAGACTAAGGATAAGTGACAAAGGGCAAGTGAAAGAGAAAATAGCAAGAGAAACGGACGGTGCTTCCTCAGTTACACTGACAAGAGTCTTGCTCCTTAATTAAAGAGAGAAGCTATTGACGTATTCAAAACAGAATAATATTATTTATTTACTTATTTCACTGGAGGTATATTTTAGATGGCATCGTGACAGATGGTCAGTTCATCGATAGGATACTATATACATAATTTAATTTCGCATCACACGTATGCAGGTTTCCTCTCGATGTTTCCCTTCACCGTAAAACTCGTGGTGTAACTATATTTACGACCTGAAATTCCTTGGTACAGTCGGAATTCGAACTTGCAATCTTTGTGTTGCAGGTGACTCCTAGAATCATTAGGCCACCACGTGTCTTCACCACTTATTTACATTACTATGTACGTTAACCACGAGTGTCTGTAAAGTTTATGCTGACTCTACTAACTTGCTAGCTCATGGCTAGTTCTTACGTAAGCACTTTGTAACTCGAGCTGCCCACGCGCATTCCATATAAGGCGGTAATGGGCGACTGTCGGCCAATCACGTTCTAGCGAGCTCCCGCCCAGCAATTTGATGCTAGTGTTTGCTACACTGAAGCGTTTTTATGCGTCTGTGTATGAATATTTTATATTAAAGCTTCGTGGAGCGCGAATGAGTATGTATTGATTGTTACTCTTTCACGTCAAACTATTTCAGAAAAAAATATTGAATTAAATTTTACGTGCGCGAAGCCGCGAGGCACAGTTCTTTATAAATAAGTTACTGAAAGAAGAAGAAACTAAAAATAATCTAACTAATGTTCTCTGTGCGAAAGTTTGTGAGTATATATATATGGATGTTCGTTACTCAATCATGCCAAAAGAGCTGAACGGAATTGAATCAAATTTGGCACAGAGGTTTTTAGCTGGATTAACACAGGATATGTTTTGCTCCGAAAATAAAATTATACTAGTGAAATTGATTTCTCCGCGGGCCAAAGTCTCAGTCACATTTTATGGAAGTTGCTTAGCATTGTCGTTTGTTGCAAAGTGTTTTCAATCAAAATATTTGTTGTGAATAACACATGTTACATCTCCGGACACCCACCGTACATATGCACACCTGACGGTGATTGTGCAATGAGGGATGGGACATTATAAATTCGATCACCCACGAAGCGCGGCGCCTTTTGTCTTCCTAACCTCGGACCAATCGGACACCCCTTAGTAACTAAGTACTCGTATAATAAGTGTCGTAGAATTAAGTACATTTTTTGGAAGTGAAATAAACACTTTAAAAATCTAAACGGTTTTTTTTGAGATCCTCCGATGTGCATCCTGTAATTCACAACATCAGTTGTTCATAATATTATAAAAAAATATTAGAAAAAGGAACATAAAGAAAAAGTTACCTACGATACGAAAGTAGTTCGTATTCTAAAACAGCAAGACATAACTACGAGTTTAGCAATAGTCTGTTAACGATAAGCAATGTTTTCTTCGCCTCTGTAAATAAAATACAAGCTTTTCCTAATAACCAATACATTTTATCCTAAGCTTGTCTGTGCAAATAGTTTTCAACTCAGCGGAGAAGTTGTGACATGAAAACGGCGCTACTTTCAATACGTATCGTCAAATGGAGTGGTTCGGGTAGCCACTTGCAACGCAAGGATTTCCAGTTCAAACCCCGACTGTATCAATATACACGAGCTTAATCGTGAAAACATAAGAAAACTGCATACTTTGAGAAAAAAGTTCCACGATATAGGTAAAATCTTACTAGAGAATCGGCGGCAGACTCGTCGTCTGTCATGTTTGTATTTCCCTAGGAGACCTTTGTGTGAAGACTAGTTACTTAGTTTAGGTCTAGATTCATGTCAATTTGTCCCAGAAAAATATTTCCCGTTGGACAAAACAAAAAAATATTTAAATAAATTAACAAATGAAGGTCGTGTGCAGAATTCATTAGAAGTGAGTATTATGAGAGAAGACAGCTTAGTTGCGTAGATACGCTCCCCCGCAAGGGGTGGGGCCTCCCTCGGGAGCTACGCCCGGGACAGCCACTTGTTGATCCAGCGCCAGGAAAGTTGGCGAACCTGCAAACAACACTCTTGAGACCTCCACGTTTTGAGATTTTATATTGTATTACGCGAATATTTATCTGAGAGGTTTCAATTGATTCTTAAGTGGGCAGGCTGTTCTTGGAGTTACAAGCTTAGTTTGAAATTGAAGAAATAATAACATGACATGATAAGGTTATTTCAGTCACGGTGGCCGAGTGGTTTGAACTATCGCCTGCAAAATCAAGATTGCAGGTTCGATCCTTGGTGATTAGTGTAGTGATTAATCACACCACAAGCTTTCCAGCGGAACTAAGTATATACCAATTTAAGAAAAATATTCTGAGCAAGTTTATCCTGCTTTCTTAGTCTTTTAAGATCTGGTGTGTCGAAGTCGAGAAAGAAATGGGGATCTATATTCTTTGCCTACCTGGTAAGGGACTCGGCGTGAAAATATGTATGTATTATCTATTTATACCATTAAGTAGACAGATGCTTAACATATTTAAAAAGTCTTAAGAACACCTTTGAGTAATAATGACATAATTCTATAATATTCAGGAGACAAATATTGAAGACTTCAAGAAACTTTTGAGCACTCTAAATTCAGCATAATCATCTTTTAGTCATAGTATTTGATCCCGCTTATGGGTACTTGCAACACCTAGACGACCACCGCTTATGGGTACTTGCAACACCTAGACGACCAGGGTTGCCGTTCCTGAAATTGTTTCATCATTAGCGTAGTCGTTTAATTGTAAAGCTCATTCCCCAGACCACGACATAAATCGATATTGGACTCCTGACCTTGGGGTGAATATTTTACATGTCACATTTATGTTATGTTAAAAAAGCCGTGGTGGCCGAGTGGTTCGAGCAGTTGCCTGCGACCCAAAGGTCGCAAGTTCGAATCCCGACTGTACCAATGAGTTTTTTCTGAACTTAAGTACAGTGATTAGTCACACCACGAGCTTTAAGGTGACGGAAAACATCGAGAGGAAACCTGCATACGTCTGAGAAGAAATTCAAAGGCGTATGTTTAGTTGTGCTGGAGTAACGGCGATGGACTCGCCATCTGTCACGTTGGCACCTATACACCTCTGCCTACCCCTTCGGGGACCCTTGTGGGAAGGCGTGAGGATATATTATATTATATTTTATACATTTATGTTAACCAAAGTATACCAGTTTTATTGTGAATTACGAAATTTTGGGTTTGATGGCACGCAAATTTTACACAGATATAGGTTAATTATTAGCTCGATTGACACATAGAATATGCTTTATTAAAAAAAACGATCTAGGAAATCAAAATGTAAGGTCGGCGGGGCACAGCTTGTTAATTAATAGTAAACACCTTGAAATGATACCAAACATGACTTTCTAGTCCCAAATCAAGCAAAGCTTGTACTATTGATACTATATATAACATACAAGGGTGCAAATACTCCTGTTAATGACACAAGTATCTGCTCTTGCCAGGGACATCGTTTCGCACCCTGAGCTCCCACTAGAGTAGATAGTAGCAGGTGTTGGTCAATTGTTTGAAATAACTATTTTGTTTAAGGGTACGTTAAAATAGTTAACACTCAGACTGTGGAATGAGCTCCCTATTGAGGTTTTCGTTGGAGAGTAAAGCATGGAGTTCTTCAAGACGGTTGTGAAAGGATTCCTGCAGGGCCTGCAGCGCGCGAGCAATACCCCTGGTGTTGCAAGCGTCAATAGGCGGCGGTAACCGCTTACCATCAGGCAGACCGCATGCTAGTTTGCCACACGTGTGGTAAAAAAATTTTGTAAACATCTAAGAAAATACCAGAAATACTAATAAACAATACACTCTGCCTACCCCGTTAGGGGCTCGGCGTGATGATGTATGTATATTAATAAACAATTTAACTTTAGACAGTAAAACCTCTTTCGCTTCATTCATATAACACTAGTTTATTAGTTATTGTTTATATTAGAAAATCGAAAAATATGTTTGTTGAATGAACCCGAAGCAAACATGCGTGTGATGAGCATACCACTTGTATCGAGTTTGATATTTATTTAGGCTAATATTTATATTTAGAAATTTGATTGTTATTGATAGATTTTTCTTAGCAATAAAATATATATCTACTTAAAACATCGAAAGTAGGTGAGCTACATACGTTTGAAAATAAATTACGTTTGAAAATAAAGCGGCTTGGAACCACTAAGTCTGAGGAGAGACTTTACCCGTGTGTGCTCAGCCGCTTGTATAACGGGGAGTGTTCTGAAGAATTGTTCGACATGATGCCCACTTCTACCTTCTACCACCGCACCTCTCGCCATCGACGGGGAATTCATCCCCATACCTTGGAAACACAAAGGTCTCGCACTGCGCGGTTCCAAAGGAGTTTCCTTCCGCGAACGCTCAAGCTGTAGAATGAGCTCCCCGTTGAGGTTTCCCTGGAGGGTACAGCATGGAGTTCTTCAAGAAGGATGTGATCCCCTGGTGTTGCAAGCGCCCATAGGCGGCGGTAGCCGCTTACCATCAGGTGGACCGTATGCTTGGTTGACACCCAAGTGGTGTAAAAAAAATCAAAGTCGTATGTATAGTCGTACTTTACAGTTGTGGTTAAAAATCTGTCACCTTGGCACTTAAAATATATGTATCTCCGGCGAAAATTGGTCAACTGGGTACACATCTTTGCAAATTCTATGTTAATCCATCTCTGTACCAAATTATATCCAATTTCAGGATGTAGTTTTTGCTTGCGAAAGGAACAAACACAAACATTCGCATTTATAATATTAGTAGGTTTTCTTATTCTTTCCTCGAAGCTTTTGCTTTAAGAGCGATTAGTGTCCAGCCCGACACTTAGGTGCTAAGCAAACACAGCTAGAGGCTAGGAAGTTAGACTGGTATTAGATATACTCCTATATCACTTGCTTCTAACTTAAAATAATCAAATATAATTATTTTCCTAGTTCATGGTTATTTTTTTATGTGAGAAGTCTAAAAATTGTTTTCACTTTCCGGTATATGTGGGAGTTTTTGTAAATTAAATCGTAAACATTTTCAAATTAATCCTCAATTTGATGGAATAAGTACACCTACTCGTACTTATACAAAATAACAAGCAATTAGGGAAATTACTTGCCTTTTACCGATACCATCAAATAACTTAAGCCTCTTTAAGCGTTTTGTTTATTGAAAGAAAATTTAAAATTAATTTCCGCTGTGCTGCTCACTTCAGAATATTCCTTATTATCTAAACATATATTAAAAAAAATAGTTTAAAAAAAAAAAAAAAAAACACGCTTTTTACAGAAAACTAAACTAAAAAATAAAAAATAAATTTTAATAAATTTTAATTAATAATAGTGTAAAAATTCTTAATAAATAATTTTAAAAAAGCGTGGGGTGCATGGTGTCAATAGTTCTAAATATTTTATTGATATCTGTCAATAAAATACTTATATCTATAAGAATAGAAGATTTATTATTTCGACAATATCTTAAAAAGCACCCCACGCTTTTTTTAAATTATTTATTGAGAATTTTTACAATATTATTGATTCAAATTTATTAAAATTTATTTTTTATTTTTTAGTTTAGTTTTCTGTAAAAAGCGTGTTTTTTTTTTTTTTTAAACTATATTAATTATTAACTTTTTAGTTCGATATTTTTCAAAAGGGAGCCAGAGAAACGGCTACGAGAACCAAGAAAGGCCGCAGGCGCGCTAATTACCCACGGAGAGTTACATACTGACATACTGACATACAAGTGAAGCTAATAAAAAGCGTGTAAAATTGTAACAGGCTATCCATTATTATTTTATATCAGGCAGAACTGATTTTTTCGGCTGTTTCAATGGCGAAGGCGGCGATAGGGCCGCCACTTACACGCTGTAACCACAATCCAAGCGACCAAACGACGCTTTTTTTTTGTATTGTCTCTCGTAGCGTGAGTTCCGGGAACTTTTGCTACTTAACCGGTCAAAGGCGAGACCTAGGCCTTCAGCCAGGCACTTTATTTCTAAGCAACACAGCTAAGGGCACCCCCTGTGGGGTACGAACTTCGGCTTAGGGCGTTGCTGGATCGCTTGCAAGGGAGCTGGGCTGGACTGGCCAAACGACGCATATGACAGTTGGTTTATATATTCATACGTACACATATGTGGATGTAGCGAAATATGTCTGTCCGTAAGTAAATAATATATAACATCTCGCCGAGCTCCTCAAGACTTAGAGAGTAGACTGTTAGTTTTCACTAGGCTTAGATTCTTTATACATACATGCTCGCTGGTATCAAGTACATATAAATATTAATGTAGAGAGAACTGGCACTCTATACTCTCTGCCTACCCCGCTAGGGACTTGGCGTGATGATATGTATGTAAGTATAAATATTTATTTTATCTGTGTAAAGTAAAATTGTTTAATAAAATTACTTAAGCGAGGCATACTTACTTGTTTCGTATAATTATTCCACTCAGTGTCTTGAGCACTACGTTGGGCGCCCACAGCAAGATATTTAATATATACTTGCAATTTTTTTTTCTCTGAATATTTCGTCTAATTAAATATTGTAATTTAGGTATAGAAGCATAAAGTTATTCGAGTCCGTGAAATAAATGAAAACTGTAGGAAAACTTATCTTAGCTTTGTCTGTCGGCCATGTCATATCGCGTATGATATTATTTAAATAATATAGCTAAGTTATATTAGCTATGATAATGTTATATAATAATATATTCTCACGCCTTCCCACAAGGGTCCCCGAATATGTTGTTTATATTTTTACATACAAACCTTCTCCTGACAATAAAGGATACATAAAATAAATATTTATCCAATTTGGTGCAGTCGTTTGGAAGTTATGCGCGTACAAACATTTCGGTGCTTAATTTTTATATATATAGATATCATTAATATAATAATAATAATATATCCTCACGCCTTCCCACAAGGGTCCCCGAAGGGGTAGGTAGAGGTGTATAGGTATATCATTAATAGTTTCTGAAAAATCCAAAAGACCGTGCAGAGTGAAAAATATCCCTTGTTGTTATTGAAAGGTTTGCAAAGATTACACCTAAAGATTTTCGAGATATTTATTCCTTCTCCAGGCGAATATATTCAGAACACCCGACAACTTCTCGAAAACAACTGTACTTCTTTCTGAGATATCTTGTATAAATGCTATTTTAATTATAATTATAATATGTGGTTGATTAATTCCCTTTATAAACGCGTTTACAATAGACAAATTGCAACTTGTCTTTGCCACCAAAGCGACTTGATCGGCGCATAAAACATTTCCAAAGCGATTACATTAAGCATGCTTTATGATTATAGAATAGATAGGTCTCATTAATTGTCACATTACATATTAAAACTGCTATGTACAGTAATTGAACCACTTAGCCACTAAATAGCGTAATTTTACTGTTTCTATTCATGAATATATAACACTAATAATTTATATTGTTTTGCAAATCCCTTTGTGGAACTTCGCAAAGCAACTGACGTGAATGAGCGTGTGATTGCAAAGTTGAAGAAAGGCATGTTGTATTGGTTTGGTCATATTAGAAATGATGAGTGAAGAAAGGTTGTGAGTCTGGAAATCGAACACACGAACTTCGCAGTTAGAGCACTGATCACTAAACCGCCTGGTTGATATCCAATGAACGTGGACGAAGCGAAAGGGTCTCTGCCTACCCCGTTAAGGACTCGGCGTGATGATATGTGCTCATGTATGTGTGTGAAATATTTTTTAATATATAAAAAAAAACTTGTATATAATTTCTTTTTTAAATAGGGGCCCACCAAATATTGGGTTCAGTGGCCTACGGCTAGGGTCCTTATAATTATTATTAGTACTACCTCGGTTGTTAAATCTTCAAGCCATAATCTACAGAAACATCTGAGTATGATACATATTCCCTCTCAGTCCACTCAATGCCAGATGGTAAGATTAATCAGAAGCTATCGCCTACTGTTTAGTCCAACACAGTTTGAATCCATTCATTATATTAGTCATACCAATCTACAATACTTAGAACCGACCACACACATATAAATCTTGTTTGTTTTGAACCGACTTCAAAAAAGGATCTTCAATTAATCAGTTGACACGTATACGTTTGCTAACCAGCATACGTTTGAGCAGAAATTCCAACTATATAGTCATATATATCATCACGCCTTCCCACAAGGGTCCCCGAAGGGGTAGGCAGAGGTGTATGGGTAATACCTACACACCCACTTTCCGCCAGAGGGATATTAGGTGCTAACGTAGCAGATGGCGAGTCCATCGCCGTTTCTCAAGCACGACTACACATACACCTTTGAATTTCTTCTCAGACGTATGCAGGTTTCCTCTCGATGTTTTCCTTCACCGTAAAGCTCGTGGTGTGACTAATCACTGTACTTAAGTTCAGAAAAACTCCTTGGTACAGTCGGGATTCGAACTTCCTTCGAGGCAACTGCTCGAACCACACGGCCACCACGGCCAACTATATAGTTGTACTTCAAAAACTACGATCAACTCGCCATTTGTTACGTCAGCACCAAAACACATCTGCGTCGAAAAATTGCTGTTAATACACGCCTGTCTACTTCAGGGACCTTTATGGGATGGGAGATATACAACTAAAGACATATACAAGGAAAGTGGGTGTGTGCGTACTTACATTTTAAATGGTTCAAAACATTGCACTTTGTACCGACCAATAACATTAAGACCAGGGGTCATAAACCTACACTCGCAACAATCAAGTACCTTTAACTAATCTTCGTCAAAGGAGCCGAGGTTGGTGGCGCCTGCCCCTACACCTGACCCTCTTGACTCAAGCACTTATGTCTAAGTAATGCTTCTGAAATGTGAACGATACCGTTCTTGTAAGTGAAGACGTCCTTGTACATATTATGAAGTCTGGATATATCAAATGAATGCAAGCTTGTGTGTTTACTCAAAGTGAATAATTAAAAGATACAATTACTAAGTATATCGGACCTCATTTTGTCTGTTGTCAGTTGTATCGTCCTAACGATATTATTATTATTATTAATGAAAATTGTGAGTATGTTACTTCCTCTTTCACGTAAAAACTACTAAACAGAGTTAGATTATTGCATGAAACGCGTAAAATTCTAGACAAACCAGCAATTAAATTAAATTTTACACGGCCGGAACAGCGGGGCAGCGTTAGTCATAAGTTAAAAATCAAGTACATACATACACATTATCATGTCGAGTCCTTAGCGGAGTAGGCAGAGAGTATAGAGTACATATATGAAAAGGTAATTAATAATTATTTCAAACTAAAGGACAGACAATAAACGTTACATACTTATTTTATAACCAAATGTGATAAAATATAAAAGTTTTCCTTCCTTGTTCAATTTTGTTTGATTTCAAATCGATCTCCGCCGATTGAAGTTAAGTTTTCGCTAAAATATTTCAGCTAGGTATCTCTTGATGAAGCACGTTTTGGCGTTCGTTATTATATAAAGAGACAACCTAATCTATTTTGTTATTAATGTAAAATACATCGTTGGAAGTATGAACTGGATAGTACATAGCTTTGTTTAATTTGGATTTGACATAGTCACAAGTTTGGGTGAAGTTTTTTTTTTATATACCACATGGGTGGCAAACAAGCTTGCGGTCCGCCTGATGGTAAGCGGTTACCGCCGCCTATGGACGCTCGCAACACCAGGGGCATCACTCGCGCGTTGCCGACCCTGCAGGAATCTTTTCACACCCTTCTTGAAGAACTCCATGCTGTATCTATCCATCATATACCATTTTTTACTTAAATTGAACACCATCCTCGATGAGATAGGTAATGCTACATAAGTGGCCCTCGTAACGGGCGCATAGATAGCCATCCTTCACACAATAAACTTCAAATACGTCTTTGAATCTCTACTCAGGCATATAATATGCAGGTATTTTACACCGTATTTTCCTTCAACATTGAGTTAGTTGACAAACTTACGTAAGACACTGTATACATACAGAAAAGTCGTACCTACAGTCAACCTGAATTTGACCCTGCAATCATAACTTACACACGGCTCATGGCTCTAACACACTTACGATATAAGCACCTTAATATATCCTCACGCCTTCCCACAAGGGTCCCCGAAGGGGTAGGCAGAGGTGTATAGGTAATACCCACACACCCACTTTCCGCCAGAGGTATATTAGGTGCACCTTAATATAATATTAATAAAGAGAGACCATCGCGGTAGGTTGTGCAGTCCAAGCGTGGAACCGTGAAAAGGTTTCATGGGTCAGCGGCTATTGGTCAGCGCAATGTTCAATGCGCGTGAGAGCCTTACATAGACTTATTTGCATGTATATAATCTGCATTTACCGGATCACTGACTTTTGGTGAAGGAAGGCTTCTGCGGTTTTGATGACGTATGATGAGAAGCATTGAAGGCACCATTACTGCCCGTGATACACGAAATAGCAACAACTACGGTTGGATTGCTCTCAAATTGCCCTGATAACAACAATAATAATAACAACAATAATAATAACAACAATAATAATAATAATAATAACAATAATAGCAACAACTACGGTTGGATTGCTCTCAAATTGCCCTAATAACAACAATAATAATAACAACAATAATAATAATAATAATAACAATAATAGCAACAACTACGGTTGGATTGCTCTCAAATTGCCCTAATAACCTCATTAGGATTTCGAACATTCATCTTTTTTATATATCTATATACATATATATTACTTTACGCCGTTCCATAAGTGTTCACGAAAGGGTACGCACAGGTGTCCGTTAGTCTACAGACAAGCACACGACCCCCTGATGGATTAATTACTATGGCGATTCTTTGGCATTCGAAGGTACTTATCTCATTGCATCATAGTAATTAAGTTCAGTGACTGAGTGGACTGCGGTAAATACCGACCTAAAGATAAACATTGAAAATTTTTAATTGGTATTGATCAAGATTTTATTATTGAGATTGGCAATTGAGTATAATTTATGTTAATAAAAAAATCTACAAATGTAATCCACGTCGTAGGTTTCGTCGTAATTAAGTTTGGTAAATTGGTTCCCACCTTATTGTACGGCAGGGAATCCTGGGTATGTCAGAGGAAGCATGATAATAGCATAAGTGCAGTTGAGATGCGATCTCTTCGAAAAATGTGCGGATGGGAATAAGAGTACTAGAAACCGGCGAACATGTATGAAGCGAAAGAGGTTTATAAGTCTAAAGAAATGGGGTTCTCATCTCTCTGCCTGACCTGGCGTGACTCAGGTATTCGGCGTGATGGTATGTATGTAATATAATTAATTATCTACTAATACAGAATTATTGAAGATAAAAATCCATAATGGTTTCATGTAGTGTCTTATTTTACGCCCTCTTTCTGTTTATCCCAGTATCAACGTCCCTGAGCAACATTCCACATCATACCTCTACGTAATTGATTGACTACCTACGCGTAGGCGGCGTGGGTTGGTTACCATGGAGACGCCCACGTGCCCCCTTCACCCGGCCCCTTCCCACAACATTGACCCGGGAAACCTTGACCCTACAGCTGATCGGCGCGTGCAGGGTTTGTTCAAAATACATGCGTATGGAAAATGCAGGCCCGAAAAGCTGTGGGAGTCGACATGCATACTGCGTTAAAACATCAGCCATTTAACGACTGGTTTTCAGTGTCTGGGTATAAGCAAGTTTTGCTAAGTACTTTTTTATAACATAAAATGAATTTGAACTGTAAGTGAGAGTCGACCCGAAGAAAACAGGACAGTTGCTCAAATGTCACAGGGCACAATGAAATTGAAATTTAACATTCTGTGACTGGTGGCCGAGTGGTTCGAGTAGTAGGAAAACATCGAGAGAAAACCTGCATACGTTTGAGAAGAAATTCAAAGGCGTATGTATGTCGTGCTTGAGTTACGGCGATGGACTCGAAAAAATTCGCTCCACATTCCAATTTATTCTTCATATGAGCAAAAGGTAAACGAAATTATATTCCCATTTGAAAAATCTTGCTCCTAAGCTCAAGGAGTATTCAGGCCTACCTACCTAGATAACTTAACAAAGCGAAAGTATGAGGAAGAAGAAGCAGAGGACCTTCCAACTACCTAGATCAAATCGACTGGACACTCAAGGATGGGAACGTCAAGAGTACTCGAAAGCGGCGAGCATGTACGAAGAGACTGATGAATTTGGACGAAAGTGAATTTAACATGACTTAGAAGTGGAAGGGTATGTAAGTCTAGAGATAACTAGCGCGCTATTATCTTTGTCTAGTCCTGTGAGAGTCTTGGCGTGACGAAATGTTTGTGTGTGTGTGTCAGCCGGCGCAACCATTCCGTCTTTATTACTTACATACACCGTCACAACCAATGATAGATTAAACCTCATTGGTCACAAGTCACAACCAACATAATGTCAAATATTTAAACTGTTAATATCTGTACATTAAAAAACTAGTTACTAAGTACAGCAAAATTAACAACGTTTTCCAAATTATGTGTCGATTGCGAAGATCATGTTGTTGCCTACCTAGTAGTCACGTGTTTTTTTTTGTAATTCCACACAAATTGACCTAGTCCCAAATTAAGCAAGCTTGTTTTATGGTAACTAGGCAACGATACGTTTACTTATATAGATAGATATATACATAAATACATAGGACATCCAAGACTAAGGTACACATATTCGTGTTCATCACACAAATATCTGCCCTCAGCGGAATTCGAACCCGCGGCCTTAAGTTTCGCAGTCAGGAGCTATATTATCAGGAGGAAATATATTTAGGTTGAGGAAAATAAAATTTTAATGTTACCTACCACCTGGGGATAGATACACCCTCAGGCTTTCTTATTGAATTACGAGCTTCAGAAGCCATACACAACGTATAAACAAAACACTAGCCAGATAAGAAGATTCTCTGCAAACGGCAACTGCAATTTTAGACGGTATAGATAGTGCCATCCACGAAGACGCGCCCCACTAGTCTTTCCTATAGTTTCTAGTGTAAGTGTGCAACCTTCCACTTATGTTTGAGTATTATTACACACACATACACCAATTACCTATAAGTGCACATGCACACTGCAATTAATAGACTCGGGTCATATTCCCCGCATCCCTACTACACTACAAATTGGTGGGGCGCGTCTTCGTGGATGGCACTATCTATAGTTCTGTATTATCGCGTACTTTTGTACCTAGTGAAAAATAAAAAGCAAGTCCTGACAATTTCGCTCCAGACGATACTAATTAGTTACTCCCCTTGCATTTTCAATAGCGGGTAATTTTAAATAAATCTTATTAAAGCAAAATTAATTGCTCACCTCCTCACCATCCCACCGCCGGGTGGGGCGTGAGACACACGAGGCGTTCTGACCTGACGTCATTCGCATTTCGCGTCATGCGACCTGCCACGAGCGCACGTCACAAACATAAAACTGTCCTTTCTACCGTTCACGTGTGTTAAAATAAGAACACGTCTGATAGCTCACACATAACCAACTGACTTTGAATTAGGAAGAGACTCAAAGTCACTGTACAGTTATAAAAACACACATTGATGTACTTATAAGAGAAAAAAAGTGTTCCGTTTTCAAGATTTAGAACAAATGAATGATGTAATATTGATGAATTTCGCTTGAATAAGATATGAAAACTTTTTGCTAGAAAAAAACATACAGTCAAATTAAGAACCTCCTTCATTTGGGAAGAAGCTAAAAATCTCAGATAATAATTTCATAGGCTCGTGCATTTTTTAGAACTTTAATGTATCATGTAGGTATGAAAAGAGTTAGGTTGATAAATTTATATCTAAGACTTAGAACTTTTAATTCAGTGTACTTTTTGGTTAAGACCAGTATGATGCAAACGCACAGTTAAGACTTTCCAGATACATCATTGAAATCACTCGGTTTGGCTTTTTGGCACTAGCGATTATCAAAATCCCTTCTAACTTTCAGTTATTGCAATGTATTGATACATGAAATTGAGTAAGTAGTAGTAGCACCAAGTAGGCGGACTGTGGGAGATCATTTATAATATCAGTAATCACTTTGTAACTTTCGGGATTATCTTGAAATCACCATCAATCATGCTGGTATTGATATATTCCAAGGTTAGAGGTTTCCGATTTGTATGGACATATAATAAGCATAGTAAAGTTTGTGTAGGACGATCTTAAATTAATACTCGCACGAACTTTTTTTCCTATTTAGTGTATGTGGCCTGTAAGCGTTCTAATTATGATATTTTTTTATAAAAATTTTTTTTATCTACATATGATATTCTTAGGTATCTATATTTTTCTCCACGCTTTCTCCGAATAGATATGGTGAGGTGCTACGACGCCCACTTTTATGGGAGGAATATATACCTATGTAGGTGTTAAGGTGACTTATAGAGAGTCCATTGCCGTTCGTCTAGCACGACTATAAAATACATACGTCACTGAATTTCTCCTGAAACGTGTGCAGGTATCGATATCGTTAAGCAAAGTAAAGCGATTATGCACGGTATTCAGAAGTTGGTTAGTTAACACAATTATATTAGTCAGTATACAACTACAGATAATGCGCGCGAAACCAAGATCACCAGCGAACCAAACAAAATGTTTGTTTTTTTAATAAGTTTCCACGTTAATTATTTTTCCAAACAATTACACTTGTTTAATTGGAAGGAGCACCTTGTGTCAATTAAAGCTCTATCAAATATTTCTTCTAAAGTAGTACATCAACAATTGGAAGGAATCTAAAATACATATCGTTCACATTGAATACACGCAAATATTCACCCACAGCAGGAACGCCCGAAGCCCTAATATATTTATTTATTGTATTTCATTTTATATAGTAGTAGGTGTTGTATTTTTATGGGCTTTGAGACCTGAAATAAATAAAAACAAGCTCTGACCACTAAGACTAAAACGACAGTATAAACAAAAGATATAGACCATTGGGTTGCTACTAATGCTTCCAAATTCAAATTCCTTTAACTAATCCCTATCCATGACGTCAATCGCAGATACAAGTCAGGTATGTCTACCGACCGAGTGACAAGTCTCGAGCCGAGTACCGTGATTGCATTCATTATTTAGCCTAACGACCAGCACTCACTATGCCTGTGACATTCATTATTTAAAAAGTTTCAAAGCAGTTCAAAGAAAATTGATCGCATTGTCTTGTTACACTGCAGTGTTGCATTTACTAGCATGTGGTATCTTTCCCGGTGCTACGGTTTTAATGGCAAAAGTTTTTATGGTATGCCCTTAGGTGGGACTAGCAGAGGTTCGCTTACAAAGTTGATTATGGAGTTTCGCAACAAATAACTAGGTTTTACGTCAGGGTTTCCAATCAAATGGATACCTTGACGCCAATGGAAGGGTGCAGTATCAAGAATTAATGACTAGTAGAATCCTACAAATATTATAAATGGGAAAGTTTGTGAGGATATTTGGTCTCATTTCACAAAAAAATACAAAACGTGTTTGGATGAAATTTGGTACACAGATAGATTTATTAGCTGGAATAGTTTTTTATTGCCGAAAAAAAAATCTACCACTATCATCAAATACGTGGGCAACCCGGGGCATGGCGAGTAAAGTATAATTGGTTTCGATCTAGTACTTAATTCTTAATTGTTTCGCATAAAATCGGCCAAAGTTGTATAATATCATGCAGTGAATAACATAATATTACCATCGGAATTATTTACATTATTTATATCCGGCATGTCTAACGCAAAGTCAACTGAAATTGAACTGAAAGGTTAAGTTCATCCTTCATTTACGCTCAGGTTTAGGAATGAACATCTCCCGTAAGGTTTTCCCAAGTGAACACGGAATTAAGTTCGCACCGAAAAGAGGATAAAACTACGGTATTTATCTACTTTAGATAGATTAGATATTGCATAAGAAGCCGTGGTGGCCGAGAAGTTCGAGCACTAGCCTGCGACACAAAGACCGCATGTTCGAATCCCGACTGTTACCTATGGGTTTTTCTGAACTTAAGTACAGTGATTAGTCACACCACGAGCTTTACGGTGAAGGAAAACATCGAGAGGAAACCTGCATACGTCTGAGAAGTAATTCAAAGGCGTATGTATAGTCGTGCTTGATTAACGGCGATGGACTCGCCATCTGTCACTTTAGCACCTAGAATATATCTTAGGTAGAATGTGGGTGTGTGGATAGTACCTATACACCTCTGCCTACCCCTTCGGGGACCCTTGTGTGAAGGCGTGAGGATATATATAATATTGGTAATATTTCCCTGTTGTCTACATTACAGTAGCATTACAGAAAAGCTTTAATTTTCTAGCAATGACTATTTATAACATCAAACGTTGAAATAAGCTTTTACAGATTTGAAATATGAGGTCAACGCGAGATTGGGTTTCAATTGACAGCTTAGTTTACTTCCTACGCACTAGTCGAAAGGAAATACGTCACGTTCCGTACCTCTCGACATCCCTTTGACCAATACCCAGAATTATGTACGTGTAATAAACTAATTATTAAACCGTGAGGGCCGAGTGGTCCGAATAGCCAGGCGTCTACAACGCAATTATTGCAAATTTGAATTGTACCATTGAATTTTTCTGAGTTGTGTACAGTGATTAGGTTTACGGTGAAGGGAAACCTGCACACATCTGATAATTAATTAGACATGCATAGTTGTACTTAAATAACGGCGGTGGACTCGCCATCAGTCACGTTACCACGAAAGTCGTTGGCAGTTCGACGAAACAGATAGACTATACGAAAGTGTGTGCAAAAAGAGGAAGACCAAGTTCCAACTAAGTAGTTAGTTAGTTGACACTCGAGGATGGGAACATCAAGAGAACTTGAAACCGGCAAGCATGTATCAAGAGGCTGATGAATATGGATAAAGTGCAAGAGGTATGTAAGTCTAGAGAAAACTGGGGGTCTATTCTCTCTGCCTATCCCGCTGGGTGCTCGGTGGGATGCCATTTATATATTTCATAAAATGCGCAAAAGTAACCAAATTGGTTAATATACACGACTTTATAACCACAACGGCAAGGTCAAAGGTCAAAGAGATAATTATCCTACTAAGTTATGTAATTTAAGCCTCTTCACAACACTTTCTCAAGTAATCCGCGAAGCCAATTATAGACGAGGAATTATAACACGACACGCGTAGAAACACGGGCCCGGATCGTACATGCGATGTCCACTCGTAACGGGACTATGTATGAATAGGTATTGGAATTGGCTTCGTTTGCATATTGTATATATGAGTACTATATCGATGAATCTACTATTTACTAGTTGTGCCCACCGGTTTCGACCACTTAAAATTATATTTCATTGGTAGATTTTGGTCAACAGTATCCGAAGGTGTATGAAGAAGTGTATATTACGTACACACTCACTTTCCTATAATGTTTTAGTTGTCAAAGTAATAGATGACGAGACCATCGCCGTTTTTTATAATATAATTTTAATCTATATTAAATCACATCAGTGTTAACCCAGCTAACAAGCTATTTATGTGCCAAATCTCATTCAATTACGTTCAGCTGTTCTGATTGATGAGTAGAAAGCGTAGTCACATAGGTACTTTCGCATTTATAATATTATATTTATAGTGGAATAGATATTAATTACATTTATACTCATGAGGAATGTCGAATTAATACTCATGGCACCTAAAGTATACTTCTGGCGGAAAGTGGGTGTGTGGTTACTAGTAATGGATACACCTCTGCCTACCCCTTCGGGGACCCTTGTGGGAAGGCGTGAGGATATCTATCTACTCATGAGAAACCATAGGTACTCGTCATTTGAATCAGAGTTTAATTTCAAAAGTGGATCCTCATATTTCTCCTTGTTTCAAACAATGGCTACACCCAGATTAAGTTTCGTTACTGTGTATCATTATGTGTACATAATATATACCCAATCCTTAAGTGTAAAGTTACAGGGTTTGAGAAGTGGATGACTACATATTATAATTATAATTATATTAATATATCTTCACGCCATCCCACAAGGGTTCCCGAAGCGATTAGCAGAGGCGTATAGGTAGTACACACCCACTTTCCACCAGACATTTTTTAGGTGCCAACGTGACAGATTGCCATCGCCAGCAGCCGTTACTCAGGCACGCCTTGAGTAACGGCTGCTTATATACGTTTGAGAAGAAATAAGAAACCTTTGAATTTCTTCTCAAACGAATGCAGGATTCCTCTCGATTCACGTTAAATCTCGTTAAGTGACTAATCACTTTACTTAAATTCACAGAAGCTCATTGATACAGTCGGGATATTTGTGTTACAAGCTCATTATAATAATTATTATTTATATGATCAACATTATACTCGAGGATACTTAAGGACGGGAACGACAAGAGTACCTGCTTACGGAAACCGACGAGCATCTATGAAGATACAGATGTGGACGAAGTGAAAGAGGTATGCAATGATGTAATAGCATTGGAGGTATGTAAGTCTAGAGAGAACTGGCGCTCTACTCTCTGCCTACTGTAGGGAAACGGCTTGATGATATGTATGTATGTCTATACTAATATTATAAAGAGGAAAGATTTGTTTGTTTGTTTGTTTGTAATGAATAGGCTCCGAAACTACTGGACCGATTTCAAAAATTCTTTCACCTTTGGAAAGCTACATTATCCCCAAGTAACATAGGCTATATTAAACTGGACCCGATAGGTGGCGCTGCGATCGAGTTTCAAGAATTTTACCTTTTTACCCGGGCGAAGCTTTCTGTGTGTTTCTGTGTGTCTTAAGCTAGATTCGAGAATGGTTTAGATTTACAATTGGACCCAATAGGTGGCGCTGCGATCGTGTTACGGGCAATTTAACTTTTTCACCCGAGCGAAGCTGGGCGGGACAGCTAGTATGTAATAATAATCTTTAATAAATCACTAAGAGCTTAACTTTCTTAAACTAGTGGCCGAAGCAGGTGATGCCTGTGTTATGAGACCTAACTCTTCTTAAACATGATACACTCCTTTTGATTATGTAAAAACAAGTATGATATTGAAGACAATTTCTTCAAGTCTTATAGGCTTGAATAAAACCATGTTCATTCTTCATATAAAAATGAAGTTTATAAACCAATCATTACAAATTAAGTGTTATTAAGTTTAGTATTACATATCTAGGTTACACTGACTTGGGCGTAGGCAGCGATAGAGCCTTTTTAAGTGGGTTTTAATTTGAAATTATTTTATGTGTTTGACTTAGTGATTGCGATCTCACTTTATCAACAGAAATATATCATCTTATATTGTGTTTTTGTCTTTGGAACTCCAAAATATACATTGTAAATAATCCAAGCAGAATCCAAGTGGTTGCTTGATTACCGCCAAAAATGTCAATGTCATTAGTTTGACAAAAGCTTATGAACGTTTATTTTAATGCACAATTTCGAAGAAAAAACTATTAGAGCTAGATATTATCCAGTATACAATAGTAGTATTTGCTAGTTATTAAATAGAAAATACCTTCACATTTATAAAAATATATTTCAGTGAAGAAATCTGTACTATTGTAAATGTTACCTCTACATTACCCGCTAAGCCCCCACGCCACGCCGTGCGTGGGGGCAAATCGCAGCTGTATATGTATTGAAAATGTGCCCACCCAGTGTTAGGTGACGTGTGAGAAGAGGGGTGCTTGTTTACCACCTTAGCGGTGTATAAAAAACGAGAAAAAATATAAAATATTTTTTTTTAGTTCGTACAGTATTTTATAATCCTACAATGACCTCACGCCATCAAGCCTTATTGTGGGATATACCTTACTTAGTAGCAATGAACAGAACATTTTCGTCCATACCTACTTGGATAAGATGTAGTCTGCTGTACTTAAAAATGCCTGGGTACTATGACAAACCCTCCATGCTTGATGTAACCTAATACTCTATCTCAGTTGAGTTTTTCTTTGCGTGTAAATGGAAAAACAGAAACATTCGAATTTATAATAGAGGTATGTTGGGCTTGACAAGCACTGGTCGCATGATATGAAGGAGGTTGCTATCTTGCGTGGGTAACACGAACTCTCTATCGCCTAAAATATTCTAAGGTCCTATGACTGATGGCGATTCCGTCTCCGCTTTATCAACTTAAACATAGGTCGATAAGCCATTTCAGGTGAACTTTTAAAAGGTACCCGAACGTCCTGGACTCAGCTGGGGATGTAAGATTTATTCTTCGTAAGCCCGGTGGTTAAACTGAGTACATGAAAGCACCTAATTCTTTAGAGAAATAGGATAGTGACTTCCTGCGCATTGCCAAAGTATGCCCTAGGGCGTCTGGCGCAACTCCGCGCTTAGACATTTTCGACATGTTTATTCGCGCTTGAGATAACAGTGCCATCTGTCGGACGTAAAACCAAAGCATACAAACACATTGGAAACGAACAGTTGACCAGGCGAAGCTAAAAATAAAACGACATAGATAAAATATACATTATATATTTTAGCACTTCTCAAGTACATACATAGGTTCTAAACATGAGGTACACACAGGAATACAATATTGGGCAAACATCATTAATCTTATACGGGACAGTTCAGGCGACAATTTAAGAGCTAGACACATTATTCTTTGTCGTTTGCCATCTAGTGAATATAATTAAATAGGTATATTTTGAAGATAACAAAGTGATCCAACGCGATGGACATGCTCTCGTTCGAATGAGAAATGCGATTTGCACCGTATAGTGTGCATGTTAAAGTTGTAATTTCAATACGAACTAAAAATATAATTTCCTACTAAAGCCTTGCTTGTCTAGCCATTATATTCGAACGATGCTTTCAGCTCAACAGTTACTAATTACATACAGATATGCATAGCACTATAATACGATTACACATTGGGGGTCTGTTTCTCAATGTCAAAATAAGCTAGGGTTGTCACCCGTACATTCTCTGTCTAAGGATGTCTCAGAAAATAGTATACTCGTAGTTGGCTTCTAGAACTTAGGAGCGTATTGTGAAGATATTATGCAATGCAATAAAACAAATAGCTCCAAAGATGTCAACATTATTATAATAATAATAATATATCCTCACGCCTTCCCACAAGGGTCCCCGAAGGGGTAGGCAGAGGTGTATAGGTAATACCCACAAACCCACTTTCCGCCAGAGGTATATTAGGTGCCAACGTGACAGATGGTGAGTCCATCGCCGTTACTCAAGCACGACTACACATACACCTTTGAATTTCTTCTCAGACGTATGCAGGTTTCCTCTCGATGTTTTCCTTCACCGTAAAGCTCGTGGTGTGACTAATCACTGTACTTAAGTTCAGAAAAACTCCTTGGTACAGTCGGGATTCGAACTTGCGACCCTTGCGTCGAGGCAACTGCTCGAACCACACGGCCACCACGGCCACCACTGACGTATTGGAGGAACTGTTCCAGTTTTAAAGACATTGCATATTCTTCTACAAAGCAACAGGTCGATTAATTAAACTTTATTGTTAGACTTAGAAACAGACCCTTTAGACAGATAACATTCTTAAACATTACATACGATAAGGAGGACAGAGAGGTGTTTAACACGCAACTATATATATGTAAATACATTCTTAATCTCAATAAAAGATTTTTATAGGAAGGTAAAATTATTATGGAATCCATGAAACTGTTTGACATTGAACATGAATAAGTTTGTTTAAAAAATACCCTATTACTCAGTTCTTATATCAAACATTTGTTGTGTTAGATATCTATGTAATGTGATGTTGGTGAATAAATCGACGATAAAAATAGGTAAGTTACCTCGCATAGATTCCGTGCTCCAAAGAGTTATTTAAACGAACGATAATTTTTACTATTTACCACCCCAGATCGGTTCGAAACCAATAACCTTTTTAAAAGTACTAAACATTAAAAAAGATAAGTAAATACGTATTAAAAAACCTAAAACATAAAATTTCTTTTGAGAGTTAAAGTCACCGATAATAAATCCTTTCAAACTTTGAAGAACAAAACGTTATAAAATTAAATTTAATCTTTTAAAAATATAAAGTCGGAAACATTTGTATAATAATAAAAAGAAGATAAAAAAAAACAAAGAAAAATTTAAATAATTTTTCAATAGAACATCGAAAGTTTAAAATACTGACAAAAGTTACATTACAATACTCTAACACAACAACGAACATGCAATACGATTTTATATTTCTTCAATTTATTTGAATTTATGCATCTCACTAAGAAGCAACAGTTTAGTAGCTAAATAAGCCCCTGACGCGTTAAATTATGCTACTTGAGTGCTCATCTTTGTTTCAAACATGAGGAGACATTAAAAAACTCTACCAAAATAAATAGAAACGAGGCAGTCATGATAATAAGAACGGAACGGACTACACACTAAATGCGCAAGGGTATAAGAGCTTAGGCACTTTAGTAAGTGAAAAAACTAAGACTAAATTATTATTGTTAAATGGAATATTGACAAATATTTCTGTTATATAAAACAATAGGACAAATAGAAAATTAATCGAAAGCTTTTTCACAATAAATTAAAGCCATATTTTACAAAGAGCTGTGATTAAATCCGTATTTTTTGTAAATAACACAAATTTGTACGAGTAAGCTCGTGTTACGTTTCACTATAATATTAGGAAAATTATTGGTAAAACGATATAAAAAAAACTTTAAACATAAGATGAATATATACAAGGTCATTCAGAAACTTTTGACACGAAATAGAAATATAAATATTAAATCAGATTCAAAAGCATCTGAATAAGTAATATATTTACAAAGTCAGAGTCCGCATTTCTAGCCTTGGTCGTTTTTTCATTAAATTTAAAAGCAACACGACTTTAATATATTTTATATCAGTTACTATAATATATAGTATTATTAATAGGTAAATATTAAAAATACTGTCCCCTCGCCCCGTCTGACTGCACGCGACAAACTGAACAAGTACTGAACGGGTCCTGATGCGGTATTCACCGTTAGTAAGATATTTTAAAAGGAAGGTTTTTATAAACACATTCAGTCCCTAACGGGGTAGGCGGAGAGAGTAGAAAACGCCAGTTGTCTCTGACTTACATATTTTTATAAATACAATATATCGTATAATAATAATAGTATATCGTCCAATAAATAACAATTTTCTAACTGGTACGAGTACAAAGCCTGGCTAGTTAGACATAAAAACTTAACTTTATCAAATCATTTGAAAGTAGATTTTCTAATAATATTTTTTAATAATTTTGATATATGTAATTTCTGTTATAATATGATTAGAGATTAGTTGCTAAGCATTTTTCTTTTAATTTACTTGACTAAAAATAATTATTTTAATACACATCTTAAACTTCAAAAATCTTGATATTTATGATATCACGATCAAGTAACGTGCGGATATAAATCGTATTTTTTTTAACAATAATTCGCGTAGTTTTGCGCTTTTTCACAAAGATTCCCCCGAAAAAGTAGGCAGAGGTGACACAACGTCTACTTTTGGTAAAATACTTAGGCGCCAAAATGTCTAAACTGAAAAGTACCTACGTAGTAAATAATAGTAGTACATTATTTCAGTATTAATTAGGCGACGGGTTTTTATTCACTTAGAACTGACATAGGGGTTGGAAAAACCAAAATAATTCTTTTTTTAATTGATAAAATGTCTTAATCTTACCCTGAATACATTTTATAACAAAGTCAGTATATTTAGTGGAAACAAATCAGATCTTTAAGAATGCGACTTACCCTTTTGTTTGGACAGTTTTACTCTTATTGCAATTTTAACTCTGTACAAAAGGTTTTATTTAGCATGGTGCTTAAAAAAATCGGAATTCTCACGATTCAAATTTACATAAAATCAATTATAATTTATATAGATAAAAAAAAAAAAACGAAAATTATAAAAAAAAATTACTAAAATTCTAAGTATAACGTATAAAGATTTATGAAGATTTTTTTTATTAAAGAGTATATATTAAATAAGGTGAGATAATAATTTAAAATTAATAATAACAAAGAGGCACGAGGAGTAAGGGAGCCACGCGGCATGTTTTATGGGGTATATATATTTCTAATAATATCTGCATAGATGTTTATATGTGTAGCTTTTGAATATTAATGTTCTATTTATTGTTAATCTATTTGGGTTGCAAATAAAATCGATGCGTTATCAAGGACTTCTAAAAGTGTGTACGTAGTATTTTACACTGACTAGAAATTTCGATAAAATGATTATTACCAAAATATATTACCTATATTCCTATTTATAACAATATTATTGATTGTAAATAGATATTTAAAGATAAAATTGTGATGAGGAAAAAGTATTTTTTACTAAACACTTAAACATATTCCTAAAGCTGGTAGTAACAAATTAAATTATCCGTAATAATTACAATTGAATTAAATTATCCGTAATAATTACAATTGAATTAAATTATCCGTAATAATTACAATTGAATTAAATTTAGAATAGGATATCGCCATTTTTATACCATCTTCTTACATTTAAGAGCTGGGCTCTGGTCTGCTTCTCTTATACAACTAATTCCATTTGCCTCTATCCAGCGCAAATCTCTTTGACCTTCCTATACGTAATGAGAGACACCATTTCTTTGATCTAGTTCAAGTAAGTTAATCATGGCTTCCAGTATTTCTCTCTACTACTCTCTCTTTAAAATACATTTAAAGGATCTGTCATGTCGTATTAGCCTGTCATCTTTCGTCTTCTATTTTCTACTGTCTCTAGCAGTATCTTCGACTGTATTATTTTTATACTCAAAATAGTTACAAATATAACTTATTAACTATAACTTAGTTATTGTGTTAAATGGAATGTTATTCATAAAATAATATAGTTTACACCAGGTTTCTCCTGAAGGAATTGTCTACAATATTTTGGAAATATCAATTTATTGATGTTTGTTTCTTTGGCACGAACTGTAGTCAAAATGGCTATCGTAAAACAAACAGTTAATGCTAGATTAGTCACTCTTTTTGTGGAGTCGGGTGCTATAATTTTTTTTTATTAACTTACACTATGAACATACATCTTTGTCTTATAGCTGCCGGAACGTTAAATATATGCCTTACACGTTAGAGAAGTCTATAAGAAGATATATTATATCATTATTTTGGAACATGATCTTAATTAGATATTAAAATGACAGCTGGTCTTCCATGGGAACATTAATAGATGTTAACAATACTGCCGTATAAGGCTGTCAACCTACATTCGATATTTGAATTTTCATTCATTTTAATATTATCAAGTTGGTAGTTGGCTGTATTTTGTGTTAAAGGTTTATTAGAATTTAAGCCACATTGCTTATTACAAACGGTTGTTTTTCCAATGGAAATGGAGAGTTCATCCTCATTTCATTCATGTGTTTATATGTCAAAATATATATTTTTATGCAATGTTTAGTGACAGTAAATCTATATCGCATATACTTATTTTAATCCACGTTCAAATCGCTTAGAATCCTTTTCATTGCAGTTTTCCTATGACCTTACCGAAGGCTTCTTGGTGCACACTTGTCAATGTTTGTTTAGGGAGCGCTGGCTTCTTTTTCGGGGATGAGATCGAAATTCTGCGGGGCGTTTTTCCAGTAATAGTATGGGGGACCGGCGGAGAAGCAGTACTTCTGCTCCAAAGGCGTGTCATTCTCTACCCAGTACATAAGGTAAAAATTGCACATTTCGTCTTCGTTAGTGGCGCTGGAACAAATATATACATACATAAGAAACTAGCTACGCCCCGCGACTTTACCCGCGTTCATTTGTTTATACATACACATCCTTAAATTATTGCTATATCTTTATAAAATATAGCACTATTACTCCGGCATATCTACATTATAACTTTTCTTCTCTTTCCATAAGTGTTTTTTATTTTCTAATTCGTTTTGAGCTTATAAATTGCAATACATTTTACAAACAGTAGAATATACTCTCTTTATAATCCAAGTGTGGATAAATTCAAAGACTTATGTTTAATCATGGTTATGTGACGTATGGCGATGGAACATTGAAAAACGACTTTAAATTGACTCTGGACAAAAATATTACAGTATCCTTACGCTTATTATTATATATATATATATATATATATATATATATATATATATATATATATATTTATATTATTATTATATTGTTTTCCTTCACCTTAAAGCTTGTAGTGTGACTAATCCCTGTACTTAAGATCAGAAAAACTCATTGGTTCAGTCGGGATTCGAACTTTGTGACACAGGCAACTACTCGAATCACTCGGCCACCACGGCATACATATGTACATACCTTAATATATATAAATGTCATAGAATGCGACCGCTGGTCGAACGCTGAATCTCTATGTGACATTCAACTTACCCAATTCTCACAACATGGTCGCGTGTATTATTCATAGTGCATCTAGCTGCGACCACGTCTCCTGCCCCAATGGGGGTGGAGTCCACTACCGGGTAGAACATTTGCGGTAGCTGAGGGTTCTTCTTGCCAATCAAGTACCACATGTCCCCATTACTCCTCTTGCGGACTACGAAGCCTGTTACCAATTTCCCTGGAGAATTTAGCATAAGATAATACATTCAGAAACACATTAGTTGAATGTCGGAATTTGAAATCGAAACAAAATTTTCTATTCTACTAATAGGTATTATATGTAATTGTGAAAATGTTCAAGGATTGTTCTGTGTCCTCTTTCACTCAGACTACCAAACGGAATTCTTAAAAAATTAAATTATTTGTCAATGATTTGTATAAAGATAGATTATATGATGAATTAATACATAGATTATCTTAAATTTCAGAACGAAAGTATAACAAAATATTCAAATTGTATTAAAATTAAAATATACGGTATTCGAATTAGCAATCTTCAAATTGCAGGCAACTACACGAACGTATGTATATTTAATTAGTTATGTATGTCAGTAGGGCTTTCATACCGAGCGCGTGCGTGTGTGTCCTGAAGGCGAAAGGGTGGATGACCTTGTTCTCGTTGATGGTGCACGCCGTCTCCATGTGTTCCAGCTTGCGCGGCGGCAGCTGGCCGCTGGTGCCCAGCAGGAGGACACCAGCTTGCCGAGACATACTGTAGACGTCAAGAGCATATTTATTTATTTTTATTAAGGAACAGAAAAACATAGTTACAATACATTTGTGCACATAATGCCTGCAGTAGTATAAAACTGTGTCATGCAAACATTGACATTCATCTCTAGAAAGAGGTGTTACATAGTTCCTAGTGTGTGTGTGTGTTTGTGTGTGTCTGGCTGGATTAAGTACATATGTTAGTGTTTTATGTTATAAACTTATTATCAGTTATGATAAGGTAACTACTAGACCTATTACATTAGGGAGTGGACCGAAATCAGCAGTGCAGAGAAACTATTCCGGATGGCTCAACATAGGGAGAAGTTTTCAGAGCTAAAGACCAACCTCCAGTAATGGAGTGGCACTTTCAGAAGAACTACTAGATCAAATCGATCGGACGCTTAAGGACTGGTCAAGAGTACTGGAAACCGACGAGCATGTATGTAGTGACTGATGAATGTGGACGAAGCGAAAGAGGTGAGTAAGTCGGATTATTTACCCTGAAACATAGCTAGGTATATGGTGTTTATTCCTGAAACTATTAATTCCATAACAAGCCAAAAGCGTTTTAAAAATCTACATACTTATATAACTTAATCGTTATAGCACATTTTTATGTAACAATAAAGTAAAAGAAATTTCACCTACGACATTATATCGGCACACACTTGTTTTCGCACACCTTTGCATTAAAAAACCTACTGTACTAAAGTGACAGCTACATCTCTGAGCAAATAGTACATACCGGCTTTTGGTATACTTGAGGAACACCCCAGAGTTGTCGGTTTGGCCTTCTGCAATGATAAATACAAACAGATAACTTAATAGAAGTTATTATCTCAAATATACCTAACATATAGGTATTTCGATATATATATATATATATATATACATACATACATATCATCACGCCAAGTCCCGGGGTAGCAGTAGCGGGGTAGCAGCGGGGTAGGCAGAGGCTATAGAGCGCCAGTTCTCTCTAGACTTACATACCTCTTTCGCTTCGTCCACATTCATCAGTCTCTTCATACATGCTCGTCGGTTTCGAGTACTCTTAACGTTCCCGTCCTTGAGAGTCCGATCGATTTGATCCAGGTAGTTGGAACGTGGCCTTCCTCTGCCTCTTCTTGCACACATTTTTGCTTTGTATATCTTTTTCGTCAATCTTTCTTGTGTGTGTGTATATATATATATATATATATATATATATGTATATGATATATATATATATATATGTCTATATATATATATATATATATATATATGAAGTCACGCCTCCCCACAAGTCACAGTCCTCGGGGACTGTCAGTCAGGAGGGGTAGTTAATGTGACAGATTGCGAGTCCATGGGCATTACTTAAACACGACATTGCATACTCCTTTGAATTTCTTTTCATCTTCAACGTAAAGCTAGTAGTGGAATACACACTGTATTTAAGATCAAGAAACCATTGCATACCGTCGACAGGTCACTCGACTACTTGAACCACCCGGCCACCACGGCTCCATCACAGATTTTTTTCGATTAATAGTCGTTAATTCTATTACGCGCCTATGATATCATGTGTTCCTATAAGGGTGACTGAAGAGGTTGGCAAAGTTTTAGCTACACCCTCATTTCGTCGTGCTAGAGAAACGGCGTTAGAATCGCCATTTGCCTATTTCTTCGGAGACGCTTGTAGGAATACGTGAAGTGTGAAGATGGTTTTGTTGCATCCATTTGTTTTTCCCCACCGAGTAGATCATGGAGTTCATCGATAAGGGTGTGAAAATATCCCTGCAATGTTGGCAGTTCGCGAGTGATACTTTGGTGTTGCGTCCATAGGCGGCGGTAACTACTTACCACAGAGTGTTAATTACTTGCCAACGTGACGAGTTGGGTCTGACTCCGATACTCCTTGTATTGCTAGTGCTCATAGGCTAATATGAGCGCATCAGGCAGACCGCGTGCTAAGTAAGTAAGTGTATCGTTCTTCGAGAAGAAAAGATAGTGTTATACAATTTTGAGATGAACGATGCACGGTGATAACCTAAGCTTAAGCAAGCGCCTATAGTTTGCAATATCCGCTTATAATAAGAGATTACTTTAAGCGTAGGTATATTTGTTTGCTTACCAGGAAAACGATGCATGTAGTGTACTTGCAGCACAAGGTATTTGATAGGAGAGTCTCTGCCGATGAGGAAGCCCACGTCTTTCGGTAGATGAAGGCTTGGTGCGTCCCGGGCCCACGCATATACTATCTGTAAAATTACAAATACATTGTAACTATAAAATTGAAATTTGTTATCATGTTAACAAATTTCTTTTGTTTACACAAGGATACTCAAGATGAGCCGTGGTGGCCGAGTGGATCGTGTAGTTGCCTGCGACACAAAGATCGCATGTTCGAATTCCGACTGAATCAATGAGTTTTTCTGAACTCAAGTACAGTGATCAGTCACACCACGAGCTTTACGGTGAAGCAAAACATCGAGATGAAACCTGCATGTCTGAGAAGAAATTCAAAGCCGTATGTATAGTCGTGCTTGAGAAACGGCGATGCAGTCGTCTGTCACGTTGGCACCTAAAATATATCACTGGCGGAAAGTGGGTGTGTGGGTACTACCTATGCACCCTCAGCCTACCCCTTTGGGGACCCTTATGGGAAGGTGTGAGGATATATTATTAATATTTCTCAAAAATTTCAATGAAGTTCTCATAAAACCTGACCTGACCTCATGATATACGCATTGAAAATGTGTGAACCTTTGACATGCTCGGTCTAATGGCATTTACGTATATATTTTAGTTTTAAGGTAAGCTGGCATAAAATCATACCCCTTCGTCCGTCCCCTTGAAAGTAAGCATTAGAACAATCGCGAGTAGGTACCCCGACCATGCAACTTCAAACGACCATGCTACATCGTATGGAAGGAAGCTCAGCGCGGAGTATACCCACCGTGTAATTCTACTGACTGCAACTGATGATATTAAAAATGTCATCAGAATTGCTAAAGGGTCGAGATCGCCTTTTCGGTCATTTAATATGATATACGTCTATACTAATATTATAAAGAGGGCAGATTTGTGTGTGTGTGTGTGTGTGTGTGTGTGCGTGTGTATGTTTGTAATGAATAAACTCAAAACCACTGTGCCGATTTCAATAAAACTTTCACCATTGGAAAGCTACATTCACCCTGAGTAACATAGGCTATATTTTCTTTTTTATGTCCACCCGTGTGAAGCCGGGACGGTCCGCTAGTACCATATAGGTGAGTATATCATCGCACCATATTTCTCTAAACTTCAGACCTAATTAAATTCATACGCATACATGAGTCTCTTGACGAGAACTTATTGTTATTGTAAACATTGAATCATATATTATTATTGCAATTTAAACATAAACAGGTAATAAACTGCCATTTCCTGTTCAACTGGTATGTCCAACGTGACATTATTATTAGTGGTCACGCTACAATTTTTTTTATTTTTAAATGCTTTGGTGGTAGTGTTTTGTGTCGCCTGCAACGTAAACATGCAAGTCTGAATCTCTACTGTAACAATAAGCTTTTTCTGAATTTATGCAGGTACAGTGTTTAGTCACACGAGCTTTACGGTGAAGGAAAACATCGAGAGGGAATGTGCATACGTTTGAGAAGAAATTCAAAGACGTATACGTACTTGGAATTTTTTCACTCTGACTCTCATTCTCATTTTCTCGTCCTAATTGAAGGGATCGGGTACAAGCTATCAATCAGAATGCGAAATATATTAAATATGCGAATTATATTTCTAATAAATTAACTCCCGGTTTCCAGTTCCTGGCTACCGGCAATGGATGACTTCTATAAATCTCTTCACATTCTTGATTAATACTTACTAAAGCAAGTTCTTAGCAAAAATACATTCGCATACAATATTATTTTTAAAACTTGTCTCTGGTTAACACCAACATTTATAATGTCTAATAAGATCACAATTATTACCATTCAGATCACAGGCTTCGTCCAACTACTTGTACTACTTTATTTTCTTTTTACTTATGTAACTAAAAAAACATCTTCGGCGGAGTCCTTCACGAGGATGTATGTATGTATGCAATCATACAGCTGTTGAGGGCATGCGTCGCTTTTATCAAACGATATGTAACCGGGAATAAGTTAATCTGTAGGGGTGACTAGTCAGACGTACCTGCGATCCAGAACGGCAAGGACTGCCACTGTTGTAAAGTGCATCGACCTCATTGCTCTGCATCTCTCCGCAGCTCCTAAATAGAAAAATAAATTATTGCATCTAGCGGCCAGTGCATAATTTAAGAAAACGTGGGGAATAATGGAACTCGTTTACTTTAAAAACCTTTAGCAATATTTTTTTTAAATGGGTCTAAAATATAACACTTTGGGCGTTGCCAAGGAATTATGTATTGAGGAAAAATTATATATATATATACTAGCTGCCCGCCCCGGCTTCGCACGGGTGCAATATTGATACTAATAATAATGTAAAACATAAAAATGGTTATGATGGTATATCCTTAGAGATAATTAAATACAATCTCACACACACACACACACACACACACAATCACGCCTCTCTCGCGTAGGGGTAGGCAGAGACCACTTCTTTCCACTTGCTACGATCCTTACATAC
Organism: Drepana falcataria; assembly: GCA_945859725.1. NCBI lineage: Eukaryota > Metazoa > Arthropoda > Insecta > Lepidoptera > Drepanidae > Drepana > Drepana falcataria. Next base: position 11,048,710 of record OX243922.1, read on the forward strand.
TTCTTTCGCTTCGTCCACTTTCATTATTCTCTTCATACATGCTCTTCGGTTTAGGGTACTCTTGACCTGTATATCGACCATTTGAAGATATACTACTCCGTAGTACATTAATTTGATCTATCCCTTAAGGTTTACCCAGCGTTTGCTATTTAAGCGCACAAAAATATGTGCCTATGATCACAATACAAATCTTTGAATATTTCGTTATTTATTAAATAAGAAAAAAAGAGGCGAATTTGGAATAGTCTTGGTTTCCGATTTTCATTAATTTTGTTTGATATTTCAGCGTTTTTAGCTGACCTCTACACCACGTAAGGAATACTCCTACCAAATTTCAAGTCAATCGGCCTAATAGTTCCTGAGATATCCAAATGAGTATGTTCACAAATGGGATCTCCCCGCACTCCACCTTGCGGGTGGAGTTTTCAAAATCCGTTCTTAGTTGACCTCTACACCGCGTAAGGAATACTCCTACCAAATTTCAAGTCAATCGGCCCTATAGTTCCTGAGATATCCTAATGAGTAAGTTCACAAATGGGATCTCCCTGCACTCCATCTTCCGGGTGGAGTTTCGCAAAATCCGTTCTTAGCTGACCTCTACACCGCGTAAGGAATACTTCTACCAAATTTCAAGTCAATCGGCCTTATAGTTCCTGAGATATCCTAATGAGTAAGTTCGCAAATGGGATCTCCCTGCACTCCACCTTCCGGGTGGAGTTTCACAAAATCCGTTCTTAGACCGCGTAAGGAATACTCCTACCAAATTTCAAGTCAATCGGCCTCATAGTTCCTGAGATTTCGTGATGAGTCAGTTCAAAAATGGGATCTCCTATATATATATATACTATTTGTCCCGCCCAGCGTCGCTCGGGTGGAAAAAAAAAGATGGTGGCGCCACCTATCGGGTCCAATTGTGAATCTAAACCATTCCCAGATCCCCTTGAACACACATAAAAAATTTCATTAAAATCGGTCCAGGCGTTTAGGAGGAGTTCAGTGACATACACACTCACAGAAGAATTATATATATAAAGATATATCAACAGATAGCGGATCGAGGGTTCTCTGTAGAAAGTCTCGCAAAGATACGCGAATTCTATTACTGTTAGCAAACTGTATGCAATTGTGTGATGACAAGATGCCTTACATCAGTATACCATAGTCTTGGGGGTAATAGTGTGTGCCTATTGTCGTCTAGTTTTTGCCGTTCACCTGCAGATTATTTAATATTGATAGTATTTTATGTTGACTTCTAAATAATTCAGCATCAACCACTGAGGTAGCTGCAACACTCGTTGCTTCAACCATATCGATACCACGTAACCTACACACCAAACCGTATTCCGACCTTCAGTTCACATTAATTCGCGTATCGATTTTATTACAAGGCCGTAAATTGCTTGGGAAAATTGCAATGAGCCATGTGCGTCATGACACTACAATGCGTAACAGTTTTACATAGAGCTGAATAAAGTCTATGATTAAAAGAATTAGGTATTAAACCTTTTGTAAATATAGATAATCTAGAAAAGGTATAACTCTATATGCCTTCTTCAGCTTTTTCTCTGTTTACTAAGTAACATGCATCGATCACTAATTTATTAGAGATCGATGGTAACATGGCTGTCATCGCATACGAATAGTATCTGCCCGTAGTGGTATGTTTGAACTAACTCTATTAGTTTCAGTTTTTTTTTTGTATTGTCTCTCGTAGCGTGAGTTCCGGGAACTTTTGCTACTTAACCGGTAGGTAACTAGGCCTCCAGCCAGGCACTTTATTTTTAAGCAACACAGCTAAGGGCACCCCCTGTGGGGTACGAACCTCGGCTTAGGGCGTTGCTAGATCGCGAGCAAGGGAGCTGGGCTGGGCTGGTCATTTTATTTAAATATTATTTGGGGGCGGGATTTGCGCGTCTGGCGGCGGGGTCGGCGTTTGCAGCGGAGGTCGGGGTAGTTTCAGTATTTGGAGCTGCACTTGTAGTATATATAGGTATATAGAGCCGTGGTGGCCGAGTGGATCGAGCATTCCTGCAAGACAAATCTTGCAAGTTTACCTTTGTACCTACTTCTTTTCTTTTGAGGAAAGGGTGTGTGGGTACTACCTATACACCTCTGTCTACCCTTGCGGGAAAGTAAGTACAGTGCTTACTTACATACTTTAGTACAGTGATAAGTCAACCCACGACCTATAAGGTGAAGGAAAACATCGAGAGGTAACCTGTATGTATATTTATGAAGAAAGAAATAAATGTATAGTGGTGATTGAAAAACGGCGATGGACTCGCCATCTGTCACTCTGGCATAAAATATTTCGGCCTTCCGGGACCCTTAGAAATATACCAACACTGACTGAGCGTATGTATTCTTTGCAAGCAAACACTATTACATGTAGGTATGTGTACTTACCAAACAGAATCATTGGATCCTGGATCCGAGCATCCGTACAGCAGCATGTGGTGAGCGGTGTGCATTGACGCGTTAGGCTCAAAGCCCACTGGAAAAGCAGTGGTCATCAGAAAGATTTGAAGTTTTTAAGCTCATTGAATCTAAGTAGCCTCCGCCTACCCTTATGGGGAATCTTGTTCTTGTGCAGGGAAGACATAAATATAATTTATTAGCCGGATTAACAATTAGGATAACATTTCAGAAAAAAACTACCATGAAAATAAAATTTTACATGTAGAAACCGCGGGAGGTAACTAATATACGATAAATACATATAACAGCCAGATCAAAACGAACCTATATAATAGCTAGCCCGAGGTGCAATCCGGATTGGTGTACAGAGGTAGAGTTCATCCTGGAACAAGGAGATTTCATTATAATTTTTTCACCAAAATAGGACCAAAACTCTAAAATATTCATCACTTGTAAGTAATTGAACCTGTGATCAAGCTTCACAACCAGGATCACGGACTACTAAATCACAAGGTTATCAAATTAGCTCATATCTTCTTTAATTTAAATTTATCTATATATTCTGAATATTACTTTTATATTGCATATTAAACCATCTATCAACTGACCTTTTGTTATCTGTATTGATATACAGATTAATGATAAGCTTAGAGTATTTATGAAATTAGTCAAATATGCTATTAGAAGTAGAAGCTAAATATGCTATATAGAAATGCATGATTTAGTCACACCTGAATGGCTGAATGGAATGGTATGAACTTTGCTACCAAGATTATGAGCTGGATTAACACACAATGTAATGTTTTATTCCAGGAAAAAAACATACTGATGAAAGGCAATTTTATATAGTGGATACTTTATGTTACTTTACCACATGGATACTTTATAAATGAACATTATCATATCAGTACCATTACTTAGTATATTAAAACTAAACTGATTGCATTTTTTTACATTGTCTCTTGTAGTGGAGGTCCAGGAACTTTTACTACTAAACCGGGCAATGGCGCAACCAAGGCCTCCAGCCAGGCACTTTTATGTGCTAAGTTAACACAGCTAAGGGCATCCACTGTGTGGTACGGACATTGGCATAGTGTTGCTGGATCACGTGCAAGGAAGCTGGGCTGGACTGGTTATTTTATTTAAATATTTAGGGGCCTGATAAACTGATAACACTCATAGAAATTACTATGAAGTAACTTATTTACTGTTTAACTCATAAATACAAATTGAGTAAGTGTGTAAGAAATAAAAATATTAAAATTTGAAATCAGTAGGTTGAGTTGCTTGCTTAAGGCAAATAGTTAGTAAAAAGCCTACCAATTGAACCATTGCTTCCTAGTAGCTGTTAGCAGCATTAGGATTGACTAGGTGTCCCTCTCACCATTAATTTCTTTCAACTTAGACTTGGTATTTAAGGAAGAAATAAGTAAAGCTCAATTAAATGATATTTTGAACAAGAACTTAACTGTATTATACCAAGTCAACTACCAGTTAGTTCATTTTATTACACCATTCCAAACATGCCTAAAAGATTTGCTTCTCGTTATATTATGGTCGTAGAAATCTAGACTTATCCACTGATATTTTTTGTTAGTATTTTCGTACATAATTAGTGATTAGATTTTTTTTTTTAAACTTATGTATTGACCTGTCGATATCGGCCAAGTAGGAGCTACAGGAAGTAAGTAGATGAAAATATTAATTCAGAGCAAAATATACATACCCTATGAGGCCAGACATTTGGCATCAAAAAATCATAAGTGTCGATCTCATGAGCGGCTACAAAAATTCCACAAAACGAAATCACGACGAATACAGGAAATATGACTTTATGCAGCTCCATTTTATTCAGCAAAACTATTAAACGGCACTACATTAACTCAAAACATCCAGTTCACTTTTGAGCCCTTTACGACTCAAATAACGGATAGCAAATAGGTGCTACCTATGTAAGTGTTAATAAGTTTTTATAGTTTGTGCAAATACACTGCCACTTACAGCCAAACTCATTTACTCACTGAAAGAAGCGATGCGATACGTATGAGAAACAAGTGTTTGTATATTTTACGATTTGAAAGATCGATATTCTACGAGCTTACTAACGTCATAGCATTTTGTTGTCATCTCCAAAAAATATTGTGAATCACGTATTTTTTTTTAAATGAGGTTAAATTTAATTTTATGAAAAAATTATTTTATTGGTGGTATAACGTGTAGGGAGAAATATATATGGCTATGTTCCATAAATATTAAATGTTATTTTGTATTCATTGAGTAATGATGCTGACACTGCCATCTATCGGAGAGTACTTAAACTAATATATGCCCCGTCACAAGCTTCCAAGAAAATAACTACTTTATATAAATCCTAGATGTCATCTGTAGGTATAGTAAGTAATTCATTTCAAATTCATCTGTGCATTCTTTAATTCAACTAATCGCTATAATTTATTCCTAATTTTGATTTGGATTTTTAATTTCTCTCTTAAAAAAAACAATGTATCTTATTTAATTAATTTATTTATTTATGGATTTTAATAACTGAAATAAATGAATTATTATTAGTTATCAGTTCAGCCTACAGAATCGTAGTTATCGTAGGTAGGCTTTAGGTTTAGGTTTCTACCAACGAACACCTTCATAGTTAAAACAAATTGCAGTATATACATACATACATACATATAATCACGCCTCTTTCCCGTAGGGGTAGGCAGAGACCACTTCTTTCACTTGCTACGATTCTTACATATTTCTTTCGCTTCGTCCACTTTCATTATTCTCTTCATACATGCTCTTCGGTATATACACTTAGATATACGTTCAAATAAATAAATATCATCTCGCAACTGGGAATGCAGGAGAAAGAGTAGTCTTATAAATCTCATTCGCTTAATAATTCTCATTTCTTCTTAATAACTCGCATAAAATTCTTCATTCATGATTTTTAAATCTCTTCATTCCAGATTCGTCATAATACCATTACACTGCGCATTTTGCAAAGGGTATACTTAAATACACACTTGATTGAATTTTCCAAAGTTGACTTTAAAACTTCCGCACAATGAACCACAATGTGAATTTAAAGCGAACGAAACTATTTGGTCTACCCGTCCGGTTAATGGAAGTATCATGTAGAAATAACGTCATCTGCCAAGTTTCAAAACTAACTTACAAGGTTCCCCTCTTTCAAAAACGAGATTCCCTTGAAGTAGATAAATTGACATTTAAATTTTCTCTCGTTTCGTTCATACCAAACATTACAACAATATATACTGTGTTGTGATCCATACGAAACAAATGAAGCGAGTTTATGAATAAGTATATATATATATATATATATATATATATCCTCACGCCTTCCCACAAGGGTCCCCGAAGGGGTAGGCAGAGGTGTATAGGTAATACCCACACACCCACTTTCCGCCAGAGGTATATTAGGTGCCAACGTGACAGATGGCGAGTCCATCGCCGTTACTCCAGCACGACTATACATACGCCTTTGAATTTCTTCTCAGACGTATACGGGTTTCCTCTCGTTTTTTTAAATTATTTCATGATAATGTAAATAATAATAATAATAATGTAAATATGTAGAATAAGTAGATGCGCAGATTAAAATATTTTATCTATAGGTAGATAATATAATGTTTTTTTTTGTTAGTTACCTAAGAGCCACAAGGGCAGTTTAAACGGAGAGACAGACCATCTGAAGATAGAAGGTACTTATGTAGGAGGTATTAGTTAGCATCAGTGTTATCAAAATAGTTCGTTTACCCAGATAAAATTAGTTACTAGGCGACTACAGTAAAGTTAGTACAGAATTCAAATAAAACACATACATACATAGATACATATAGTCACGCCTCTTTCCCCTAGGGGTAGGCAGATAAAACAAAATAAAACACATCTATGTTATTTCGCGATATTCCGCTATTTGACAAATTAATAAAATAAAACGGGTCACATAGTGCACAACGTAGTGTTGTAGTAGTTAATCCAGCTAAACATCTATCATTGTGCTAAAATTCATCCACCGTGATTGAATCTTCACAAACATTACATTTATAATATTGGTAGGATTATATTGCGAGTGGCAACCTAAAGGAAAGACGTATGGAAATTCGTGGACGAGAGACGGTCACGTACTCCCCATCTGTCACGTTGGCACCTAAATAAATCTCTGGCGAAAAGAGGGTGTTGTAATACGTCTGCCCGTCTCTTCGGAGACACTGCTGGGAAGGCAAAAAGATATAATATTAACTTTCACTTGAGGCACTTCACTATACTATCACATAGACAAGGACAAAGAAAAGACAATAATTTTAAACTCTATGATACTTAAGGACGGGAACGCGAAGAGTATTTGAAACCGGCGAACTTTTATGAAGACACTGAAAACAATTGTGGAAGAAGCGAAAGAAGTATGTAAGGTATGATAGGTAAGTTTAAAGAGAGCTACCTGGTTAGGGACATGGCGTGATGATTTATGATGATGATAATGATGACGGCGAGTATGAAAAAAGATGCAGCGAAAAAGGTCTGTAAGTTTTCAGAGAGCTGTGTACTTTCTCTGCCGGCCCCGAGATTTATCATGATGTTATGATGATGATGACACAAATACAAGTCCTTTAGGTATTCAGTTCGCTAAATACACAATTAGGTAAGTTACCCTTCTACGATCCAAATGTAAGTTGATAAGACGTTAGCACACAAATCACGTACACACCCTTGTATCGAGTCGTGCATCAAGGCGATCGTACGTTGCGACCTTGACGTAGATTTACGTCGTCTTGTCGGTGAATGGGGCTGGGAATTGTTTGAATTGCCAATATTTATTGGACAGCTCTGTGATGTGATCATCCGGTCGGCTTGGGGTTAATGTTGATGAGTTTGTGGGGCTATCTTCGTGATGATATGTGAATAGGCAGCAATACGATAGTTTTAGCTACCTGTAAAGTGGCAATCCAGAACTCAGCAAGTACCTACAAGATGATTGAGTAGATATGATAGAGCTTGTAAGGAAGAAGACATTCTTTCTTCGTTCCAACTACCTAGATCAAATCGATCGAACACTCAAAGATCGAACACACAAAAGAAAGAGAAGAGAAAAGAGAGAAGAACACCGAGAGTACTCGAAATCAAACAAGCATGTAAGAGGAGTGAGCGAAAGAGGTAGTAGGTAGAGGTAGTCTGTAATTTTAGAGAAAGGCGCTTTACCCTCTCTGCCTACCACGTGAGGGACTCGGCGTGTTGATGTGTAACACAAATTTACCAATGCAGGCATGTAGATAGTGCAATCCACGAAGACGTGCCCTTTCTCTAGTCGCGGGGGTCGCGGGATGCGGCGTGTATGACCCGACACTAATAATTTTAGTGTGCGTGTGCACTCATAGGTGATCAGTGTGTACCGACAATACTCAAACATTAGTTGAAGGTTACACTTACACTATAAATTATGAGGAAGAATAGTGGGGCGCGTGTTCGTGGATAGCACTATCTATAGTATTGTAGAACTAGAAATGCCAACCCCATACTACTGTAAGTTTCAATATGTATAAATACAAAGGGTCGGTAACGTAACAAGGTATTTATTGGACCTTGAATGCTACAGAAAATCCCCAACGATTTCTTTGAAGCAATGAAAATGCACCCTTATTTTAGACTTTAAGCCATAAGTGACAGCGGATAATATTTTTACTCAGCAAAGATATTGTTTATAAATATAACAAAAAAAACTTGCCTGTTTTGTATACATACATTACATCATGTCACATGTAGACTTAAAAACCTCGGTGCTCACCTGATTTTAATACTCTTTGCGTTCCATAACTTCTGGATTATTTTGAATAAAAGCACTTTTTTTTTCTTTGCTGCTATTTAATGAGCAGCTACTTGTACTTCATTTGTAATTATAAATATAAACTAACTATAATAAAGAATAAATGACCCAAATGATGAGGAAGGGTGCCAAGAAGACTAGCGGCATTGCCATGAGACTGCATAGGTAATATGTAACATTAACATCAATTATAAGTACCTACTCATATTCCCGAAGTCAGATCACATACACATACACGACAAACAATTACTACAGATAGCCACGAAAAAAAAAACAAAGAGAAAAGAATCGAAGAGGTAAAAATCATTGAATGAGATTTTTTAAGCCGATATATAATAATAAGCTAAGTTTGCAAAAAAAATACGTACAAATATTGGTATACGATACAAAACGCGATCTCCTGTCGCGTAATGGTACCGTACATGATATCTTTAGGATCCCCCAAGTGAAGTTGAATGGAAGGAATCAAAATACCAACCGTTACGTTTATCAGCGAGTTGCATTCGGACCCTCATGGATGCCTATTGCTGCCGATACTTTTTATCAATAAGGGGACCGTCGAACAATTTGTTGGGGGTGTGTTAATGGGAACAAAGCATATGGCTGGCAAAATATAGCTTTTGTAAGTTATAGATTGAATGTAGGTATACGTATGTATCTTCGTTCCTGCCCACAATGGTCTCCGACGGGCTATCAATCGGATATTTATTATAGGTGTCAACGTGACATATAGCGAGATTGCGACTTATGTAACTTAAGGTTCTTAAGTTTGAGTACGATATTAAAGGTTGAATGTGGGTGTGCATATGAATAGCTTTCTGTTACAATCGAAAAACACGTATCCACAGGTCTCGAGTTCTAATATTCGTGTTCATCGTATCTGCCCGCAGCGGGATTAGAACCCTTAACCCATGCTTTCCAGTCAGGAGATGGCCACTAGACTAGAGGGCCGAATGATTATTTTAATTTATAACTTTATAATAGAGTTACCATAGATTTTGAACTTCTATGTTATTAGTAAGGAAGTATTGCCGCATATTACCTATACCTACTCTTTCAATAAAGTTATTTTCAAAGGGAAATGTACTTTGGTCACGCAAGGTCAAGGAAAGCATATATTTAATACGGCTTGGCAGTTGTACTTTGCAATTATATGCAAAGCTTATGCATTTTACATATTTTCACATCATTAAATACTAACTAGACTAAATAGTTCAGTTCTTTTCTGTTACCACTTAGCTAATCATATTTAATACCTAGTTTTGTGTAAACTTAAGCTTCTTTTAAATATTTTTGCCTCACAATTCAAAGTGTCAAGTGTTTAGCGTCAGTTTTCTCTATGATAACAGACTTCAAATATACACATCTCATCAGAAAAATCGAAACAACTTATAAATGTAGTTCAATAGTGAATAATATGAGGTATTAATCACTATTTAATGACATTTGACACAAACAAAACATAAACTTGCAAGGTGTTTCGATATATTATATTCAAGTATATATTTTTCATATTGTCAAAGTATTTTTCTTCTTTCACAGTATTATGAATCATGAAGAGGAAACTAAACGTATGAACGTTACAGAAGAAATTTAAGGACGAATATGTAGTCTACCTTTAACGTTAGTGTTAATATCTTCGTTGAAAAGGTATTTGTACTCCCTTGTTTTCTCCTTCGGGGACGCTTGTGGTCAGGCGAAGAGTTATAATAAAAGCCAAAATACTTAATGTAACTTTTGGTAGTTTATTTACTTCCATGGTACGTTTACGATATGAATATTATGAAGTAAAAGCGTTCATGAAAAGAAAATTACGAGTTACAGTTTCTGAAGCAAACCGACCCTCGAGAACTTCGTTACCGAACTTTTTCAATGTAACTTTTTGTTGATAATAATTTCTTATCAGAAAAAATATTCCGTTCCTAAAATATATATTTTTGTGGGCATGCTATTAGTGAATTCAAAAATACTTAGTTGTATAGAACGATATTAGGTACCTTAACAATGGACCTTACACAATCAACTGTTTAGGTATATGCAATTTAATCTTTGTCTACCCCTACGTAAAAGAAAACAAATGTTAAAAGAGAAAACCGGGGAGTTTGTTTCGCCGTTTCTTCGCCTGGCAGGTATTTTTCTTGGAAACGGTCGTAACTTTAGTTTTTATTAAGTACCTATATGACGTTAAATAAGTGTTCCCTGTGTCCGTTACGTTGAATAAAATATTTAGATTTGGATTGTTTGATTTTGTTTAAAATCAACCATTAACATTTTCAACAAGTAGGGATACCACTTTATGTTGGAGGATATTTTTGGTGCCAATGTGACAGATGGCGCGTCGCTGTTTCTCAAACACAATTAAATAAACATTATTTTTAACATACCTAGTTATTAGAAATAAGCAAAAAATATTTTTTATGGCAGCATAAATTATCTTAATAGTATTTTGTTATTATGTGCTAAGCCTGTTGATACTTACATAATGATATTGGTTCCAAGTAGGTACTGTTGGTATTAATTGAGGCTTTTCGTCATGACGATTCGGTTGGCGTGTTTGACAGCAATTTTGCCGCGAAAACATCTGTCATACGGGTTAACAGTCGGGTCAGTGGGTTAACTACTTTTTGGGCGACGTTCACACGTATTTGTTTAACGTAATTGTGTGGAGTGTTGATATTTTGATATTTATTGCTCTATTAGAGAATGCGTTTAGATAACCGTGTTTTTCTGTCCGTTCTTTTTTAAAACGGTAATGAGTGGAAATAAAATATTTTTCTTTACAAATAATATTTATTTTATGGGATTAAAAACAAAAAAATCTGTTTTAGAATGGGTAAAATGTTTCCGCCCGGGATCGAACCGGGGACCTTCTGCGTGTTAGGCAGATGTGATAACCGCTACACCACGGAAACTTACATGTTGGTGTTCGATTTATAAACTACTTACAAGTTAAGCCTATATTATAGCAAAAATATTAAAGGCAGATTTATCTCGAGTTGGAAAGCGTTGTAGCAACCTGGATGCAGCAGAAAAAGTACCACACAAGAAAAACATTTGGTATCATCACACCTACCCGGCGACGGCGATAACCGCTTACCATCAGGCGGACCGCATGCAAAATACCAAAGGGGTAGGCAGAAGTAACCAGAGGCTTTTCTTTCTGTTTTTTCTATCATATGGGTGGCAAATAAGTCTGCAGTTCGCTTGATGGTTAGCGGTTATCGCCACCTATGGACGCCAGCACAATCAGGAGTATAACCCGCGCGCTGCCGATCCTGCAGTATCTTTTCACACCTTCGAGGTATTTTAGGTTCGAACCTGCAATCCTTTGCTGACTACGACTATTAATAGGAAAATTAAAAAAAAAACGTAGTTAGATTCTGCTTGTAACTATACGTATAACGATAAAATTTTATCTTTACAGCAGATTCTAATGCAATAATGAAAATTTACTTAAAAAACTTATTTTTTGTTTAATTTTATATTTTCTTGGTTTGGACACATAGAAAGGATGCGTGAAGAAAGATTGACGAAACAGATATACAAAGCAAAAGTGTGTGCAAGAAGAGGCAGAGGAAGGCCACGTTCCAACTACCTGGATCAAATAGATCGGACTCTCAAGGACGGGAACGTTAAGAGTACTCGAAACCGACGAGCATGTATGAAGAGACTGATGAATGTGGACGAAGCGAAAGAGGTATGTAAGTCTAGAGAGAACTGGCGCTCTATACTCTCTGCCTACCCCGTTAGGGACCTGGCGTGATGATATGTATGTATGTTATATTTTCTTTGTGCCATTGTGCCGTAAGACATTCTTGACCAACTGCTCCATTTTCCATCATTCGCATGAGCATTATTCACCGATATTATAAGATAATCGTTCAATGATCAACAAGACTTCACTCAACCCAATATAAATATTTGAAATCAATCTAAAATCACTTGACCATGAAATGATTTCCAAATGCAAACATTCGCGTAACTTGTTAGGGTTGTCCAAAGTTTAATGTAGCATATAAAAATAAACAACTGGCCGTACAGGTGCCACGGCGCCGCCCCTGTATTAGGGTTGGGATTACTTTGGTCTTAAGCGAAACCAATAATTTAGCAAAATTTTGATTTTATTGTCGCCTTATAATCCTGGATGGGATGTAGGTACGTTGTCTTATAATATAATATATCCTCACGCCTTCCCACAAGGGTCCCCGAAGGGGTAGGCAGAGGTGTATAGGTAATACCCACACATCTACTTTCCGCCAGTGGTATATTAGGTGCCAACGTGACAGATGGCGAGTCCACCGTCGTTACTCAAGCACAACTATACATACGCCTTTGAATTTCTTCTCAGACGTATGCAGGTTTCCTCTCGATGTTTTTCTTCACCGTAAAGCTCGTGGTGTGACTAATCACTGTACTTAAGTTCAGAAAAACTCATTGGTACAGTCGGGATTCGAACTTGCGATCTTTGTGTCGCAGGCAACTGCTCGAACCACTCGGCCACCACGGCTCTTTTCTTTCGGCTACGTTGTCTTAAAAACAAAAATAAATGTACTTTCATTCAAGATCTACTGTATAGGCACCTAGACACAAGTGTATTACTTTTGGCGTCAACTTAGCGATCTAAGTTGTGGAATTTCTTTTGAAAAATATATAAGGTTTTCTTGAATCTGAATCTGAAACACATACAGTGAATCACTCTGTACCTATGTACGTTTATTTATTTGTTTAATAATCATCTATTTACTTTCATGAAACCGCTGGCCTCAGCTACTAGGGTCAAGGATAGTTCTAAACCTGCTTCCAGAAACCGAGGTGCGGTATTCAGTTCGTCGAAGAAGTTATTCGCTTCCGACCACTTCATCCCATCCCTAGGGTGGGGGAGACCCTTCCGGTCGGCTAGGTTTCCCGGTCCGCGTCTACACTCACCTTCCTTAAAATTATACCTTCATTTACGCATGATTGATTCGTAAACATGCTTCTTTCGTTTTGCTTATTGCAGTAATATTAGAGCAACAAAATATTTTATAAAATTTATAAAATAAATGTTTCCGCCCGGGATCGAACCGGGGGCCTTCTGCGTGTTAGGCAGATGTGATAACCGCTACACCACGGAAACATACTTTAATACTTGTCATTAGACTGTAGCTTTCTACAGCGTTATAATGTAACATAAATAATAATAATTAATAAAAATAAATGTTTCCGCCCGGGATCGAACCGGGGGCCTTCTGCGTGTTAGGCAGATGTGATAACCGCTACACCACGGAAACTTGAGTGTGCATGCCAAATATGTTGAACATATTATTTTTAACCTTCTTAATGCCATATGTCCGGAAAATAGCGTTACGTATCGTATACCTTTCACTTGATTAATATTAATAGATGTTGATGCGACTACTACTTTAGCGACTAATACTTTAGATATTATCCTCACGCCTTCCCACAAGAGGCAAGGGGCAGGCAGATGTGTATGGGTAATACCCATACACCCACTTTCCGCCGGAAATATATTTTAGGTGCCAACGTGCGAGTCCATCGCCGTTACTCAAACACAACTATACATACGCCTTTGAATTGCTTCTCAGACGAATGCAGGTTTCCTCTCGATGCTTTCCTTCACCGTAAAGCTCTTGTGACTAATCACTTTACTGTAAAATTGTTCATAAAAACTCATTGGTACAGTCGGGATTCGAACTTGCAATCTTTGTGTTGTAGGCAATTACTCGAACCATTCGGCCATCACGGCTATATACTTGGTACTTAAGTAATATTTATATTTACAGTATTACAGTATACGTACCCGAATTTATCACTATTTATCTACGTAACCATAAATCGATAATACTTATACTCATCATAAACAACAAAAAAAATATTGATAAACAGTATCCATAGTATTTACAAACATCACCTGCATATCAATGTTGTAAAATTTTTACAATAACAATTACTGTGCGTGAAACAAAACACAGTCGTATTTTGAAAACAGTTACTTAATCAGTCGAGTATGAGTAGGTAGCTACGTCATTACTGCATATGACTCAATAGTTTTTTCATTATTTTAATTTTCTCTCGTGGTGTGAGATCCAAGAACTATTGCTTACGGTAAAATAGCAAGATCAGCCTAGCAGTTAGCAGCCTAGAAATTGTTTAGCATTAAGGAAATGCGGCACCACCCTACGTTTAGGTTTAAAGTATTTATTCTGATAAAAACATACATGTTCATTTACAATGAGATACAAACGTAATAAAATATAAAAATAATATAATATATCCTCACGCCTTCCCATAAGGGTCCCCGAAGGGGTGGGCAGAGGTGTATATGTAGTACCCACACACCCCCTTTCCGCCAGAGGTATATTAGGTGCCAACGTGACAGATAGCGAGTCCATCGCCGTTACTCAAGCACGACTATGCATACGCCTTTGAATTTCTTTTTAGACGTATGCAGGTTTCCTCTCGATGTTTTCCTTCACCGTAAAGCTCGTGGTGTGACTAATCACTGTACTTAAGTTCAGAGAAACTCATTGGTACAGTCGGGATTTGAACTTGCAACCTTTGCGTCGCAGGCAATTGCTCGAACCACTGGGCCACCACGGCTTTTTTTAGCATTAAGGAAATGTGGCACCACCCTACGTTTAGGTTAAAAGAATTTGTTCTCATAAAAACATACATATTCATTTACAATGAGATACAAACGTAATAAAATATTATAAGTACATTATAGTTGTTTCTGGGCTGTTACACTAGTTAGTGTTTGAAGTGAAGATCTCGGCTTAAGGCGGTGCATGGCAAAATTGCTTAACTATATAATGTCATCACCCTATAAGCATATTCAAAGGATAATCACCTATCAATCAGAGCAAGGATTGGTAGATATTATTTCCATAATTAAATCATATAATATACAGGTATCTGGTATTTTTTATGACCTGTGATATATTTTAAATAAATAAATAAATAATCGCAATTTCACTCGCACAAAATTTTATTTCATTGTTATTATTTTTCTGGAATGAAATATATCCTATTTGTTAATGCAGTTAATAGTATATCTCTGTGCCAACTTCATCCAATTTCGTTAGACCATTCCGGCGCGATAGAGTAACAAAGTCCATAAATCATCACACATTTTCGCATTCATAAAGCATCAAGCAAAAATTTCGCATCCATTTTAGTAGGATTTAACAAGTGTGCCTAGTGTCCGAATTATAGATTAGATTAGAGATAAATTACAGGCTTACTTGCTTAGGTTGGGACCAGGTAATCGAATGTACAGTAACTGCTTGTGTAAGTATATGAGCAACGATAATCACCAGACGAACGCCACGCATTAAATTGTGCTAAAGCTAAGTACCCTAGGGAAGTAGTAATCAAGTCATATGCTTTAAGCGAGAGAAGTCTTTCAATTTCTTAGACTGAGTGTAAAAACAAAGAATGTCGCTTTATTACCGGCCATTACGTTAACGACAAAACAGGGAAAATCTTTTTGTTGGGTCCTCTTTTTATGGAGTTCATAATGTTATGATATATCTTAATATGAATTTCATATTGTTACAACATATCTAAATAATGGGTAAGTATTTCATATTCCTGAAATAGTATTTATTATAATAATATATCCTCACGTCTTCCCACCACGAGCTTTACGGTGAAGGAAAACATACGTCTGAGAAGCAATTCAAAGACGTATGTATAGTAGTGCTTGATTAACGGCGACGGACTCGCCATCTGGGATCTAGTTGGAATGTGGTCTTCCTCTGCCTCTTCTTGCACACAGTTTCGCTTTTTATATCTGTTATATATGTTCAAATAAGTTGACTACAAACATAAAAGCTTACCCTTTGAAAAGCGATAGGCTTTACCATCAAAAACTAAGCGCAACTCTGTGTAATTGATTTAGCCTCGCCCGCCTGATGAAAACGAAAGTAATGTTATTATAGGCGTGCTTTTAGCCGGGGCCCTTGCATAATTGCATTAAATAGCTGGAAAACGCCTAATGAGATTTTATAAACCCTCGCGTTCGACAAAATACTGGCGCAAATATACTATAATATCATGTTCTGTGCCTCACTCTGTAAAACGGAGCTTATGACATGACTTTGTCTATAAGTCGAAGAATTTCCGTGTCGATTTGCCAATTGTAGTGCCGAAAATGCCCAATCCAATGCCTTGAAGCCAATCTTTGAAGCTACCTAAAGCACAAAGATGGCAAGTTCGAATGAGTTTTCTGCGACAGCGGCGGCGGTCACTTATAGAAATATAGAACTTATAATACTGTATTTAAATTATTGTGGATTTCTAATTAATTAAATGGGTAAAAATGTAGTTTTGTACTTTTTGCTTTTAAACGTTTTGATTTCCTTCGAATCTCCATATCTGAATGTTTTTGTTGAAATAATTTTATAGAAATAAACGTAACAACCACTTTCTAAGAAACGTTTGTTGTTGCACAGTTATTATGTAGGAAGACTTTACTATGTACCAAGTTACCAATGAATTTTTTTTTTTTTTTATACAACAAGAGTGGCAAACAAGCATACGGTCCACCTGATAGAAAACGGTTACCGCAGCCTATTTACGCTTACAATACCGAAGTATCACTTGCGCGTTGCCACTGGAGACTGTGTTCGGAGAGTTATACTGTACTGGCAGCATAATGGGACAAATCCCTCTGCTGCCAACACAATATAACAATCCTCCCCCTCCCCAAGGAGCTCATTACTGGAAACCTTATTCACCGCGTAGGAACACAACACAAAAAATTGAGTTATTTGGCTACGGACTTCTATAAGGTGGAGGTCCTGCCCCAGTCGGGCAGCTCCAAATTAGAATGGGAAACCCGTTATGCCCTACCTCTCTTTTTCTCTTTTTCTTACCAGTTTCGTGTCATAATAGTTACGTTACCTATATTTATATGCTAAAGAGACAGAGTAACTTTTTTTTTAACGTGTTACAATCAGGAAAACTAATCCGATTTAGAAACTTATCATAGCATTAGATATCTCGCTTAAAAAGGAAGGTTAGTCTATATATCACTGTAATCATATATACGTATCATATAATGGCTGGTGAATTCGCGTTGCGTAGCCAGTAAATCTGCCCACAATGATTGACACACAATTCCGTGAAGGCGGAATAATATCTCTTTTCTCCGTGATATAATATAAGGTGTCAAGGAGGATAAATAACTAAAGGACTCTCAGTCCCATCGCCATTGATCGGTTAAGTAGCAAAATTTCCAGAACTAAAAGCTAGATAGACAATCAAAGCAGAAAATGGCGTATGTCGCTATTTCTAAGGCCCTGCTTCACGTACGTTTTTCCAGTAAAGCACTACTTAAGGCTTCCTAGTTGCATATTTTGCATAATTCCTGTCAGAGAGATATACGAATAACACAGATGTAAAGCCGTGATCACATCATCATCATCATCATCATCAGCCCACTCTAGTCCACTGCTGGACATAGGCCTCCCCTAATGAGCGCCATAGCGCCCTGTCTTCAGCTTGCCGCATCCAGCATCTGCCAGCAGACCTTCGCAAATCGTCATCCCACCTGGTCGGAGGGCGTCCTACACTACGTTTGCCTAGTCGAGGTCTCCACTGAAGAACACGTTTACCCCAGCGGTTGTCGGTTCTTCGCGAGATATGGCCGGCCCACTGCCACTTCAGCTTGCTAATTAATTACAGCCGTGATCACACATAATTTTAATGACCAATTGAAATCGACGGAAGAAGCGTCTGAGCTGCGCCGGTGATTTTTAGCATTTCTGGTAGTATTTTACGCTGCATATGGAACTTGCACAAAACAATAAGATACAGCGTAGGGTATTAGCCCTGTTACAATAACGTCATCGCCCTAAAGCCTCTATTGCTTTGTACGACGTAAAGAAAATACCTAAATATAAGATACATACATACATATCATCACGCCAAGTCCCTAACGGGGTAGGCAGAGAGTATAGAGCGCCAGTTCTCTCTAGACTTACATACCTCTTTCGCTTCATCCACATTCATCAGTCTCTTCATACATGCTCGTTGGTTTCGAGTACTCTTAACGTTCCCGTCCTTGAGAGTCCGATCGGTTTGATCCAGGTAGTTGGAACGTGGCCTTCCTCTTCTTGCACACACTTTTGCTTTGTATATCTGTTTCGTCAATCTTTCTTCACTCATCCTTTCTATGTGTCCAAACCAACGTAACATGCCTTTCTTCATCTTTACAATCATATCAAATATAAGATACTTTGTCTTAACGCTATCCTACAAGCGTCCATGTAGATGTAGGCCGAGGTATGTAGTACCTTCTTTTCGCCAGATGTAGATATATTTAGGTGGCAACACGATTGCGAGGCCTTCGCCGGTTCTCAAGCATGACTATACTTATGTACGCCATTGAATATCTTCTCAAACATTTTAGCATAAATTTATTTTTTTTCTTGTAATTAAAATAGCCTATATTATCAGTGATAATGAAGAATTCAATTCAAATCGGTCCAGTACTTTTTGAGCCAATTTCTTACAAACTTATGTAAGTAACATACAAACCTTTCTTCCTCTTTATAATATAAGTACAGATGAGCTGTTAGATTGAGCCCTGGTTTTTATCTCAATTTTCTATCGTGTGTAGCCTACGTCACCCTATGTATGCGCCTTACGTGGCGTTGGGAAATGCGTTAACGCTCCTCTGGATACGTTAATTGAAAGTGGATTGGAGGTGACAGTGTAGAACGGGTGTCATTTATTTTTTATTTTCGTACCCCGTTCTCTTTTCAAAACATTGTGTGCAGCGTGATTAAATAGATCCTCACAATAAACAATGCAATCAAATTGGATAAACCTACCTTACATTGTAGGCAATGCACGGTATTCTGCAGTATGTACTGAAATTACGGCAATGAACACTGCTTTTCCTACAATTTTTTTTTAATATTAGTTGCACTTCGCTATCACTATTCACTTCGCATTAATCCAAAAATGCCATTTAACAGGTTCAAATAAAAAATAAATCAATGCTTGGTAAAACGATTAGCATATAACTGCCTGATAATATGTTTGTTACAGCAAGATTTCTGTGAAATCGTTGATCGTACTTGAAAGTTCGAGTTTCAGAAATTCAGTTGAGAAATATTTTCTTTTCTTTCTCATACCGCGCCCCTCGAGACTATTATGGTGTTCAACATAATCCCAATTTTGATACGCTTTCCCAAAGTTATATTTTCACAAAAATGTGTCGCGACACAAAATTCAATGTTCACTGGCAATAGAGGCCGCCGCCTCCGGCGAGATCAAAGGCTTTTGGTCCAAGATATTGCATTAAATTGTGCTTAGTTTTAGCGTGTAAATTCCCTGGACACATGTATTACCTAGACATGAGTCTAAATTCAAACTCTTTCACAGCTCTATTTTAATTCAAAATTCTATTCAATTCCATTTCTTAAAATTGTAATATTTCGTCATACCTAAAGTCAATACTGAAAATTTTCACACGGTAAATTAGTTTTTTTTTTATTTTGTTATAAACCCGATATAAATATCAACTATATATATTGCTTAGGGGTCTAGAGCCTACTCCATCTGACATAACTTTCTATGCGCCAGAAAACGAACACCCTTTCTTGAAAGGGTGTTCGTTTATGTCGTCAATTATTTTGTAGTGTCTCAATTCCGTTTATCAACTCGGTTACTAATTGTGATTCCGACGTTATTCAATTGTTTAGAAGTTTTAAGATTTTATTTATATTTGTTAACCAAGCAAAAAACATATACTCATTTAAGCTCTCATATAATAAACTGCAACATAATAAAATTGCAATTCACGCAATAGCAATTTAAAATTAAATCCTTCAGCGGCATTTAAATGTCCTTGAGGGTAAGACAAGACAAGTCTTTATTATTCCCATCTTTACAGAACGCAATGATTACTTGGATACCGCATGTATCAGTTAAACACGTAAACACTCTAACTTCTATCACTCGAGTCACTCTTAAGGCGTAGCTATCCATTCTGTCCGCCTCTATCCGCGCGGCAAAATAAGATATCACTGGATATTGAATGACAGTAGTGTCGCTGTGAACGTGGTTTCGGCCATCCCTTTTTCAGCACAAAAGGGTTTCATTCCTGTTTATTGTTGCCGTATTAACGATAATATAGAGTTTGTCCAGAGAACTTACGACCGTTTATTTCTGTATCTGATTGTTGAGGTCGGTGTTGCACGGGGAAGTGAAATGTAAAGGGTAACCCATTCATATGGTATTTTGGTATATATATTTTTAACAATATTCAGTCCACGATTTGTGTGAAGCGTAATGCTGTAAGTATGTACATTCACGCATTCTTTCAAAATGCGGTAGGCAGAGGTATAACACACCCTCCTTTCGCCAGAGATCAATCGGTTGGCAATGGCGAGTCCGCTGCCGTTTCTATGTCTATTTGAATTTCTTCTAAAACGTATGCAATTTGCCTCTAGATGTTGACTCTTCCTTGTACGAGTATAGGATAGGATCACTGTACTTCAATTCAGTAAAACCTCATTGGTACAGTACATACAGTTGGAGTTTGAACTTGCAAACATTGCGCTGCAAGCAACTTATTTAACTAACGTTACAGATGTTTTGTTGTAAAGTTCTAATAATTGGATATAAATCCGTTGGTGACTAGCAAATAGACATGAAAACTGTATCATAAGTAGGATCAGCTTAGTGTGGGGTCCAACGAGATTTGACAATTATTTTATGAACTTTCATAGATTGATTCCTCCCTAATAATAGCGAAACTTTTGCCAAGTAGGTACCTACGCAACATGTCATGACCAGCCGCCATTGACGAGGGTAGGCTTGTTAGCGATTATTTAGTTGACCTGACCGAATATTTGATCCACGGTAATTTGCTCCCACGTCGTATGGGAGCTGATAATGAAATATTATAGGGTGAAGCGATTTGATAAGGGGCGTTAGAGTGCGCTCTGTATAGACAACTAATAATAACGTATAACGCCGTTGATATTATTATATACGTAAGTACTCAGTTAGATGGTGTTGCGAGTGTGAATAGCTGGCGGTAACCGCTTACCATCAGGCGGGCCTCGTGCCTGCCAACTTAGTGGTTTAAAAAAAATGTTTAATAATACAAATTTAAACCGATATACAATTATTGTAACAATCTGAATAGTTTTTAAGAAATGCGCGGAAATGATATGACTCCCGTGAAGAGAGGATAGTTTTAGTGTTATGTTTACAGCTTCAGTGATTCCAATGGAGAGGCGTGAAGATACGTCTACACTTTTTGGAAAATATATATTTAAACGTCTACCACAAAGATCGCGAGTGTCACTTTATCGTAATTGTCCCAGGTATTTATTATTATTCTTTATTTGAAATACATCTCATATATTACATTTTTTAATATATATATATATATATATATATATAAACATATTTAAAAATATAAAATATAGGGGCCTACCGGTATCAGGGTCCAAGGTACCGGTGGTTAGGGTCCCAGAGAAAGAAATCTCCTCACAATACGTGCCGTTTCGAGCAGTACTGCTTTCTGCATCAGGCACTTGATCCAACTGTCTAACGAGAGCCTCTTGAGGTGTTGGTCGAGGCTCTTTGCCATTAGGCCATTGGCCGTTATTACTATCGGCACAATGATTGCAGAGTCCACATCCCACATGCTGACAATCTCGTAAGCCAAGTCCAAATATTTTATTTGTTTGTCTTTTTCCGGTTTCATTTATTATTATTATTATTATTGACTTTCTGCACAGATATGCCAGTTCAGATATGGTGCGAAAAAATTCTTGCTATAAACTAATTTGTGTTACGACAAAATAACTCTATTTAAAAAGCTTCGAACACAAAAACTTTTATTTAGACTAAAAAACGGAACATAAATAAAATGAAGCAACATTTCAAACTAAAAACCATGATTTGGAAAGAGGAGGAAGTGGAAACCGGATGTAGCAGTCTGCTGCAGAGGGCTCTGTCGTCGCGCCGAGATATTCAGCACTTCCGGTTGGCGAGAGGGAGAGAGTCGGAGAGAGGAAATGAATACGTCGACCGATTGAAGGATTCTATTGAACTTTGGTGATATTTTTAAGTTCCAAAACAGAGCCAATTTTTCGTATTCGTTGTCAACCTGGCAAGGAATAATAAATATAAGACCTTCCTTGTTTAAAAATCAATAAAATACACAGTATATTTACACAGTATTTTATATTTTAATATTAAATGTTAGTGGAATGTTGATGAAACATAGAAATAATTGCATCAATCATTAATTGTGTAAGCACGTAAATTCTATCTACCTACTCGTTATGGCCAGTTGTTGACCTTATAAGTTCGCATGACTTACTCAAATGGAACGTTTGCTTTTGTTTTCTATGAAGACATGGCCTATATATTAATACTAGCTGTGCCCGCGACTTCGTCCGCGTGGGATAGTGACTTTGCGCAGTTTTTTTGATTTATTTTGTATAGGGGATGCCTATGTCATAGTAACTTTATGCATGCAAAGTCTCAGCCCGATCGGTTTAAAATTGACAAAGTTTTATACAATCTTTCATCCCCTATTATTGTATCCCCTAGGGGGTAGAATTTATCAAAATCCTTTCTTAGCGGATGCCTACGTCATAGCATCTACCTTCATGCCAAATTTCAGCCCGATCCGTCCAGAAGTTTGGGCTGTGCGTTGATAGATCACTATGTCAGTCAGTCACCTTTGAGTTATATACATATAGATTATCATCTATAACTGACTTTTGCTAACACGAAATTGTAACTTTGAGCCTCGACTGTACGTTAATTAATCACATCACAACGATGAGACGACTACTTTTGAGTATACGACTAACTGACGTTTGAGAAGAAATTCAAAGACGTATATAATAATAATAATAATATATCCTCACGCCTTCCCACAAGGGTCCCCGAAGGGGTAGGCAGAGGTGTATAGGTAATACTCACACACCCACTTTCCGCCAGAGGTATATTAGGTGCCATATATATACATATATATATATATATAGTCGTATCTCCAGCGAACATATGGTTTTATTATACCTCTACCTCTCATCGGTGACCCTTGTGGAGGGCGTTTTATCCGTACATGATATAACAATGCCTAGACTTGCACACAGATCAATTGCCGTTCGCAGTAGCAACTGTGCCACGAGTCCCAATCTACCCTACACAAATATCGCTAAAGGTACACAATATTACGCACCATTACAGATAAAAGCATCCAGTGGAGAGTACTCGAAACCCCGGTAATCATGTTACAATATGATCGAGTTACGTTCCCGATTCGCGGTTGATCCCACGGAGGGAGATGTGCGGTACAAGTATGGGGAGGAAGCGCCAATTAATTAATAAACCTTAGGACAATTCCACGCAAATTAACGTACTCTCAAACTAAGCAAAGGCTTAATAGACAAACATACATAAATATATTGGACATCCAAGGCTAAAGATCAAATATTCGTCTTAATCATACACAGTGAGTGCTGCTACTCAGTGGGAATCGAATTCGCGATCTCAAGCGTCGCAGTTCGGAGTTCGGACCACTAGGCCAGAGGGCCCACATATCAAAGAAAATTTACTTGAGTAGGGAGATTAATATAAGCAACTCTGCTATAGTACATACTACTCTGCTTCCTAGCTTAAAAGAAATAGATATGACGACACATATACATATATATATATATAAGAAGTGGTGGCCGAGTGGTTTGAGCAGTTGCCTGCGACGCAAAGGTCGCAAGTTCGAATCCCGACTGTACCAATGAGTTTTTTCTGAACTTAAGTACAGTGATTAGTCACACCACGAGCTTTACGGTGAAGGAAAACATCGAGAGGAAACCTGCATACGTCTGAGAAGTAATTCAAAGGCGTTTGTATAGTCGTGGCGGAAGGCGTGAGGATATTATTATTATTTTATTATATATATGTACCTATCATAGTCAATAGATGAAGCAGAGGTAGGAATATCGTCACCAATATTCTGATCTAACCGGGAAACTACGATATCCAATCTCTTTTCTGTTGTTTATTTAGTACCACTGAGGATCACGTTTTGGTTATAGGGCAACGATAAACCTATCCGAAGACTTTGATGTCCATGCTTCAATCCTTACTGTGAATTATTTAGGGAAAGGACTTTAGTAGAGGGGAAATGTCATGTCTGAGCAACGTAAGAGAGTGGACCGCTTCTAGCGCCGAACATCTCTATTGCTACGATCGAGATTTATTTGCAAAGTTGAAGGCATTCGTTTTATAGATAACACATACTCAATATTTAGGATAGCGTTCTCTCTTGCGTTGGGCCATACACTATATCCATACCTACAACAAACATACCTCCAGCATCATTTCTTTTGATATTTGATTTGTTCTTTATAATTTGCAGGAGGATATCCATCTGTAATAACGTGACTAAGGCCTCGTGGCTTCTTCTGGTAACGTTTGCAAACTTAGCTTTGTAAATTTGATTTTCTATGAGCTGTATGCTGAGCCAAAGATTCATAATCTACATAGAACTTTACATCAAACTATGATATGCAGCAATAAGTTTTTTAAAGTTTAGATGGTGACGAACCATCGCGAGGAAACCTCCTTACATCCAATAAGATTCTTCAAGTCTTGCTCGATAAGCAACCGACAAGCATAAGCAAGGTTCGCCATATGCTTGTCTCCTGCCATTTTGTGTCTCTACACCTCTGCCGGTCTGGATACACTCACGGAAAGGTGCGAATTAAAATATGTACATATTAGCAAACCACAGATTATATTTTTATGTGGCAGCCTGGTCTCGTGGTCAGAGCGGCAGGCTGCGAATATCGATCCTCGATGAGGGCGGATATGTTGGTTCTTGCGATGAACTTTACGCGTTACGCAACTTTAATGTTTTTATTGTAGTCCTATGTGTACTTATTACATTTTGTAACGTGCATTTTTATCTGTCCATTTGGCATCGATAGTCGATAAAGTTTAAACTGATATTATATTTTCACGCCTTTTCTCGAGGAGGTAGGTAGAGGTGGGTATATATTTTAGTTAGTTTTAACAACATGATAGATGGCGAGTCAATCGCTGTTACTCAGGCAAGACTGTACGTCTTTGAATTTCTTATTAAATGTTTACTTTTTAGGTTTTCTCTCGATATTTTCCTACACCGTAGAAAACCTGATGAAAGTTTATGAAAGTTTTGTGACTTACCACTGTAGTTCTGTGTGTGAACTTAAGTTTAGAAATCTTATTTGATCAGTCGGGATTCGAACTTCCAATCATTGTGTTGCAGGCGATTACTCGAACAGTCGGCCACCATGGCTCTGTACAAACTGCCATATCAAGTATTTTTGACTTCTTCGTTAAGTGTTTTATATACTATCGAGGTGGCAAAACAAGCCGAACGCCAGTTGTTAAGCGTTTACCGCCGCCGTCATGCCGCCGAACGCGGACCCTGCAGACATGATTCACACCCTTCTTGAGTAGCTCCCGTGTTGTTTGGAAATGAAATGAAATTGAATTAAATGAAATAGTCTATTCGCCAGAACACGGTTTGTTACATAAGGTGATGTTAAAGTGGAGTCATAGTGATGAATCGCGCATTCGGCCACAGAATGTCGGCAAGCGAAGTTTTCCGTAGGTGGGTATTTATTCACCTCCTAACTAATTCCAACTACGATGTACTATTTTACAACAATTACATACAATCGTTTTAGCAGAAATTTCAATTTTGAAAAACAAACTTTCTTGTATTTATCATTAAAATTGTTCTTTGTACTTAGTTGGTATTGTTTTGAAGAAGTATTTTTGTATTATTTGGTTATAATTTATTTCCTTCATTTTATTTATTTTTATCGCCGATGGATCTGCCATCTATCACGTTAGCACATATATCTCTGGCGGAAAGTGGGTGTGTAGGTACTATCTATACACGTGATCTTATATTTTTGTTGAAAATATATTCCATAATTAGTACCTACAGCATACGTTGTATAATCAAAGTGGAACATTTCTACAAGTACCAGAAACTGTATTCAAACATCGTGTGACAAAGTGAAGCCTGGTGCTGTGTTACCAACTTTAATTAGCCAGTCTACGGTAGAAATGCTAGGGCTGACTTAAGGGGAAGCTACTTGAAATATGGCTCTGAGATTATAGTCGTTTTAATACTCAGTAGAATTACAAAATCATAGCGTCTGTTTTGTTTGATGCTAATGAGTGCTGTACATAGTCAAACATATATAAGTACATACGGGATTCTTAATTCGAAATTCGAAATTAAGTTTGATCATTTCGTTCCATTGATAAAACTTTAAAATGTCATACATATATATATTACGCCGAGTCCCTAACGGGGTAGGCAGAGAGTATAGAGCGCCAGTTCTCTCTAGACTTACATACCTCTATCTCTTCGTCCACATCCTACACATACATGCTCGTCGGTTTCGAGTACTCTTGACGTTACCGTCCTGTTTAGCGACCGATCGATAAAAAATGTTGTAGTTTGACATATGAGCTTCAATATTGAATTAAAGCCGAGACAAGCTGCGTTTTCGCTTACTCTGATGACACACGCTGTGTGTTCTACATCTTCACGCCTTCCTATAAGGATCCTCGTGAAGTTAGGCAGAAGTGTAACATTGCATTTCATTCATTATTCTGAACACCATTTAATCACACAACTATCCCGGATTCTATTCTTTAATACTTTCTAGTTAAATACTTCCGTTTCTAAATGGCATAAGTAATGTTGGATATCGCTCTTTGAGTGGAGCGCCAACCAATTTATTGCATACGTCGAATATTTATCATAGCGATGCCCCTTAACAGTGTCGAATACAGTGACGTTGGCAAACTCTCATTTGCCGCTCTCTGTCTGGCGAGTTCCATTTATTTGATGTGTCATTGATAGCCATGATGTGGAATAACAGGTTTATTTGCTCTCAAAAATAATATAAGTAAGTAAATATTTATCGTCATACAAAGAAAATGCCTAAAGTACAAAATTGTCTCTATTCCTAAACTAGGCGAATCCTGTAATATATATATGTAGTTAATATCCATATCTATACACTATAACATAAAGAGGAAATATTTGTATTTTCGTGTGTATGTTTGTAATGAATAAACCCAAAAACCACTGTGCCGATTTCAAAAATTCTTTCACCATTGGAAAGCTACATTCACCTTGAGCGACATAAGCTATGTTTATTGCTAGAAAAAAAAATGAATGGTAAAAATATAATAAAAAACATCTTATGTTCACGCGTGCGAACCTGGGACGGGCCGCTAGTAAATAATATAATATCCTCACGCCTTCCCACAAGGTTCCCGAAGGGGTAGGCAGAGGTGTATAGGTAAGACTGTTGCAAACGAAGCGAAAGAGGTATGATCATTAGCCCAGAGAGAACTAGCGCTCTACTCTCTCTGCCTTCCCTATAAGAGACTCAGCATGATGATTTGTACGCCTTTGTATGTTTTATAATAAATTGTGATAGCCGAGTGGCTTCAGTAGTGCCTGCAACTGCCAACTAGCACTTAAACCTCTACAGGCAAACTTTTCTTAACAACAGTGATTAGCCACACTACGATCAATACTGTGAAGTACAAAATGGTGAGACAAACGATTCATACATGTACATTAAAGTAGAAGAGAGGTAGGGCATAACGGGTTTTCCGTTCGAATTTAGAGCTGCCCGACTGGGGCAGGACCTCCACCTTATGGAAGTTCGTAGCCAAATAACACTATTTATTGTGTTGTGTTCCTACGCGGTAAATACGGTCTCCAGTAATGAGCTCTTGGGGAGAGCGGAGGATTTTTATATTGCGTTGGCAGCAGATGGATTAGTCCTATGATGCTGTCAACACAATATAACTCTCCGAACATAAAGTGGCAGCGCGCAAGTGATACTTCGGTATCGTTAGCTTAAATAGACTACGGTAACCGTTTCCCATCAGGTGGGCCGTATGCTTGCTTGGCAATCTTGTAGTATAAAAAAATATATGTTGCAAATAGTGTCAATATAATAACTCACCCACTCGTAGAGTCTCGCTTTTCAAATAGCAGTTATAATATACAATAACTGCGTTCACTAAATAAAACTGTACTAACAACAGTTTATCCAACAGCAAAAACACAAAACGCTACAAAGCTATTCGAAACTAGGGACCACGGTGTTGCTTTTTAAAACTGCAAACAACACTTTGTATAGTTTAACTTGGCATGTCACGTGACATGGTTTTAGCTTGGACTTCGTTATGAATGTACCTGCGAAATAAAATTCTGGACAATTTTGTTTCCAAACGGGAACAGTGGTGTGGAAATTGGTGATGTTAAAAACTTGACTACCCTTTGAAATGGTGTAATTAGTACTGAGTAGCTTAAAAGCTGTTGTGGCCGAGTGGTTCCAACATTGCAAGTTCGAATCCCGACTGTACAAGTACTTTGTACAGTCGGGATTCGAACTTGCAATGTTGGAACCACTCGGCCACTGGAGTATTACTTGGAGTACTGGAGTATTTCTGAACTTAAGTATAGTGATTAATAAGTTACCACGAGCTTTACGGTGAAGTAAAACATTGAGAGGAAACTTCCATACATATAGAAATTAAAAAACGGACTCGCCATATTTCGTGAATTTTCGTCATCACATTATTAATTTGTAAAAGAAACTACAGCTATCATAGGATTATAAATAGCTTAAAGATACCATAGAGAAAGGCTTTTGGTCGTGAAAATTAATTTATGTTTTATTTTCACGACCAAAAGCCTTTCTCTATTAGGGGTAAAATATGGATACTTTATATTTTTAACGAATCACACACCCGGACCCACACGGACACCCGCTCTTTTTAAGTTATATTTCACACGGACGGAGTCACAGACAACAGTTAGTAGCACTGTATAGCTGAAGTCAACAAGTGCTTTAGTTTATTTTTTATATGGAAGCTCACAAACGAAATTCCGAGACACGGGGCAAAATTTATTACTCTTCGACCCCATGTATCAAGTTCCGGTGACATAATTTCGCTCGGATGTCTATATTTATGATTATCTTATTGTTGTGTTGCCTGTTTCCTCGTACTAGTAGCCTATTATCTAGAATACAGCATGGAGCTTATCAAGAAAAGGTGTGAAAAGATTCCTGCAGGGTCGGCAACGCGCGAGTGATACCCCTAGTGTTGCAAGCCTCCGTAGGTGGCGGTAACCGCTTACCATCAGGCAGGCAGCATGCTTGTTGGCCACTCAAGTCGTTAAACATTTTTTTTTATGGATAATTTTGTCATAAATTGTATCCTTCATACCACAATCACATCATTTCAATCTTTGCAGCGCGATTTCAGCAATTCTCCATAAAGATAATACCATCCTCAAAAATCAGCTAAACTCCTTACAAACGAGGGGGTTATAACAACACTCAAGTGCTCTCGAACACTGCTGATGTTGATCGCCAGGGGTTCGAACCCCTGGCGCTGCTCTATATAAATACTCGGAACCAGGAGTGGTTTTTTACTTACACGAGTGGCTTTATTCAATTACAACAGGGAGTTTAATCGTTTGAGTGAATATAAGTATAAGATTAGTGCGTGATTGGAATATATATTAATAATAATGTTTATTTCGTTATGTTGATAAATTATATTTCCGAAAGGAGCTTTCATAAGCTACTTTTTCGGAGATATCTGTATATGTAATGGAGAAAGTAATGTTACAAGCTGGGGTTCGGGATAATTTAATGATAGCCGGTTGTTACACTTAAACGACACTTTATTCTATACACAGAATAATTCCGGAAACTTGCACGATGAATCCTTACACTATTCGCTACAATTCTATTCACTATAACACTGATCACTAAAACACAGTACTAGTAAAACACAGTAAACCCTAGGTACTGAAACACTTCTACTCTGTGTACAACACAGTAACAGTAGAACACAGTAAACACTAGACACTGATACACTTCTACTCTGTGTACACTACAACACAGTAACTGTAGAACACAGTAAACACTAGGCACTGAAACACTTTACTAACACTGTAACACTCACTATAGTCACCGATAAAACACTTGTGATCACTCTGACTGAACTGACTCACTAAACTAACTAACTGACTGACTGACTGACTAACTCCACTGACTAAAACTGACTACTTGGGCCTTTTTTTTTGTATTGTCTCTCGTAGCGTGAGTTCCGGGAACTTTTGCTACTTAACCGGTCAATGGCGAGACCTAGGCCTCCAGCCAGGCACTTTATTTTTAACTACTTGTGCCCATCGGGTACCGCCTTATATATGGCACCGGCACGATATACTAGATATCGGTGGAAGGTTCTAGACCGCCATTAAGACTTTCAAAGAATCGCCGGTGAATGCATCCGCAGAACAATGGCCGGGCGACGTAAACAAGTTGTTTACGTCCTTTCTTAATTGCCTCCTTTTGTCTATATTTCCGGCTAAGTGTTGTTGTTTGGCATGGCTTTCACACGCAAGCCCTCCAGAACCTTCCATCGTAACAGTAATAACTAAAAGGTCGATTATGTAACTTTAATTTCGGAATTATGGCACCTAATATACCTCTGGCGGAAAGTGGGTGTTGGGTATTACCTATACACCTCTGCCTACCCCTTCGGGGACCCTTGTGAGAAGGCGTGAGGATATATTATTATTATTATTATAATTTCGGAATAAAAATTCACACACGCATACATTTACGCAAAATTACACAAAATAGCACACACACCTTACTCCCACAATCGGAGCTATGTATAGCTCTCCGGGGATGATTGTTAATGCGACACAGCTTATGACTACTGAAGGCGATATGCGATAATCGGATCTATGGTTTTACTGTTATTGTTTTATTATTATGGTTTCCTTCTTTCGAGACAAAAAAACATTAATTTTAAATTTAGAACATTACGTCTTTGCACCTATTACAGATAGTGCCATCCATGAAGACGGGCCACACCAATTTCTTGTCGTTATTCGTTGTGTAGTTATACCCCCCGCGAACTCCTTCGCGTTATGCGGGGAGCTTATATAACCAGAGTCTATTAATTGTAGTGTGCGTGTGCTATAGGTAATCCTCAAACATTAGTGGAAAGTTCCACACTTACACTATACACTACATTTAAAGAAGAAGGGTGCGTCATCGTGGATTGCATTATCTATACCATGAAGACAAGCGATAACTTTAATTAATATATTTGAGTTAAAAAAATTGCCTGTATCAAAAAGTACAACTACCTAGTATTATGAAAAATCTTAACTGTAACAAAAAATACACGTGCCGACGAGGATGTCTGTCTTCGACAATTTTCCCCAACTATGTCCAACAAAAACGTAACCGACAAGACAGGCCAAGTTTCATCTCCATATTTTTCTTCTGAAAATCTCTGCGGATGATCGCGTGCCAATTTATCGTGAGCTCGTGATATTATATTTTAGAACATAATCCGATTGCAATAGAGGTCATGAAAAGTTTATGCGACGTCAGGAGTATTAGGCAATGTATCGCTAAGTGAAATCGTTTTTTTTTTTCGTGGAAGTGTCCGCCCGGGATATGAGATCGAGGATAATGCCTTACCCTGACTAATTACTAGCCGATATCAATTGTATATCAACCTTATAATGCAGCAAGATAATGCAGTATGATAATAAAAGGCGTGAATGAGGGCATGATTGTAAGGATGAAGAAAGGCATGTTACGTTGGTTTGGACACATAGAAAGGATGAGTGAAGAAAGATTGACGAAACAGATATACAAAGCAAAAGTGTCTGCAAGAAGAGGCAGAGGAAGGCCACGTTCCAACTACCTGGATCAAATCGATCGGACTCTCAAGGACGGGAACGTTAAGAGTACCCGAAACCGACGAGCATGTATGAAAAGACTGATGAATGTGGACGAAGCGAAAGAGGTATGTAAGTCTAGAGAGAACTGGCGCTCTATACTCTCTGCCTACCCCGCTAGGGACTTGGCGTGATGATATGTATGTATGATAATAAAGGTGTTTTTTAATTCAATATTTCAAGCCATTCAATACTTGAATATCTACTAGCCAGCAACAACTAATAAACTAACTTCATTAAATAACGCACTACAAACTTGTCCACTGAGAATGTTATGAATAACATTAATCAAGAAACCAACTGTGCTCAATTTGATGCGGCAGTTTAATGAGGCTTTTAGAAGATTTTAGGGAAGATTTTAAAAAATCTGGATTTAATTAGTTTGTTTATACATCATACCTCCCCACAGGGTCCCCGAAGGGGTAGGCAGAGGTGTATAGGTGGTACCCACACACCCACATTCCGCCAGAGATGTTGTAGGTGCCAACGTGATAGATGGCGAGTCCATCGCCGTTACTGAAGCCCGACTATACATACGTCCTTAAATTGCTTCTCAGACATGTGCAGGTTCCCTCTCTATGTTTTCCTTCACCGTAAAGCTAAGAGTAGATAATATACATTAGAGATTATCTAATAAAAATATCCCATTTTCTGCAGTCTAGTATTGCTTTAAAATAATTTTCCGTTTTATTTTGAAAAGCTGATTTTCCGTGGAATACTCTATTTTGCCATATGATTGCGGGTAAGTGACATTTGCATAGAACATAGTTTAATTAATGTATACGGTATCCATTGCCGGTGACGTTATAAGACCGTGGTTCTAGTATTAGCCTGCAACGCAAACATAACAAGGTCGAATCCTCATTGGACCAATAAGTTACCTGGAATTTTGAACGTACTTACTTTTGATGGTGAATGTGGTAACAACGCACTCTTGTCGCTGGAGATATTCTGGAGGTGTACTTACACCTACCCCTTTGGTGGCCATCGTGGGAAGATATACCTGCATATGTAGTTATTAGTAGTGCATAGGTAGATAAATCTATTGTCACACACCTAAGCATATCTAAATTATAGTTTATGTAAAACTGTGTTTTTTTTTTAAATATTTCATCACGCCGTTTTCCTAACGGGGTAGGCAGAGATAATAGAGCGCCAGTTCTCTCTAGACTTACATACCTCTTTCGTTTCGACTCTTGACGTTCCCATCCTTGAGTGCCCGATCAATTTGATCTAGGTAGTTCGAATGTGGTCTTCCTCTGCCTCTTCTTGCATACACTTTCGCTTTGTTTATCTGTTTCATCAATGTTTCTTCATCCATCCTTTCAATATGTCCAAACCAAATGTGATTGTAAACATGCCTTTCTTCATCTTTACAATCACACCCTCGTTCGATTGCGGATTCGATCTGAGATCATTATGTTTATTGAACCAACTCAGAAATATATTATTTGAAACTAAACTCCCCTCTCACAGTGCAGTCAGTATAATATATTAGGTCAGCTATCGAACTCAATTTCATATGCATGAACTAAAATTTCATACATACGATCTTAGCTCATGTGAAATACAGTGACGACACTATAATTGTCTATAATTACCAAGCTTCAGTGAGGAGTGCAATGCCTTATCCATTGTAAACTATAATTAAGTTTACTGCGCTCATAGTGTGGGAACATCGTCACCTGAAGTTAGAAACTTTCTCGTAGCGTTAATATGAGCTAACTTACCCGGGAAATTGAATTCTACGAATACATTGGATATTTCCTAGTTGTTGTAGTGGTTAAATGTTATTATGAAACTACAAATTTATATGCGCCTCCAAATACATGATCTCTAGTGATATTTTTAAGTCAATATTTTGATGTCACTGCGTCAACTTTAGTACCAATTAAATTATATTAGTTAATAAGCTGTAATGCATGTACTAATGTAACAATTAATAGTGATCCGTGAGGCAAGTGGTTCGAGTAGTTGCCTGCAACAAAAAGAGTGCAAGTTCGAATCCCGACTGTATTAATGAGTTTTTCTGAAATTAGTGCCCTCCCTACAGTGATTAGTCACACCACGAGCTTAGCACCTCTTGAGCACATCTGCCTACCCCTTTGGGGATCCTTATGGGAACGTGTGAAGAGAGCAAATAAATGAAAGAAAAATATAAATATATTTTTGATAAGTATATTAAATGATGATAAAATTTATTCAATTTTATTTCGAATTGAAATGTCCGACTGTCGCTGTCGCTGTCACACTAAACCGACATATAAAGCAATGTTCACATTGTAGAAAATTGTTTTCGTAAATCCATGCCCTATATTTTACACCCATTTCATACATTTGAAAGTCAATAAGTCCCGTCAGACAATATTGGCTGTCAGGGAGTTTCGAAGCGGCGATAATGTGAAATGTTGATGGATTTAGACGATTTTTTTGGAAATGGTTTGTTAATTGAAGACGAACGAAGCCTTAAACATACCTATTATTGTGGTTTCTAGACCAAATTAAGGACTTCTTGAAAAAAGGCCAGGTCAAGAGTACCCTAAACCGAAGAGCATGTATGAAGAGAATAATGAAAGTGGACGAAGCGAAAGAAGTATTTAAGGATCGTAGCAAGTGGAAAGAAGTGGTCACTGCCTACCCCTACGGGAAAGAGGCGTGATTATATGTATGTATGTATGTATTTTTAGTTTTTACACTACAACGGACGATATAGCTGTGACCGCTAGACCAGTCGGCCCTCAGCCGACTTAGTAGTCTTGTGGTCTCGGCTCCTACTGTTAAGCTTGAGGTCGCGAGCTCTTTCCTCTGATATATTTTTGTAATTTAAATATTGTTATAGTTGTAACTTTTTATTCTACGACCTTTGTCATTAAATATGTACCTATGTATTTCATTGGTGAGAAACATATTAAATGGAATATTGTGCTATCTTAAAAATATATCTTTGTATAATACCTGTGAATAACTTTTCAAATTAAAAGGGAGTTAAATCGATTTCGTAATATATATATATATATATATATATATAACATATGTATATTTAGTACTAGCGATAGTCGAAGGGAACTTGCACACAACACCAAGTACGGTTGGAGGCACAATCGGTTCCAATTTGCCTATTTACTAACTTTGACATTAACTGAATCTTAACATTGGTTTAACACAATAAACTGTGAAACTGGAACACTTTGTAGCCGAACTCAATGGAGGGCTTCACCGATGCTGGCTTTATAAGAATATATATTTATTTATATAAGTATTTTATACCTCGAACTTTTTACCACCCTTCTTGAAGAACTGCTTGCTGTCAGTACTCTCTAGGGAAAAATCCTCAACGGGGTTCACATTCAACTGCCTGTGTGTTCGCGGAAAGAAACTTCTTTGTAGCCGCGCAAGACCTTTGTGGTACCAAGGTATGAGGCTAAATTCGCGCGGAGGTCTTGACATCTTGATAATGCTAAAAATGATATAGGAGTATGGGGTTCATGGAGAAGAGTGAGAAAAGATTCTTGTAGGATCAGTAACGCACGAATTTTACCCCTAATGTTGTAAGCGTCTGTAGGTAGCGGTAACTTGCAATCAAGTGTGCCGCATGCCTGATTGCCACCTCATTGTAACAAGAAAGGTATATATGTCATCTTTTACCAGATACATATTTTAATATCGTCTCAATAAATGTGTTTACCTTTTGACATATATGTCTATTACCACGCCGAGTCCGTGTGCCTTTCTCTTTATAAGTCACTTTGTACGTGCTTGCTGGTTTCGAGGACTCTTGAGTACTCGTTACCATCCTTTAGTACTCGGTTGATAGGATCTAGGTAGTTGGAAAATAGTCTAGTATATTTTTATGAATTTAAGCTTACCTTGTAATCTGAGCTTCCGATGTTAATATTTGAAAATTATCGAAGCCGCGGTTAATTACTACTTCCATCTTCAAATTACTCTTCTTGTTGTTCTTAATATTTTATTGAATTAATAGTCATTACAGTTTCCGTCAATAATAATAATTTAATTTGAATGCGAATTTATTTCAAAATGTTCTGAAAGCCACAGTTGCCGTAGTCTTTACACGATTTAGCTTGTACCCTATTCTGTAGTCAAGGGACTATTCAAATAGGGTCTTGGGGACAGAATGCAATTTCCTTGACAAAGGCCTTTAGGCTAACGCCTCAAATGGGTTATTTGGCCGTCACGGCTGTTTACGATTTTTGCAACAAATACGTTCGAAAAATATGCCTTTAAAGTAAAACTATTTACTGCTCGAGCCCCTAATAATAGACTTAAGAAAAATATCCAATGTATGATTAGAAAGATAGCTTCGGGTATTTAAACTGTTGGTACTTACTTTAATATAAATATCTATTCATCGTTTTCTTGAGATATTTATTGTAATCATGGCTGTAATATAATGTAAGGAGTCTGGGCCTGTGGCAGAGTTCCCACTAATGCCTCACAGTCAGTATGTCGGTTAGATATCACTATCTACTCCGTCTTTCAGTATTACTGAAGTGAAGTTAGTAGTAACTTAAAGTTAGTTAGTAGTAAGTAAGTAAGTAAGTAAGCTATATTAATATGACATATCTAAAGAGTTTTTGGAGTTTGCTCCTTAAGAATCGATTTTCATATATAAGGCGCCCGGTATGAGAAAAATATGAGAGGTAAAATCTACTGATGAATGACCTCGTTACGTTTTTGGTGCGCATGCACCTATGGTGCGCAACTTTCTAATTTGGTTGTGACCAACCGCGCTCAGTACGCCGCCGCCGCTTGTGTGTGACAGTTGTACAATCCGCTTTCAATAAGTTTGAAAAACAAGTGCAGGTATGCCGTATTGCTCCATTCTTGAGTGCAGGAATGCTAGCCGGACAAAAATCTAGCTAATAGTGGCATTTCCTATCATCGGGAAGTGTTATTTAATTAAATTTTATTTTATTACGTTAATTTTGTTTTATGTCCAAATTCTTTTTAATTGTACAATACAAAAATCAATCTTATGTAAGGGCAATAAGATCGAATTTTATCTGTAATCATAGTTAAAGAACTTTCTAGAAAATTGCATCAGTTTCGCGCTACTCAACCAGTGCGAGGGTGTAGTCAATAAAGTATCGATATCGATAATCCGATTTTTACGATAGTTTTACTACTTATTTATCAACATTCCTAATGAAATATTTGTGCACATCTGAAATTGACTATTGTGAAAAGTTTAATGTAAAATATTTCGCCGATTAGTTATAATAAATGTATATAAAATGAATAAATATATATATATATATGTATATTATTTTCATTAATTTGTTAATTTACCCTTTCATATGGTATTAATCTTATTTTCAGTTGGATAAACTCTTTTTGCGTATGTTTAGACAATCGTACTTAAGGTGTAAACTCCAGTCGTGCGTCGGAGCTGACACACACAATTTTTTATTTCAACGCGTTTATCTTTGCCGCAGAGCTGTCAAATCTCGAACAGGGATGCACCTACGAGACGCAGATAGTCCTCTAAATGTGCTTTTAATGAAATTATGTCAGCCTTACAGCACACTTATACCAACCTTCCCATAACACCTAGCATGAATATTATACGAACAAATTCGGTGGATAGCCCAAGCCATCAGTCAATGAAGCCAATCAGCGGTTGTTGACCCGAGGGGTTGGAAGATCAATAATTCAGTATTTCATACCAATTTGACAGCAACCGGTAGATACCTGTCAATAGTGACTGGTAAGTCATAGACTAAATATTTTCGGAGATATTTTGTGTTGTTACCTTTTGTTGAATTTTATTAACGTAATTTCTTGTATGTACTCTGCTGCTAGCTGTTTGACGAATGGTATTAAAAGGAATATAGGTACTTATAATAAAAAAAAGAATTGATATGATCGAGCTAAGAGGTAGTTCCTGAACTACCTCTTAGCTTAGCCAGAGCGTTCGTGCCGCAACGTGTTAAATGGCGAGTCTGTCATCGTGACTTGGGCACGAACATTTTTGCCTTAATGCGCGTCCATTACGCGAAAAAAACATTTTAAAATTAAGAGAGGCGTTAGTGGCCGTATGGCTCTAGGAGTCACCTACAACACATAGGCTACAAGCTTGAACCGAATCAAAGTGTTTTTCTGAATTAAATTGCGGTCATTTATCACACCATGACCTTAACGCTAAAGGAAAACATCGACAGGAAACAAGCATAAGTCTGAGAAGAAATCCAATGATGTACGTGTAGTCGTACTTGAAAGTGTTGCGATGGACTCGCCATCTGTCATGTTGTTATCTAAATATATCTCCAGTGAAAAGACAGTGTGTTACTCCGCCTGCATTCCTTCCTTTCTCAGTCCTTTGGGGACGATAGTGGGTAGGCTTGAAAAAAGTTTGGTGTGTTATTTTTTTTTGGAAAGTGACTCGCACAATAATGTTTTATCTAATGAATAATTCATAACCTACTTTAGTACAAGGTTAATGCTTCATACACACGCGGTATATAGATCTAATTACATCAATTACAAAGCAATATTTTTCAAACTATTGGACGAGTTTCGAAGCAATCAAGTAATTAAAGCATTACCGTCTAATGTGGCTTCCTAATTTATTCACGACTCATACTGACCTATTTTTGACGTTTTGGTTGCGATTGAGAAGAATACGTGCCTAAGCATCTAGTGAATAAGGTTCTCTATCGTGTAAATCTATATTTCTAACAAAAAAAAATAAAAAAATTGCCGTGGTAGCCGATTGTTTTGCAACGCAAATGTTGCAGACTCGAATCCAGATAGGTATAATTCGTTTATTTTAACTTAATTACGTTGATTACTATCAGGTGGAATGTCTTTTAGTTAACTACTTCAGAAGTCTGAAAAAAAATGTGGAGTAAGCGCACAAAAAACTCATGACAAAAACTGCTTACAGCTAAGAGAAATAGGGCATAACAGGTTTCCCGTTCGGATTTGGAGCTGCCCGACTGTTTTTTTTATATTACAAGTGTGGCAAACAAGCATTGTACAGCCCACCCGATGGACAACGGTTACCGCAGCCTATTTACGCTTGCAATACTGAAGTATCACTTGCGCGTTGCCACTCTGTGTTCGGAGAGTTATACTGTGTTGGCCGCACAATGGGACTAATCCCTGCCAACACAATATAACAATCCTCCCCCCCTTCCCAAGGAGCTCATTACTGGATATCTTATTCACCGCGTAGGAACACAACACAAAAAATTGTGTTATTGGGCTACGGAATAAGGTGGAGGTCCTGCCCCAGTCGGGCAGCTCCAAATTCGAACGGGAAACCCGTTATGCCCTACCTCTCTTTACCTACCTACCTACCTACCACTCCACCATCACGACTCTTAATATTCTTATAAGAATGGAAATACTATAAACCACACACATTATGCTTCGAAGAACCACACACATTATGCTTCGAAGTAGCTCACGTACAAACAAGCAAACGTTTAAGTAATTGACAACATATCGTTGTCAATTATACTTAAGTAATTATACAATTAAAGTAATTCGTTGTCAAGACAGTGCATTCTGAAGCAATCCAGAACTGGGGCCGTACTACGACGTGCTACCATAATTATTCAAGAGTGCGAATGTCATGCTATTTTAAATGTAATCTATGTTACCATATCCGTGCTGGCTAAGTGGTTTGAAAAGTCGCCTCTAACATAAAGATTGTTACTTCGAACATTCGATTGATAATTACATCAAGAAGAAAAAACATCGAGAAGAAACGTTTAACTTTGGAGAAGAAATGGACACGACATCTGATACGTTGGTCCTTGTATTATAAATGATAGATCTCTGGCGAAATGTAGGTTTTATACCTCTCCCTACTCCTTTATATCTATACTACAAATAAATAAAATTGGAGTGTCTGTTTGTAATTTTAAAATAACCGCTTTTTAAATGCATATAGATGTATAGGTACAGGGTACATCACCAAAATATTTTTTTTTACAATCTTTGTCTATCTGTCTGTCTTTTTGTTTCGGGTAATGTCTGAAACGGCTGGACCGATTTTAACGGGAATTTCACTGAGCTGATAGCTGATGTTAAAAGGAATAACTTAGGTCTTTATTTTGGAACTGCACAATTTTTGTTAAATTCCTCGTGGACGAAGTCACGGGCACAGCGAGTACATATATTATATAGTTATAATATATCATGCTTCAATTACTTCCAATGTTCTCGGCATACTCGACCTGAGTAAGCTTGAAATCTCATTTAAAACCAGCAAATCTATAAAAAGGAGAAAAAACACAATTTCAGCTAAGTGCGTCCGCAAACATTACCTCAACACATACTTTCGATATCAAACAAGTCTAGACAGCGACCACTAAGTTAGATCCCTGCTTTACCATCTCTACACTGAGCTGAGAGCGGGTCGGCAGGTCAAGCGAAATTGGACTTAAACACGATAAGGGTGCATCCAGATTAACAGGGAGATCGACAAAGAAATGCAATTAAATGTAAAATAGGGGCTGTTTCACACTACTGTTGACACGACAACGTGACGAATGGGGGCTAGGATAGGTGCCAGTCAATTTCAGAGTTTTTCAATTTGTTTGTCCTATCCCCAGTGAATCACACGCTTAG
Organism: Drepana falcataria; assembly: GCA_945859725.1. Classification (NCBI taxonomy): domain Eukaryota; kingdom Metazoa; phylum Arthropoda; class Insecta; order Lepidoptera; family Drepanidae; genus Drepana; species Drepana falcataria. The sequence goes on from OX243922.1 coordinate 11,089,428, forward strand.
TATTTGTAGTGCAGTATTTGCTTTTGATACGAATTTAAAAATTGTTTAGATTTTAAAAAGTATTTGTATATATTTTAGCGTTAAATAAATAAAAAGTCTTACAGCTGCACAGATGAAATAAAGTTTATTTCACACTTCACAATAGCAAGTAAGCAAGAAAGAAGGAAAGTCACAGCAGTAGCATAGATAGTTTTATAGGTTACACCACACTAAGAAATAGAAGGAGAAGATTACAGTCTTTGAACATAAAATATACGGTAGGCAAAAGCAGAGAAAATTGCGCAAGCGCCGAGCATGCGTCCCGCGTCGGATATCGTATCTAACTGGCGATCGGAGGGCGTGGCTCGCTTCAAGTCAAGCGCTCCGGTCGCAGGTAAACAAGTCGTATGAATATCGACTGCGGCGACGGTGCATCGGACGCTAGTTAACTATCTACTAATAAACAATGTCGCAAGTTGTATATACAGAAATTATTTTGTATGATATTTTATAAAACTTTTATTTTATAGTTATTGTTTGTGTTATTTAATCTATACTATATTATACATTTATACTATACATTTTAATATTTTATTATTTTTATACATGTACATATATTTAGACTACGCTACATCACCCCCCCCCTTGAGACCGTCCTAAGGGCGATAATAGTCAGGGAAGTGAACCTTACGTCCTGATCGGGTCCTTCTGACATTATGTTCTTGGGGATCAGGCGTACTAGGAGTCTGTGAAGATAAATTTTGTGGTATAGGAAATGTGTGTTTATTTTCTTGTGAGGTAGTGATGTGTGAGTCGTGCAGTGTGTAGGCTGGTTTGACGCGGTCTACGCTGACTGTGACTGGCTTACCTCGAAGAAGTATCGTCAGTACCTTCTCATTTCTAGCCGTTACTTGATAGGGGCCAGTGTAAGCTGGTTTAAATGAACCTCGGTTTACCTCTTCTCTAAGAAAAACGTGGGATGCGGTTGCTAGGTCCCTAAAGATGAACACTGGGCGCTTTCCATGGCGCGTAGCTGGTGTTGGTTGGATTTTCCTGGCGAACGTACGGATTCGTGACAGGTAATCAGACATGTCGGCAAAGTCATCTGCTTGAGGATGGAATAATTCGCCGGGCAATCTGAGCGGCTCGCCGTAAACGAGCTCGGCTGGGGAAGCTTGCAGGTCTTCCTTATATGCACATCGTATGCCTAACAGGACCAACGGAAGAGATTCTACCCAGTTGGCGTCACCGTGGCATGTGATTGCAGCTTTGAGCTGTCTGTGGAATCTTTCCACCATTCCATTACATGCTGGATGGTATGCCGTTGTACTCTTATGATGGAATCCGATAAGGTCTGACAAACGCTTGAAGAGAGCGGATTGAAATTGCATTCCGCGATCGGTAACGATATTGGATGGCACACCAAAACGTGCGATCCATCCATACAGTAATGCACTGGCTACTGTCTCTGCTGTTATATCGCGGAGTGGTATTGCCTCAGGCCAACGTGTAAAACGGTCGATGGCGGTGAGGCAATATCTATATCCTTGAGACAGCGGTAATGGCCCGACAAGGTCTATGTGGATGTCCGCGAATCTTGATTGTGATAGCTTAAATGTGCCTATTGGTGGGGACGCGTGACGGGTGATTTTACATTTTTGGCAAGGCAGGCATGATTGTGTCCATTTTCGGCAATCTCTTCTTACTCCTGGCCAGATATACCTCTCAGCCACGAGTTTAGCTGTAGCATTAGCTCCAGGGTGACTGAGGGAATGCAGGCTTTCGAATACATGATGTCGAAGCTTTTGTGGCACATATGGTCGCACTGTATCTCCCCTAATATCACAGTACAATTCAAAACCTGTTCCGGGTATCTTAACCTTCTTCAGGCACAATGAGGTGTTACTGACCAGTAGTTTGTCCAGTTCAAGATCAGTGCTTTGCAGTCTTGCCAACTGCTCCAAAGCGACTGGTTGAGCAATTTCCTCAATTCTGGACAGTGTGTCAGCGACGACATTATCCTTACCAGATATATGCCTGATATCGGTTGTAAACTGGGATATGAAGTCGAGATGTCTGAATTGCCTGGGTGAACAGTTTTCTTTCCGGGAGTGAAAGGCATAGCATAGCGGTTTGTGATCCGTGTAGACCACGAAATCTCTAGCCTCGACCATATATCGGAAATGCTTAATGGCCTCATATATCGCAAGTAGTTCCCGGTCATAGGGGGAGTACTTTTGCTGTGAGGAACTAAGCTTACGGGAGAAGAAAGCAAGGGGCTCCCATGCTTTGTCTTCTCCTAACTGCTGTAGTGCTGCTCCTATCGCTGTGTCGGACGCATCAGCTACTATGGCCAATTTCGCCTGACTGTTCGGGTGGGCTAACAGAGTCGCTTTACATAAGCCTGTCTTGCAAGCGGTGAAAGCCTCTTGCTCAGCTTCAGTAAACACGACGGGATGGGAACCTTTTACGGAACCCTCTAGCAACGCGTTTCGCGGGGCTTGGTGTTGGGCTGCGTCAGGGATAAACCTCCTATAAAAATTGAGCATGCCCAAAAATCTCCTGAGTTCTTTGGCAGTTTTTGGTGCTGGAAAATCCTGGATGGACTGGACCTTGGCAGGAAGTGGCGTGGTGCCTTTAGCTGATATTCTATAGCCTAAAAATGTTACCTCAGCAGCTCCGAAGACACACTTAGCAGTATTGATGACCATGCCGAAGTTCTTTAGTCTGGTGAAGAGCATCCTCAGGTGAGTCTTATGCTGCTCCTCATTCTCCGAGTAAACCAAGAAGTCATCCAAGTACGCATAGCAAAAGTCTAGCCCCCTCAGCATTTCGTCCACAAACCGTTGGAATGTCTGTCCGGCATTACGAAGACCAAAAGTCATATATGGAAATTCGTAAAGTCCGAACGGTGTTGCGATTGCTGTTTTGGGGATATCCTCTGGGTTTATGCGCACCTGATTATAAGCCTTCACCAGGTCTATTGTGGAGAAGATCCTGCAGCCTGAAAGACTATGAGAGAAGTCGTGAATATGGCGTATTGGATATTTGTCTGGTATAGTCCTAGCATTAAGCATTCTGTAGTCGCCGCAAGGGCGCCAGCCATTATCTTTTTTAGGAGCCAGGTGGAGTGGAGAAGACCAAGGCGAGTCTGAAGGTCTGGCTATACCTAATTGCAGCATAGAAGCAAACTCTTCTTTCGCGATCTTTAATTTGTCAGGAGCCAGCCTACGAGGTGTGCATGAAACGGGTGGCCCCGGAGTAGTGCGTATGTAATGTAATGTATTATGTGTGGGTGCGTGATGTGTACCGGATGGGCGAGTAATGCTGGGGAAGTGCCCTAGTATATTGTGGTAAACAGACTCACCAGTAACAACCTTTACCGAAGAAATAATGTCTGAAGAATATGCAGGCAAAGCCCCGGCAGCTAGACTAGTGCTATTATCGATTACTCGCTGGTTCCTGCAATCAACTACAAGGTTATAGTGACATAAAAAATCTACGCCTATTATAGCCTTAGTGACGTCTGCGATAATAAATCTCCAGGCGAAGTCACGGCGCAACCCTAGGTTTAATATTAGATTAATATAACCATAAGTATTTATTTTGGTTCCGTTAGCGGCACACAAATCAAAATCTGTTTTCACTAGGCGTTGTTTGACTTTAGTGACAGGATATACACATAGGTCGCTTCCGGTATCTACTAAAAACTGCACTTTGGACTTTATATCGGTAATGAATAGGCGACCGGTACTTGGGCAATCGTTTGTCGCCATTATCGACCGCCCGACACGTTTCCCGAGAAATCGCACGGTTTTACACACCTTTTAGCTTTATTTCCAAACTTGAAATGATACCAACACTCTGGAAACTTTCGGTGATTTGACTGAGACCTTGTTGAGCTGGAACGGTGTCGGTGACGACCACTCGACTGGTCTCGGCGAGTTGCTCGGGACCTTCTAACTTCAGTAGACAGCGCCTTAACTTCCAAGGTGAGTGCTGCGATCTGCCGTTCCATGACCTCTACGATATTACCGGGTAAGGCAGTACTAGAAGTAGAAGCAACTTGAAGGCTAGGTGTGACAACGTCCTGCACCCTGTCTGCTAATTCTGCCAATTCTTCCAGTGAAGCCTTGATTTGTGACGCCACGATAGTCTGTGTACCTTGTGGCAGGCGGCTCGTCCAAATCGTTTTCAAAAACTCTTCTGGCACGTCTGGGCCTGCCAGGTTACGTAGATGGCGGGCAAACTGTGACGGCTTGCGATCACCGAGCTCTTCATGGATAAGCAGCTGCTTGACTTTCTTTTCTCGGGAAGCCGACAGACGTTTGATTAATTCCACCTTCAGCTTCTCGTATTTATTAGTCGCTGGTGGTGATGTGATGATGTCTTCAACCTCTGAAGAATACTGTGGTTCCAGCTGACTTATAGTATGGTAGAACTTCGTGCTATCACTTGTGATGTTGGCTAGTACGAATTGTCCTTCGAGCTGAGCAAACCAAAGCGCTGGTTTTTCTGGATGGAAGGGTAGGAAGCGTACACCAACGCGACATGACTCGGCAAAACATCTTGCGCCATCTTGTTTATCAGCGCTCGTCATTTTTCTCACTATTTATTCTTCACTTCAACTGAGTTCTTTAGTGAACGTATCGGGGTCACCAATTTAGCGTTAAATAAATAAAAAGTCTTACAGCTGCACAGATGAAATAAAGTTTATTTCACACTTCACAATAGCAAGTAAGCAAGAAAGAAGGAAAGTCACAGCAGTAGCATAGATAGTTTTATAGGTTACACCACACTAAGAAATAGAAGGAGAAGATTACAGTCTTTGAACATAAAATATACGGTAGGCAAAAGCAGAGAAAATTGCGCAAGCGCCGAGCATGCGTCCCGCGTCGGATATCGTATCTAACTGGCGATCGGAGGGCGTGGCTCGCTTCAAGTCAAGCGCTCCGGTCGCAGGTAAACAAGTCGTATGAATATCGACTGCGGCGACGGTGCATCGGACGCTAGTTAACTATCTACTAATAAACAATGTCGCAAGTTGTATATACAGAAATTATTTTGTATGATATTTTATAAAACTTTTATTTTATAGTTATTGTTTGTGTTATTTAATCTATACTATATTATACATTTATACTATACATTTTAATATTTTATTATTTTTATACATGTACATATATTTAGACTACGCTACATATATTTTTTGAAAAGTATTTTAATTACAAACAGGTTTATCAAAAACCTCGTCTCCAAATCCTTATTGCATGTATACATATTATTTTAATGGAGATTGATTCTGCTGGAAAATACACATTTGTTCAGCCTTTACGTAGGCGAGTCAGAAGAAATATGCTAATCATAAAAAACTATATCAAGATGATGATGTATATGTGTAGGTAGTAAACTCACTTTCTGCCAGAGATATATTTTAGGTGCCAACGTGACAGATAGCGACCGCCGCCGTTACTCAAGCACACCTATACATACGCTTTTGAATTTCATATCAAACGTATTCAGGTTTCTGCTCGATGTTTTCCTTCACCGCTCGTGGTGTGACTAATCATTGTACAAAAGATTAGAAAAAATATTGGCACAGTCGGGATTCAAACGTACAATCTTTGCGTTGCAGGCAACTACACGAACTACTCGGCCGCAAGGTCTCTCGATTTGAACTTCTTTTAAATCTCCGTACATCAGAATTGGTATCGCAAGTGATTATCTATTCATAAGACGAAAAGTTAAAACTCGAGAGGATCCCGTTAGCGAACCAGCTAAGCCAGGAGATTTATGCATTTTAAATGACTCCTAAAACATCGTGTTTATAGCAAAAGACACGATTATGATTCGATATCGAAAGTGTTAATCAATGTTTTACACGTAATGTTTTTTTTTTACAAATGCATTGTAGGATGGGGTTCTACAAACTGGGTTAACTGAACCCAAAAAAACTGGTTCCTTACCTATGTCCATAATATTAAATTAATATAACATTTTTAATATTAAGTAAAATAAGTCGTAATGTATTAAGAAATCTCAAGTTACTACCTGTCAAAGATCAGTTCTCAGATGAATGTTGATTAACTATGATGGAAAGTTGCGCTGCTATAGTTTCCATAAAGTAAGGCAACACATGCAAAACGAAATATGTCACTAACCGCGCCTCGCTGTTTCACCTCCGTAAAAATCATTTGCATTAGTAATTAGTATATTTTTAGTTACATTCTTTTCGGAACAAAACATATCCTCTACGTTAATCCATCTTATAATCTGTCACCGTTCCTTTAAAATTAAATTTAATTTAATTCCGTTCAGCCGTTCTGGCGTGATTGAGTAACCAACATGCTTTAATACTCACACACTTTCATATTAGTAGGATGTCGGTAGCCGTGTTTTAACGAGTCACTTGCAAAGTAGGAATATTTATTTATTTATTAATCAAAACATATGTAAGTTAACAGCATTATAAACCAAAGCACTTACATACTAAACATTTTAAATGAAATACAATTTATTATACCTGATTCTAACTTAAATTAGTCACACCACGAGCTTTACGGTGAAGGAAAACATCGAGAGGAAACCTGCATACGTCTGAGAAGAAATTCAAAGGCGTATGTATAGTCGTGCTTGAGTAACGGCGATGGACTCGCCATCTGTCACGTTGGCACCTAATATACCTCTGGCGGAAAGTGGGTGTGTGGGTATTACCTATACACCTCTGCCTACCTCTTCGTGGACCCTTGTGGGAAGGCGTGAGGATATATTATATATTATTATTATATAATTCTAACTTTGGGCCGACAGCTGACCCTCCAAGAATGTAAGTTCTAAATTCAAATGCAGTGATTGGATATACCCAAGCTTCGCGGCGAAGCAAAAATTGTGATAATACTTGCATATGACTGGAAATAAAAAGATGTATGTACAAGTGTACCTTCACACCTTGCAATAATGTCAATCGAATGCGTAGGCAGAGGTTCAACAATTTCGTGCTTTCCCCGGAGATATATTTAGATACCAAGTGACATATGGAGAGTCCTTCGCCGTTTCTCATGCTCGACTACGTCTTTGAATTACTTCTGAAACGAATTCCTCACGATATTTTCCTTCACCGTAAAGCTTCTTAGTCGTGTGAAGTTTTATATCTCCCATGTGTATAAATAGATTCGCATCACCCACATTGGCTGTGTCTCCGATAAAATGTATAACTTTAGCTTAATCCGAGCTTCTGCCTACCCGTCAAACATGCACGGTTGCTGTAAGGCAAATTACAAAAAATACATTTGATCTACTATGATTTAAAATTTACGTAGTTAGCATACGTATTTTTCTTTTTATTAAACATTTAATTCAGTCTTGTTTACTCTTATATAGTTAAAAAGTAGGACCCATCTGTCTGTTTTCCTGTGATGCTCATTTCAATAACGTAATGCAGTACTGATGGAGGATGTTGAAGTCTAAGGTCGAGTGAACAGTTGCATCAGTCTTGCGAGGCGACGGACCATCAATCACTGACCGCTACTGTGTAAATAATGTTGGCTTTCTACATAATTAGTTATAAATATACGTATGTATGGAAGAGAGCACAGATAGCAAGTTATTTTACCTTGTTTTGACACGGATTTCTCCGTACACCACAATGAAGAGTGGTTCGAGTAGCCTGCAAGTTAGGATCCCGGCTGTACCAATGAGATTTTCTGAATTTAAGGCCAGTAATTCGTCATACCACGAGCTTTAAGGTGTAGGAGAACACCGAGAGGAAACCTGCATACGTATGAGATGAAAATCCAACACGTATGTGTGTATAGTCGTGCTTGAGAAACAGCGATGGATTCGCCATCTGTCATGTTGGGTATCTAAAAAGTAGCTATGTAGACATTACACACCTCTGCCTACCGAAACACTTGTAGGAATGTGTGAAAAAATATATGATATTAGTTTCTTGTTAATATTTAAGGTAGATCATACAATTCGACGTAAAAATTTTGATAATGAGCGGTCTATTCATCTGTTTATCATGTGTGAATCAGCGTAAGGACGTATATAAGTATTTTTCGTCAATACTTGGCTGTAATAATCAGAGGGGGTGGGTGAAATTAAAGGTGTATTTTTACAAGCAAAGTGATTTCGCTTCAGTAAAGAGGTTACCAAGGGAAGGTGCTCCCCTTGTCTGAAGGGATGATATTAAACAAAAAATTTTGAATCTACGGTGAAGAGAGGCATTATGTGGATACGGTTGCTTTATGCAATGATTTACGTATTAAATTACATATGTGCATCCTAACGATTTCAGTTCGAATCCGCAATTAAGAGATTCGCTATGTAAGATACTTATGTAAGCCTAGAGAGAACTGGCGTTATACTACTTCTGCCTAACCCGTTAGACACTCGGCGTCATGATATGTATGTATACAATTACCATCAATCTGGATGAATACAGAAGTTTTAAAACTTTAAAAAAATGTAAGAGACGTTAATCTTTAGAAACGTTGGACGTTTTTATTAGTATAAATCCGTGTAGTCGCGGACAACCTAAATCAGTGCCATGTGCTGCAAAAAATCAGTGTCGTGGGAGGTACTTCTCCAGACAGACTAGACCAATATTGAATGGGAGGTCCCGTAATGCCTACATCCTTTATGTGGACTCCTTGGCCCAATATCGTTCTAATGGCATTGAGTAGCTTTGACTCGTATTTGATAATGAACCGGGTAAATGTTAGTTAGTTAGTGTCTCTCTGTGTAACCTAGGACTCGGTTTGATAAGAGATATATGTATATAAAATAGACTTATAAGCTATATTTGTTGGTATTAAAATAATATATATTGTTAAGCAAAATCTTGGGTCTTATCCACGTTTTTCCCATCCTTATTGCTGTATAATGCGGCTAGAATGACAGTTTGATTCACTTAGCTCGCGTTACACAGTATAAACGCCATCAAACACAGGGTGGGCAGGGTTGTGACACCTACAGGGGTGGTTTTCACTAGTCCCCTGTCAGTCAGATGTTTTACGCATCGTTTCGTGAGTTTTTACGTGCAGTTTTTTTGCATGTTGCTTTTTTCTGGGTTCTCTGTTAATTTTTGAGATTATTCGTTATGCAATCAATGTAATAGCCTTTAGGCTGTGGAATGGACTCCCTTTTGAAGTATTCAGTACAGCACAGCATTGTGTACAGCATAGTTCTTCAATGAAGTCGTAAAGTATGTAGTGTATGCAGAGCGCAAGCGACACCTACACTTGAGGCTGCATCTTATTTGTAAAATAAAAGAACTGTTTTTTTTTATTAGTCGACCGATTATTTCCAATAATTTTTAAGGAAGATTAATCCTGTAATTTTTACTTTGAGAAATACTATAATAATACATTATTTTACAACAAAACTTAAATGCAATAAAGCCTTATAACAGTTCTTAAATATATTTTTCTTTGCAGACAGAAGTCCATAATGGGGGCTATTACTACAAAACAATTAATTTGAATCCATTCGAGACACAATAAGACTATGATAAATGCACAAGTGCAATCAAAGCTGCCCACAAAGGTCCGACTTCCAGACCGTTGTGTTAGTATCTTCTTTAATTATACATAACTAGCTGTCCCGCCCAGCTTTGCTCGGGTGAAAAAGTTAAATTGCCCGTAACACGATCGCAGCGCCACCTATCGGGTCCAATTGTAAATCTAAACCATTCTCGAATCCACCTTAAGACACACAGAAAGGGATAGCTTCGCACGGGTGAAAAAGATAAAATTCCTAAAACTCGATCGCAGCGCCACCTATCGGGTCCAATTTAATATAGCCTATGTTACTCGGGGATAATGTAGCTTTCCAAAGGTGAAAGAATTTTTGAAATCGGTCCAGTAGTTTCGGAGCCTATTCATTACAAACAAACAAACAAACAAACAAATCTTTCCTCTTTATAATATTAGTATAGATATAGACAATTCTTTGATATAAAGTTCCTAGAAATGATAAAGTTGGTTTCTTTAATATTTTTTGCGCTTCTGTTGATTATAACGGGACGGCACTTGGATGTCCTGTAGTGAGTAGTGATAGTACCTATAGGTAATAAGCAGAATGTATGGCATACCGGACAAACCTCAGTGGTTTTTGGTGTACTTCAGTGTTATTTTTTTATGTGTTTAATTAAATAAATAAAAAAAAAATTTGTAGAAGCACCTTTAATTACATTTCTCATTTAACGTCGTATGAGTTTGTCATACTGTAATGGTGTTATTATTAAGATATAAATAAATGTATATTACATATATATACATATCATCACGCCGAGTCCCTAACGGGGTAGGCAGAGAGTATAGAGCGCCAATTCTCTCTAGACTTACATACCTCTTTCGCTTCGTCCACATGACATTCATCAGTCTCTTCATACATGCTCGTCGGTTTCGAGTACTCTTGACGTTCCCGTCCTTGAGCGTCCGATCGATTAATGTATATTAATAATAAAAAATTAAATTATTTATTTTAATAACATACATATCATCACGCCGAGTCCCTAACGGGGTAGGCAGAGAGTATAGAGCGGCAGTTCTCTCTAGACCTGCATACCTCTTTCGTTTTTTTGTGATGATGTTTAAATAAATATATAGATTTGGTATTAATGGTATTATTTGGTAGTCAAAGGTGCCAAGTAGTCACCCGACTAAATCTAGTATATCTGTGTCCTTGGTGGCAATATTGGCACCAACATGGAGCGCTGGCCTCCCACCGCACGCGGTTTCGCAATTTCGGACCAACAGCCCGCGCTGTCCGCAGGCGACGACAGGCCACTGAATACGTATGTAATGGCTATTGATATCACTCGATGACAATAGCCTTTTATCTATATACTAATAATAAGACAAACATGGTTATTGCGATGTGTTCTCAGGGACTACTAATTTGATTTGAAAATCTTTGTATTAGACAAACCGTTTATTGTGGAACGCTGTAGGCATAATATAACGCATAATATATCATCATCATTATTATATTCAGCCCATATGCACCCACTTCTGGGTATAGCCGCCCCAGTTCTACGCCAGTATTCTCGGTCCTAAGCCAGTCTCCACCTCAGTTTTCCAGCCGCCTTAGTAATGTCAACGCCCCAGCTGCGGGCGGGTGGTCTGCCCTGTCTGTCTTTCCCATTCCTTGGCCACCATTTGGCTATCGTTCACAAGGAACAATCACCTTCCGTCTTCCCGTCTCATCAAGTGACGTTGCCATCATAATATATATATATATATATATATTACATATATAGATCATTATGCTCCTACCTAAAAGAGAGCTGTAGTGCTCATAATTTAGGTATAATGAAATTTAACGCTACAAAGATATTTCTATCCAATTCCTTTCGTCTATGAGTACACGTAACAGGAGCATCAGTCAGTCCGTCCGCAGGCGTGGATATCTGAAATCTGTCGGCCGTAAAATCCTTTGGCTTAAATCGCTTAAAGCGCTTAAGCATCGCCTCAAAACGCGTGCAAGCATTTGTTTCGCTCTTTTTCATTTGTTCCAATATTAAAATAGAGCTCATTGAGCTTGTTTGGTAGCCGCAGACGAATATTTGCTTTGGTTAGAAACGGATATTGGTGATTTGAAATTGGGGATTGAATTTCGAATGAGCAAGGTTTTAAATCTTGGTGGAATTAATTCTTCAAACATGGTTCGGTGTTTTTTAAATCCATTTATCATACTACGGTCTCAGTGTTAATATCTTTTAACTAGCTAATTATATTAGAATATTATAAGTGGTTGCACGGTAAGTATACCACAACTATTTGGGGTTATGAATGTAACAACTGGAATTCCAAAATAATCTGGTTTCATAGACATTTAGGAATTGTTGATATTACACACGCTCAGACTGTGGAATGAGCTCCCCGTTGAGGTTTTCCCTAGAGAGTACACCATGGAGTTTTTCAAGAAGGGTGTGAATAGATTCCTGCAGGGTCGGTAGCGCGCGAGTTGTGTCAAGCGTCCATAGGCGGTGGTAGCCGCTTACGATCAGGAGGACCGCATGGTTGTTTGCCACCCGTGTGGTATAAAAACACAAATAAATAATATTAATAAACATTTATATTATTACAGTATCGGGATTACGTATAATTTGCACAAACGTATATTATTCTCTCACCGTGTTTGTCCCAGACAGTTCTGGCTGCAAACCGCAGTCGATCTGCACCAAACAGACACACGGTGTGGACTTGTGGCTTTGCATCCTGTACATACACTGTACATAGACTGAAATTTAACGGTTCAATAATTTTCTACCTATCTGGTGGAAACTGTAGGATAATATTGACTTGGCATATTTGGAGTTACAAATGAATGTCTATTAACTTCCTCGATACAACTTTAATCCATAATAGATCCTTAAAATTTTAAAGATGGGTTACGGCAACGCATTTGAATTTATTTCAAAGGCGTACTTATGTATATGCATAGTGGTGCATGAGAAACAGCGATGACTCGCCATCTTTCACGTTTGCTAATCAAATATGTCTCCGGCGAAAAGTGGGTGTGCGAGTACTATCTATAGACATATCTCTGCATACCCCTTCGGGGACCCTTGTGGCAAGGAAGATATTTTTAGTATCATTGCATACTTTCCTGAAATGTTATTAGATATTCTTGTTTTCTCTATTAATATTAATAGTTAAATTAAGCAGCTCAGAAATATTTCTTATACATATATATACGACCAATGCTGGTCTTATATATTACTGATGTTTGAATAATCGTTATAGGAAGGTATACAGTGTTAGCATTGCACTTAAGGTTAATAGACCGAAAATTACAATGCGGACGTTCGCACGCTGGAACTCAACTGATTGAGCAACAAAAAGTGATTTTAAAAATATTAAACGCGTCACCCTTTGAGAAATATGACCTAGGGTTGACTCCCAATGGACGGGATGCAATTCGAAACCCATCAATAATGGACTAACTTTCCGGCTTGCATCGCAATTACTATAATATGATTACTGAAATATTCTTCAAGGTAACGAACACATTGTTATATATTTTGGCGAACATGATTTGATGTGGTGACATTAAATCGTGCTCACCAAAAAGTTTTAGTCCTCGACATAACAAGAGAGAAAACTATTTCTTTTTCGTTGTAGGCGGTTGTGTACAAAGTGTATCAATACATTTGTGTGATCAATGTAATCAAAACTTAAATGTTTCCCTATAATGTAATAATTATCGAACTATATACATTTATATTTTTTATCAATATATGTGGATACTACCTATACACCTCTGCCTACCTTTTCAGGTACCCTTGTGGGAAGGCGTGAGGATATATATATATATATACCTATATTTATCAAACAACAAACCTACACTGTTTATTGAATGTGTGCTCTATGGAAATATTCTCTTTTCATTATTTGATTAAGCCTAAAATATTTTAAGTAAAGGTTAGATGATCTTCCAACGACTATCACTTAGAATTATTTCGTTTCATTGGAATATTCTGAAGATATCTTTCAGTTTAATTAAAATGTAGTTCTCGCAGAATGCTCGACGAGCTATCCAACTGTGTGTCTCAGGAGAATCGCACAGCCCTGCGGTTATCCACGACACGCTACTTGACTAAATGGAAAAGTTTGTTTATAGTTTAAAGACATAACAGTCGAAGTGGATTTACCATTTGCAAACATAAATTGAGATTAATGTGCGTTAAATTGTGTTAGTGTTACATAGTAATGCACTTTCCGCAATTGGCCTAATCACGTTAGCTGGGAGTTTATAATTGGTAATAAGGTTTAATTTGCAATCATTATTTGGGCGATGTTTTGTCGAACCACAGTGCAACATATCCTACCGACTAATAAATGCTAATAATTTAGAAGTAAGTTCAGTTTTCTTCAACCTCTTTTATTTTATGGCAGATATCTTCGGGGAAAAGAGGCTGTTGTAACCTTCTGCCTACTCTTTTGCGGGAAGCTGTGAAAACTACTTAGCTATGTAAGCATATGAATGTCGGATAGAAGATTGAAACTAAATGAAAATATAAAAAGGGTCGGATATGTAGGAATAATTTAAGTTGATTCAAACAAATGGGTATGTACGTAGGCATGTATCAGTAAGGACCTGTCAATAAAATGTTCGCATACCTTGACAAAACAAATCCATGAGTTGACGTCGGACTCACTATCCGTTACATACATATCATCTGCCGAGTCCCTAGCGGGGTAGGCAGAGACTACAGAGCGCCAGTTCTCTCTAGACTTACATACCTCTTTCGCTTCGTCCGCATTAATCACTCTTCATATATAGCTACGGTATAACCAGTGTTCGTATTCGTGGCTTGGTGTGAAAATATATAACAACCTTTACATAACTAGATCCAAATGTTAATCACCAAACACCAAAGCGTTTACAATTATCGAGCCGACCTCATATCTAAGTCAACACTACGCTGCTCGCGATTAACAATAAGATATTAAATTGCAACCCAACCCCTTGTGCAAACAGAAATCAATCATCTTTCCATAACGGAGAGGGTTAACGCTATTCAAATATCTCGCAATCGAAATATTCGCTTGGGTAGTGAATTAAGGAAAGCACTCCTTAGTTTGTGAAGAATGATCGACCCGTAAAATTGGGAAGTATATATATTAAGATCATCATAATCTTCCGAGCCATGTTGCCTTAAGTCAAATTTATTTATAAATAATCACGCTGAGTCCAGAGCCAGAGAGGCTAGGTCGCGGGTTCTCACATGCTCGCCGGTTTGACTACTCTCGAAGATCGCATTCTTGAATGTCGGAGCGGTTTGATCTAAGAAGTTGGTTCTTGATCTTACTCTTCTTATGTGAGTAGGTATGTATTTATTATATAATTCCCCCAATTCTGTTACGGGGAAGGCAGTGACTAGAGCTCCGGTCCTCTCTTTACAATTCTCTTTCGGTTCAACCACATTCAGCAGTCTCTTCATTCATGATCATCGGTTTTGTCGCAGAGTTTTCTTCACGGAGGTTTTCTGAAGATATTTTCCTTAGCCGTAAATCTAATGGGACGTTAAGTGTAGAGTAATATTTTATTAATAATATCCTCATGCCTTCCCACAAGGGATCTCGAAGGGCTAGGCAGATAGGCTAGGCGTATAGGTAGTACCTAAACACCCAATTTCCGCCAGAGATATGTTTTACAAACGTGACAGATGGCAAGTCCATCGCCGTTACTCAAGCACGACTATACATACGCCTTTGAATTGCTCAGACGTATGCACGTTTCCTCTCGATTTTTT
This sequence comes from Drepana falcataria, assembly GCA_945859725.1. Taxonomy (NCBI): domain Eukaryota; kingdom Metazoa; phylum Arthropoda; class Insecta; order Lepidoptera; family Drepanidae; genus Drepana; species Drepana falcataria. The sequence goes on from OX243922.1 coordinate 11,104,675, forward strand.
CCTTCACCGTAAAGCGATACCTACATTACTATTATCTGCTTAAATTGCAAGATAGCGTCGCTTTTCTATAAAATGTGTGCACTCTAAGTGATCCCCTGAAAACTTGAGCCCCAACTTAAGATGCAAGCTCACGAGCTCTTAACTTCTTCCACATTAAGTAATTAAGGAAAGTTAAGGAATTCTGGAGCCCAACTACTTATAAACTCTTATAAGCACTCAGTGAATGTATGTTCGAAGACTTATTTGAAGTATTTTAAACGAAAACAAAATATGTATTAAAGCCGCGATAGCCTCCTGCGACCTACACGTTTTACATTCCCAGCCAACTTTACCAAAGCGTTGGTTTTATTATTACTACAGGTAGATGGCGGTGTGTGGGTCCTATACCTATACACTTCTGCCTACCCCTTCGGGGACCTTTGTGGGAAGGCGTGGGGATATGTTAATATTTTTCGGGAAGTTAGATCTTACATTACAAATGATATTTTTTTTCAAATTCGACTTTACCTTAGTAGCCTTTAGTAATATTTTTGTGTTCTGTGTTCCTGTATTCCATTTTAATCCATTTTCTATGCATACTTACCTACATACCCTCAAAATTAACCTTCCCTTATATAATGTAAGAGCTCTAATTAATATTTTTTGTTTTGTAAGAATTTTGAGAAAAATCTTAGTCTCGAACCTCAAACATTTCTGCAGTGCCTTGAAACAGAAAATTAACAAACTCTTTGCCTATATAATAGCAGTATTAATTTATAAGAAAAGCAAAATACTTTTATCAAGACATGACTTTGAATGACTCGTCTTGGTGCCCGGCCGCTTCATTTAACGTCCGAACTTTTGGTATTATAAGGATAATTTAACACGACACTAACTCAAAACTTTACTTATCTCACACAGTGCTCTTTTAAATGGTTCTCAAAATTCATGGATGTACGAAGAAGCTCAGCAATTTGCCGTCGAGACATGCTTGTTAGCAAAACCGAGGGTACGAGTGACCCATTCAACTTGGCAGAAAAACTTGGTGAGTTTTGCCAAGTTCAGTGGCGTACCAGATAAAATTGGCTATCAACTGGTAATTTTTGTCACGTGCGTCGCTTATTTAAGTTTGCGCATTGATTAACCTAAGTTCTTGTTCATAAATATTATTGAGTAGACCTTAGTTTAGGTAATAATGAAGTGAAAATAATGAAGGTGTAAGCAGAGGTGTATAGGTAATACCCACACACCCACTTTCTGCCAGAGATATTTTGAGGGTTTTCTTCGGGGACCCTTGTGGTAAGGCGTGAGGATGATATACATATATAAATAATGAAGTAAGAAGTACTGGTCGAATGGTTACATAGCAGTCACATGCAAAATCTAGAACGCAAGGTCCATACCGTAGAAATCTGTAGCAATAACTTATAGTCATATGCTATATCGCTTGATAAACTTTATGTGAAAGAAAATATCGTAAGGAAACCGGCATGCGTGAAGAAAGTGATTCGAAGACATTTGTTGTCACAAATGTGTGAGGAACGGTGGCGGTATCGTTGGCTTACAATATTATTATTATAAATTACAATAATTTGAGTTGTCGATCTTAAATGGCAGAGGAAGTAAGACTTCCTAGTTAAGTTTACAACTTAATACAAATTTACCGATAAGGAGCATCGGCGAAATTCGTGCAACCCGATCACTTCCGAACCAACTAACTTTGTTAGACGTTATCTTGACATGGATTTAAATTGTAGCTTACAGAAACAATTAACGTCCGTCATGAACTAAGGTCGCGAAGAACCGACAACCGCTGGGGTAAACGTGTTCTTCAGTGGAGACCTCGACTAGGCAAACGTAGTGGAGGACGCCCTCCGACCAGGTGGGATGACGATTTGCGAAGGACTGCTGGCAGATGCTGGATGCGGCAAGCTGAAGACAGGGCGCTATGGCGCTCATTAGGGGAGGCCTATGTCCAGCAGTGGACTAGAGTGGGCTGATGATGATGATGATGATGATGTACTAAGGTGTATTAAGACTGCACCAGTAGGCGCTAGCGAATGAAATTAAATAACATAATACTTAAGCTCAACGCAAAGGGTCTCATATAAACCACATGTTTTAAAACGTCCTCTTGCAAACATAATAATTTGGGAATGTAACAGGTTTATATGATGTCTATTATAAATCTTTTCCTTCCGAACTCTTCAATTAAGATTGCATTACTAAGTCTCTTATCTATCACGTACTTGATTTGAAAATGTACACGAATAAACACAACAGGCTTACAATTTGTGATATCAAGGAAGGTCACTCACCTTTAATGCGGAAAATAATTATCATTTATATAATAGGCATAATAGGCAATATATATATTTTTTTTATATATATTAATAGGCCTTTTACCGCCAAGAACACAGCTAGTAAACAATATTATTAAGGTAGCAGTTGCTTAATATTTTTATATTTTTTGCCAACACGGAATTTATTTCGCATTCCCGTTTGCCAGTTAAAAACAAAAGTCTATTTGCAGAATTTTCAAAGCCCGTGGCTGCTTCCAAATTTGAATCAGTGCCAAGTCCCGCAATCACGGTGACTACTACAGTATGTAGGCCAAGAGGCTGCGGCTTTTCCTTCAACGTAAACAAAGGTAGCTCTACAACTATTTTGAAACTAGGTCTAGTTTAGCTCACGACTGTGAGATCTTTTGGTTGAGATTGACAGAGCGAATAATCTTATGAGCTGAAACTGAAAGAATAATATTCATGCCTACCCACAAGGGTCGCCGAAAGGGTAGGCAGGGGCAGGGGTAGAGGTACTCACACACCCACTTTCCGCCAGAAATATATTTTAGGTATCCATTTACCCTAGATACGCGATACCCCTAGTGTTGCAAGCGTCCATAGGCGGCTGTAACCGCTTACCATCAGGCGGTCCGCAAGATTTGTTGCCACAGAGGTGAAAAAAATATATATTAAAAAAATACCATCAGATAGATCAAATGTTTCTTTGTTATATTACGGAAATGATTTGTCATTTGCATGACTAACATCCACGCAATAATAATAAACCCATCGTCGCAAATAAATATCTTTTTCCGTATTTACAAATGGAAAGGAATCTGGAGAGCTGATGAAATATATTTACTTACAAGAGATTTAGTCACATATCCTGAAAATGTCTTCCCCATATTTGTTGATAAATATGTCTCGCCGATCAAACAACGTATCCGATAGAATATTTGCTCGATCCTTCGATATCCTGGCATCCTTCTGGTACAAAGTACAGGCGATTAAATCCTTAATACGAAATAATTGGGAAAAGAACATATTTCAAGGCAAGAGCCGTGGTGGCCGAGTGGTTCGAGCAGTTGCCTGCGACACAAAGATCGCAAGTTCGAATCCCGACTGTACCAATGAGTTTTTCTGAATTTAAGTACAGTGATTAGTCACACCACGAGCTTTACGGTGAAGGAAAACATCGAGAGGAAACCTGCATACGTTTGAGAAGAAATTCAAAGGCGTATGTATAGTCGTGCTTGAGTAACGGCGATGGACTCGCCATCTGTCACGTTGGCACCAAATATACCTCTGGCGGAAAGTGGGTGTGTGGGTATTTATTACCTATACACCTCTGCCTACCCCTTCAGGGACCCTTGTGGGAAGGCGTGAGGATATATTATTATTATTATTTATTATATATTTCGTCCGATCGTACTTGAGTAACGGCGATGGACTCGCCATCTGTCACGTTGACATCTAAAGTATATATCTGGCGGAAAGTGGGTCTGTGAGTATTACGGCAATCCTTATGGGGAGACGTGAGTGTATATCTATACTTAATATTATAAAGAGGAAAGATTTGTTTGTTTGTTTGTTTGTTTGTTTGTAATGAATAGGCTCCGAAACTACTGGACCGATTTCAAAAATTCTTTCACCTTAGGAAAGCTACATTATCCCCGAGTAACATAGGCTATATTAAATTGGACCCGATAGGTGGCGCTGCGATCGAGTTTCAAGAATTTTACCTTTTTACCCGGGCGAAGCTTTCTGTGTGTTTCTGTGTGTTTTAAGCTAGATTCGAGAATGGTTTAGATTTACAATTGGACCCAATAGGTGGCGCTGCGATCGTGTTACGGGCAATTTAACTTTTTCACCCGAGCGAAGCTGGGCGGGACAGCTAGTATATAATAAGCAGCATACCTCACTGGCCACATGCTGGTCTATAATTATTAAACTTACCACGTATAACATGTAAATTAATATTACGTCATATTCATATCAGATTCATCTTTCATACCATAAACGCTCAAGTTGTGGTATGAACTCCACGCTGATTGTATTGTCTACGGGTTTCCGTAGATTCGCCACTGTGTGTATAATTTTATCGTTGATATATAGCTTAGGAGCAGATGAATTTATCATCATCATCATTAGTCCACTGCCGGACATACGCCTTCCCTAATAACCGCCATAGCGCCTGTCTTCAGCCTGCCGCATCCAGCATCTGCCAGCAGTCCTTCGCAGATCGTCATCCCACCTGGTCGGAGGTCGTCGTACACTACGTTTGCCGTGTCGAGTTCTCCACTCAAGAACACGTTTACCCCAGCGGTTGTCGGTTCTTCGCGAGATATGGGAAGATAAATTTATGTGATGTCCAAAATATGTTTAATAACTATTTCTAAATTCGCCTGTCGCTTATGCCTCATACCAGCTCTTGCATGCAGAATCGAGAATGTTGAATAGTTTCACTTTTCCGCACCGTTGAACTGTACCCTATGAATATATACGGGAAAGTTTAAAAATGGAAATCATTCAAGACACACTTTTGAATTGCTCTCTCAAGTGTTCCTGGATTTAAAAAATACGTTGTTCTATTTTTTAATGAAACAACTTGCCGTATTTTATTTAAGAAAAAGTATCGAATAAAGCTCAGACTACTTATGAGAAGAAATAATGAACTGCTTTTTCAGTAAAAAAGTAGGTTATTATTTATTACGTTTGTCAATTATTAAGTAAAGTATCAGTTACCTAAACTCGGTTGGTTCCTGAATATAAAAAGTCTCGTTACAATCCTAGCAAATAAAAAATATTACCACCTTTACGGTACAAAGGCAGTAGCTTCAAAGATCCACGCCAGCAGGCCAATTCTCAATTCTCGCACTTTCCAATTAAAGAACAAAAGGGTGTATTGTACCGTTTTGAACGTTACAAAGGGTAGTTGCACTCTATCCCGGCCACTTAGTCCCCTCTCGCTTTGTACTGCGTTTTAAAATTCCACATAAAGTTGTTTTATTTACACCGTTGCGTATAGCCTTTGAATATCTTCGCAAGCATATGCAGGTTTCCTCTCGTTTTATGTATGTCACCACAAAGCTCGTGGTGTGATTCATCGCTCTAGTTAAGTTCAGAAGAACTCATTGAACAAGTCAGTATTCGAGCTTGCAATCTTTGCGTGGCAGCCGACTACAACCAACCACATTGTTGTAGTCCATGAAATACACATTGTAATACATGAAATAAATTATAGGTATTATACAAGGACGCCAAACAGTTTCCACATATGAGTAATATATACTACGTTAATTTAACCGTAATAGTTCGCCAAATAGCATGAATGATATGCACTCTGTTAGTGCTGATCTGTCTATCCCAGAAATTATGTAATTATGTTATATTTATTAATTTATTATTAAAGTCTATTTGAAACTCATCTAACCTGATAATGGATATCTTAATGTAACGTCGTAATCCATGTCTGAAAATTTTTTAAATTGAGTTTTGTGTCTTTATGATAATTATATAAAATGGAAAAAACTTTTCTATTATCATTATTGCAATTTAACTTTCTAAACGACATATTTATGATAGTATATTCAAATATGACCACGTATCGAGTCTTATGGGATATTCAAATATCACGGTTCGGTGTGACAAGCGGTCATCTAGTACTTATGTCTCGATTCTCGCAGTTATTTCAGATTTCAATCACTCAAGCAGAAACCTTGTTCAAACTTTCGATACGTCTTCAATTGTGTTTAGATAGATAGATTTTTTAGATAGAAATTATTTTAAGGATTTCACTTTTGATATGTTTGTGAATCACAAACGCACAATATATTCCCTCAAGGGTCCATTTTTAGGTGACAACTTGCCAGATAGCGAGACCGTTGTAGTGTCTTAAGCACATATTATATTCATTACAAAGAAGAAAACGTGCATAACGTTTTCTTACGACTTTCTCATGGAAATATTTCTTCCTTATATTTTTCTCTTTAAGATTTTTTAGAACGTGACAAATAACCTTAAACTTTCACATAAAGAACGCTGGAAGAATTTTGTTCGTTTGCAACCCCGACGACGAGAAATTAAATTTTAAAATGAGATCGGTCAGCTCAGTTTAATGTCTGCACGTCATGCTACAGTCAACTTGCGTGTCTGTCAACTATTCAATTGACGCCTATTTTGTTGTGGTGCAATATTTTTCAAAGGTCGGTTACTTATACGTTGTATATTAAATGTTTTAAAAACTTTTAAAATTATCCCTCAATAATATGTGGGCTTGGCTATCTAGTTTTTTTATTTTATAAACAATTAATGTATATTAATTCTTATTTATATCACTGATAATTGGTTGAAAACAAAAGTAAGACCTTGATATGGATACATCTTATAAGCACCAAATTAAACTGTCGAAAGGTAAATTTACATGTAGTAAGCGGGTTTATACGATTTCTTAATGTCTGTAAAAAAAGGCCAGGTCAAGAGTACCCTAAACCGAAGAGCATGTATGAAGGGAATAATGAAAATGGACGAAGCGAAACAAGTATGTAAGGATAGTAGCAAGTGGAAAGAAGTGGTCTCTGCCGACCCCTACGGGAAAGAGGCGTGATTATATGTATGTATTAATCGCTCCGCTTTAGTCAGTATACTTGTACCAAACACAAACCTGGAAGGATTAACAGGTTTCTAGGTTTACGACTTCATAACGACGCGCTAAACAGTGAAATATGTAGTTCTTGCATGATTACTTTATACTGTATGTATCAAGCCTACTAGTTCGACTTCTAGCCAGGACTTTAATATTAAAAGTATTTGTACCCCGCGTTGTGGCGTGTAATGACACGATCTCTATGGCAGCTTAATTTCATTACGAATGTTGACATCTAATTTCTTTATTTCATTAAGAATTCATTTTGGAAAAAATCTAGCACACGTCTATTCCAGAAGAATGAAATGTCTCCACGCGAAATTTTATCTAATTTCGTTTATGGATTTTCATGTGGTAGCATGAAATTTGCTAACGTTCCATGACGTGGGTGTTTTTTTTCTAGAATAAAACATATACTATGACCTCTCGCTCATAATCTATGTCTATGTTAAAATCAATACGGTTCTGGCGTGATTGAGTAAAAAATATCCATACATACATTGTCACAAATTTTCGAATTATTAATGAAAATGTATACAAAAGTGCCTTGGTTTTGTTTTACTCGGAAGAAAACAATGACATAACACGGTTCCTTAGTAAATAGGACAGCTGCTCAAATAAATTGAGCTTGATTTTGAGGGAGGGAGGGCACAACGGTTAATTCCCGTTCGAATTCGGAGCAGCCCGACTGGTACCATTACCTCCACCTTACAGAAGATCGCAGCTAAATGGCATTACCCTCGGGTGTGTCGTGTTCCTGTGGTGAGTAAGGTCGCCAGGCTCCAAGAGGAAGCGGTGTGTCGGCAGCACAGGACCAGTGGTGCAATTCCGCCGTGGTGGTGACCAGGCGCGGCATGTCGGTGCGGTTGTTAGGGAGACCCGGTGAAACGGCTGTCCGCTGGCCGCCCGCATATAGTAGGGGTCCCGAACCCAGGGATCACCTAATCTCCGCCCTGGGAGGCTGACCCGCACATGTGTGTAAAGTCCTTGGTGTAGTGGTCGTGCCGGAGGAGGAGACCGGAGTGGACCCGGCCGCTGCATCAGGGGGGGATCGGGGGCCCTTCCGACTTCCGCTCCGGCAATCCGCACTACCTGTACATCACTGCGGCGGATTGAGACTGCGCTTTGTCCTCTTTGATGCCGACACAACGATTCCTCTTCTTCCTTTTCAGCACCCTTAGAAATCTAAAATGGCCAAATTTAAAAATAGTAGAAGTTTCCCAGCGGCCTCTCCTTCCATATTAAAAATGGACTTTTGCAACATCAGGGGACTTCATTCTAATCTAAATGCAGTCCACCAACACCTTGAGACGACACAGCCGACTCTGCTATTTCTGACGGAGACGCAGATATCCTGCCCTGATGATACATCGTACCTGAACTACCCCGGGTACAAGATGGAACACAATTTTGTGCGCCGCGCCGGGGTATGTATGTACTTCCGGGAGGATATTTGCTGTCGACGTCTCCACGGCCTTGAAGACAGAGACCTGTCAATTTTGTGGGTGCGCGTAGACTATGGTGGCAACACCCGAATCTACGCGTGCCTTTACAGGTCCCATAGCGGTGACACAGACACAGTTCGCCTATTTGAGCACCTGCAATCGACAACGGACAAAGTACTTGAGCAGTACCCCTCCGCGGAGTTGGTGGTTTTAGGAGATTTTAACGCTCACCATGTTGAGTGGCTTGGCTCTCGGTCCACTGACTGCACGGGGAGGGCTGCTTACGAGCTTGCCCTGGCTTATGGCTTCTCGCAGCTGGTACACGAACCAACCAGAATACCTGATATCGAGGGCCATACAAGCTCTTTACTGGACCTTCTGCTGACCACGCGACCGGACAGCTATTCCATCTCGGTGGGTGCGCCGCTTGGCACATCCGACCACTGTCTGGTCCGGACGCAAGTGCCGTGCGCAAAGGCCGAAGTGCCCCGACCCCCGGGGCGGCGGCGCATGTGGCACTACAAGGCAGCAGACTGGGATGGATTGCGTGAGTTTTACGCATCGTACCCGTGGAGGCAGATCTGCTTTGCATCAGAAGATCCAGACCCCTGTGCAGCAGCCGTCGCTGAGACGATACTGGCGGGAATGGAATGCTACATCCCAAACTCGCTAGTAGCTACAGGGGTAAAGAAACAGCCGTGGTTTAATAAGCCCTGCAAGGAAGCTAAATTATCCAAGCAAGCCTTGTATGAGGCGTGGACCACGGCTCGATCCAATCTGGACCCCAACATATCTGATGCAAAGCGGAAACTTAATGCTGCCTCGAGGCACTGTAAGCGAGCGATTGCCAGGGCGAAATTCGATTTCGTCAGCAGAATTGGTAAGAGACTCGCTAGCTACCCTTCTGGCAGCCGTGCTTTTTGGTCCCTTGCCAAGGCTGCTGAGGGAAACTTTTGCCAGTCGTCCCTACCACCACTCCGTAAGCCGGATGGTAACTTGGCCCACAGTGCCAAAGAGAAAGCGGATCTATTGGGCTCTCTCTTTGCCTCGAACTCGACTATGGATGACGGAGGCGCCACACCGCCAACTATCCTGCGGTGTGAGAACTCTATGCCGGAGATAAGCATAACCCAACGGGAGGTCCGGCGGGAGATGCTGTCTCTGGACGTCCATAAGTCGAGCGGGCCAGACGGTATTCCGGCAGTGGTGCTTAAGCAGTGTGCTCCTGAACTGTGTCCTGTTTTGACGCGCCTATTCGCGCTTTCCTACTCCACCCAAAAAGTCCCAACTTCGTGGAAGACCGCCCACGTGCACCCAGTGCCCAAAAAGGGCGATAGATCAGACCCATCGAATTACAGGCCGATCGCCATCACCTCCCTCCTCTCCAAAATTATGGAGCGAGTGATTAACACGCAACTCCTGCGATATCTAGAGGGTCACGGTTTGTTGAGTGACCAACAGTATGGCTTCCGCCACAGTCGCTCAGCGGGTGACCTTCTAGTATATCTCACGCACCGTTGGTCACTCGCCATTGAGAGTCAAGGTGAGGCATTAGCTGTTAGCTTGGATGTGGCGAAAGCGTTCGATCGGGTCTGGCATCGCGGTCTTCTATCGAAGCTTCCATCTTACGGACTGCCAGAGGGATTATGCAAATGGGTCGCCAGCTTTCTGTCCAGCAGATGCATAAGAGCCGTCGTTGACGGTAGCTGCTCCGAAAGCATGGAAATTAATGCTGGCGTCCCGCAAGGCTCTGTGTTGTCCCCGACTCTGTTTCTTCTGCATATTAATGACATGCTTTCTATTGAAGGCATTCATTGCTATGCAGACGACAGCACTGGGGACACTTACTACACGGGCCGTGCTAATCTCCCTCGTTCCACTGTGGAGGAAAGTCGCGAACGACTTGTGTCAGAAATCGAGAGTACACTTCGCAGTGTCTCCGATTGGGGTCGACTAAACCTAGTCCACTTCAACCCCACTAAGACACACAAGTTTGCGCGTTCACCGCAAAAAAAACTCCATTCGCTGTGGCTCCACAATTCCAGAACACTCCCCTGAACATCTCGGAGAGCATTAGGATCCTTGGGGTCGATATTTCTAGCGACGTTCAGTTCCGTGGTCCTTTAGAGGACAAGGCTAAGCTGGCGTCGAGGAAGCTCGGTGTGCTCAACAGAGCTAAGCAGTACTTCACACCGCAACAAAGGCTGCAACTTTATAAGTCGCAAGTTCGGCCACATATGGAGTACTGCTGCCACCTGTGGGCTGGAGCCCCTGGATACCAGCTTGGGCCTTTTGACGCGGTTCAGAAACGCGCCGCTAGAATTGTCGACGATCCCATGCTCACAAGCGGCTTGGAATCACTAAGTCTGAGGAGAGACTTTGCCTCCCTGTGTGTGTTCTACCGCTTGTATAACGGGGAGTGTTCTGCAGAATTGTTCGATATGATGCCCACTTCCACCTTCTACCACCGCACCTCTCGCCATCGACGGGGAATTCATCCCCATACCTTGGAACCACAAAGGTCTCGCACTGTGCGCTTCCAAAGAAGTTTTCTTCCGCGAACGCTCAGGCTGTGGAATGAGCTCCCCGTTGAGGTTTTCCCTGGAGAGTACAGCATGGAGTTCTTCAAGAAGGGTGTGAAAAGATTCCTGCAGGGTCGGCAACGCGCGAGTGATACCCCTGGTGTTGCAAGCGTCCATAGGCGGCGGTAACCGCTTACCATCAGGCGGACCGCATGCTTGTTTGCCACCCAAGTGGTATAAAAAAAAAAAAAAAAAAAAAAAAAAAAGTCATGATAGATAAAAAAATATAAAGTATATTCAAAGTTTTGTTTACCTAATTTTCGCAAAGAATTTTACCTTATATTCGGGTCTTTGGAGGTTTTTGTTTTATCACAATTCACAAAACCCTTGAAGATAGTTGAAAAAAAAACAGTTTTTCATTTGTGGTTCCAAAGGTTCATTTGTGTAGCTTTTGGTTCCTCATGTACTTTCTATGCAACACATTTGATTCTCTCAAGTTCACCTTTTGCTTACAAGCACCAAGTTTCCGGTTGAACTTCAACTATCGCGGATCGAAACGACTGGCGCTCGAGTTAGATTAAGCAAACTTCGGTAAACTTCGACGATATACCGAAGCGAAGCAAAACAATGCCAACATGATACTCTTCCGGATATTGAAATAACTTGTTGTAAAGATAAAGAATTGAGGTTCTTGAGGTGATTTTTTTTTCTTGTTTAACGAATACGGCGAAAACCCCAAATGTTTTGAAATCATTTTGATAAAAATTCACCTTTTTGATTTATCGCAGAAAAAAACATTAATTAAGAAAAGTTTTACTTTACTTTCTGAATATGTTACGCTCGTCGTTTACCGCCTTTTAATTTTGATGTCAAAATAGTGTAAGTATTGATGTTGCTAATTTTCTTCCAGGAATGCTTCAGGATACAATTTCATGACTATTTTTATAGGACTTTTGTTCTAACGATAGTGCAAACAATCCCTAATAATATATATCCCTTGAAACCGTATAACAATACACCGCTTGCGAATAATTAAACATTTGTGAACAGTGCTACGGACGGAAGCATATCATAAAACTCGTTCGCCATTCCGATTAGACGCAGCGCAAAGCGGAGCCGCAAAATGCAATCTGAAATTAGGGTCCAACGTGTGTGGATCTGACATCTACTTACCGCGATGCAACCGCACCTGTTTAGGGTTTTGACGATAAATTGAATTTAAACGCATTCACGCAATTTACAAGTGCATTTTGCACTTGTAAATTGTTAAATGACTAAGTATAGGTGTAATAAGTGTATATATGTATGTATATACAGGAGCCTGATATTTGAACAATGGATAAATAAAGTAACGGGGTGCTTAGGTGTATTAGAGATTTTTAAAGTGTTCGTAATTTTTACATCAAGCAGTGTGCTTTGCTTATGAATGAATCAATTTTGCAAAGGACTTTTTGAAATCCATACTTAGCGAGTTAAAATAATGTGTCGAGTAACTATGCTAAATTCCAAGCGTTTAATTTTAGAGATCACGTGATAAGTCAGTGATATTTCGCATGTTTATGTGCAAGTTCAAATCGAAGTGGTATTCTATAAGTAATTTCTTGTTAAGTTAGATAAAGATCGTTATTACGCCACGAGCTTTATGATGAAAAAAAAAACATCGAGAGGTAGAGGTAGGAGAGGTTCAGAAAAGACACTGTTGATCTCAATCATAATGTATATACCTATCATCATGTTTTGCCGTCATCTACCTCAATATATACTTACAACCAATTTCGCTTCATCCACATACATCAGTCTCTTTGTTAGAACTGGGTCTGCAAAACCCTCAAACAACTGCAACTGGAAACAATAAAAAACAACTGGGCCGCATTCCTACTACACCGACTTTAAGTATTAATACTTAAAGTCGGTGTAGTAGGAATGCGGCCTTATTCAAATTTTTATGAAGATTTTCTAATTACAAATTTTAATCAGAATACTTTTTGTGCATATTATTTGTATATTATATATATTATTATTACTTTTTGTGAGCTTGGACTTTAGATTCTCATCGTTCATCATCATTGATGATGATATCAGCGTAAGCTTGCGGTTAAAATATCTTTTTACCACTAAGGTGGCAAGCAATCATGAGATCCGCCTGAAGGTAGGTGATTATCACCGCATATAGACGCTTGCCACACAAAGGGTATCTCTAGTGTTTATTATCTTATTATCATTATCTCACGAAAATGTTTGTCCTCATCTCTACATTTCAGTTCGTTTGTGAAAACAAAAGTATTTAAATGAACTAATATCAAAATTGAGCTTAAGTAAATTCACTAGGATTGCAATTCAAACACATTATCTCATATTTCAACAGTAAACCCGCTTGATGTCGAAGCCTTAAATCTCCTGTTACCCGGCTCTACAGTTACCGGGTCAGAATAAACAGTTATCCGTGCGCTGAATATAAGCGGAAGATAATTGAGATGTTGGAGTTGGAATATAATTACATTTTCCGGTTTTCGAGAATATCAGAATAGATTATTAGTTTGTTCAGACAACCAAGTGTTTTCCTTTGTTAGTTTTAAGAGAAACAAAAATTTTATGGTTCTTAATAATTTTGTATTGTTTTTAGAGATATTTAAATAAATGATTTTACGGTGAAAGAAAACATCAAAATGAAACGTGTGAGAAGAAATTTAAGGACGTACACAGTACATACTTGCTCAAGTAACGGCGATGGACATGCCTAAAATTTTCTCTGGAGGAGAGTGGGTATGTGGGTACTACCTATAGACCTCCGACTACCCCTTCGGGAACCCTTGTGGGGTTGGGTAGAGTTGTGAAGATTTTATTAATTTTATTTGCTAAAAATTGATTGCTGGCTTGAGGTCTCGCAGTATAAATAAAATACACTGTCGCGTACTTCGATATAATTAAACGATGATGTTATGAAAGTTAATGTGAAATAAAACAGGTTTAGGTAATTGTTAAGTTTTATAAGGTAAGATAATAATAATTATAATTCGCCCATAGCGGTAATCAAACGTTCGACCTAAAGCCTCGCATCCTGAAGCTATGATGCCCAATCTGATGGGCTATAAGCCCAAACAATTGCCAATCAGAACAAAGAAACTATGTGTTAACGAGTATACAACTGTTAACGCTAGTGCTGGATAGTGGAAAATAAAATGATCCAAAACAAGGACAAATCCAATTTCAGTCCAATATTTTTTGCCAATGTCTTTCCACCGGCTTACATTTTTCATTTCAGTCAATTTTGCAGACCCAGTTCTAACAAAGAGACTGATGTATGTGGATGAAGCGAAATTGGTTGTAAGTATATATTGAGGTAGATGACGGCAAAACATGATGATAGGTATATACATTATGATTGAGATAAACAGTGTCTTTTCTGAACCTCTCCTACCTCTACCTCTCGATGTTTTTTTTTCATCATAAAGCTCGGGGCGTAATAACGATCTTATTAATAATATTAGTATACTTTTTAAAATCAAGATCGATAAAATAAAATATAATACAATATATCCTCACGCCTTCCCACAAGGGTCCCCGAAGGGGTAGGCAGAGGTGTATAGGTAATACCCACACACCCACTTTCCGCCAGAGGTATATTAGGTGAATCGATAAAATACGTGAAAGAATAACTTCAGACGTATTCCAAGACAAACATCTTCGCAACAATGGCAGGGGAGATGGACAAATCTTTACGTAGACACGACAAATTATCCTTCTAACATCATATATGTGAAAGTTAGTCAGTGAGAATCTATGGATGTTTGATACTTTGTCACTAACGGTTGTACGAGTTTGGTAGAAACTTGAAGCCAAGGTATCTAGTCTTAGGTATATTGTCCCTAACTGAGTAGCATGGAATTTTTCAAGAAGGGACTGATATAATCTTATAAGGTCGGCAATCAGTGGTCAGCAGCACTGGTGTTGCAAGCATCCATAGACTGCGGTGACCGCTTACCATCGCACACCACAAACTTGTTTACAAAGTAGCATAAAAGCCTTAACGAGCGTAGACGTCTCATCCCCCAACAAATATCAAAGGTTTTCCCGATTAACTGCGTGAAGTAGGTACTTCTACACTCATATGCGAATGCGAAAACTCAAATGCGAATAAACTTTGGATTATATGAAACGTGTTATTTTTATGTCGTTCAATCGTGCAATATCAATACAGCAAATTGATACGAGTGGCACGCGATAAGACCAATCGATAACTATACGATACGTAAGTGATATACAAATATAAATCGTAAGTTACGCAATATAATAAGCTTCCGCGCTTTCTCCAAATGTCTCGCAAGTTATATTTATTTTGCCAATAATTTTTTTTTACTTCAGTATTTTATTCATGACAGCCTTCTGGTCTAGCGGTCAGAGTATCTGACTGCTGACTAAGGTCGCGGGTTCGATTCCCGCTGAGGGCAGATATTGCCATGAAGACGAATATTTGTGCCTTAGTAGTGGACTAATCACTGTATTTAATTCCAGGAAAACTCATTCGTACATTCGGGATTCGAACTTGCAATCTTTACGACTTCAGCTATTCAAACCACTCGGCCAGCACGGCTCTTTACATACACTTAGTTATAATATTCGAAAATGGAACATACTACTGGTTTTCAAATTAGGTAAGTGACTGAATAGGGAAATTTCACAAACTACTTCAACAAGACTACTCGGAGTTGCGTTTCCAGCAAATTGCTCGAGCTCGTGGCATCGTTCGTACTCGTGGTTGTTTTGTTCACACTCTCAATAACTAGAATATAAGGCTTCATTCGCACCTCTATTCAATACAACCGCATAAAAAATGATATAAACTTTGTTGTTCTCTAGAATCACTTGTGTTCTTTGTTGCCAGTACTTGGAAATGTGATGAACAATATATTATTGTATTTTAGACGATACTTATTTTGAGGTGATACTTTTATTCTCTATAAGGCCCTTTTAATAACTAACTAAAGAGGTTAATAAGTGATATGTGACAAAAAAGAAATAATTATATTTTCACGCCATCGCCTCCCTACAGAGATCCGAATCTCCGAGGGGGTAGTCATAGTGGTGTAACAACACCATAGGCGATCCTAATGCCGTATTATATAAAACTTTCGTAATAAGTATATTTTCATTATTATTTAAACGTAGCAATAAAGCAAGCAATATAGAGATCTTATAAAACTCAGGTTTTCCCTGGAGACAGTATGGAGGTCTTCAAGAAGGATGTGAAAAGATTCCTGCAGGGTCGGCATCGCGCTGGCGGTACCCCTGCATTGCAAGCGTCCATAGGTGGTGATAACCGCTTACCATCAGGCGAACCGCATGCTTGTTTGCCACCAGTGTATTGGTAAAAAAAATGGCTATAGGATAAACGTAAGATAAAATTTTAAGGAAAGTAATCATTTTCACAGTTTTTATGTTCATTAATTAGTATGGCATGGTCGTACTAGAATCGACCATAACTATAAAAAGAAGTACTTAGGTACCCCTTTATATGGAATAATAAACCAGACTCAATTTGTTGTTCTAGCGCGAAAGCAAATTAAGCCAGTAAATCAAAATTTTAAGCTTTAGCAAACATTTGTTAGCGGAACTAAGCAATAAATTTATAAAAAAAACTGGGAATAAATAAGCTGAAAAATTTGACGGTAGGTACGTCCATTCCTCATACTCGCCCGAGTTTCTAGTATTTTCCGACACAGTGAACACGAGTGCGGCGCATCTCGGATATAAAATAAATAATATACAAGAGACGATATTACCTACCCCCCACCAACAGAATTTTATTGGAACATTTAAAGTCCCAAGGGAACAATATTTTTAATATTACAATTCAAGTTAAGGCCTGAATATTTATACCGTAGAGTTAGAGCTTATGCGTTTTATTTTCACTATACATTTACTAGAAATAAGCTGTATATATCCTTACTCATATAATAAATGTGAATGTAAGTTTGAACGTTTCGCTTTCACGTAAAAACTACTTAACCGATTATCATGACACTTTGTACACATACTTTTGGAGGTATTAGAAGTAGCATAGGATACATTATATTGATAAAATACAATATTTTACGAAAAATGAAAAAGCTGTTATGTTGAAAATTTTAATGGTGGTGGCTTATACCTAGGATTAGGACATATGATCCATTGAAACCCGAAAAATTCAAAGCTGCAATATTATAAAGTATGTTACTCTTTAGGACCGACGCTAGCAGGAAAATACATAAGCTACTTTCGAACTCCACGCGGGTGATGCCGCGGGCATAAGCTAGTATATATATAAATATATTATATATAGGATACGTACCTACCTCTTTTTCTCATTTTGGTACAATCCATCAATGCCAGGGTTTACTTATACATTCGAGAGCTGATCTTGCAGCAACATGTGCAGAAGCTTGCTTGCTGCTTGATGTATTGACTTACTGATGCATATTCAGTTTTGAGGCTTATGTACTTACCAGTTGGAACTTAAATGGTTTGATTGCTAAATCAATCCAAGATCCGATATTATTATTTTCGTATGTTAAGCATGGATTAGGAGTATCCTGGATTTGAGATGGAATCATTTCTATTTAAGTTCGGATTTGCAATTTCATTCATTTCTACTTATAGAAGATGGAATGTGGTCTTGGGTACCTTATAATCATATTAAAAAAGTACTTTCAAATCAGTTGATACATTCAGATTTGGAAGGTACTAATTAATAAAAATACTAGAACTGTTGTTTTTTCATCATTAAGCTTTTTGGCTGCATAAGCACAGACCATGCCCACAGCATGCTTGGTAATAGAATGTACATACACCCGAGTGGTTTGATGGCGAAGGACTCATCATCTTTTACGTTGGAAAGTAATATATCTCCTGCGAAAATGGGAATGTAGAACCTACCCCTTCAGAGACAATCGTGGCAAGGCGTAGATATATATTACAATGTGTATTGATTTCAGTACCAGGAAGTTAGAAGTTCCAGGGTACTTGGCCTCCAAAAGCAGTAACTATTTATCAGCCACTTCTTCCTTAATGGATTTTATAATAAGGAAGGAGAAATATTCAAGTGATACTTGTGTAACAACAAGTGTTGTACACGTTACACAAAATCTGTAAAATATTTTTCGCCAGACATGATCTTAAGAATTTTACTGCTGATCTAGATTAAAGATAAAACGTTATCACGTTTATTTCTGATCTTTTCTTTAGAAAGAACAGCTACTACATAAAGCCTCCTTTTAATTTTATGTAAATTTGAGTAATTCATTTTATTTTTTTGTCTTATATTATTATATTATAGTTTAGAAAAACTGATTGGTACTCAGAATCCGAAGTTGCCATCTTTGCCTTGCAGGTAACTAACTACCCGAACAACTCGGCTACCACACTCATGTGAGCGAAATTTGCATTATGTCTATGTTTGTATACGTAATGCAGATTTTATGCAATACAATTAATTTATTGTCAAGCTATTGACATGATAAACAAAATATTTTTTTCTACCGACTTAAGGCAATAGTTTTTAAGGAAAAAGTAATTTTTGTTAATTGTAATAAAATTAATTGTACATAGGCGTGTAAGAAAAGCTACACATACGCCTATTTATAGAGCAAAAACTGTAAATTAATACTTACTGTGAAAAGATTAGATTTTGTTCTTTGTGTTTCTTTGTTATGATTTAACTCAAAACCTGCTCTACTGATTTTAAAAATTCCTTATTCATTAGAAACCTGCCTCTTTATAAAGTAACGTTATACTATAGGAATGCTTTGACTTTTCTGTTTGTAAAAAAATAGAAAAAAAAAAAATATCCATGTAGGCAGAGGTATATAGGTAGTACCCACACACCCAAGTTCTACCAGAGATATATTTTAGGTGCCAACGTGACAGATGGCGAGTCCATCGCCGTTAATTAAGCACTATTATACATACGCCTTTGAATTTCTTCTCAGACGTATGCAAGTTTTCTCTCGATATTTTCCTTCACCGTAAAGCTCGTGGTGTGACTAATCACTGTACTTAAGTTCAGAAAAACTCTTTCGTACAGTCGGGATTCGAACTTTTGATCATTGTGTCGCAAAAACTTGTAATTATTAAAAAATATATCAATTAAATAAAATTGTACGCGGGTGAAATCGCAGGGCACAGCTAGTATTGTATTAATAAATATACCTATTGCCTTAATATGAACTAAACTCGTCTGCCGTACTTATGAGAGAGCGCGTAATTTTATTAGTACATTTCGAACGGGCCTAATGCAAAACGGAAACGGCTCTCCCTTGAGACGAATTCAATTATTTCCCTTTAAAACACTCGTCTCTCTCAATGAGAGCTTTGAAAATTTAAACACATTCTGACTGCAGCTGAGTATAGGACGTTGTACATAGCTGGTTTTTAACCTGGGAGTTGAAGTTGGGGGTTAATGAGGTGTTCGATGTATCGGTTGGTGTGCCGAGAGGGTTATCTAGTGCGCATGACAGTAAGTAACTTGTTGGCTCGTGGCGTGAACTCGAGCGGCAGTGCGACGCGGCAGGTTACTGAAGCGCGTTCCCGTTTCCGTGTACAGGAATATTTACGAAACGATTTTACGCATTCAAATCGGCGCGAATATTCGTAATTAGTTTTTTTAAACTGTAGCTTTTTTAATTTCATTATTGTTGTGACGCTTGGTCGTTTAGTTTTTGATATTATTATAGTTTTTTTTTGTTTATTCTGTGTTAAAACTTGTTTCGTCTAATATAATTTTATATTTTACCGCAGAGAAAGTACTGCGTGCTTAACAGTGGATTTACGTTTAAAAATATGGATACGACATAGCAACTCATCGACTTTAAATGTGTATAAAATGTACTTAAAAGTGAAACTTAAGTTACTGTAATGTTACTGTAAGTGATTGATTCCAAATGGCACCTAATATCCTTGTTGTCGCTTGGGTGGCCTGGCTCGCGTTGCCATTAGCAACCGGCCATCTCAACGTACTCATCAGTCAAGCTGAAGTAATGAAGCTGTTAGGTAAGAATTGATTAAATTTCACTAGTTGCTAACGACTCACTGAACTATTTGGTAATAATAATTAATTAGCATTCGAAGCGTGAACTTAAGTCACATCTAAGTGAAGACCGTCTGGTCTAGTGGTTAGAGCTCCTGACTGCGAAACTTGAGGTCGCAGGTTTGAATCCCGCTGAGGGCAGATATTTGTGTGATGAACACGAGTATTTGTATCAAGTCTTGGATGTCCTATGTATTTATGTATCGTTGTCTAGTGACCATAACACAAGCTTTGCTTAATTTGGGACTAGGTCAATTTGTGTGGAGTTGTCCCAAGGTATTTATTTATTTATCTAACGAAATATTTCAAAGTATGATCTTTTCCTGCACTGTGAAAACTTAAAATGTCATTAAGTTTTTCGACTATGTTTTGTCAATTGTTATCAAGAGCTTTTATCGCGGTAAAGGAATACATCAAAACAAGACCAGCATACGTTTAAGATTAATTCATGGACGTATGTAAAGTCACGCTTAAGAGACAGCGTCGGACTTGCCATCTGTCATGTCACCTAAATGTAACTAGGTAGGTATGTATAGAAATACTTATTTGTTTAATTAGAGTTTTCTTACACCTTTGCAGACCCCTTCGAGGACCCTTATCGGGGACGAGAACAACTGGATATTATAATTTGTTTTACTTACAGTGTTGTTTAGAAACATTACGTAAACATATTTACGAGCATATTTACTTTTTCGTATAACGTTCGCACATAAAGGACATTCGCTTAAGTTGTGGGGAAAATTCTAATTCCAATTCCCATTCAGGTTACCCAAGGGAATAGGGTATGTTATACAGACTTTTATAATTTTGCAAGTTAAGTAGAAATACTGTTTGAGTAGAAATTCTTAGTCGTGGCTGGGCAACTGAACAGCCCCATATATTTACGTTGGCACCAAAATACCTGCACATGTTTGAGAAGATATTCAAAGGCGTATGTTTAGTCATGCTAGAATAGCAATAGCTAGAACAAAAACGAGCAAGTCTTTTATTATAAATAGTATACGCTTTTACAACAAGCTGCCAAAGTCAGTTATAGAACTGACCGATGTAAAGTTCAAAAAAATTATCAAACGTGTTCTGATTAAAAATGCATATTATAAAATCAAGGACTACGTTGAAGATAAAGAAGTTTGGCTCTAGTTCCTTCTGCGCATGCGGCTTCCTTGGTAGCTCATAAACGGCACAAATTTGTGGATGTCTCTAACTATTCTGAATCTTTTTCTTTTCTCAATTCGGGTTTTTTTTTTTATACAATAATAATTTTACTTTTTTTTTATTATTTTAATTTATTCCATATCTTGACCAGAATTAGTTACAGTACTGATGCCAATATTTGTGTCACTTGTTTAATTTGTCTAATTTGTGAATGTGAGAACATTGTAGGCTTTGTAGATTCTTGATCTTGCTAACATTGTTATAATTATCTTGTCTTATGTATACTTTGTATAGTAAGCGACGACCTATTGTCGGGCCTACGTTGTTCCCCCATACTTGGGTACTATTGCTGTAACGAAAAAAAAATATTGTATATGCCTAATGATCTGAAAAGAGTAACCATGGAGTTTCTTGCCGGTTCTTCTCCATGGAAGCGACCAACCCGAACCGTGCTTCTTTTTCGACGTTTTATAAGTGCCCACCTGGGCCTATGTGAAATAAAAAGATTTTGATTTGATTTGATTTGATTTGAATACGGCGACGGATTCGCCATCACGTTGACACCTAAAATATATCTCTAGCGGAATGTGGGTGTGTGGGTATTACTTATACACCTCTGCCTACCCTTTTGGGAACCCTTATGGGAAGGCGTAGGATATTATTATTAATAATATCGGTTTTTTTCATATCCTGTATGGATGTTACATGAACACACCGTAATAGCGAATCTGAATTATTATTTTGAAACTAGTTGTGCCTTGTGGTATTATCCAAGAAAAAAAAAATATTGCTAGTTTTTTTTATTTGGAATAATAAAATATTATAAAGAGGAAAGATTTGTATGTAAGTATGTTTGTAACGAATTGGCTCAAAAAGTACTAGACCGATTTGAAAAATCATTTCACCATTGGAAAGCTACATTCGCATTTTCTTTTATAAACAAAAAATATGTCCACCCGTGCGAAGCAGGGACGGACCGCTAGTCGCTAGTAATATAATATCAATGTGTCCAGCTAATAATCTGAGCTTCCGTTGCGTTCCGTTAATACTTTCGCATTCGTAATATAAGTAAGATGGTACCTAACTGACGACTGAATTGTCGCATTGTACCTAAATATAGGTGTGAAAGCTTACTACAAATCTTTATTTCAACCTTGTTAAACGTAAATTGGAAGTTATTGCTTCTGTGTGAACGAAATTTAAGTTTCCAGATTTAAGTTTATTATGTTCATAGCGTGGTAAAACGGGTCACGTATATCGTCAGATATAAGTACAAGAAAAAACGGATAATTTTCTAAAAAAAGCTGTTATTACTATAGTTAACATGTTAGTTCAAGGAATTTGTGTAATGTTTTTGCCCTCTACAATTCGTCTTACGGCTTTTACATGATGTAGTGATGATCACAACTGCATTCAATAAAGACGTTTAAATCATAAGTTACTGTTTTGCTGATTACACCATATCTTCCATAAAGAATTTTATACGCATAATTTCACTAGTCCACGTACATAATATAAACTTTTTTTTTAGCCTTTGGGTCGCCAAAGGCAAAAAAATACAAGTAATTGTTTTTGTTTTCTATTGTTTACGGAAGGATTATGAACATGACTTTTCATACGACTCCTAAATGATAGATAGTAGCTTTATTAACATACATACGTATTATCACGATTCTCTCGCCGGCTAGAGCGACAGTTCTGTCTAGACTTACAGTTCAGGCATAATTCGATTTTTTTTATTCCACAATCATTTGTAAAAATCCACTCAATTCATACTCTGGTCACACTTTTTCCATTTATTTACCAACAATTCATATCTTTGACACTATCACAACATGTCCGTTACAAAAGATGCCTTGACGTCATCCCCTCGGCTTGGAAGATCAAAAAATGTAATTATCTACCCCTGATCTACCCTCAACCATTTATATTTGTTCTACAAATTCGACGTTTTCGTATACGCAATTGGGTACGTTTCCAATGATCGTTGCAACGACATTAAATTAACTTGCATTACTGCATCAGACAAGACGTTTATCATTTATTTTTGTATGTAAAAGCACAGTTTTTAATATACATTTTTACTTTCTTTAATTAATTGGGCATCGAAATGTAATGAAAAAGTTTTACTTCACTGTGGTGAAGCAAATTACTTTACTCAAGTATTAATAGTACAGAAGTTTCGAATGATAGCGAGAGTAGAGAGACAGTTTTTTATAATTAAGTTTTTATTAATAATACTATGAAGCAATTTATTTTGCCATTACAAACGGACAGTTCAAAATAATTTATTTTATTGAAATAATCACGTGGATTCTAACATATAACTGCAGATCATCAGAACTTCCGTTCGAACAAAATCGTATCGCCTCAGACAATGGAGAGAAACGAGTAGGTTCTTCAGTACACTACCACTAGTTTATTACTTTAGGGAGCATGCGACATACGACTATCGAAATTGGAATCTTATTAGAGATAAAAATAACTTATTCCGTGTGATGAATACGCAATAGGTGACGTTATACACCGACCTGTCAGCGAGGAATAAAAATAAAGGCGATTGCCAAACAAGCACTTCTATGATTATTTATCGTGCTTTATCTTACCGACAGTTTTCCCTATCGGTCGACATAACTTTAACGTGGTAACGATAGCTCGATCGTATAAATATATTTATGATGTCATGTAACGTTTTAGTTACATGACATCATAAATGCTTTGGGGGAGGAACGAAGTAAAATACGCTAAAAGTAAATACAATAAAATCGTTGTTTCAACTTATAGGGGAATTTTGGTTCGTCGATAAACGAAAAAAAAAATAAAAAGAAGAAAAAATTACACTATATAAATGTAGCCTATTATTTTTCACATATTTATTTTAAAAGTTAAATCTTAATATAAATTATAAGTACAGTGGAATGCACACAAACCTTACCCATCAATAAAACACGCAATTACAAGACATTAACAAAGGTTAACAAACTCAATCCTTCATTCGATTACACTCACAAAATAAATCATTCTAACGACAAATGACAGTCGTATGTGTCAAAAATAATAGACTAGAGCGACATCTGTCGGGCGAGGGGAATTAATGACAGTTCAAACATCAATTTGGACAATGTCTTATCGCCTGACTCCAGGGTAGGGTGCCAACTACATACGTAGAGGCGACTTTATTGCAGAGATAATTGAACGTCTTTTGTTATGATATTGCTACTGCCTGTTCGGTTATGATTCTGTAGTCAGCTATGATTAGAGTTTCCACGCAGTTTGTAATTGAAGCTAAATGATAGTAAATAGTCTGCGAGAGTTTTATTAAGCTGAACTCCGAGACTGAAAATATCTAATATCTAAACTTGACGGCCGCTGGTAAGAATATTTGTGTAATGAACACGAATATATGTACGTATGTACCTTAGAATTTGATGTTTTATATATTGAAGTTTATACATATGTACCCCTTCACACAAGGGTATCTGAAGGGGTAGGCAAAAGGGTATAGGTAGTACCCACATACCCACTACCTATGTAAGTATTTATATCGTTGCGTAGTTCCTGTATCAATTCAGTTGGAGTAAAATTGTAAATTGAAATATTCCAATGAAGGGCTCGCAGGCTCTACTCTCAGAATTACCAGTCCTGAAAGTACCTTCTACCCACTTTGAGAATTAGCTGTAATTAAGTTTCCCCACTGGATACTATTAGGAAATAGCCCACTTGTTGAGGTCGTGGAGAGGTAACGATGCGTGAACTGAAGCTAATGTTTTTGTTCACGATACACGCTTTTATACAGGGACATGCGTCTTATTTTTAAAGTAATAAATATTTATTAGTATATATCTGCCAGGGTTGGCTGCGCGCGAGCGATTACAAACGTGTATAATAGACGGCAATAACCGCTTACCATCAGGCGGTCCGCGTGGACGCTGACACCTTTTTGGTTTAAAAAAATAAAAATAATCTTAGAATCCCAGTTGTAGGCAGTGTAAAAATATCCTCGTTTTGAGGCAGTTATATTAAAGTGCCAAAATGATAGATGGCTGATATGATGTTGTTCTTCAGGATAGGCAATTTGTACAGGTACCTAACAATTTTCCATCTCCGTAAAGCATGTGTTGTCAGATGTGCAGAAAGCTCATTGGTTCATGGTACAGGGCTTGAATTTGGAAAATAACTCCGGCAAAGAAATAAGGCATTGTAATATCTCTGCCTATTTCTCCAAGGATCCTTACGGAAAGGAATGACGATTCATTGGGTTTCCTTAATACTATATCATATAAACGGAACATTCTCCGTAACACTTATAGGTATATTATAAGAGCGATAGTTGTTGAGGATGCTTGTAACACAATCACGCTAGAGTTGAACGGAATCAAAATTCAGTTTGGCATTGGATAAATTATTAGCTGAATTATCACATAGGCTAATACTAGTTCGGAGAAAGCGTGACCAGATGATAACATGTTTGAAGTCAGTTCGTAGTCACAATTATGCTTCTGCCCTTCACAGCGAGCTTTGCGGCATATACGTGCCCAACAGCTATGGTCGGGTAAGAAAGCACAAGTTGTTAGCTGTACCCGCGTACAGAACAGCGTACACGCCTATCCCTCGCATCTTGAATGCGATCTGTCTGCTGATGAATGGAAGAATACTATGTTAGTAAGAGAGGTAGGGCATAACAAAGAGAGGTAGGGCATAACGGGTTTCCCGTTCGAATTCGGAGCTGCCCGACTGGGGCAGGACCTCCACCTTATATAGAATATTATAGAAGTCCGTAGCCAAATAATACAATTTCTTGTGTTGTGTTCCTACGCGGTGAATAAGGTTTCCAGTAATGAGCTCCTTGGGGAGGGGGGAGGATTGTTAGATTGTGTTGGAAGCAGAGGGATTAAACCCATTATGCTGCCAACACACTATAACTCTCCGAACACAGAGTGGCAACACGCAAGTGATACTTCGGTATCGTGAGCGTAAATAGGCTGCGGTAACCGTTTCCCATCAGATGGGCCGTATGCTTGTTTGCCACTCTTGTTGTATAAAAAAAAAAAAATTGTATGTTTGGAGTTCTGTGAAAAATTTGCATGAAATTTAAGTTCAAATTATTCTTATTGGTGTAAGTGGCTGTTAAGCCGTTCTTATGTAGTTAAGAAATAAAAAGAAATAGGTAATGTTTTATTTCTGAAAAAAACTCATCCTCGCCTCACTCATCACGCCTTCCCACAAGGGTCACATACACGCCAACTTTCCGCCAGATATATAATTTAGGTGCCAACGTGACAGATGTCGAGTCCATCGCCGTTACTCAAGCATGACTATACATACGCCTTTGAACTGCTTCTCAGACGTATGCATGGTTCCTCCCGATGTTTCCCTTCACCGAAAATCTCGTGGTGTGACTAATCACTGTACTTAAGTTCAGAAAAACTCATTGGTACAGTCGGGATTCGAACATGCGATCTTTGTGTCGCAGGCAATTACTCGAACGAATCGGCCATCACAGCTAAAAAACTACCAACGAAATAAATATTTTACATATACATAATGCGGGTAATTCCGTGGCGCACAGCTAGTTAAGATAATACGAGTATATTCAGACATTTAGTCTGTATCGCGTTACATTTTAATTGGACATTATTTGCTCATGTCATTTTCCACTTGTCAAACTCGAGAGGCCAATGTATCATAGGTGTATGATTGAAAGCTCGGAGCGTACAGATCTGTTTTGAGCGCACTAATGACGGTGATACATGATAGTTCATTTTAGACACCGATTCACTTAAGGGTTTTTATAGACATTTTTTAAGTGGTTTGTTAGTAGTGGTGGGTATCGTTTGTAGTATATGAGTGTTTGAAATTTAGAACGTTATATTGATATTATATCATTATATTACGACATTGATGTGAATGTTCGTAGTGCTATTGGCTACATTAGATTTAATTCTGGATTAAAATCTCGGAAAAAAAAAATTTGCTCGGAATTAAATCGGATCGGCTTGATTTATTGATCTGTTTTTGTGGTCTAAATATGTTTTTATCCCATTTCTATGTTGTTAATCAACGTAAACAACGTAAAGTAAATGTTCTTTTTCTTTGAATCTATAGATGACCGCAACACCGTTCAAAAGAGGAGGGTGCTTTCCCTGTTTTGACTGATGTGTCAGGTGTGTTAGTTAGTTGGGTTCTAATGCAATAAAAACAAAAAAATACAACTCCATTTTAGTCAGTTAACAAATAGGATGCAATATTAATAGATCATTGGCATTGACCAGACACGAATTGCAAACAATGATGAAACAATACAATGGAACCACATATTTTTTAACAAAGTATCCAACCAACAATCAGAGTTCCATTTGATAATATCTCCCCAGGGGCCCGTAGAGCACATAAAATGTGTAAAGTGTAATGTAGGCGATACATCACTAGTTATCATTTTTGGCCGGAGCTATACCGTTACGAGCCCTACCACTGGGGAAAATTTGATTGGGCAGTGCGAATTAACCGGTATCGCTATTTGACTGCCATATAGTAAAGTTAACATGGAAGACAAATTAATTATATACCTTCAATAGAAGATCAGAATTTGTTTTTTTTATAATTGTCTATTTATATCCTCACGCCTTCCCACAAGTGTCCCCGAAGGGGTAGGCAGAGGTGAATAGGTAGTACCCACACACCCACTTTCCGCCAGAGATATATTTTAGTTAGGCACGACAATACACGCCTTTGAATTGCTTCTCAGACATATGCAGGTCAGGTTACTTAAGTAAAAACTTTGAGTACTCTTGGCGTTCCTATTCTCGAGTGTTTGAGCGATTTTATCTACATTGGTACCTAAGTTGCTAGAGGCCTGGTATTCTTCTGCCTATTCTACCACCCACTTTCGCATTGTATAATCTGTTTCTCTTTCATTCTTTTCTGATTGTGTATCTTTCTTCACTTATCCTTTCTGTATGTCACAACCATGAACCAAAGCTAACATGCTCTTTCTCCATGTAAGGATACAAACATTTGCGTAATATATGCGTTCTGACACATACATTAATCAACTCAAAAAAACGTTGCAGATAGTCGTCCTACCATGGAATTGCGAAAATTAAACGTCATCCGCTCAACGGGTTTACACATTGTTCAGAAATGCTGAGTACCTACATAAATAAATGAACGAATATTTATTCCAAAAAAATGTTTTCATTTTAATACTTATTGTTTAAGTTGATATGTAGTATGAAAAATTGTGAGTTTAAATCCCAATGGCTTGTAACTATGAGTCAAATTCAAATTTATGGAACACATGCTTATTTGCCAATGTTATAAGAACAAAATAACATCCTATCTATAAAAGAGTGGAAAATGTGAAATTAAACATTTTTATGCTAATATAATTCCGTATTCTCTTCAACAATAACAGTCTGGTCTCGTTCAATATTTTTTGAATCCGTAACGAATGCATGACAAACGTTGTACTTTTAAACTTTTTGCAGCAACCAAGTTGCGGTTACTTTTGAAACTCCACAGGCGACGACTCGCTCGAGGGTGGTGAATTATTTATGTAACACAAAACTTCCTTAGGCCACTTGTTGATGTCTTTGCTATGGTTATGTGTATTTTATTACACTTGAGAAACTGATTGTATATGAACATATTATATACATACATACATATAATCTGTGGAGGACGTAGTGGCCGAGTTATTCAAGCAGTCGCATGCAACACAAAAATTGCACGTTTGAATCTCGACTGCGCCACTGAGCTGTTCTCAACTTAAGTAAAGTGATTAGTCACATAAAGTATCTTGAGGCAACCTGCATACGTTTGAGAAGAAATTCGTATTTATAGCTGTGCTTGAGCAACGGCGATGGACTCGCCACCTGTCACGTTGACAACTATGTTTCTCCAGCGAAAATGGAGTGTGTCGTGAGTGAGTGAGTGCGTAAGTGGAAGTACCTACACACTTCTGCCTACCCCTTCGGAGACCCTTGTGGGAAGGCGTCTTTATAAATATATCGGGATATATACAACGAAAAGCTCATATCATTACCAAGGCCACGTCCCTCATGGACTAGAGCGCCATCTCTCTCTATACTTACTTGTAATTACATACAAACAATAATGCTTAAATAAATATGCGACCATGTTCCCAACAGCCTGCGTAACATCCTATACTGCAACTGTTTGTTCTATATTAAACAACATTATTAGAAGGAGCCCCGAAATATTAATATCAAATATGAGTTCAGGATTTCCGGATAATTTCCTGGCAAAGGTTACGGGAACTACAGCCGTTAGGAGGACAATGGTATTACACGCCTTAGTTGATTCACGCACCGAAGTCGCAACAAGTGAACAATATTGCATATTTTTATTGTAACATGCCTAGGTGGCCGAGTTGTTCGAGTAGTAGCCGGCAAGAAAATTGCAAGTTCAAATCCCGACTGTACCAATGAGTTTTCTGAACTTAAGTACAGTGATCAGTCACACCGTGAGCTTTACAATGAAGTAAAACATACTAAGGAAAACTTTACATGCTTGAGAAGAAATATAAAGACATGTATATAGTATTCGAGCATAAGAAACGGGGAGACTACATCTATCGGTTTAGCAGATGGATAGCGAAAAGTGGTCTCTGTTATTCTTTTTTTTTTTTTATACAGCTAGAGTGGCAAACAAGCATACGGCCCACCTGATGGGAAACGGTTACCGCCTATTTACGCTCACGATACCAAAGTATCACTTGCGCGTTGCCACTCTGTGTTCGGAGAGTTATAGTTTGTTGGCAGTATAAGGTTTAATCCCCCTGCTTCCAACACAATGTAACAATCCTCCCCCCTCCCCAAGGAGCACATTACTGGAAACCTTATTCACCACGTAGGAACACAACACAATGAATTGTGTTATTTGGCTACGGTGTTCTATAAGGTGGAGGTCCTGCCCCAGTCGGGCAGCTCCAAATTCGAACGGGAAACCCGTTAGGCCCTACCTCTATTTTCCTTAATTCTATTCCTTTATTCAGCCCTTAATAAAAGGGCCCTATGCCCTATGCTAAACCAGCGAATATGTATGAAGAGAAAGAGTGTGATGTTTTATGTGGATGAACTGTAGATGAGTAGAAAAGTAATCTTTTAGCATAATTCGGTAACTCAACAAGAAAGTCCTTCATCAATTAATGAAAATTGAATTTAGTAGTTACCTAAGGCGCAGGCTAAAGCGGTTGTTTTGTGTACAAGATTTGACTAATAGCTCGCTTGTCGTCGACACGCGTCGCTTCCCACGTTGTAGGATACGAGGTTTTACTATCACTAGGGTTGTCATAAATGTCCTTAATGTACGTTTAATATCATTTATTATAGTCGCTGAAAAAACTACCTTAGTACCTACGCCCCTATGTCACGGCGTGTTAAATATTTGTATGTTGATATTAAAAACCTTCGAGCGTATATGAATGGACTGATGAATGTTTATGTAAACTTATTAATGGTTTTACTTTGTATAAATTAAAGTTTTTTTTATTATTTTGATATCCATTTTATGTTATGTTCAATTATATGTATTTATAAGAACCTATCAAAATAATTAAGCAAATTATTCTGTGCTTCAATGTTTTTCATGTGAAGGGTTGACTGGTAGAAAATGCTTTAGCATTGGACTTTAATTCTACATAAATATTAAATAAATTAAATGTGGATGAACTGTAAGAGCTCTAGATAGAACTAGGGCTCTTCTCTCTCATCCCACCACGTGAGGAACTCGGCGTGATTTATCTATGTAAACGGCAAATACGTGAAATCTAGTCTGTGTCGCTTTTATACAAATATCAATTTTGCTCATAAATTTTCATCAACCTATTGAACATTTGTCTGACATCATCTGACAGCCCTAGTAGAAGTAACCGCGTGTTGGTTGGTAGTCCTCGTAATGCGGGCGCTTTGAAATGCACCGTGACTTCAATTTTCCTTTAACTATTGTTTAGAGTTCTTTTATGAACAGATCTTACGAACTTAAGTTGTCTGATATTAAAGTAAACAAATGTCAAGATTAATTGTATAAGACATGAGTTCAATGGAATCCATGAGTAGGCAGATATATAAATACGTATGTAGTTATCTCTCGTAATTAGAGTTCCAGACTTTGCTATTTAATCGCACGGCTGGAGGCCACTTAAGCGCTAAGTAAGTCAACTAAACGAGATAGATAGCCAGTTTACCGTCGTTCCAAAGCTTTAACATACATATCTATACGTGTTGATTTTCTTTTTGGATACAGGGTTTCTCGCAGTATACAGGTACCCAGAACTACGTATCATCAATATTAATTACACAAATGACTACTCAAAGTGCCTAGCCACGATTTATTCGAACGGTAAATTTTTAAAGAAAATATATACTTACTTTGAGTAATCAGCTTCATGGCTATGAAAGGTGTGACTTTATTAAAAAAAATGCCAACACATTTTTACGTTAATTAGGTAAAAACCAATCCCATTTTAGTAATGAGATACTGTGTGAAAGCAACTGCAACATCGTGACCAATTTAAATTAATTGAAACAATGACGAAGGAGAATTCCATGAAAAATTTTAATAAGCTTTTTTTATAAGCCTTGTTCGTCACACTGCAAGATAAAGGCCTGCTTTCTTTCTTTCCATAACTCCCGAACCTATTTTTCTTATAAGATGACTTATGATGATTACTTTTATATGATGTTTTTCTCAGCTTATATTTCTGTACTTTCTGTTAGCGTACTTTCTGTGAAGGGTTTAGGGCATACTCAACTAATCTATATAATAATATTATATATTTTGTTACGTTCATATTCAACGGACAAATAATATACATATACATAAATATAATCACGCTGTGATCCATTATTACGTAGGCAGAAAAACACTTGCAGACAAAGGTTAAAGAAGAAAATTTCCCAAAATATAAGGTCGCTTGACTCAGGAATTACTCTAGGTTTAATTCTTCGTACTATTACGTACAAAATATTCAATGTTAACTCAAGCGGGGCTTATTTTGTCTGACACCTTTGACGGGTTTCCGGCAAAAATTGAACATGTCAGGGATTTAATGAAACCTCATAAGTTATGTATTAGGGATTACTTGTAATTTTACATGTACTAAGGCTTTTACTTGCAGTGTAGGTAGGGTAATTGCTTAATTTTTAGGTATATGCGGGTTTGGTAAGGGTAAATACGTTTTGTGAACTATGTTGTTATTATGTCATCACCATCATTATATCATCACGCCGAGTCCCTAACGGAGTAGGAGAATATATAGAGCGACAGTTCTCTCTAGACTTACATACCTCTTTCGCTTCGTCCACATTCATTCGTAATTATGTGTATGTAGAAATATATATATATATATACTAGTGGTCCCGCCCAGCTTCGCTCGGGTGGAAAAAAAAAGATGGTGGCGCCACCTATCGGGTCCAATTGTGAATCTAAACCATTCCCAGATCCCCTTGAACACACACAAAAAATTTCATCAAAATCGGTCCAGTCGTTTGAGAGGAGTTCAGTGACATACACACTCACAGAAGAATTATATATATAAAGATATATATATATAAATCGTCATAAGACAGATACAGATCAGATTCCATATTAGATTTGAGAAATTTACTACCAGTACGCACTAAATCACCTTAAATGATGCTACATAATTAAAAAAATAGTTTAATATAATATATATATATAAATAAATATATATATATATATATATATATATATATATATATATATATATATATATATATATATATATAAACATAACAAATAATATATATAATATATAAGCCGTGGTGGCCGAGTGGTTCGAGCAGTTGCCTGCGCCTATGCCTATCCTATAATATACCTCTGGCGGAAAGTGGGTGTGTGGGTATTACCTATAACACCTCTGCCTACCCCTTCGGGGACCCTTGTGGGAAGGCGTGAGGATATATATATATATATATATTAAAAAAATTGTTTAGTGATACTTAAGACTGGAGGTGTGTGTTTGTGGTTTACTCAGTTGCCAGCAAAACAAATACTGCAAACTTGAACCCTCGCGGACTATACGCATGAGTTTTCTGAACTTCAGTGACTTATCCCATTATTAGGTTTACGGTCAAAGATAGCAACGAAAGGAAACTTCCATACGTTTAAGAAGAAACTCAAAGGCATTCAATTCTTTTTACGGGGACATTGTTTCTCTTCGAGTAGTACGAGTAATTAGCAATATTATTAGTACAGCATTACATATGTAATAAATTATCATGTGAAATAACAAATTGACATATGTAAGTATCCAAACCATTGTCCTTGCTTGCTTTGGAACGAAATAGATCTGTAAGTTGGGCGTTCTTTGTTGTTCACCCTCTGTTTGCCCTTAAGGGACTCGGCCAGTATATATACATATATATACACACCATATATAATACAAATATGGCTATGTATGTAATTATACGCATATCCACACTAAAACAAAACAGTCATTGAAATTAAGACGATAATGAGGCGCGAACTTTTAAAACAGATTTTCCACCATTAAAAAAGGGGCGATAATTAAAAACATAAATTTTAACGAGGACGATTGTGAGATGGACCTGATGAGATGTCAGAGGCTGACGGAAGAGCTACCTCGTTTCAGCGGAAAAGTCCGCGTAATTAAAATATTTATTTCTGTTATATTAAATTTCGGTGAGGAAATTGTAGCCGGGTTGGAAACAATTAATCAGCGGGCTTTTTACAGTGTTGATTACACGGCCGACGTAAAATATAGCAAGTATACATGTATATTTATATGTTAAAAGCTTTAGCCCTGGTGGCCGAGTGGTTCAAGAAGGCGACTGTAACGTTAATACTGCAAGTTCGAATCCGACTGTACCGACTGTACCCATCCATTTTTTCAGCTTACCTACTCTTACTAAATGAATTTTAAAATGTAATTTACTTAAGAGATGATCCAAAAATGATTTTGTATAAGAAAATATCTCTTCCGTAGATATACCAATTACCTAATTAATTACTAATAATATTTAACGAAAAAGTTCACACAAAGAAAGAGATCACATTCAATTACAATCAGAATTATAACATTGCTAAATAAAAGAGAAAATCTTTTTCTAAATAAGGTCGGGTACAAAGTGAAATTTATTGCAACGTTAACGAAACTTCGCTAAGGGCGCATGAATCATGCCGCTGAAGCACATTTAACTAAGTGCCATAATATTCGCTCTGTATGTTACTAAAATATACTTCACACCTTCCTTCAAGGGTCCCCAAGAGATAGACGGAGGTGTAATGGCTCCCTCTTTTCACCGAAGATATATCAAGGTGTCAACGTGACCGATGGTGAGTCCATCGCCGCCTCAAGCACGACTACAAGAGTTTATTCTTAAATTTATCCAAGTTTCGCTCTCCATGTTTTCCTATAAGCTTGTGGTACGAAATACATATGTATATTACTTAACAAATACATATTCGAATTAATTATATTCGTAATTTTAATAACTCGTGCAAGCGTCCATGTGCGGGTCTTCGCAACTGTATTGTATAAAAAGACTAATTAATGTGGATGAAACAAAAGCGGTTCGTAATTCTACCTTACCTTACCTGACTCAGCAGTGTCAACTTGTTCCAACAAAAAAAGCCAAAAGAATTTGTCGTTCGCGTGCTCACCACCAAACATGGAGACAATAAATAAGCCTTTATCGCCATTTTAATAAATGTGCGCGGAACCTCCTTAGAATAAATAAACGTGGTTAGGCAATAAAAGCCGTATCTTTAAAGAGTACTTTCCTTACTCCACGGAAAAGGAATTTTATGAGTGGTCCTATGAATGCTTATAAAGTAAGTTGTATTCATACGATCATGTTGAATACGTTCTGATCCGAAATTTCTTTGTAACGCACGCGAAGCGATGAAACTTGTATTACTTTAACGAGGTTTTAGAGATAAATATTAAACAGAGAAAAGGGAACTTAAACTATAAGCACATTTCTTGCACAATACAAGCTATGGAAATTACACTTGATCGCAAAGAAAAAGGGTCGTTAGAAAATCTTCAAAATATTCAAAATTTTCAAAAGTTTTAACCGACCCATTTGCGGTACAGTTTATTTGGTGTTACAGAATACAAGGTAAAATTATGTCTTTAATAATAACAGGATAGTTGTCTGCGGGTCTTCTATGATCAATTGTGTTTGTAGGATAATAATAATAATAATAACCTTATCTTGAAATGATTTCAACTAATTCATTCATTCATTCATTAATATATTATGTAGGTATATGTATCTTTATACTACTGAATATTTTCGCTTTCACGGTGCCAGAAACATGTAAACTAATTTAGAATAACAATAAATCCTCACGACTTTCCACAAGGGTCCCTGAAGGGGTAGGCAGAGATGTATATGAAGTACCTATACACCCACTTTCCTCCAGAGATATATTTTAGGTGCTAACGTGACAAATGGCGAGCCCATCGCCGTTACTCAAGCGCGTCTATACATACGCCATTGAATTGCTTCTCAGACGTATGCCGGTTTCCTCTCGATCTTTTCCTTCAACGTAAAGCTCGTGGTGTGACTAATCTCAGTACTTCAGTTCAGAAAAACGCATTGGTACAGTCGGGATACGAAGTTGCAAAATTTTTGTTGCAGCCAACTACTCGAACCACTCGGCCACCAGGGCTTCAACATACATTTATATACTAAAATGAAATTCTCATGTTTCTAAATAAAACAAAAGCCAGACTAAAACTCGGAATGGCTGGCTTTACAACGCAGTATAATCCAGTAATGTACCTCGGAATGGTTCATTAAGTCTTGTAACCAGATACATATTGCCCGCCAGAAGACTATAAAGACTACCGTACGTCTTCAAGAACCTAACAAATTAAGATGTGGAAAAGTTTTATCTAGTTGTCAACTGACGCTTGCGCTGAAGGAAATACTGAATGAATAAAAGGGTATATGTGTGTGTGTGTGTGTATTAAAGGAGTTATTATACCTCATATAAAAGAGTCATGTGCCATGATGGCCTATTGGTTCGAGAGTTGCCAGCATATAGATTTCAAGTTTGAATCCCGACTGTACCAATGAGTTTTTCTGAACTTGACTACATATTAGTTACACTATTAGCACACAGCACAGTTACAGTGAAGAAAAACATCGGAAATTCAAAGACGTATAATCCTGCTTGAATAACGGCGATGGACTTGCCATCTATCAGGTTGGCACCTTAAATATACC
The DNA here is from genome assembly GCA_945859725.1 of Drepana falcataria. NCBI lineage: Eukaryota > Metazoa > Arthropoda > Insecta > Lepidoptera > Drepanidae > Drepana > Drepana falcataria. The sequence goes on from OX243922.1 coordinate 11,141,012, forward strand.
TCCGGCGGAAAATGGGTGTGTGGGTCCTACCTACACACCCCTGCCTACCTCTTCGGGGACCCTTGTGGGAAGGCGTGAAGATATCTTAAGAAAGTTAGAGTACTTATTTCAACAAACAATTGTAAAAAATAACCAACTTAACTATAAAAATATTTATTCGTGCATAATTGTTCCCAAAAGCACACAGTATATTAAAATGCGAATTATTGTGTCTCACACCGTTTGTGCCCGTCTCATTATACAAAGCTAACAGTAGCGCCTTTGAGTAATTAATACAAAGGAGTCGCCTAGGGCTACACGAGTACACGTATTGTCTATCATTACAGTTGTCATAATTATAAGCGGCACTGCAAAGGATAACACCAATGTTTGAGCCTTGTGAACGTTCCACGTAGTTTTGGACTAACGAGCCCTTACATAAGGGTCGTAATTAAGTGAGGCGTTATTAATACATTATCATGAATATCTTGTGATGGACAAGTTATTTCAGAAAATCCGATTTTAATTTGATTACCTCATATTCATAGTCGTGGCCTAAGGTAGTCTGCATAGCTAATAAAAATTAGTATAGTGTAATGTAATGTTTGATTTATTTTAATATATTCTTAATTTGAGTTGGTCCTTTTTATTTCTCTCTTTTGTAAAAAAACAAAACAATGTATTTTGTTTGATTAATTTTTGGATTTTAATATCTGAAATAAATGAATTATTATTATTGTAATTTAGGAATACCGATAGCTTTTGACTTGACAGATTGGAACTGAATATGACGATTGGTTCCCGAAAAAGTAATGACGCGGTGCAAGTATTTTAATATACCCATCAACTATTATGCTCGTATATTTGTAGAGGGTGTTCGAAGTAGCCGGGGTGGGACAGTAGGTACACAGATTCAATGTAGGGGTAGTGATTCATCAATTGTGCAAAGTGCCACTTCATATTCAGTCCGTTTCACTGTCGCCTCCGTTTTACCGCCTCTAAATGTACGCTGATTGGATCATCCGCCATTTCGGTATTAAATTTTTGTGCGACTTTTTTATAATTTGCACGGGACTGTCATTTTGACAGTACTCATTACGTAGCGTTTGATTGAGGTATTATTTCTACATTGAAGTTGTTTTTTTTTATATAATAGGTTTTTTCGATTAAAAATGTATATTTCTTTTATGATATCCTCAGATATATATTCACGCCTTCCAACTAGAGTATCGTTGGCGTAGGCAGAGATAACAATAGCCTCCTTTCGCAGGAGTATGTTAAGGTCCTAATATGACAGATGGCGAATCCGTCGCCTGTTTCTCAAGTGTGAATTATATATATTCACACTTACGTAGTACCATTCATACGTTCTTGAATTTCTTGTCTAATCCATACAGCTTTATGCTCAATGTTTTCCCATACAGTAAAGATTAATCACTGTACTTATGTTCAGAAAAACCGATTGGAACAGAGGGAGTTCAAACTTGTAATTTTATGCGTAGCAGGCGACTAATCGAACCAGCCGGACACCACGGCTCTGTTTTAAAGTAATTTAATGTAAACAAAATTTTACTAAGTATTAAATAAATTTTACGAATGTACAAAATGTGAAAGTATCAAAACTATTATCACTAACTACACACTTCGAGCTCCTTTTTGGCAAAGCAAATAGAGTTATACAGATAATTCGTCGGGGCTTTCCCTCGGGAATTGAACTTCCATCTGCAGTGCACCCACTCGCATCTACGAATGCAATCGCTCGTTATCCAGACATTAGAATAATACGATTTTTTTTTCTATGGCCGCGTTTGAATTTCCAATGAGGCGACGTCAATGCTCTCCTAGTAACGTCAGTTTGAATTGTAAATTACGGTAATGGGTTATTTGAATTCATAGTGTAACATGACATTGTTATTACACATAATATTGTTATAAATGTAACATGACGTTACCACTTTCTCCATAGTGGAGAGAATTTCTTTACATCAGTGCGAAACCAAAATTGGTTAGAAAGTATATAAATAACGATTAATTTAATAAAATAATGTAGTGTTATGGTAACTGGCCTTTATTAGGTTGGTTGATGTTTTATTTAGCTGCCTTGGTTGCGAAAAATTAAATTGATGTCACAAATACTTACCATACACGAGTACCTGTTGGAAATCAGCAAGCATGTATGACGAGACTGAGAAATATGGATAAAGAGCGTTCGTCGGGAGAAAACTGGCGCTCTACTCTGTATGTGATATTAACAGTTTGTTTGACAAATATCTATGTACACTCTTTCTAAATTCCACTTAAACTACATTTATTTTTGTTGTAAGTACAGTGATTAGTCACACCATGAGCTTTACGGTGAAGGAAAACATCGAGAGGAAACCTGCATACGTCTGAGAAGAAATTCAAAAGACGTATGTAATAGTCGTGCTTGAGTAACGGCGATGGACTCGCCATCTGTCACGTTGGCACCTAATATACCTCTGGCGGAAAGTGGGTGTGTGGATATTATCTATACACCTCTGCCTACCCCTTCGGGGACCCTTATGGGAAGGCGTGAGGATATATTATTTATATTATTTTATTTTTATTACATTTATTTATTGACGGCAGTTTAGTCTTTAGTCTAGTGGTCCTGACTGTGAAACTTGATTCGCTTCGCTCGCGTCGCTTGTTCGATTCCCGCGGAGTGAAGATATTTGTGTGATGAACACGATCTATGTATTTATCTATCAATATAAGTAAAAAAAAACTTGAGAGGTGTCAAGGGACACCCGGATGGAACGAAGTTCAAGAAGCACACGTCACTCACACGGGGGTTATAAATATACAGCAAAAAAATATTAAGTTCTTTCCAAACACTCCATTGGAGGTGATGTATGGATGTATGGATGAATATATGGATGTATGTATGGATGTAGGTATGGATGTATGGATGGATGTATGGATGGATGTATGGATGGATGTATGGATGTATGGATGGATATATGGATGTATGTATGGACACACGTCACTCACACGGGGGTTATAAATATACAGCAAAAAAAAAGTGTCGTGACAAAAAGTGTCGTGACAAAAAGTTTCGTGACAACTTTTCGTAAGATTTTTTTCCGTCTAGCCCCCTTTCACAACGCGCGATAAGGAACTTCGTTCCAATATATCGTTGTCTAGTTACCATAACACAAGCTTTGCTTAATTTGGGACTAGGTCAATTTGTGTGGAATTGTCCTAAGGTATTTATTTATTTTTGTTTCAGGTCTGGATGCAGAATTGTACTACGTGAGAGAAGGGGTCGTGAACACATATGCTACGAGCTTCATAGTCCCGGTCCCGGCGCATATAGCTGACCTGGAGTTTATGTGGCAGGCGCTTGGCAGGAGGCCGGTAGGTCGCGCTTGGATTATTATACATGCAATAGATGAACTAAACAGATTAAAACGAGCTCAAACACTTTTAGCGGCAGTTTTACAAAAAACCCATTCGAAAAATATCTTACACAAATAAAATATGGCATGCTTAATATTTAAATTTTGCCGATAATGTTTGCAGATTACTTAAAATAATAATAACGCTTAATCAATTTAAGAGCTTGTAAAAATTATTGTACTTAAGTGAAGTACACGGCGAAGGAAAACGTCGTAACGAAACCTATACGTAAGAAAAACATATAAGTGAAAATTCAAAGAGTATGTATTAGTCGGGTTTGATGAATGCCGATGGACTCGCCAACTGTAACAATTACACCGAAATAAGTCTCCTACGATATCGATTATGTGATATATGCATACATCAATCTCGGTAGTGAGGCGTGAAAACATGACAAGCAATTAGGTACTTCCTCATTGTCTACCTAGATCGTGTTACTTATAGTAGGGGAGCCCAAGCGGGGATTTAGTAAAGCGCGGCAGATTAATATACAGAGGGATACCTTGTACCCGGTTAACTACCTCCACCAATCTTGAGCCCCATATATAAGGCCGCCCGTGAAGGAAACAGGATCAGAACTTTGCTGCCCTCCCCTTTCTTTACGTCACTCTCAAATTGTCAGATTAGTGGAATATACGCTTTTTGGGATGTAATTGACTCACCCTACCTTAATCTGACACGCTTGAGTATTCAAAAATTTATTCAAAATTCATAATGGCGAATTTTTTTGCACATTATAAAATGGCCGCGAGTTTGCGACACATCGAAATCGTCAGATTAGTGAATGAAAGCTTTTTTTTTTGGTGTACTTAACACTCCCTTAGAAAACCTGACGCGCTCGATTAATAGATTTCTTTACATATTTAAAAATCTATAGTCGCTTTCCCCACCGATGAAAAGGTATATATCATATAACATTTTTTTCTTCTTATTTTCTAAGTTTTGCAACTCAATAGGTCTCTATGACGCTCGAGTAAATCCCCATTTAGCATCGTGGGCTCCCCTACTATTAGGGGTATCTCATAATTACGTACGTATAATGTCAAAGAATACCTTTTATATTAAATTTCCGACTACAATTCAGTAACTTGTTTATTAAATTTGTTCTTCATTAAGAAAACACTAGTTCAATTACCGATTGCCGCCGTCGCTGTCGGCTCTGCTTTACAATTTAGCATGAAAGTGATTTAATTTAGCCAAACAAAAGGCCTTAATTTTTAGTAGACTTGACGGGTATTTATGGTTTACGTGAATAGGCTGTTAACACAATATCTTGTTCTACAAGGTCAGATACATATTAATGCTTCTTTATTATTATGATTATTATTCTTTATTTTAAATACATCTTATAGATTACATTTTTAAATATATATATATATATATATATATATATATATATAAACATATTTAAAAATATAAAATATAGGGCCCACCGGTATTGGGATCAGGGTCCAAGGTACCGGCGGCTAGGGGCTAATCTCCTCACAATACGTGCCGTTTCGAGCAGTACTGCTTTCTGCATCAGGCACTTGATCCAACTGTCTAACGAGAGCCTCTTGAGGTGTTGGTCGAGGCTCTTTGCCATTAGGCCATTGACCGTTATTACTATCGGCACAATCATTGCAGAGTCCACATCCCACATGCTGACAATCTCGTGAGCCAAGTCCAAATATTTTATTTGTTTGTCTTTTTCGGCTTTCACGAGATTCCCATCATGCGGGACAGTAATATCCGCAATCATTGTGCGGCGCTCTAATCGATCTATCACCACTATATCCGGCTTATTAGCGGTTATACACCTGTCCGTGATGATAGATCGATCCCAGTACACAACGTGACATGACCACTTTCTAGAACTGGGTCGGGCGAATACTTGAAGTACGGCACTTTTTTTTTTGTATTGTCTCTCGGAACGTGAGTTCCGGGAACTTTTGCTACTTAAACGGTCAATGGCGAGACCTAGGCCGAGGCAGCCAGGCACTTTATTTCTTGCGTTGAATTAGTTTAGTTGAATTAGTAGGCGTTGCTGGGTCGCGAGCAAGGGAGCTGGGCTGGACTGGTAATTTTATTTAAATATTATTTGGGGGCGGGATTTGCGCGTCTGGCTCGGCGCGGGCCGGCGTTTGCGGCGGGGGTCGGGGGGGAACATTACGGCTTATTCGCGTCGAGCCTCGTCGGCGAGGACGGAACAGTGGTCGGTTTTGTGTAGTGTTGGTATGTTTTTGTCGGGCGACCTGGAGGACCGTTATGTCGTCATCCGGTTCAATGATGGCATGTCTTGGACGCCTTATCTTCGAGATAAGGGAAGGAGTGTATCGGGCGGTCGATACGACGAGGGGGTTGGGGTGATTTACAGCAGAATCGAAATGACGTTTGGACAGTTTTTTCAAAAACTGTTTTATAGTGGGGACTTTGAGGTCAACGTGCAGTTGACTATTACGCATGTACCACGGGGCACCTGTGGCTCTCCGGAGAAACCGGCTTTGGAGCACTTGCAAAGGGTTAAGTGTTGACTTGCTAGTGTGTGCGAACACTACACCCGCATATGTCATGATTGTAGTACGGCACCTCCGAGTCCACAAGGTTATACTTCAAAGCAAGTTGTTGGTGTATGATATTGGCCACTTGGTTGTGTCTGTGTAAGTACTCACCATTAGCTAGATGAGAACAACCAGAGATAATATGTCTCAGAGATTCACCCGGGCGGTGGCATGCCCGACATATGTCAACCGTGCCGTCTCTTAAAATATATTTTCGATAGTTGTTCGTCATCATAACTTCATCCATAATTGCACAGACAAACCCTTTCGGTTTCCCCGAAGAGATCACCAAAGCGTAGCCAGGCCAGAGATGCTTCAAGGTCTACGTCAGGGTCATGTAGGGCCCGGTAAAAGCGACCATGGAGCTCCTTGCTTTGCCATATCTCCCTGCGATCATTGGTAGTGAGTACCACAGGCTTACGCCAGTTCTCTTTCGCTAAGGAGAGCGCGGTTAGTCCTTTGTCCACTGCCACCACATCTCGATGCATACCATCTTCGGTAGAGCGAAAATACTCTCTGAGCTTGTTTACTTCGCAATTGTGGAGGGTTTTGGCATTCAAGAAGCCTCGACCCCCACATTTTCTAGGGATGTATAATCTCATTACCGATGACCGTGGGTGATGCAGTCGATATGAGGTGAGCAATGTACGAACTTTTCTATCTGTAATTTCCAATTCCCTCTGAGTCCACTTTAGTATGCCAAAGGTACATTAACACCGGCATGACCCATCCATTATAGGCTCGTACCTTGTTACCACCAGTCAGTAGGCTCTTTAGTACTTTTGTGAGCCGGCCATAGAATCGGTCCAGTAGTGATTTCTTCATGTCAGCTTCGTGAATGCCTAACGCCTCCGACATACCCAAGTACTTATAGTTCTAGAATTTGGAATTTGGAAAACTAAAAGGAATTTCGGAATTAACTTACAACAGCAACGACATGCAATAGGAATCAGCGGCGCATAGCCACCTTCCAACGCATCCTACCCATAACTTACTCGGAAATATTTCACGTACGCGCGAGTAATTTGCAAGCGCATTAGTTATGCGCGGTGGTGATATCATTGTTTATTGTCTGACGCAGTTGCCGTACGTGATGGGTGTAGACTATGAGAGTCGGGGCGCCATGTTGCCGCCGCAAGTAAACATATCCGAGAGAGGGTTCGTGCCTACCACTCTGCAAACTTTTAGGTGAGTATTCATCGTAGTACAGAGGTATTGTATTAACAGAGGTATTAACTTCTTCTTCAAATGTTGTGATTGAAAATTAAGGTGCATACATATTTAAAATTAATACTTTTGTAATTTGTTTTTTAAATTGTATTTGAATACCGTAACTGCCTAATGACACAACTACTGTGAGAATGATGAACACGCCTTTCATAGGTGTACTTACACATCTGATACAAATTATTATTCTTTTAATTATAAGCTTTAATGTGTATACTGTTGGTGTGTCTTTAAATAAATAAATAAATAAAATATACCTAAATAATAATATATTCATATGGATCAGCTTCAGAAATCTATAGGCATTGTGTAATCGAGAGAAAGTTGCCACATTGCAAACGTTACGGTGAGTATACTTCGAGATAAAGCGAGTTTATATTTTTACACGTAAGACGTGTCTCACAAATATACAGCTAGCGTTTTGGTGAGCGGTAACTAGTCTATAATCATTGCCTAAACTAAGAGCAGCCGTTGCTATGGCTGGAACGAGTAGATCGTTTCAGACAACACAGCCATTCCTTTTTGGAAATTGATAATTCTCGGATCTTTATAAGCAAAACGCAAGCACGAAACAAATTTACAGAAATTTTCTACGATCTTCAGTATGGTGTGGGTACTACAACAGTTCTGTACTCATAAATAGACTACCTGTACACTATAATATTATTATTATTATATTATATTATTCATTTATAATAATAATAATTTATAATAAGTTATATTATTATAATAATGTCCTCACGCCTTCCCACAAGGGTCCCCGAAGGGGTAGGCAGAGGTGTATGGATAATACCCACACACCCACTTTCCGCCGAGGTATATTAGGTGCCAACGTGACAGATGGCGAGTCCATCGCCGTTATTCAAGCACGACTATACATACGCCTTTGAGTTTCATTTAGTCTATAATAATCTCTTTGACTAATTTAATTCAATTCCGTTCAGCAGTTTTTGCTTGAAATAGTAGCAAACTATTGCAATCATAATGTCAGTAGGACTTAAGTATCCACAATACTTCAGTCCATTTTTTCACTTCAGTATAATGAATTATGTTATTGCTTAGGGTCAGACTGCCGTGCACTGGAGCGAGGAGTGCAGAAATACTAGTAACCATGCAGCTGAATATATCGGCGCCAGATCGGGCGCACAAAGATGTGCGGCTTCTGTTCAAAAGGAATAAGATTTGTCTCAAAGGTAAGTACTTTTTTCTATTTTCTTTATTTACTTCATAATATCCACTATTAAACCAGCGGGTAAATTAACGTAAAATTTGGTAGGGAGAAATTGATTTATCGTTAATAATTACCTAATAATTAACGATAATTAAATTCCTCTGTACGTGTGCTTGTCACCTAATGCTTTCTATATACTTTTTGAATATACTTATATTTAAGTGAGTTCCTAGATGGTTTGTCAATAGTATCCAGTAATGATGATGCAATCGAGTTTCAGGAGCTTATATTATTTGTTATTTCACCCAAGCAAAGCCGGGTGGGACAGCTAGTTTTATATAAAAGTGAGGAGTGTATGAGTTGCAAGCAAAAGAAAACAAGTTAGCGTCCCGTAAGAGAACTTGTATATTGGATCAATGTTACTCAATTGTTTTTTCTCCTGACGACATTTGTATTTCTCGCCATAATCAATCCATGGTACGCGCCAGTGTTACTTGTTATAGTCTTTGGTATCCCATAATAATATTTTTTATTTTTTTTTAATAAAAAATTATTAAGTAAAATATACAATAAATACTCTTTACACTTCAAAAAGTCATATAATTATTGTGTTCTCAAAGATAATAATGAGACTGCAGTATTTCATGCTATCAAATAAAACCATCGAAGCAAATTTCCAAGCACAGCGTCTCCGAATGATGGTTTTATTCGATCATAAAATGATCAAATATTGTACTAAGCTTGAACATTTTGACCGAAATTTATAACAAGCAATAAACAATATTGAGTATCATAAGCACTGCATACTTACGTATAATTTATAGGTTGGCCATAACACAAGTCTACGGTCGTTGAGAAATACAAATAACAATTTTAATCAATCATAACGGAGCCATGCGCTCTATTGATTGTGCGCTATTTATTCAAGTTGAATGGAATTGATTTGTATGTAGTCTACTATGTATTTTAATAGCTTTGCTTGTATTTTAAGTATCTTCCTATATAAGTGAACTCAAAGGGCAGGTGACGATGTAATATCACTTTTCATATACGTTATATAAAATGTTCAGATCCCAAAACAATATCTATCTCTAATGACGTTTAAGGAGGTCAGCGAGATTGCAGTGGACATAATTCTATCAGAGACGCCGACTAGAGCCTAAATCTAAAATATATGACCCTCTTGTGACACGGGTTTTCTACTTAGATATGCACACGCCTAAATTCCTATTAAATCCTTCCTTAATCACCGTTTTATCAGTCACGACTATATTCGCTGACGTATGCAGGTTTCTTCACTGTAATACCCGTTGTCATGTCAATATTACGGAAATACTATCCTGGAATAAAATCTGCAAATCTGGAAATTCCATCCAATTACATCTACCGTGGCTCTCATAGATTAATTTATTTTTGATGAAAGTTTAATTAAATCTCTCTCTCAATAAAATTACTTGTACCAAATGCTTACTGCCTACGCAACTTGAGTATTTAGTCTTAATACAAGTAATGTTCTCTGAAACCGCTAAGTAATTTTTTATTATAGTTTTTTACTATAGTTTTTATGTATAGTTTATTCCAATAAATGTCCTGATAATGACAAGAGTTACCGCGATGAAAATTTTAATATTCTTACACAACACTCATATGTAATTATCATTGCATCTTATTAAGTAAAAAATATAAATACGACCAACGTCTTTATCTCGCAAAAGCAATAAAAATTATAATGAGACCCAAATACGCAATTGAAATGCACGAACTAAGTTCCGTGAGAAATTGCCCAAGTTCTGCCACTTCCACCCTCAGACAAATCATTTTATAACAACCGAAGGCAGCAGTAAAAGCACATGAGCTGAACTTTGCGACAACACTCAGACTTGGGCCATAATAATAACAATATATTTTCAAATGGATAGTTCATTGGATGGGAGTATACTTTATCGTAATACTACGAAATCTTATACAGGCTGAAACTCTTATTTGGGGAATGTTTAAATGAACTGGGTACATTAATATCAGATCAAAAGAGTTAGGATGTAGAATTGTAGTCATTGACGAATATAGTCTACGTTCAAACTACCTAGATCCAATCGATCAAATACTCAAGGATGAAAACGATAAGAGTCCTCGAAACCAACGAACATGTATGAAGAGACTGTAAAATGAGGATGAAGCTGTAGAGGTCTGTAACTAGAGAGAACTGACTCGGCGAGATAATTATCTATGTTTGTATGGTATAATGAAGAACCGACAACCGGTGGGGTAAACGTGTTCTTGAGTGAAGACCTCGACTCGGCAAACGAAGTATAGGATGCCCTCCGACCAGGTGGGGTGACGATCTGCGAAGGACTGCTGGCAGATGCTGGATGCGGCAGGCTGAAGACGGGCGCTATGGCGCTCATTAGGGAAGGCCTGTGTCCGGCAGTGGACTATATTAGTCCACTGCCGGACAGGCTTTTGATTCGGATTAGGCTGATGATGATTTTCATGATGTATGGTGTCATTACATATTTATAGCTTCCATTCGAATCCCATATGTAAGCGCGTAATTGAATAACAAATACCCAAACATACAAATTTGTATGTATGTACATTATTTAACGTTTTTCTGAGCACCCTCTAACTTTGAACAAATTCATAAAGAAAACCCAAGTATATTTATATTTCCCCACAAATCTCTCCACACTTTATTAGCATGTAGTCTCCTTAGAAGGGATAAAGACGTATCAAGGGTCCCGCAGGCTACTCCGCTCGCCCCCCTTTTAATGTGCTTACAAGGGTGTATCGATTGTTCTATTGTGCTTTATTTGACTTGGAAATTTTCCTTTTACAAGCTTTAAAAGAATTTTTATTATTTCCGGTATTCATTGAAGACGCAAGTCTGCTTATTTTAAGTGTCGGATTGTGCTTTCCCTTTGTTGTCGTGAGTAGTTATTTTCAACTTAGAGGGGTTACATTTTGTTATTGTTGGCGTGATTTCAAATATATTCATAAATTTATTGCGGAAAGGAGTAGTAATTCGGATGCAGTAGGTTATTTTAGTTTTTAAAGAGTTTGTTTGTAGATGAACTTGATTTGGTATAATGTATATCTATCGTATATCTTCACTCCTTTCCACAAGGGTCTTGGAAGGTGTAGGCAGAGGTGGGTAGGTAGTAACCACACACCCATTTTAGGTGTCAACGTGACAGATGGCGAGTCGTTCACTAATCACTGTACTTAGTACTGTAAAGAAAAAGTTATTGTGTTTAGGGCAACTACTCGAACCACTCTGCCACCACGGCTTATTTATTTAAATAAGAATTCATAAACATTATCAAACCATCACACTTAAGAACGACATAAAGAGACCTTTATCATTAGAGAAAGTTAACTATACAAGAAGAAAAATAAATTTATAAACCCAGCCTAACGAGTCTTATCTTAAAGCTTCGGTTACTAACAGGTCTATTTTCAGTAATTCTTAGCAAACTTACCTTTTTAATGAAACACAACGCCGCCCATCGCTACTGTACGGAATGCTATCTTAATATCTCAAGGAATCTTAGAAATTACCTTTTTCATTTATTATGCTTATAATGAAAGAAGGCTTTTATACATTATGCTAAAATTAGTTTACTCTTTCACGGCCTTGGATAATAATTGCGATAACGATGAAAGTAGGAAGTGTTTCTAGAAATGATTTTCTTTGTATACTAGTTGTGTTCCGCAAATTCACCCGCGTTAAAATGTTATTTTGTTAGTAATGCTATTTGATTCGTTTCTTCTAGAATTAACATAGTCCGTGTTTTAACCCAACTAATATAATATGTCACACAGCGTATCGTTGTTCGAATCCCGACTGTACTTTTTCTGTTTTAGTTTCAGTTTTGTATTTAAGTACAGTGATTAGTAACACCACAAGTTTTACGATGAAGGAAAACATTGAGAGGAAACCTGCATACATACTGCAAAGTGCATAGTTGGGCTTGAACAACAGCGATTGACTCGCCATCTATCTCTCGTGGAAAGTGGGTGTGTAGGTACTACCTATTCAAATCTGCCTAACCGATTGTTTCTTCTATTAACGGCTGACCATAAACAGTTACGGTAGCGTATAAACGTAAGGAATACCTGAGTTATCATGAGCGCTCTATTGAGGTTGTATTTTAAAGCAAGCGATACTATGAATGAATCATCTAGCCACTGACAATATCTTTTTTGTCCTTACCAGGTCTGTCAACAGTGGTAGCGCACAACGAGACTGCACGTCTAGCAGGTGACGCGACGAGGGGAGCAGGAGGCGTGCTTTTTGCAGCTGGTGGCTGTGCAGCCGCTGCATTAGCGCTGCTCACCGCTGCAGCGGCTGCGGGGACTCTCTACAAGCGGGGCAACAAAGCAAGGCATCATGATTCCATACAGTAAGTGTTTTGAAAGTAAGAGAAATCAACAGACCTGTCTTACAAAATTTATATAGTCAATTGCAATATAGTACAAGCTGTGCCTTGTGGTTTCACCATGCCCCTCGAGTACTCATATATATAGAAGATCTAATTTTTGAACTGACTCATCACGATATCTCAGGAACTGTAAGGCCGATTGACTTGAAAATTGGTAGGAGTATTCCATACGCGGTATAGAGGTCAGCTAAGAACGGATTTTGTGACACTCCACCCGCAAGGTGGAGTGCGGGGAGATCCCATTTGTGAACTCACTCATCACGAAATCTCAGGAATTAAGGCCGATTGCCTTGAAATTTGGTAGGAGTATTCCTTACACGATGTAGAGGTTAGCTAAAAACGCTCAAATATCAAACAATATTAATGAAAATCGGAAACCAAGACTATTCCAAATTCGCCTCTTTTTCTCTTATTTAATAAATAACGAAATATTCAAAGATTTGTAATGTGATCATAGGCACATATTTTTGTGCGCTTAAATCGCAAACGTTTAAACGCTTAAACCTTACGAGATAGATCAAATGAATGTACTACGGAGTAGTATATCTTCAAATGATCGATATAAAAGTCCGCGATTGTATTTAATTATCTCTAAAGGATATACCACCATAACCATTTTTATCTTTTACATTATTATTAGTATCAATATTGCACCCGTGCGAAGCCGGGGCGGGCAGCTAGTCTATATAGTCTATATATATAGGAGATCCCATTTGCGAACTGACTCATCACGAAATCTCAGGAACTATAAGGCTAAGAACGGATTTTATGAAACTAATTTTTTTTTAAAACACGTTTTTCAACTATTGCCATAGGGGAAGTAATAGTAAAAAAACTAGTTTTTTTTTACTTTTTCACCCGGGCGAAGCTGGGCGGGACAGCTAGTTATATATAAGCCTGTAATCTTCCTTAATGGATCCGGCTTTCCAATGCATTTTGAGAACTATTATTCTATTTTTTTTTTTCTTTTATTTTTTTATGCATCTAGAGTGACATACAAGTGACCTACCTGATCCGAAGCGGTTACCGTAGTCTATTTACGCTTACGCTCCGCTCTATTATTTTATTAGTATAATGAGACTCTGAATCCCTCTGCTGCCAACACTATACACCTAACAATTAGTATTTTATAAGCTTAGCGTGTTGAAACAAACTCTCAAACTGCAAAGGCTGTAAAGGCTCCAAAGGGGTAGGCGGAGGTGCAACATGGAACTCTTTTCGTTGAAGATATATCAAGGTGCCAACATAAAAGTCCGCCGTTTTTCAAGCACGGCTGTTTATACATACGACTTTGAATTGCTTGTTAAGCGTATTTAGGTTTCCTCGCGATACTTTCCTTCATCTTAACGCTCCTGGCGTGGTGAATCACTGTGCTTTAATTCATTAGAATTTTATTGGTCTGACCGCCGGAGTTCGGACCTGTAACCCTGCTTTCGCCAATAAGGTCATACCTACAATTTGGTTTTATTTGAATTTAGTTATTAAAAAGCCGTGGTGGCAGAGGGGTTCGAGCAGTTGCCTGCTACACAAAGATCGCAAGTTCGAATCCCGAATGTACCAATGAGTTTTTCTGAACTTAAGTACAGTGATTAGTCACACCACGAGCTTTACGGTGAAGGAAAACATCGAGAGGAAACCTGCATACGTCTGAGAAGAAATTCAAAGGCGTATGTACAGTCGTGCTTGAGTAACGGCGATGGACTCGCCATCTGTCACGTTGGCACCTGATATACCTCTGGCGGAAAGTGGGTGTGTGGGAATTACCAACACACCTCTGCCTACCCCTTCGGGGACCCTTGTGGGAAGGCGTGAGGATATATTATTATTATTATTTTATTATATAGTTATTAATTAAACTTAGTTTCTAAATAGACACTGAGACACATCAATTTGGAATCGCAAATGACATCCATTGTTATGATTCCAACTGGACTAAATTGAATAGCGAAACAAATTTTCTTAAAATTAATTAAAACATTTCACTCTATTTGCTTCGTTTATTTGATTCTAAAGAGGTCGTTATTAGTTAAAGAAGTTCCATAAATTTTTGGTACCCAAATGAAATTGAATGCTGACTCTTGAACAAACTCCAACTAAAATAACAAACATTATTGGATTTGATTTACAACTTTCTGATTGAGTTGGAAATCCCTCAAATATAAGAGCAAAGCAATATTCAAACGAGCCGATTACGTGAACGTTGGACTAAATAGGACATTTTATAGGACTTCTTTTCCAGATATGTCTATTTAACTTGCGAGTTACAACAATTTTGTGGAAAGGTACTACTTACAGCTGATGGAAACGACATCAGAATCTATGGATCTTGATTATTCTTATAGATACGGCTCACTTTATAATCGGGATAAAATCTTGGGACAATTCTACATAAATTGTGTGGAATTGTCCTTGAAAGTGGATGTGTGGACAAATTAACATAGCCCCAAATTAAGCAATGCTTGTGTTATGGTAACTAGAGAATGATACATAATGATAAATAGTGTATATATCTATCTATATAAGTAAATATATCGTTGTCTAGTTACCATAACACAAGCTTTGCTTAATTTGGGACTATGTCAATTTGTGTGAAATTGTCCCAGGTATTTATTATTATTATTATACATTTACTTTTAGAGATAGATATATACAAAAATACATAGGACAACTAAGACTAGGGTACAAATACTCGCGTTCACCACAAAAATATCTGCCCTCAGAGGTATATCTATATAACGACCGTCTGGTCTAGTGGTTAGAGCTCCTGACTGCGAAACTTGAGGTCGCGGGCTCAAATCCCGCTGAGGGCAGATATTTGTGTGATGAACACGAGTATTTTTACCTTAGTCTTGGATGTACTTTGTATATCCTCACGCCTTCCCACAAGGGTCCCCGAAGGGGTAGGCAGAGGTGTGTAGGTAATACCCACACACCCACTTTCCGCCAGAGGTATATCAGGTGCCAACGTGACAGATGGCGAGTCCATCGCCGTTACTCAAGCACGCCTTTGAACTTCCTCTCAGACGTATGCAGGTTTCCTCTCGATGTTTTCCTTCACCGTAAAAAGCTCGTGGTGTGACTAATCACTGTACTTAAGTTCAGAAAAAACTCATTGGTACAGTCGGGATTCGAACTTGCGACCTTTGCGTCGCAGGCAACTGCTCGAACCACTCAGCCACCACGGCTTTATGTACTTTGTATTTATGTATATATCTATCTATATAAGTAAATATATCGTTGTCTAGTTACCATAACACAAGCTTTGCTTACTTTGGGACTAGGTCAATTTGTGTGCAATTGTCCCAGGTATTTTTTTTTATTTTTTTTTGTATTGTCTCTCGTAGCGTGAGTTCCGGGAACTTTTGCTACTTAACCGGTCAATGGCGAGACCTAGGCCTCCAGCCAGGCACTTAAGTATTAAGCAACACAGCTAAGGGCACCCCCTGTGGGGTCGGACCTCGGCTTAGGGCGTTGCTGGTTCGCGAGCAAGGGAGCTGGGCTGGTCTGGTATTTTATTATTATTTAGTTATTTGGGGAGGGGATTTGCGCTACTGGCTCGGCTCGGGCCGGCACTTGCGAGAGTCTGGGGGGAACGTTACGGCTTATTCGCGTCGAGCCTCGCCGGCGAGGACGGAACAATGGTCGGTTTTGTGTAGTGTCGTTTGTGTGTCGTCGTCGGGCGTCCTGGAGGACCGTTATGTCGTCATCCGGTTCGATGACGGCATGTTTTGGGCGCCTTATCTTAGATATAAGGGAGGGTGTGTATCGGGCGGCCGATACGACGAGAGGGTTGGGATGATTTTCAGCAGAATCGAAATGGCGTTTCGACAGTTTTTTCATAAACTGTTTGATCGTGGGGACTTTTAGGTCAACATGAAGTTGACTGTTTCTCATGTACCACGGGGCACCTGTGGCTCTCCGGAGGAACCGGCTTTGTAGCACTTGAAGGGGGTGGAGTACTGACTTTTTGGATTGTGCGAACACAACACACGCATAAGTCATGATCGGTCTGATGCACGTCAAGTAAATCCTCACCTTGGATTTCAATGAGAGTTTACTCTTCGAATTTAGCATACAATGGAGTCTACCGAGCGCGAAGGCGGCTCGCGCGCGTACCGTCTTTACGTGGTGACGGAAGGAAAGTTTACGATCGAGGGTCACTCCCAGGTATTTGGCCTTGTCTTCCCATGGAATGGGATTGCCGAAGAGAGTTATGGGGGCTGTCCGTAGGGCATGCTTGCCTTTCCAAAAGAGGACGGCTGCGCTTTTTGAGGGGTTCACTTCTATTCTCCATTTCCGGAACCACCGCCCTAGGGCGTTGGCCGCGGTCTGGAGGTAGCCGCGAATCACCTCGGGGGATATACCTCTGCAGTATATGGCCGTGTCATCGGCGAATAGTGCGCTTTGGACCTTTCTAAGGGTGGGGAAATCGCTCGTATACAGCGTGAATAGAAGAGGGGAGAGCACGGAGCCTTGCGGGACTCCTTCTCGTATGGGACGAGGGGAAGAGAGTGTGCCCTCCACTCTGTAGCGAAAGGGTCCCAGGTATTTAATTTAAAAGGTATTTATATAATATGGGCAATTTGTGTGGAATGTATTTATTATTATTTCTATTAAAGGAAGGTTTTCAAACCCATTTCTAGCAAGATTTATGTCTCAAGTGTTCGAACGCGAGCTATTGCAAATAATGTTAAACATTTATTGTAATAGGTACCTCCATATCTGAACAGCATGGGAAAAACTATCAATCTCATAACTAATGGGCTATATGTATGGAATATAAATGTTTCTTAAAAAGGGCAAACTATAAGAGTTCTCAGAATGTGCCTTTAAAAAGGTGCATGCCCTCCCCGCTTACCCTTTGGGCGTATATATAAATTTTTCAATAATGTTCCAATTTCAACACAATATCGGGTTCAAGTTGACCTAAAACTAGTTAAGGGCGCAATATACTGGCTTTCAGCGGAAATAACTGGTTTCGTTATATTTATCTAGTACGTAAATCAAATTATAAATATCAGCACGCCGAACCCCTCCAAGAATAAACAGAGACAGTAGAGAGCCAGTTCTTTCTAGACTTACACACCTCTTTCGCTTCGTCCCCATTCATCAGTTCATACATGCTCCCCGATATTTTGTATTGTTATAGTAGCTACTTTCTATAAAATTATATTTTCATGTTTTAAAAAAGCAATTTTACTTCTAGCTAATATTTAAATTAGACAATTTCATTTCTAAAACATA
Source organism: Drepana falcataria (assembly GCA_945859725.1). Classification (NCBI taxonomy): domain Eukaryota; kingdom Metazoa; phylum Arthropoda; class Insecta; order Lepidoptera; family Drepanidae; genus Drepana; species Drepana falcataria. Next base: position 11,159,038 of record OX243922.1, read on the forward strand.
GTTAGACTCTCATACAAAACGAAAATTACCTAATTCTCATTAAAGCTTAATAACTTTTGCGCTAAAGTGCACTTAACTAACACACATTGTGAAATGGTCGTGAACGAATGATACTACTGGATATTGTCTAATTATACTTAGGTATATAATTATTGTTAATTGTTTTTGAGTTTTAGAAAGTTTCATAATTACACAAAATTCGTTTGTCTTTGATAGGAAATAGGACACTGAACACAGTCGTTAGAAACTTCGATAATCGGTAGAGCGGTATAGGTTTGCAATATTTTATGTTGGATAGTTGCTGTGTATTTATTCTAGGATTATTTATTTTAATACATTGTGATGTTATTCATGAAAAAAAAATTTGCTATCACTGAATAAACTTAATGTTCACCCAATCTTTCCCAATTTATTGATTAATTGTTATAATTGAACAGATTTTATACAGTTCCAATAATTACACATTAATTGCTAAATTGTTATTGATTCAATGTTTGCCCAGTCATTACGAATTTAATAATAATTTTTCACAATTGAAAAAGTTCTCGTCTCTTAACACTTGAACCAAAATACAAAAACATATGAGGGGCACATACCCTCTGTCATCCCTGATGGATGATGTGGTACGGGACGTTTTAACGATAAACGAGCAAAATGATCTTATAGTAACTACCCGATATTATATGGCCAACGCTCTATGGACTTCACATTTAGTGAGTGGTAGCAGTGAGTGAGGTTATCAGAGCTCCAAATGGATTAGTCGACCGTTCGTCCTTCATGCTGCTCCTCCCAACATGAGATCGCAAATGAGCGAGAGACTTACGTCTAGCAACTACGCTAACCACTTACCATGAGAGCGGTGGCATGCTTTGCCTTTTTTTTTTATACAACAAGAGTGGCAAACAAGCATACGGCCCATCTGATGAGAAACGGTTACCGTAGCCTATTTACGCTCACGATATCTAAGTATCACTTGCGCGTTGCCACTCTGTGTTCAGAGAGTTATACTGTGTTGGCAACATAATAGGTCTAATCCCTCGGTTGCCAACACAATATAACAATCCTCCCCCCTCCCCAAGGAGCTCATTACTGGAAACCTTATTCACCACGTAGGAACACAACACAAAAAAAAATTGTTATTTAGCTACGGACTTCTATAAGGTGGAGGTCCTGCCCCAGTCGGGCAGCTCCAAATTCGAACGGAGAGTCCGTTATGCCCCACCTCTCTTCTTCTTGCCTTGCCTGTAATCAGTTTAGTTCAGCAAAATTGGCGTTTTAAAAAAAACTAAGTATTAGAATTTCTTAAAAACAATCAATACAGTGAATAGTCACACCACGAGCTATACGGTGAAGGAAAACATCGAGAGGAAACCTGCATACGTCTGAGAAGAAATTCAAAAGGATATTATATTATTATATAAATTTTATTTTGATTAAATTTGTTCAAATATTTACATGATATCCATAAAACAAATAATAATATATCCTCACGCCTTCCCACAAGGGTCCCTGAAGAGGTAGGTAGAGGTGTATAGGTAATACCCACACACCCACTTTCCGCCAGAAGTATATTAGGTGCCAACATGACAGATGGCGAGTCCATGATACACGAATGTACCTAAAAACGTCGGATGTATAAACACCTCATACCTCAGCGTTTATAAAATTAGTATAAGAATTTGTTTTGTTCTCAGTACTTCTTACACGACAGCGGCCTACGGGAGTCATCAAAATGTCTTGCTAAGGCTAGACACTCTGGGCAGACCACCGAGCTCAACAGGGTCTTACGCCACCATAGCTAGTCTGCATAAATTTCCTTTTGGTAAGGCGTTTTAATGATCATAATATATCGTAACGTATTTATTGGATGGAAAAGTCAATCGTAGTATAACCGGCTAGCATGTATGAAGAGACTGATGCATGTGGACGAAGCAGAAAGAGGCACGTAGCACGTAAGACTAGATAGAACTGGCACTCTGCTCTCTCTGCCTAACCCGTGAAAGACTCGGCGTGATGACATGTATGTATGTAATTATTGTCACATATCATCACGCCGAGTCCCTAACGGGGTAGGCAGAGAGTATAGAGCGCCAGTTCTCTCTAGACTTACATACCTCTTTCGCTTCGTCCACATTCATCAGTCTCTTCATACATGCTCGTCGGTTTCGAGTACTCTTAACTTAACTCTTAACTTAATTATTGTCGAAACAACCTAATTAAGAATGAACATGAATCCGATAGAAGCAGAATCCTCACTGGCTCGTATTTATATGTCTGTCAAAATGTATATCGTTTTTATGAACCAACAATCTGCAATTTTAGTGCACAGCAGACGCCTGTAGCTCTGCAATGAAACTCCAATTGAATTTCCACCAGCAATGTTTACTTTTAAATTAAAATAAATATTTACTGCAATCGCGTGAAACAAATATTTGAACTTTCACAAAAAATGTTTAAAATTTTTGGCTCTGCTGTGTACATTTTTCGAGATACAAGGACATTGTATTCAGATGTAGCGTTATGTTTTGAATCATATAATGCTGGTGTCGGACTCATCCAATAAATTCCTTAAACAAATTACACTTTCACTTGTCAAGAAGAATGTTCTAGAATCGATATATCGATAATAAATTTGAACCGAACAGTTTACATTGTGTGGTTACAAAGGGGAAATTTGAAATTTTGGGAGTTTCTCAGTAGATAATGGTATGAAGAAGGAGTGGCTAATGAAGTTTTGGGCAAAGTTCAAAGCCCTATTTTTGCAAGCGTCTATCGTCTGCGGTAAAATATTATATTGTCGTTAACAGGAAGTCGAAGATCTCCATCTCCATATGCAACAACGCATATAGGAGAACACGTGTATGCAAAACCAGAATCAAGAGTGTCATACTACGCAGCTTCGAATCTCACCCATATTTCTCAGGTAATAAGGATTTCATTCTATTGACAGTACTTTGTGATGAACGTCTTTACCCTACCTTGTTTGAAGCCGTGGCAATTAGTTTTCTAAGCTTTAGCACCGTAGTTCGTAACTCTGCTGACGTCTGTAGTGCCACGCCTGGGAGACTGCAACAGTCACCGAAGAAAAAACACGATCATCTCCTGTTTTGGGGGCCCCTAAAGGGTAGAAAAAATAAATGAACATAAACGATAATTTCTTAAAGCCGTCCATTTCCAAATCCCTCAGTAGACTTACAGACCTCTTTCGCTTCATCTTCATCACATTCATTAGTCTCTTTATACAATGTACTCGTCGGTTTCAATTTCTTTTTTAAGATATAAAAAGGTTTTACACTTTAAAAGCATTTTTGGTATGAAAGATAGCGAAAATATATTTCTATTGCAGTCTATGAAGCAATTTGGCAACGTACATAGGATAGTGTTCGCTTTATTCGTGAACAATAAATAAGCTTTATGAAGAAGAAAATTTTATTTAAGTACTAATGTAGTTTTGCTAAGTGTGTTTAAGAATAAATTAGAAGACTAGAAACTAGAAGCTATTTTAAAAGTTGATTTCGAAATTAATTATAACAGTCCGCCATCGATTTCATATGCTACAGGTAACATAACAATAATTTTGCAATTTAAGAACTTATTTTCAACCAAATAAAGATCTTATTTCATTGTTATTAGAAGCCAATATTTAAACGATACCCGCCATTACCCTTTTAATGAGAGTTAAAACGCTTATTTGATTTCCTCTACTACTTCTAGCATTGAAAACGTAAGCTCTAAATTAAGTCAATCCTGTAGATAAATACACTCAACATTACGCGGTTGCCGTTGATCCTCACCGACGGAATGCAAGAGTTAATGGCACTTCTGTACCCGCCATTTGTGGTGAAATATATTGTGTTTGGGTGAATGAATATGTGAATAGAGCAAAGCGTCCGTAGATCAAGCTTACTAGCAAACTAAAATAGGCATAAAATACATATAGGTATAAATTATTAGTCCCTACATATATTATCCCGCGGAGTTCCTAACGATTTGACATGCAAAGTAAGGCGTATGATACTCTAAAATTATTTATACGTGTACTCCGGATTTTATAACGATTTCCTTGTTATTACTGCCATTCAAGTAATTATATATTACTATATAGTTGGATGACTTAACTAACAATATTTAATTTAAATACTTTTCTGGCCTTTTTGGTGTCGCCATTGCGTTTTTGGGAAGCGGAAAGATAAAGAAACATGCTATGAACTTTTCAGTAATATATTTTTTGCAGTAGCCTCGTAATGTAACAAATCATAGTACATAACGAGTTTTGATCTGGAAGTTGAGTAAGTTTAATTACATTAGTCACCTTGCCATCATTGGTCAAATGTTTGTTTAAAATAAGTGGGTAAAACGAGTCACGTGAAAAAAGTTTAATGTGATTAGAAATTATTCTTAGTTAAAAAAATCCCGAACACACCACAATAGTATTAAATTAATGTAGAGCGGTGCACAGAATGAGATCTTTACCTCATTAAGAATCCAATTTGAGCCGAGTTACCCTTCTCCCCTTCAGGTGATACAAGCGTAATAAAATTAGCGTTCTTCTTGCATTCGACTTGAACATAGATATAGGCTGTTACTAGAGGAGATATGTAGTATTAGTTTGTACACTTTTATCTTCACGGAGTGTAATACTTACGAAGTGTAATTGTGCGCCAATTTTTTGCATTAAAAAGTATACTGGTTTATAATAAAAAGCACAAATATGGTTTGCTTCCGCTTACCATAATTGTAGATGATTTTGAATTGTTTGAATAGATAATATGTTTCAAGCAGAAGGTTCTTTCAGCGTCATGAAATAATTCTGAATGAAGTGATTACAATTTACAATGAAAACTAACTGTTTTGGTGAAATAGGTTGCACAGAATCTGATAAATATCTCTAATGCTGGAGATTGGAACGATATAAGCTTTAAGTCTCAAAATGGTCGAACCGTTAATAGAAAATGACGAAACACGACTAATGAAATATTAACACCTGCACGCGAAACGTGAAGCGCTTTTTGTAATTAATCACTTAACGCTCCCTATAATGGCTTTCCGTAACAAAAATATTTACTTATAGAGCATAACAAAATGATGTTCTTTTGTTTAAATATTAATAAAGGTTATTAAAATCTCAGAACAATACCAAAATTTTCTACGTACTGTTGTAAAGAGTTAGTAGTTAACGAAAAGATCCGGTGTTTTATCATATTTAAGAGAAAAGAGTTATCCTATTTCTCCAAAATTCACTCAGTGCACTCATTCTGCGGCTTGTGTTTCTTCAAACTTTTACTTCTCTTTTCATCTCCGCGATAAAATAGCTATTAATGTAGGTACAGATAGTACCATCCACGAAGACGCGCCCGACCAATTTCTAGTCCAGGGGGTCGCAGGATGCGGGGAGTATGACACGAGTCAATTAATTGTAGTGTGCGTGTGCATAAGTAATCAGCGTGTAGCGATAATACTCAACATTAGTGGAAGGTTGCACACTTCAAACTAAAAATTAAATAGTGGGGCGCGTCTCCGTAGATGGCACTATCTATATATGTCCGGAAGTATCTAAAAAATTACATGTTAACTTTGAAAATTCATAAAATTACACCGAGGCCCATGGGATACGAAGAGTGGGTGAGCTCGTATGATCTAGATTTATAAACAGAAGTTCAAGCTATCTCAATACCAAATTTTAAAATCCGTAGAGCGGATGAAATCGTAACAGACAGACAGACAAATACACACAATATTTATGTGAACCAAATCATTGAATGTTGTACCGCAGCTGTCATTAAATCTCAGCTGAAAAAAACTTTATGACTTATAATTTACTGATACAAAAATTAAAGCCTAACAATAACATACCTACTAAATTTTATAATTAGATTTAGAGAATTAGATTATAAATTTATAAATTAGAGTTACGCATTAAGTAGTCTTCAATGTAAAAATATTGCTTTGTAAAATCCAGGTAGGAATGCAAACAAATTTTGAAAAAATAAAACAAAAATATCCTTTTACTACAAGCCTTATCCAGTTCTCTTTGCTCGAGGTGTCGGCGAAACAGTTTTTAATTTGCTCCCCCTTTTGTCCGTGGATTTATCGCGCCGTCGAAACTCTATGGAGGAAATATGAATTAGCATCCTTACTGAGGGAGGTGTTAATGAGGAGGTGTAAACAAGAAGGTACATTATTCGTAGCGGTATTTGATGCGAGAAATGAGCGCCCGGGAATTGAAAGACAATTATTATACGAAGGTACAATAGCTTTTGAAACAGAAATATTGTTTATATCATTTCCACGAAAATTCGAACGCTTTTGGAAGCTTGTTCGCTGAATCAAACATTTAAATGTCTATTATGCGAAAGTTTTAGAGGAAAGTGGTTTTTCGCAATAACTCTTTTTTTTTCTTTAACGCTGTAACTGCTGAACGGAGTAGAATAACATATGTCACAGATATGGATTATTAGCTGGATAAAAGACTAAAAACTTAAAGGATATGTTTTATTCCCGAAAATTCCACCAAAGAAGTTAATTTTTATGCGGGCGAAACCGCGGAAGAAATAGTATCGCCTAAAATAAGTCTTTAAATGCTAGGTGCACTTAAAGAAAGAATACTTTTGGTATTAAGCCAATTGCTCTTAGTTTTATTAAGTGCATCCAAATGTACTACCGACTTGGTTTTGAGATAGAAAAAACTGTTTTGATGTAACAGACATAGGGTAAAGTGCTCAGTTTGCGCGCACTCAATAAATTCTTGTTGAAACGAGAGTTTTATTGCGTTGGATGAAAATCATTATCTATTCGGCACATTGTGCTATTTCGACGTTTGTTGGTTGAAATGTACAATGAGTTGAATTCCAAGAGATTCGCGAGATATTATCACAATATAATTCGTGACAATCGTAACCTTTTTCGATGGTAAATTTCTATGTCAAGGTAGAATAATAAAAAAACTAATCTTATATTGATATGATAGCCCTTCAATTTCAATAAATAAGTTTTAGCAACATCCTAATTTGGCGAAATTCCTTTTAATTTCGATAAATAAGATTTAGCAACATCCTAATTTGGCGAAATTTCCCTCATAATTTTGAACCCACAATAGATTAGTTGGCTTGTAGCCATTTTCATTAATCGATTTGTCTGCTATCGCACCAAACTAGTCACAATTTTTTTTTATCAATTTTGCCTCAATACCTACTCTATTATGGGATTGAGATATTTCCTATTAGATAATTCCCCAAGAATTGAGCATAGAGTACTTCAAAAGGGTGTGAAAAGATTCCTTCTGAGTCGGCATAGTGATACTCTTGGTGTCAAGCGTCAATAAGCATCAGTAACCGCTCACCATCACGTGGATATCGTGCTAGTTTGCATAAAAAATATATTATAACTTTTTTTGTATAACAAATTATGCTTATATTCAGTTATAACAATGTTAGTAAGTAATATTCTTTCATCGGGACTATATTTTAACTTGAGTGTTATAACTCTGTTCGTATATTATTTTTCTTATTCAACAATTTATGTGATAGTAAAAGAGAACGGTGGAACATCTTACCTTTCGAATAAGTTCAATTAAAGATATCGTTTGTCGTCTCTCAGACAGCTCAATGTAATTATGTGTCCGCGCACCTGCTCACTAAACTTCAGCAAAACTTACGATGAAGGTAGAGTATACCTTAATGTTCAATATTATAGGACATTGTTGTTCTAACATACTGGATAACATACTGAAATTGATCCTCTAGAATGTTTAAAACTGAAATCTACTCGAGACATAAATATTCAACTCTTTTCATTGTGTATATTTTAATTATTATTCTTCATTATTTGAAAATCATTCGCATAATCTTCACGACTTCGTCGTCGTGAAGGGGTGAACTAATAACCTCATATACGGTGACAGATGACAAGTCCGACGTCATTTCTTAAGCATTACAATACATACGTTTTTGACGATAGGATTTCTTCTGAAACGCATGCATGTTTCATACCCATCCCCACTATGTTTTAGTGCTTAAGAAACGGCGATAGACACGTCATCTGTTGAATTGGAACCAATTATTAGGAAATCTTAGGCCAAAATACGCTGTACTTTTAGAAAGACGTGAAGAACATACGTTTCATTATATCCTATTTTTATTTAGCAAACATTGAACAAAGATCGCATAACGGACCCAGCAGAACAGCTCAGACTCCTTACGACTCCGCGGGCGAATATTCGCCTTGAAATCCTCATCCACGAGGGCACGTTCGGAAGGGTCTATAAAGGAGTGTTCAAACGAGGGGAGACCTATGAAGAAGTGATTGTCAAGACCGTGTCAGGTAATAGCTTTAAATGTATTTGTACTCTATTGTTGACTCAGTTTAATGCTTTTTCTTGCTCTTGATTTTTGTAAGGCTAAAGTCATCTTTCTGCCAGTGCAAGTCCCGTTAAAATTGGTAGGGCTGAGACAAAAAGTTTGTCTAAATTTCTTTATTATTTATCGCGATCGATGAAAATTTTTCGATCAAAATTGGCATATTTTTAGATAGATAGTTAGATAGTGAGACAACTTCGATTTTATAAAAAAATATATTATCACCCTTCATCCAGATGCAGCGTCAGCAATGCAAGCGGCATTACTGGTAGCCGAAGGGCTGAGGCTCTATGGATTAGCTCACATCAACGTTCTGTCACCATTCGCAGCGTGCGCGGAAGAAGCCAGGAAACCGCTATTGGTTTATTGCTGTGTTTCACACTCTTCAAATTTGAAGAAGTAAGTATTTATGTGACACGTTTGCGTTTCTGATATCGTATCCAGTTTATTTATATCCATGTAATATTTAATACAATCCGTATGATATTCAACGTTTTCTTATTCATTCTAATCATCTTTCCTTTCCTTATCAACATACCACCCTTACCGATTCTATACATCGCAACCATCCAGCCACTGCCATGATAATGTCTGACCATCGGGACCACCGATCTGTAACTATCCTCGGTCTACCCATTATTTGGTCTTGCTCTACGCCTTACCAAGTGTCGTACCCACAGCCTCTTAAAACACACTGAGACTAAAAATACTTTATTATAATCCTCCATGATTCCCGACGGTGAAAACTACATCGTAATCCTTTAAGTAGTTTTTGAGTTGAGTTACATTTACTTGTGTTATATCATAAACCAGGTTCCTAGCGTCCTGTCGCCTGGGCCACCAAGCAGCTCCAGCCACAAGAGACCTGGTAGACCTGGGAGCTCAAATCGCGTGTGGATTGTCGTACTTGCACGTTCAGCGCTTGGTTCACGCGGACGTAGCAGCCAGGAATTGCGTGTACGTATTACTTGTATCAATTGCTAATGTGTTGCTGTAATCTAAGCTGCCGTTCAATAATGAAACCAACATTCTCTATTCTCATTTTATATTTTCGCAATCAAAAGTTTTTGTGAATTTTCATAGGTTACCCCTTATACATGGTGAACTTCTCGCGGAAGTATAATTGTATTTAAAGTCATAAACTGTTTCATGCAACTAGAATACTCTCCACATTGCGTTTTTTGGATTCTGAATGTGATTTGTTTGCAGCAAAGACAAACAGTAGATGTCTTGTCTGTTTGTTCAGAGTCGATAAGACTTCACTTTTCCTTGTTCTCTCAACCTGCAGCTGTGCTAATTATGGTAAAAAATCTAGTGTCGACGAGAAGTTGAGACTGAAAGTAACAGACAACGGCCTGTCCCGGGATCTGTTCCCGGACGACTATCATTGCCTTGGCGACAACGAGAACAGACCAGTGAAGTGGATGGCGCCGGAGACACTGTTACAGAACCAGTACACCACTGCTTCTGATGTGGTAAGGGATTTGCATTTGTATAAACTTTTTTTTTCTTTATCTTTCGAAACAGGTACGAAATGCCGTGGTGACCCTGTGGTTCGAGAAGTCGCCAAAAATATTGCAGCTTCGAACCCTGGCTGTTTCCCGAAGTCACAGTTTATATCATCACGCGTTCCCTTAGAGCCTCTAAAGTAGTCGGTACAGGTAGTAGTCACTGTCACAGGCGCTCTTTTCGATGCCAATGTGACAAAGCAAAACTGTCGCCATTTATAACGCACATTATTTGAATTTCTCATCCACCACGCATTGAATCTAATGGTAAATAAAGAAACCAGATACAATTAGTTCAATATATATACTACATATGTAACTTACATATATTACGGAATTACATCACCCATTACTTATTGATTTGGGATAGAAAATAGTCTTATTTGTAATGATTCCATCACATAACTTAAGAATTATTATTTTTACATCAGTGGTCTCTTGGAGTGACGATCTGGGAGCTAGCTACTTTAGGCGCGGCACCGTTGGCGGAACTGGACGCAGCTGACGTGGGAGCCTTCCTTAGCGGAGGCTATAGGCCTTCCCAGCCTCATAACTGCCCTGATGAATTGTAAGTATTTCACTTATGGATGATGAAATTTTTTTTTAGGTTTTTACGTTATCGCACACTACAAGATGAGGTCGTCTAGTTATTGAAACCAACCGGTATGTGGGTATGATGAGACTGGATAATCCAGATACATCAAAAGAGATATGTTACTCTAGAGAGGACTGGTACTTTATCCTCTTTACTACTTCGTGAAGGATTCGAGGTGATGATAAATACTTTTGAAGTGAAAACTTCATGCATTTTTCAGATGGGAGAAAACAATTGAACTCGCGTCACCATTACCGACACCTCTGTATGTATATTAGCCATGCTTACACGAGAGTTGAATTTGGGTTGAAATACACTAATAATAACTAATATTGTGTATATACGTACAACATCGATATATATATATATATATATATATATATTCATGTCGGAAAGTATCACCTGCACAAAAATTTTTTTCCTGACGATTAAAAAAATACACATGTAATTGTTCAAGTTTTCCCTTCTGTTGGCACTACCAGAGTGCCACCGTTAAAATTTTTATATATGTTATAATCGAATGCGGTGTTACCATGCATACGAAATTCATAAGTACATGCCAGTTCAAGGGGCAGTGGAGAGTGGAGAGCACCAGTTCTCCGTATAGACCTTTTTCACTTCATTTACATCCATCAGTCTCTTCATACAGTCACAAATGTAGGTATAAATAGCTTTTGATCATATAGGAAACACTAGTTTATTTGCTAATCAGGTTTGAGCGCGTTCGGAAGTCCAGGTACGAAGTAGCACATTCACATCGGAAATGCAATTCTGTAAAAGACTGCATGCAATGTTAGCTCGATTTTCGATTACTGCAAACTTGGCTTGGCTTCTTTCTAATCTATTCGTTCCAATGGGATTGGAATACTTCTATGAAAACGATATACAATTATGCATGTCCAATTTGTAGCTATAACACCAATTGGATGAGAATATTATAATACTTTATACCTTACTCACAACGCATACATGTTTGAACATGTATGCGCTGCAAATTAGCTCTACATTCACTGTGAAATCGTAATCAAATGGCACTGCGTTCGCTTACATTCGATTCTTAATCAATCAATTTGCGCTGTAAAAGTAACAATTGACAGCCGTGGTGGCCGAGTAGTTTGTTTTTCTGGACTTAAGTACAGTGATTAGTCACACCACGAGCTTAACGGTGAAGGAAAACATCGAGAGGAAACCTGCATACGTCTGAGAAGAAATTCAAAGGCGTATGAATAGTTGTGCTGGAGTAACGGCGATGGACTCGCCATCTGTCACGTTGGCACCTAATATACCTCTGGCGGAAAGTGGGTGTGTGGGTATTACCTATACACCTCTGCCTACCCCTTCGGGGACCCTTGTGGGAAGGCGTGAGGATATATTAGTATATTATTATATCACAATTGACAATATTTAGAAAAACAGTTAATCATATAATATTAGTCGCAAATTGATATTCCGCAACGTGTCAAGAAGACTCACAGTATTGCCACACTGGATAGCAATGCAGATTTTCAGGGAACTCTTATGTTGATCGCAACAGAGACTATTTACAGTGTTATTAAATCCGCAGGTATGGTCTGATGTCTTGGTGTTGGACCACGTCGGCAACGGTTCGCCCCACAGCTCCTCAACTCTTGGCCGCTCTACACGACTTTAGGCAAGCTCTTAGTACTTACATATAAACCAGTTTAAACTGAACTTTCGTAATGTCAAATCTCTGTACATATTTTCAAACTATTATCTATTTTCATAAATTGGTCATCTTTGTCATAATATCGTCAATTTCAATCTGTATACCTATCAACCTTGGCACAATCTTACTTTTCCCTTGAAATATTAAACCAATGTGCCTGCCAAAGAAGTCAAGTATTTAGTTATCCGAAATATTTATGTCTATATTGAAAATATTTTTGTCTATTTAAATGAAAATAAATGTAAGAATTTAGTAGGTAATTTAAAAGGTTTCTCTCATTCTGCACAAGATTCGATGTAGGTAATATTTAACTATAATATTTAAAAAATAACGAAATTAAATTGGATAAAATATTGACAGACTGTATATTTTTAAATAAAAAATTATATATTTATATTAAGTGTATAATCACCAATTAAATTAAATACAAGTATACGTTTATGGATATGGCACCAATACATATGTGGTGAACAAATGCGTTATTCAAAATCTATACCTACTGGTATTGAAATACGTTATAATATTCAATCCATCGGATTCTATGATAAAATAATTTTAGCATCAAATGGCATGTACCGAGATTTTAAGAGTTAATCATAAATTATGTATATTTCCCGCCTTACTAAATGGGTCCCCGAAGGGGTAAGCTGAGGTGTGTAGGTTGTACCCTCACACATGTTTCCAGCCAGAGATATATTTTAGATGCCAACGTGACAGATGGCGAGTTCCTCGCCGTTACTCGAGTATGACTAAACATATTTTAATTTCTTCTCAAACGTATGCAGGTTTCCTTTCGATGTTTTCCTTCGCCGTAAAACTCGTAGTATGATCAATCACTACTTAAGCTCAGAAAAACTCATTGGTACAGACGGGACTCTAACTTGCAATGTTTGTGTTGTAGGCTATTCGAACCACTCGGTCACCACGGCTCAATTAAATCATATTATTTACAGTATATAGTCGAATATTTAGTTACAAATATAAACTATACTCAGTGTAAATTCGCAGTGAAAATATACGGCGTTTAGATCAGTAGACGTGTCGAAGGATTTTGTATCTAGTCTATGTACCTGTACACGTGCAGTTATAGATGCAAATGAATTATGATAATTTGAGAAGTCTTTGTACGATTTCAGTTTAATTAATATTGTATTTTAGTAGATATGTAGCTGTTATATCGAAAGCCGAATCTTCACTCTCTCTCACGTCTCTCGTCTCTCACTCTATATAACGTGTGTACTGTGTATTACTCGAAACTCGAGTGGTGCAAGAACTAAAGTAAACAATATTGAAGTTCAATTGACCCGTAGTATATATTTTTTATTAATACTCGGTATAAAAACCCGATTCTCCTTTATAAATCTCTTAATGTCGACTTTGTATCGTAGTTATTACGCATTTTAAATCAGTAACCTCTTTATCAAACGGATGTTGTATTAGACAAATTAAGAAAAAACAATATCTTTGTAAATAGTCAAATATAGATAATCCATAGATCATTAAGCTTAGTATAGAGTTCCTGAGGGCGTAAAGTCCGTCCAGGCCAGAACAAGGATCAACACCAAAACAGTAGTTAGTCATAGCTTTGTTGAAGGGCTTTGAGGATTTGCAATGTTAATTCATAAAATTCATAGATTGAAATAGTGCATAGCGGCAAATAACTGTAAAATTTTACCCAACGAGTCTATAGAAACATAATATTATTAACGTGACAGCTGTCATCTTTGTTACGTCTTAAATTTTATTGTTCCTCTTCTCCACTGTAAAGCTTGTGACGTGACATGTTACAATAACTATATCCATATTGCTGTCGAACTGCTCAAAGTTGTACTAATTTATGTAGCTAATGGCTTAATGGGATGTTTTTCTAAGCTAATGCTTCTCTTACTTACTCGCCTGTATCGTGTCCCATTCGATTAATAGATCACTGTTGGTTCCACACAAAGATCCCAATGCCATTTCAGTCTCGTAAAATACATAAAATTATCTGTCAAATCATGTGCACTTATTATATTTTAGGTAAAACAGAGCTTCTCATCTACGATGTATCGTGAAATCCCTTTAATTAGATAACTATTCATGGATCGGGACTCAATGACAGTTCCGGTAGCATTAAGTCCCAAACTCCCAACTGTCTCAGTAGCACTTAGGTGTCTGTTTCAGCATTATAAGTCATGTTAATAATCCCGAATGGTTAATTAATTGTTGTAAGTATCATAATAAAGACTACTAAAATTATAATAAAAATAATATATCCTCACGCCTTCCCACAAGGGTCCCCGAAGGGGTAGGCAGAGGTGTATAGGAAATACCCACACACCCACTTTCCGCCAGAGGTATATTAGGTGCCAACGTGACAGATGGCGAGTCCATCGCCGTTACTACAGCACGACTATACAAACGCCTTTGAATTTATTCTCAGACGTATGCAGGTTTCCTCCCGATGTTTTCCTTCACCGTTCAGCTCGTGGTGTGACTAATCACTGTACTTAAGTTCAGAAAAACTCATTGGTACAGTCGGGATTCGAACTTGCGACCTTTGCGTCGCAGGCAGCTGCTCGAACCACTCGGCCACCACGGCTTTACCACTACTAAAATTGCATGTTTTTTTAATCTCTCCATTTTTTCATATTAATACCAAAGTCCTCGAAGCTAAAATGTCGTTCAACAAACTGTGAGTGAGATATAATCGTCTATTATAACACAATTATACCATAATTAAATACTATGTTTTATTGAATGTTACCTTTACATAATAATAATATATAACATTTAAATGAGTCTCAAACATTAGTCGAAACTTTTTGTAAATATATGTAACAGTTATAATTAGGGTAAATTAAAATAAAATAAATTATTTAATTTTTATCTATTCAGCATATTTTAATAATGCTTGAGTCATAAATGTGGTTAAATGGACAAAATAATGTTTGTTACAAAATAGACACAATAAATGAACACAAAATTTAAACAATTAAGGTTTCAATTAGAACAATCAATTTTATTTAACTTTATACATAATATATATATATATATATATATATATATATATATATATATATATATATATATATATGTTTCATGCTGTCGGCGGAATCGTTATAAAACTATACAATTTATAAATAACAATAATTAGCTTATCCATTTCTATACATACATGCGTATCATCACACTGAGTCCCTCACGGTTTCACAGGGAGAGAAGAGCGCCTAATCTCCCTAGATTTACAAAACTGTTTCGCATCCACATTTATCATCAATATTTAAGGCAAAGCAAAAAACTGTCATGAAAAATAGATTCAAACTCTTTGGAACTAGCTTAAGCATTTAAAAGGAGGTCGTTAATACTGTTCACATAGCCATTTGTTAGTTTCCACTGGAAGGAATGTGCTGTATGAATTATCGCCGACATACGGAACCCAACATTGATGATTGTCCGACACGCACCTTGCCATTTTATTAATTATTGTTGCAATTACAATTTTGCAGTACGTTTAAAGTTCTTGTTTTGATAGCAATTATGATTGCATTAAGTTTGTATTGTGACATTACGTTGACATAGTTATTAATGAAACCGAAGGCTTATTTAAAATTCATCAGCTCGAAACATAAACAAGTAATAATAAGCCCTATAGTAAACGTTATAGGTTCGATTATTAATATGTCGAGTAAGCCGTCGATGACGGGACGACACTAACGACCGGTGTAATAATGATGTTATTTTTACAGATTTATTTTTATTGGTATATGCGCATCACTTGGCAGTTTTTTTTTTTATACCAAAAGGTGTTATCAGAAGTAGGTACTGTGCTCTAAATGGTTACCGCTAACCGTATATAGGTACATAAACCCTTCTGCAAGTCACACCACCACACCTAATGAGGTTTCATTTCAATGCGGTGTTTGCAATTCTGAGAACTAGATGGTACTTTAGTTAAAACAATACGCGTTTTAAAAATCCAAATTTGTCATGAAAACCCCTAAAAACAAATTTCTAGGATTTTTTACCAAAAAGATGTATATAAAAATGACCGTACTTACCCCAAGTGGCAAGCGCCCAGTTTATATATAAGCGCTTACGGTATGAGTCACCGCAGGTCAGGTTACCATTCAGTGGCTTCATTTGGATGTTGCAATTGTAACTTCGGAGTAATGTCCCAAAAGGCATTAAGTATTTTCAAAACAAAAATATAGTTACGTGTATTAAAAATAAAAATAAAAAAACCTTGATTTATATTTAAACGATGTTAGAATGCGTTATGGATGAAACAGGGTGTTTTACAAATAAGCATTTTATTGCTCGCTTAAATATCTTATTTACGACTCATTTGCACACTTCGAATTTAACTTATGTGCGTTTCACAACTCTTGATGTCATTGTGCATTTGATATAGAAATAATGCACTTTAAAACTCTTTAGCTAAGTATGAATGGGTTGGAATTAACTAGTGTACATAATTATATAGAACACCTGTCATTTATAGAGGTACATACTTATTAAGGGTGAAGCCAAGTCTACACCCTTAAGGTTTGCTGTTTCTGAGGAGGGATGTCTGATTGGACAAACATGTGACGTATGTCGTTGCGTGCTAGGTATATAATTTAATGTAACTTAGATTAAGGTACATATTCCCATGACTCCAGAATTGTTTATGCTTATTACTATTATAATCAAAGTATTCTTCGTCGTCTATTTATTAAAAAACAAGCTGCGTCTTGCGTTTTCTCGTAATTATCTGTGTCTTTTCGTCTGTTATATCATTTTGTACCTCGGTATGCACAATTTCTTGATGATTGGTTGAGTAGCTGAGACGTGAATGTTTAACAAACACACAATCCACAATTACCTATATATCTAGTTAGCATAATGTTCGTCTTAGCTCAGCTAAATTTGCTGGCTCGAGCTGCAGTTGAATTTTTTCTACTGCTGAAATAATCTGTTATTGGAGGGAAAATTTTGCGAGAGTAACGTTCTTATAAAGGAACTATTTACTACTGGTAATAACACTACTTGTGGTACTCATATTGGGATTGTTTTTTTAAGGGCTGTCTGTGTATCTAACACCACAATTTATTTTTTATGTAGTTGTATGTTTTATGTGAGTAAATGTTCAATATTAATACGAGTATAAATAAAAACTAAAATTAAATGGAGACATTAGTTAAGTTTCTACTGCTATACGTACAAACGTATAAGCAGTTTTTATGGACAATGCAATAGTAACCTGTGGTACTAAAACTTTCATTACAATTAATAATAAACTATTACAAGTTATATACTATAACTACAGTTATATATGTTTTTTGAGTTATTTATGATAACCTGATCCCATGATTCAGTGGAAAGTTGCAATGCAAGGATAGGTATCTATGACAGATTAATATACTCTTTTCGTCCCATTTCCCATCGCGTAAATAATACATAATGAAATACTCGTCCTATTGTTAAGATTTTTTATAGAGGAATAATTATATGAGGTGTGAAAAAAAATATGTTGTATGTAATGTCTTCGCGCGATGACATTGAGTGCCAGATGAATGTGATGTACTTTTAAATGTTACATGTGTTTTAAATGTTAACTTTAAGCAATTAACTGTTTACATAGTAATAAGTGGATGTACGTAATATGTAATCGATATGGCTTCAATGACAATTATTCAGAACGAATTAAACGTTATTTTACAATATTACATGGTTTTATTTTTTTCCAACCAACAGTTCAACTAACATACACTTGCTACAAGAACTCCATGCTGCACTCTCTAGCGAAAACGTTAACGGGAGCTCGTCACATCTAGAACTACTTTTATCTCGATAAATATAGGTCATTTTGTATGTATCTATAATAAAGGTGTCAATAAATACTTATTTATAAATAAATACCTGGGACAATTCCACACAAATTGACCTAGTCCCAAATTAAGCAAAGCTTGTGTCATGGTAACTAGACAACGATATATTTACTTATATAGATAGGTATATATGTGCGTTTCACAACTCTTGATGTCATTGTGCATTTGATATAGAAATAATGCACTTTATAACTCTTTAGCTAAGTATGAATGGGTTGGAATTAACTAGTGTACATAATTATATAGAACACTTGTCATTTATAGAGGTACATACTTATTATATATATATATATATCTTCACGCCTTCCCACAAGGGTCCCCGAAGGGGTAGGCAGAGGTGTATAGGTAATACCCACACACCCACTTTCCGCCAGAGGTATATTAGGTGCCAACGTGACAGATGGCGAGTCCATCGCCGTTACTCAAGCACGACTATACATACGCCTTTGAATTTCTTCTCAGACGTATGCAGGTTTCCTCTCGATGTTTTCCTTCACCGTTCAGCTCGTGGTGTGACTAATCACTGTACTTAAGTTCAGAAAAACTCATTGGTACAGTCGGTCTATATACATATATAGATATATTTACTTATATAGATAGGTATATACTTAAATACATAGGACATCCAAGACTAAGGTACAAATATTCGTGTTCATCACACAAATATCTGCCCTCAGCGGGATTCGAACCCGCGACCTCAAGTTTCGCAGTCAGGAGCTCTAACCACTAGACCAGACGGTCGTCAAAGACTTATTGAGCCGTGGCCGAGCGACTTAAGTAAAGTCAACTAGATAGGAACTTATTACTTTATCTAAGCTTAAGTACAATGAATTGCCATACCATGAACTTTTCAGGCTAGAACATCTCGAAAGGAAAATAGCGAACATCAAATTACATTGACAGAATATATCATGTATAGATAACATGACGACAAACTGTTGTATAGTTTGGCAGACGTATATTTTTGTGACCTAAATAAATTAAAAACTTTTAATGGGAAGTCAGTGACGGTATATCGCCAATACTCTTTAGACTTACAGACATCATACAAGCCAGTCGGTGTTTGAGTAATTCGCTCATTTAAATCTCTCGTGCTCGTGTCTATATATAATATTATTATTGCATAAAATACATCGATTCTTTTTCCTTCAGTTTAATGTGAAAAGATTAAGCAAACATATTAAAATTGAGTCGAATTAAGTTTTCAAGGCCTAACTACAATATCCACCGAATATCATAAATTTACTTCAAAATCCTCACAAAAACTCAAATAAAAGCGTATTAACAAACCGTATTACGATTCCACCAGCCTCACTATCACGCATTAGATGTGAAAGTTTCAAAGCTCCGGTCACGGGGAATAAATCAGCACAGTTAATGGCCAACCACTCCTTGGTGGCCCGTTTATTTATCATCAAATTAACTACCCAGTGCCCACAACTTTTGGATCTGTTTTTGTTCGAAAGGTGTAATTTAGACCCTGAACAATTGAGTGTGTGAACTCTATAAAGGTGACCCACAATGCTGATTTACAATGCGGCTTAATAATGCTACTGATATTGTTATTAAGTTTTATAAGGATTTTTGTACCTCTTTCACGCAATATACACGTGCGGATGGAATTGGATATAGATAGAGATAGATAAAAGCTGGATTAATACATATTATATGTTTTATTTGAGAAAGAAAAAGCTCCCAATTTCTTAATGAACTTCTATTGATTTATAAAATATCTAAAGTTCAGTGTAGAAAGTTAGGTATCAATAATGTCGTCTATTTATTGGAATTTTGTATACTACAAAATCTAGGTTGACCGTTTACCGTACCCTTTAGGGGCTTGCAGAACAATAAACCTCAAGTTGGCCAGACGATATCGTAGCGGTGGATAGAAGCCAATGGTGGCGATGGACAGTAGGTAGAATGGCGTATTGGAGAGGAAGCCCATGCCGTGCAGTGAGTTGATAAAAGCAGATTAATTTAAAATGATTGACATTACTCCCGACTTGACCAAATCGCTTATCGTCACAATCTAGACCACTAGAATCGCTTGAGTGCTCAATGATGGGAGCGTTAAGATTACTCGAAACCGGCGCACATTTATGAAGAGACTGATGAATGGGCATGCATCAAAATGGTCAGTAAGTCTGGAGGTAACTAGGGCTCTAATCTCTATTTAACTCGTAATAAACTATTTTACTGTAAAATAATTTTAAAGCCTTTTTTCTGATTTCTATTAAATGCATGCCTTGAAATATGCTCTTTACTATGTTTAGAAACTACAATATTTAAATCTTCAATATGAGCAAAAACTTTCCCTAGGAAATACTGCAATCTCTTCTGTACATAAACAGCCTGCGGGAGCTGGCGCGACAAAGTGGCAATATTCCATCTCGACGGGGCTTCTCAAACAAGGGGACATGAACGAGATGGCTCTATGAAAAAATATTCGAGTGCGATAAGGACAAAGCTAAGTTATTAATTGGAGAGAATTGACGGAAGTGCACCAGGAGTCGTGTTTTTGACAAATTTCGCTTTGATACGGCGATTACATTCACCTCAACGCTTTGGGGTGTCTCTTGGAGGTGACTGGAAAATTATCTTTTTGAAAATGATGTTTTAAAAGAAGGTCCATTAAATTGAACATTTTACTTCTTGGAAAAAAATATGCGTAGAAAAAAGTTTGTTAATTCAGTAGGTTTATTACTAATATAATATATCCTCGCACCTTCCCACAAGAGTACCCTAGGGGTAGGTAGAGGTGTAGGTAGAGGTAGTAACCACACACACACACTTTCCGCTAGAGATGTATTTTAGGTGCCAACGTGATAGATGGCGAGTCGGTCGCCGTTACTTAAACACGACTATACATTATGTAAATATTTGAATTTCTTCTCAAACGTATGCAGGTTTCCTCTCGATGTTTTCTTTCACCGCAAAGCTCGTGGTGTGATTAATCCCTGTACAAGTCCAGAAAAACTTATTTCTTTCGCTTCGTCCACATTCATCAGTCTCTTAACATTCTCGCCCGTTTCGCATACTCTTAACGTTCCCATTCTTGAGTATCCGATCGATTTAATCTAGGTAGTTGGACCGTTTGTCTTCCTCTGCCTATTCTCGCACACGCTTTCGCTTTGTTTATGTTTCTTTAAACTTTCTTCACTCATCCTTTTTATTCCTTGTAAGATAGGTCTCATCCAACTTTTTATTATTAATTTTACCTGTGTTAAGTGATTACTCTGTATAAGCTGACTCACAACTTTTAATAGTGAGTAGGCTAGTCTATATTCTAATTAGACAATACTTTTAAGTAACATTTTCCTATGAACAGTTAGTGTGTCAATAAAGTAAAATAATAAATAAAATTGATATATTCAAACCAACGTAAACATTCACGCCATTTGTTTTGAGAATGTCTTCATTGCGAATTCGATCTGAGATCGTTACGCCGCACAGTTATCGAAGCGAGCGCATCTCAACTGCATTTATGCTATTTTCATGCTTTCTCTAACGTATTCATACATAAATGATGACATCCAAATTAGATTAGGTCGCAAGAGCACGCTAAAATTAAAACAGTAATCCGTAATAAACCAAAGCTTTCCAATCAAGGTGTGAGTACATTAAATTTTAAAAGCGCGTCGCGCTTAATAACGAATAATCCATCGGTCGCTGCACACGTGAACGATGGGACAGTGTCATTTGAACTAAATAAAAACACGTACGGCCTCCCATTTCAATTTGGATTGAAATTAATTGAATTACTATATACAAAGGTATTTTTCGTTTGTCACGGCCCAACCGGGCGGTTAATCTGATTATTATGATCGTTCACGGAAAATTCTACTGCGAAAATTCATGCATTCTATTTTGGTTGGGTTCGTTAGTTGGTGGCTTGTAGGTTTAAAGTTTTTTTTTATTTAAATAATATTAATTAAGTCGTGGTATCAAAAAGTTGTAGTTTGAAATATCATACATACATCCATGCATATCTCACGGGCTAGACAGGGATATCATGACAAATTATTATTACTTGAAAGCCGTGGTGGCCGAATAGTTCGAATCCTGACTGTACCAATGAGTTTTTCTGAACTTAAGTACAGTGATTAGTCACACCATGAGCTTTACGGTGAAGGAAAGCATCGAGAGGAAACCTGCATATTGAGAAGAAATTCAAAGGCGTATGTATATTTGCGCATAAGTAACGGGAGACAACCTAGACATTGCATACGTCTTCGAGACATGGAGTAGGCTATGGTGTTCATTTACTATCAGGCAGAACGTATTTATCATCTTGTAATATAAAATAAAACGGTTTTCTAGGAGCATTCTTCTAGTTTAGTGTGATAATGAAATATGTATAGTTTCAAAAAAATTACGCGATAAGTAATAAGCCTGCACTTTCACTTGGCAAGTAACTTCTTAACCTACAATACCATTCCTTTAAAATTAGATTATAAAAACAATCAAGTTAATATGAAAACTGTTTATAGTCACTGTACATAAGCCATAATATATCTATAAATATACCGCAAATCTCTTAAAAGCTCGTAAAGGAACTAACGAAGTAATCTCAGCACAACTATTAGGTACTTCGTACATAAGCCGTAAAATGGTGTTTATAGTTTCCCCAACAGTAGTGTTTTATGTCCGGCCAGTGTAAAATAGACCTTAAGTGCAGGCTTATTGGCGAAGGTGAGGAAGGTTATCTATATGTGTAACCCATTACGAAACGAAAATAAAAATTATGATTTTTTTCCTTCGCCGCATTCTAGAATACCAAGATCGCCAAAGATTAGCCGTGCATCGATTACTGGGAGACACATTTAATATTACATACATACATATCATCACGCCAGGTCCCTAACGGGGAAGGCAGAGAGTATAGAGCGCCAGTTCTCTCTAGACTTACATACCTTTTTTGATGACCGTCTGGTCTAGTGGTTAGAGCTCCTGACTGCGAAACTTGAGGTCGCAGGTTCGAATCCCGCTGAGGACAGATATTTGTGTGATGAACACGAGTATTTGCACCTTAGTCTTGGATGTTCTTTGTATTTATGTATATATCTATCTATATAAGTAAATATATCGTTGTCTTGTTACCATAACACAAGCTTTGCTTACTTTGGGACTAGGTCAATTTGTGTGCAATTGTCCCAGGTATTTATTATTTATTATTATACCTCTTTTGCTTCGTCTACATTCATCAGTCACTTCATACATTTAATATTAGAAAGAGGAAATATTCAGTTGTTTGTAAAATGATTTGTAATAGATAAACTCAAAAGCTACTTGAGGGTCAGCAGGTACTCAAAATTTTGTTAGCGTCCAAGTTAAGTATTCTAGTAGTGTAATTATTATTTAAGTGTAAAATGCATATATTTTGTTCAAAAAAATTTAAGGAAAATATCGAGAGGAAACCTGCATACGTATGAGAAAAAAAACAAAGGCGTATGTATAGTCGTGCTTGAGTAACGGCGACGGACTCGCCATCTGCCACTTTAGCACCTAAAATATATCTCTGGCGGAAAATGGGTGTGTTGGTGCTACCTATATACCTTTGCCTACCCCTTTGGGAGACCCTTATCAGAATATAATAAATATAATAATATATCCTTACGCCTTCCCATAAGGGTCCCCGAAGGGGTAGGCAGAGGTGTATAGGTAATAATACCCACACACCCACTTTCCGCCAGAGGTGTATTAGGTGCCAACATGACAGATGGCGAGTCCATCGCCGTTACTCAAGCACGACTATTACATACGCCTTTTGAATTTCTTCTTAGACGTATGCAGGTTTCCTCTCGATGTTTTCCTTCACCGTAAAGCTCGTGGTGTGACTAATCACTGTACTTAAGTTCAGAAAAACTCATTGGTACAGTCGGGATTCGAACTTGCGACCTTTGCGTCGCAGGCAACTGCTCGAACCACTCGGCCACCACGGCGTTATGGGAAGGCGTATATATATTTATACATCACGTCACAGTATATCGTAATCTTTAACTACGCAATATCCAAAGAAAACAGACCTAAAACTTTCCCTCCCTTTAGTATGTAATTGCCAGCGATACATCGTGCACCCACACACGTCTCTCAGATTTATTGTCCTTCATTACTGACCTCCAAGGAACAATCTAGAATTATCTTAGAAACAATCTCAACGTTTTCGCTCTTACCTTTGCAACACATGCTCTTAATGTTCCTTGTACGAGTGAGATACGGTAGATTTTCCATTCTAACCACTTCACAATAAGGTTCTTTTTAAGGTTCGTCTTAAGGAGTGTAGTTGAAAAGGTAGATTTGAGTTATATATCAAACTCATCAAGTTTAGGAGATGGTGCTGTTAGCCAATGATTGTATCAATACGTTCGTTGTTATTTTTATATTATTTTATTCCACGACAGGGAGAGTTTAACGTCTTAACTGAATATCTTCAGTAAAGACTGAATATCTTCAGTCAAGGCTGAATACCTCCAGTTAAGGCTGAATACCTTCAGTTAAGGCTGAATACCTTCGGTTAAAACTGAATATCTTCAGTTAAGACTGAATATCTTCAGTAAAGACTGAATATCTTCAGTAAAGACTGAATATCTTTAGTTATGACCGAATATCTTCAGTTAAGGCTGAATACCTTCAGTTATGGCTGAATACCTTCAGTTAAAACTGAATATCATCAGTTAAAACTGAATATCATCAGTTAAAACTGAATATCTTCAGTTAAGACTGAATATCTTCGGTTAAGACTAAATATCTTCAGTTAAGACGTTAAACTCTCCCCGTAATCACCGTACCTTTTTTCATAGGCATTTATCGGTAAAGAAAGTCACTTTACTGTTTAAATTAATAGAGGAAGCCTGTTATGCAAGTTTATGATAAAACTAGCTGAACTGGAAAATATATAGTATAGTTATAACTAAATAAAATATATCCACAATTATATATCAAATGTATAGTCGTGTTCGAGTAACGTTGATGGACTCTTGACCATCTGCCACGTTGGCCCCTAATATAATATATGGTTAGTTTTCTTAAGACTGAGATGTAAATAAAAATATAATTATCCTAATGTGACTAATAACATAAAGGGAAACAAGTAAGTATCACAAAAACATGATAGATAGAAATATTGACTACTTGATCATGCAGAAGCTTACCAAACTTGAATCAAATAATTAAGAGCCGTGGTGGCCGAGTGGTTCGAGCAGTTTCCTGCAACACAAAGATCGCAAGTTCGAATCCCGCCTGTACCAATGAGTTTTGAACCTATTGTGATAGTGTTTAGTCTCACCAGTAGCTTTACGGTGAAGGAAAACATCGAGAGGAAACCTGCATACGTCTGAGAAGAAATTCAAAGGCGTATGTATAATCGTGCTTGAGTAACGGCGATGGACTCGCCATCTGTCACGTTGGCACCTAATATACCTCTGGCGGAAAGTGGGTGTGTGGGTATTACCTATACGCCTCTGCCTACCCCTTTGGGAACCCTTGTGGGAACGCGTGAGGAATAAAATAATATCACAGAGCCAAGCTTGGCATACAAATATTTTTTTCACAGCTCATTCGCATAACCTTTTCACAATTGAGAGACCCGACAAAGCCACCCGAAACTTGATAAAAATCCTATGCGTATTAATTTGTTCTGAAAGCCGGATATGAAAGAGAGAGGAGCTTTAAAGCTCGCAACTTCCGGCTGGCTCGCTAGTGCCTCTCAAAAGGCAACACATGCTGCTTTTAGTTTCTTTGTGCTTTTGAAATTCAAATAGTTCCTTTTTGCCCTGCTTGCCTTTTTAAATTTTTACTTTGCCCTATTTTAAGTTATTGTCAATGAGCGCCTGTATATTATCTATGGGTGGTCTTCTTCTATGTGGTATAGAAGGGACTAGGACTAGTGAGGAGGGGGAACATAATATCAGTAGAACTGTATGAACAAACCGTTGCATCGCTCTATTCGTATCTGAGGATGATGTAAAAAAATATTACCAATATTATTAAGTAATTAACACTATCAACATAGATGCTCGTGTACTCGTTCATATCATCAGACGGCCGTATGTTCTACTGATACTGAGCTCCTGACTGCGAAACTCGACGTCGCGGGTTCGATTCCCGGTGAGGGCAGATACTTGTGTGATGAACACGAGTATTTATATTTTATAAAACTAATACATATATACATTTTATATTTTTTCGTATTTATATAGTCTTGGATGTCCTAGGTTTTTATGTATGTCTAGTTATCATAATTAAAGCTTTGCTTAATTTGGGGCTATGTCAATTTGTGTGGTATTTTCCCAAGGTATTTATTTATTATTATTATTATAGTAGAGCCAGTCTTCTCTAGACTCGCAAACCTCTTCCGCTTAGTCCACAATCACGTAAACATATTTTAGGAAATTATCATAAACTACTGAATCTTCATGGAGTATCCTCAACAGTATATCTTCTCCGCAGCGTTAATAACCGTCCCCGTGACAAATGGCCGATGGGCCAGCTATTAGATGCTAAACGGGATTGATGGCTGGTGACGAGGAGCCACTCATACATTCCACTGTGTGCACTCCAGTGCGACGACCTTTGCACTTAGGGACCAAATGAAGAAAAATGCATTTTTTTTTAGTAAGTCTTGAAGTACTGGCGGGTTTTTGTGGCAAATATTTTTAGAATGGGAAACATTTAATAGTTTTTAATGATTAAATTAAAAACTACATACTTTCCCTAGACCTGTGGAAAGCTTTATTTTCTACTTTTTATGTTCTGGTTAAGGCATTATCCTAACATGTTTTCTACAGCCTGAAACATTGTATTTAGTAATCATTGATTGATAATTTGAGGCTTTCGATAGCATTTTTTTTATACCACACGGGTAGCAAACAAGCAAGCGGTTACCGCCGCCTATGGACGCTTGGAACACAAGGGGTATTGCTCGCGCACTGCCGACCCTGCAGGAATCTTCATCGGGGAGCTCACTTTTAAAGGCCATGTCGCCATAAAAGCATTGTACAAAAGCATACAGTTGTAAATTGAGCAGGACGTTGCACGTGCATTTTACGAGGTCGCTCCCAGCATTCGATACTTAAATTTACGATACGATGTAAGGAAAAAAGCGACAGTGTACGTGTGTAGACACGGTTTTCGCTCGATAAACTTTATTTTCTGGTTTTTGTGGATAAATGCAATTATTCGCAGTCTGTTGAATTTTATTAAACTTAAAATGTATCTTTTTAAGAGGCTCGAGGTTTTTAGGATTTTTTGCTGCGGTAGGTACAGGTGTAATGGTACCCTCTTTTCGCTACTAGAATACTTTTAGGTGTCAACGTGACAGATGACGGTTTTTTGCCATATTTAAGACATGCCTTTGACTTATACGTTTCACGCAATGTCTTTTTTGATTTTCTCTAGCATCGTGAAGCTCAGAATTACTCTATATATAGTGCATCAGATCCAGTATCACAGGACGCCGACCGGTTTGAATCTACAATTTACATTTGTTATCATTACTACAGAATTGATATTTTAGAAATACAGTAAAACTATAAATTCATATTGTGCGTTAGATAATACCTGACTTAATTGGGGAAAGTTGAAGCATACAAACCTATCATCACGTCGAGTCCCTAAGGCTTAGGGGCCTAAAGGCCTTAAGGGGCCTTAGGGGTTAAACGTTTTTATCAAAAATGGGTTACTTTTAGACTACCTTTAACGGCAAGCAGGCTAGAACAGACGACTATATGTTAGATTGGTTTACCCGAAGTCTAATATCACCTCTTTAGTATACTAGTGTAGATGTAAACAACAATTCAATTTTGAATTTAGCTTCTATTTAAAATATATTTTAAGCGAAAGCTAAATATGTATTTTTTATTCATTAAGCATTCAGCCTTAAATAATCAAAAAAGGTTAATCTAAATTAAAACGTTAAAGGCAGTGAACTGAACATCGTAATATATTATGCTTAGGTAAATCAATTTGAAGGGAATTCCTTTTGGCATTATTTACATCACCTCAGCCATGATTAAAAGGCAACGTTTATTGCCCTAAATATTTCAATTTCAAAGGTTTATTCACGTTCAAAATGGAATGAATTATTTCTCATTCAATAAATGTTGTTAATAATTTCCACTTTTACTAATTACCGTCGGCCATTTTAGCGGTGAACTTATATGTGTATGGAGTAGATACTTCAGTCAGAATAACACGACCCTTTCATGACGAGAAGTATCCATCTGTCATGTTGGCACCGAAAATATATTTCCAGCAAAAAGTGGGTGTGTGGAATATCGTATCGTATCGAATAACATCACTGGAATATCGCGAACCCCATAGCGCGTAACGAGAACAAACGTTGCTATGACTGCAATTTGTAATGGGTATTATATTACCAAACAGTCTCACAATTACGTACCTCTAATAATTTTGCAATAGGCACAAGACAATATATTATATTGTCTTTGATATTGAAATACTATATTTACATAAAAAACGCAACGTTTCATTGTAATGGTAAAATTAAAGTTACTAAGGAACAAATATGAGCCATATCTATAATTTTTCATTTCCAATTTTCGCCTTAGATTTATTCATCTAGCCATCTCTGACTTGCCTAGAATTCCTACGACTATAGCTTTTCGCTTTTAACAGTTCAAATGGAAAGTTTCCAGAAAAGTTGGAAGGACCTCTTTTTACGGACTTTGTAGTCGGTTCCTAGGAATTTACACTGCAACTTCATTATACCTACTTTCTTTAATCTGCTTTCTTAATAAGGTTTTAAAAAGTTTCATCTCTTTGCAGAGGTGCAATCGTTTATTTAATGTGGTCTTACCTTTATGGGGTAGTTTCCCACGTATGCAGTTTTCTCGTCGTTTATTAAAAAAAAATGCAATGAATGCTAGATCTGAAGTAGTGGAACTCACACCGTTACGCTGGGGAGCTCAATAGACACGCGTATTATGTTTAAAGGCCAGGTCAAGAGAACCCTAAACCGAATAGCATGTATGAAGAGAATAATGAAAGTGGACGAAGTGATAGAAGTATGTAAGGATCGTAGCAAGTGGAAAGAAGTGGTCTCTGCCTACCCCTACGGGAAAGAGGCGAGTTATATGTATGTATTATGTTTAAAAAAGAAAACGCATAGTTTTATTACAGCATGTAGTAACAAAGAAGCCTGTTCATTATTCTAAAATGCGAAAGCCATGTTTGGTTGGTTGGCCGCAGTAGTCTGCTTTGAATGTAAATTGTAGATTCGAACCTAGGCCGTCTGAATTAATTTCAATTTTCAATTTCAATTTCAAATTTATTCAAATGCCAGAAAGAGTATTACATAAACAATAAAATACATTATATGGAAAGTTTACAATAGCAAAAATATGTATACAGTGGAACTTATTATCTAGTCTTATTAGGTAAACTTATCGAGTTTTAGAAATGTATAATTATAGTATAAGCAAAATTCTATCATTATGAATGTGCCCTGGTTCTCAAACTAGGTCTAACCTGTATCTTGAGAGCCAGGTGGGTATATGGTGGCAGTTTAGGGATAACATTGAGCATTAATTATGAATGTGTGTGAGTGTGAATGTGTGTGTGTGTGAGTGTGTGAATGCGTGGATGGATTTGGAAGAAATTTAGGATACTACTGTTAGTAGTTGTTCAGTATCGTTGTAATTCAATGCAACAAGCCATTTTTTTGTTTCTTTAGCACATGTTCTGGTTGTTAGTTTGTAAATGTTGAGCTTGTCGTTAATTTTGTTATATAATCTAGGACCTTGAAAGCAAGTAAATCTCCTTATAAATGATGTGTTGAAGGTTTTTGTAGGGCAAATATTGTTTAACCTCCTTGAATAAGTTTTCTCTATATTATATTTGAGTGACTTGTGAGTATAAATTACTGCCTGTTTAATATACATCTGTCTTACTGTGAGTACATTAGCCAAAGAGTACAGTTTTTTTGTGGGGTACATGAAGGGCTTACGAAACATTACCTTTAGCAAGGATCTTTGTGCTCTTTCTAAGTGTATTAAAAATGTTTTACATGCACCTCCCCAAGATGATATATTGTAGGAAATAAGAGACTGTGCAAGGGCATAGTAGATTGAAATATACAACTTAGGTTCTGCTACATTTCTCAAAGTTTTAAAGACAAACATGAGTTTTCTTATTCTACTTGTTGTAGTCTCTAATTCGACACAATGACACTTCAATCGGTTGAAAAGAGAAACTTACACCTTCCTAACATCCTCTTTGGATACCTTTTTGTTATTGTTATTTTGCTTACAGTCGTTTGTTTTGTTCGTTGTTCGAAATTTAGAAATTAAGCCGTACTTATATTACCCATGTGAAACTATGACGATCGCGCCATTAACTTTACGAAATACGAATCTCAGTTTCGAACCAATACCCCGATCATCCCCGTTTCTTTATCGGAATTCTTGTAGAGGGTGATAATTAAACTGTAGTGAAAACAACAGCTAGTGTCCCAACAGCGGAATCGTTAATTCGCCATCAAGCCATTGCTTCGCTCCCCATAGCCCGATTCAATTAAACTTTCAGCAACTTCTCGTAAACAACACAATTATTTCATCGTCAATTTATATTGGACTCTGCATTGTGGTACTGTAAGCCTAGATTGGCTTGGATTAGAGATAAAGGCGATTACTGAAATGGTTTTATCGTTTTATGATATGCACTTATCTAGTTATTCTCGGAGAAAATATTTATGAAGATTTTTGTACATAAAAATATTATTATAACTGCAATTAGGAAACGGGAAACAGAACGTTATGTGTGTCAAGAAACCCGCCGTTACTCCAGCACGTCTATACATACTCCTTTGAATGTCTTCTGTTTCTTGCATGCACGTTTCCTCTCGATGTTTTCCTTCACCGTAAATAACTCGTGGTGTGACCAATCACTGTATAAATGAATGTGTTTTTTCTGAACTTATATACCTCAGTGTTACGTTACATTTCTGCCTACCCCTTCGGAGACCCAAGGCGTAAAAGCAACATAACCCATGTAATCAAATAACACAACCATTATCACCTTAACACATGCCATCAACATGCAAAGTACACCATTACTAAATTACTCGACACCCACTATTTCGACATTAGCATGGAATAACATGCAAATTGTCTCCCGATCGAGAATCAAGTCTCTCTCAATGACGGATAAAACCGGTTTAAGCTGGCTTAAACTGGATTACACTGCTCCGAGGCGAAGGCGTTCATTTATTATGTAAATACGCGACAAATTAAATCCAATGGGAATTTCGCTTGACAAACGACTAGGTTGTACAATATAACACGTGGTATTCGGATGAATAAACGCACTATAGTTTCACTATTCAATAGAACGTACAAGTTGACAAGATCGTTATTACTATAACACGTGAGGAGCGCCTTGAAATTCAATGACGTTTGTGTGATGAGCCGTCCTTACGAAACGGACATGAACTCGTCATCTGTCTCGTTGGCACTTTCAAATATTACCAGCGAAAAGTGACTGTATTATTCAAATTTTTCTAATTTATTTATAATGTAATTTAATTGTATTTCATTTGTAATGCCATTTTATTATGGGTCAAGTGCCTGAAATCAATATATTGGAGTTTACTCCTTAAGAATCGATTTTCATATATGAGGCGCCCGGTATGAGAAAAATATGAGAGGTAAAATCTACTGATGAATGACCTCGTTACGTTTTTGGTGCGCATGCACCTATGGTGCGCAACTTTCTAATTTGGTTGTGACCAACCGCGCTCAGTACGCCGCCGCCGCTTGTGTGTGACAGTTGTACAATCCGCTTTCAATAAGTTTGAAAAACAAGTGCAGATATGCCGTATTGCTCCATTCTTGAGTGCAGGAATGCTAGCCGGACAAAAATCTAGCTAATAGTGGCATTTCATATCATCGGGAAGTGTTATTTAATAAAATTTTATTTTATTACGTTAATTTTGTTTTATGTCCAAATTTTTGGAGTTTTCTCCTTAAGCATCGATTTTCATATATAAGGCGCCCGGTATGAGAAAAATATGAGAGGTAAAATCTACTGATGAATGACAGCGTTACGTTTTTGGTGCTCTCGTACTCTCCATGGCAACGAGAATAACAGAATGGCGATGTAATTAATGTTAATATTTACTTTCAATTGCATATTGTATTAACCTGATATTAACCTACAACAACTGTCAACTTGCGGAGGTTTTATCGTAAATTTTATATTTTATTTATAATTGATATAAATATAAATTTATATCAATTGATATTTATTTCAAAATTGAGAAAATTACTCAATGAATAAAAATCAATCTATAGATGTGTCATGCATACTCTAAGTAATATAAGAAATACATTCATTTACCCTTATTAACTAATCTATTTATTTTATAATCGTTCGTAAGGAGTAAACTCCAGTCGTGCGTCGGAGCTGACACACAATTTTTTTATTTTATTTATTTAATACTCCAGGGACTAAAGTCTTCAGGGACCCTGGTGGCAAGAACATAACACTGTTCTGTAGAATTATGTTCTCCTAAAATTTGTTCTAACACGTAATTGCTATATCTTTATATAAATATATATATATATATATATATATATATTTCTACTGTGCTTGTATGTCACTGAAATCCTCCTAAACGGCTGGACCGACTTTCATGAAATTTTCTGTATCTTCAGGTGGATTCGAGAGAGTAGTTTAGATTTACAATTGGACCACTGGGTCCGTGGCTTTTATTTTTTCACCCAAGCAAATCTGGGCGGGACAACTAGTATATATATAGAATGAACAGACGATACGTTTCGATCACAAACGCGAGTCGTAAAACATGCTCACTTGGTAGTTCAATCTGTCGGTTATGGTTCAAACTAAACCTGCCAATGGCAACTTGATCAAGTTGTGTCTAATCATGTTGCCATGTTATCAACAAACTCAAACTTTAATGGACTTGTAAAGTCTGTCACTGAGCGATTAAGCGGTACGTTGATGAAGCAAAACTAAATTAATTGAACTATGTTCGTCGTAAGTGGCACGGCAACGATGTCCTTAAAGCAACGGTAATTGATAATGGAAATAAGTTTCTGCTCTGCTCCATCTCTCGTATTTAGTTATTTATTTATATTGTTAACTATAACGATTACACCAACAACAATCTTACAAATGTTAATAATTGACATAACAAAAAAAAAATGTGAGCTGTCACGGGACGCCTGGCAGATGTGAAACATCGACATTATTTTGTAAAAGTAATATGCAGAAAAGAACATATTGTGATAGGAACTAAATATGTCATAATGATAAAATAAAATATTACGTTTTTTTTCTAGATGACGATGACTATTTATTGAATAAACATTTATTTTCATTAAATACAAAAAATTACGAATTTATTTCAAATCGTAACTACTTAATTCGTTACGTCGTCGACTTCGGTAATAGTTATATTCAATGTTTCCTCTGAGGACGGTATTACTGTGACAATTGGTCGATGGTAACTGAAGTATTGCGACGCGTCGCCACGGCATGCGTCGCCACGCCAGAAATCGGTTTTACGTGCGGCTATAGATGTTTCACATCAAAAGAAAAACTATAGCTTACAAGATAGTAGACACTCTCGCATACTGAACCTCACAGAACTCCAAGCATTCTGATACATATTATTCGATCCATCCGCAAACAGATCACATTCAGGATTGGCAACAAGGAGGGCGTTAAGCGC
This sequence comes from Drepana falcataria, assembly GCA_945859725.1. NCBI lineage: Eukaryota > Metazoa > Arthropoda > Insecta > Lepidoptera > Drepanidae > Drepana > Drepana falcataria. Next base: position 11,192,746 of record OX243922.1, read on the forward strand.
GCTCAGAGTATGGTATTAATTAATAATAGTATTAATAGTAGTATTGATTTCTTAATCATTAAGCCACGATCTAGAGACGAATATCTTATCTCCGATATAACCCTTGTGGGACAGTGTAAAGCCGCATTCAATATAACGCCAACCCACACAATTTTTTTATTTAGCTAAAAAGAAAGTTAACACGCCAACGCCACACAACAGAGTATATTATTCTAAAGATTATTGCAACCCAGAACCCAATTTAGATCTCAAACGGACGTGGTATTCTTGCACAGACTAATGCGTGTGTTAATTATACACATACCTATGCAACTGTTTCAATTACAAGTATACGGTATAGACTGACGCGCCTACCGGTCCTCAATCCAATTAGGATTTAGGGCAGGGTCACACTTCAAGCGATTGGATCAACTAAGTAGCAGGATATTAATAGTAAATGGATCTTCTACAAAGCATGAATGTCGCAATGAAATATTATTATTAATATCATTTTGAAGCTATTTTTATTTTAGAAACTGAACAATAACTTTTTTAATTCCACGCGCACGAAGTCACGCGCACTGCTAGAATATAGTAAGCTACAAGCTGTGGCGGCGAGTGGTTCGAGTAGTTCCCTGCAACAAAGAGATTGCAAGCTCGAATCCCAACGCAACCAATGCATTGCACACAAAGTGAAGGAAAATATCGATACGAAACCTGCAAATGTTTGAAAAGAAATTCAAAGGCATAATCGTGCTTGAGTACGGTGATGGACTCGCCACCTGTTTGGTGTATCGCCACACGTTGGCACACTTTCTCTAGCGAAAAGTGTGGGTGTCTCTGGCTATCCTTCGGGGACCCTTTTGGGAAATCTTAAAGGTACATATTGTTATTATAATAAACTGTTGCGTTCATAATATTAGTAGGATCACGTCATAGACTTCCAAATTCGCTTACAGTGAGGCCGTTGGCCATAATTGAGTCAGATCACAGCCGTAGCATCCCATATAATATTAGGTGGCTGGCTTTTCGAAAGGTGTACATGATTGCTTTTTTAATTATTTATTGTTCGATCACAACACTGTACCGTATGGCAATACAAACACGAGTAAATCATAAAGAGGGGTACGGCAGGTAGATGGGTTTCCCGTTCGAATTTGGAGCCGGACCTCCATCTAATAGAAGTCCGTAGCCAAATAACAAAATGTTTTGTCTTGTGTTCCTATGCGGTGAATAAGGTTTCCAATAATGAGCTCCTCGGGGACAGGATTGTTATATTGTGTTGGCAGGAGAGGGATTAGTCCCATTATGCAGCCATCACAGTACGACTCTCCGAACACAAAGTGACCACGCGCAAGTGATACTTCAGTATCGTGAGCGTAAATAGGCTACGGTAACCGTTTCCCATCAGGTGGGCGGTATGCTTGTTTGCCATTGTTTGTTGTAAAATAAAAATAAACTCTTCGTGATTTTCATAGAAAGTTTGCCTTCTTTGTGCCTAAGTCGAGTAAAAAATTACATAAGACCAATTTCTTCATAGTTTTTATTTTGAATTAATCACACGTTCGTATTAATTATTTAGGCTAGCTAATATGTTTTAGCAAATATTACTGTCACGTTGGCACCTTAAATATATCTTGTGGGAAGGCGTGAGGATTATAATATTATCATAAAAAAAATTCTTTGAGTTAAAACAAAACTTATATCCGTCTGCAATAGTATTGCACTTTCCAATAGTCAGACAATTGCTTGAAAAAAATCAAAGAGAAGGACCGGAATTCCTCGATAGTTTTATTCATTTCAGTAGATTTCGCGCGCGAATGGTTCGCAAATTGCGCCTCTCGCTCTCGGTTCCCGTAATCGATTGTGCTGCCATCTGTTGGTAAAATAATGACTACGTCTGGTATGCCCCCTCCTTTGTAAGGCAGTATACGAAAAAAAAACACAACTTTAAGTTAATTCTACGGTTGATCTTCTTTCAATAAAATAATAGCAATTAATTAATCAGTTCAAACACATTGAACAATTAGATTTAAACCTCATCCTCACCCTTCCCACAAGGGTCCCCGAAGGGATAGGCGGAGTGTATAGGTAATACCCATACACCCACTTTCCGCCAAAAATATATTTTAGGTGCCAATTTGACAGATGGCGAGTCCACGCCGTTACTCAAGCACGACACATACGCATTTGAATTGCTTCTCAGACGTACTAGTATGCAGGCTTCCTCTCGATGTTTTCCTTCACAGTAAAGCTCTTGGTGTGACCAGAAAACATTTGTGAACCCATCCATAGAACGACTACATATGCGATGTTTGCACCTGGCACCCTGCAACAACTGCAGCTTCTATGAAGAGTATCTGAAATCCTATCATATACTACATAATGTCTCGTGGAAGACCAAAAGCCGGTCGTAATGAAACTATTTATCTCCCGAACTCACTGATCGGTCGTCCCGCGACACAATGTGAGGGTGCTGGGAACATCGACACTAACCCTTCCAAGATATTATCTGAATAGGGTTCTTGTTTTGTTTAGACAGTTCAATTGGTTCTGAACGCGTGGCAAAATTAATATTCTCAAACTGTCATTTTCATACAAGAATACAATATGTAACTTTATCAAGACATCATTCATGTCATCACGCCGAGTCCCTAACGGTGTAGCACAGAGAATAGAGCGCCAGTACTCTCTAGACTTACATTATTTCGCGATAAAAGCTAGCTAGCTAGACTAGGACCAGAGGAAAGTGTGCATGTATAAGAAGACGGAAGAAAGACCGAAGGGTGTGATATATGCAGATGTGTATAGGTAGTACCTACAAACCCACTTTCCGCCAGAGCTAAATTTTAGGTGCAAACGTGATAGATGGCGTGTCCATCGCCGTTACTTACAAGCACGACTGTACATACGCCTTTGAATGGCTTCTCAGACGTATTCAGGTTTCCTTTCGATGTTTTCTTCACAGTAACGCTCGTGGTGTGACTAATCACTGTACTTAAGTTCAAAAAACTCATTGCTACAGTCGGGTTTCGAACTTGCGATCTTTATGTCTCAGGCAACTACTCGAACCACTCCACCCCACAGCTTATTCGAATTAAGTAGTCTACGTACCTATCTGTGATATATTCAATCTTGTTGGTAGTTAGTTGCGTGCATTCCGAAGGTAAATTACCAAATTAAATTACGTTCGCATTAGGAACGGCGCGTTCAGTGAAGCGTGTTAATATTAAAACGGTGTTTACTGGAAAATTGGCATGGGTTTTATTTAGCAAAGAGCTCGGTTAAACATTAATTAAATCGTGAGAACCTGGGCTGAACTTTTGGAGTTTAAACTGTTTTACAACAAGGAGGTTTAGTTTTTTATCAATCTAGCATATATGTAGGTTAGGGTCGCATATAGCCCGCCTAATGGTATCTAATGACCAATGCGTTATTTTAGGCGGAGGTAGCCTTAGAAGCACAGATGAACCGACTTTCCTCATCTTTAAGAAAATTTCATATCTTCAAAATAAATTTTACTTACTACAGGGATATATTATACACTTATACATGGGTTACGGTATCTTCCGTCTACGGTATAGATACGGCCTTACCTTTAGCCAACAGCGCCCTAGCTCGCGAATCAGCAACGCCCTAAGCCGAGGTCCGACCCTTAACATGAGGTACTCTTAGCAATGTTTGCTATGCGCCTAAGAATTGCCTGGTTGGAGGCCTTTGCGCTCGCCGTTGTTCGGGGATCAGAAGTACAAGTTCTCGCAAATATCACAACGAGAGATTTTATCATATTATTATATTATTTATTAAATAAAATAAAAATACAAATCAGACGGCGTGCTTATTTGCTATTGGTTCAAGAAAAAAACATATAGTACTTCACTCGCCAGTACGTTCTAGCTGCCATTTAGTCGAGCCAATAATTTCATTGTTTTGCCTTTAATTATTGTCAAACTCCATACCTATTACCTGCAATCCCCTCACGAAGGTCCAATATATTGGTTACCATAGCAACGTTTTAAAGTTACCGAAGACTCCAAACTTCAAAGCTTTGATCTCCGAGCGACAAATCATCAATGAGTTAATTAAACGTCAATTTGACATTTCCCCCGAACCTTTGATACGCAGTAATTTGTTCGTGGAATGTTTGATACCTCGTGAGTTTTCGTATAATTGTGCTAAATATCTATTAGGAAAGTACTTAATTTGATTGATGTCAGATGGTATTTTTTGATGAGATGATGATGAGATTCGCAAAACAACTTGCGAAAAACGAAGGTGGGATTGTAAAGATAAAGAAAAGTATGGTTACTTTGGACATATAGAAAGGATGGAGTGACGAAATAGAATATGCTATACGAAAGACTAGATCAAATAGATAGGACACTCAAGGATGGGAACATAAAGAATACTCGAAACCCGCCAGCATGTATAAAGAGACTGATCATATGGACGACGCGAAAGAGGTATTTAAGTCTAGACAAAACTGGTGCTTTACTCTCTCTGCCTACACGGTAAGGGAGTCGGCATGATGATAATATCATTATGTATATAATGTCCTCTTATGCTAGTCAATTTAAGTATAGTTATTATATGCTCGCAGATATGCCAAAATCTAAGACGGAGCCATCTTGACCTGTTAGTTTAATCAGTTACTTACAAAGCCCACATTACAAGCCCCAGTCAGTCAGTTTTCCGAACTTAGTTATTTTTCACAACGTAACTTGTACGCTGAAGGAAACATTATGACGAAACCTGCAGAGTTTTAATTAGAAATTAAAAAATGCCGTTTTTGAGGAAGGCCGTTAGGGGGAGGATTGTTATATTGTGTTGGCAGCAGAGGGATTAGTCCCATTGTGCGGCCAACACAGTATAACTCTCCGAACACAGAGTGGCAACGCGCTAGTGATACTTCGGTATTGTAAGCGTAAATAGGCTGCGGTAACCGTTTTCCATCAGGTGGGCGCGTATGCTTGTTTGCCACTCTAGTTGTATAAAAAAAAGGGCCGACTATTAGGTTGGCATCGGAAATAAATATATCTTAGGTGTAAAGCGGGTATCAAATCTCCTCTGCCTACACCTTCTGAAGAAAGCGAGAAGCAAAGACCTAACCAAAATAAGCCAAGAGTTAATCTTAGTCGAGGTTTAAAGAATGGGTTCAGTAAATACACTTTATCTCAATTTGATTAACCTCAAGATGCAGGCCTAATTAAGTAATACCTTGGTCCGACCAAGCTTTTACTTAATGACAATTTAATGCGGAGGGTAGTGGGTTACAAGTTTATCTTTGTTTGTGTAAATACGAGGCTAAGGCTGAGAATCCAAGTTGTAATAAAAACCAAATAAAAAACAAATTCGTAGAACCTCAATATGTAAATTAATATCGTGTGTTGTGTATGATATATTTTTTCACACTTTATTTCCCATTTCGTATCAGGCATTATTTTAAATATTAGGAATAGGAATAGAAATATAGGAATTTAAATATTAGGCATAAAACCTTAACTATTAGGAAGGAAGGCATGTTACGTTGGTATATACACCCAGAAAGGATGAATGAAGAGAGATTGACGAAACAGATATACAAAGCGAAAGTGTGTGCAAGAAGAGGTAGAGAAAGACCACGTTCCAACTTCCTAGATCAAATTGATCGGTCACTCAAGTACGAGAACGTCAAAAGTATTCGAAACCGGCAAGAATTTGTGAAGAGACTGATGAATGTGGACGAAGCGAAAGAGATATGTAAGTCTAAAAAGAACTGGCGCTCTATTATCTCTGCCTACCCCGTTACGGACTCGGCGTGATGATGATGAAATATTAATTAATTGTACACTTTTTCTGATTGATAAAGAAGAAGTCTTCTATCGAAAGCAACAACAAACATTTTTCATAAAACTTTTACTCGTTAAAAATGGAAAAGAGGTTGTAAATTCTTTTTCTGATTATCACTAATTACAACAGGGTGTCGGTCGTTTGTGAAAATTTGCGAAGGGGCGATACGGTTCAATGACCTTAGGTAGACGTGACGTCGGTGAAATTATGGCGATATTAAAAAATCTATGGTGTTGCTGCTTTGTGTTCAATTTCTTTTTAATCAAAATCATTGTTAAAGTTATTTTGGTTTCAATAATTATGCATTTGAGAATTATCAGTAGACTACCATTAATGAAATACTAAGTTATCCTCGCGCCTTCCCACAAGGGTCCCCGAAGGGGTGGGCAGAGGTATATAGGTAGTACCCACACCCCCACTTTCCGCCAGAGATACATTTTAGGTGCCAATGCGACAGATGGCGAGTCCATCGCCGTTCCTTAAACACGACTATACATCCGCAGGTTTCCTCTCGATATTGCCCTCACCGTAAACTCAGAAAAACTTGAAAAGGATTCTAACTTGCGATCTTTGTGTCGCTCGAACCATTCGGCCACCATGGCTCATGTGTACTACGTTGAAATAATAATATATTTAGTTTGTTTAAGTATCTCTATCCTCCATGCTGAAGAAGATGCTCTTTACAACGAATGAAAACATCGACAGTAAAACTGCATACGTTTCAGATGAAATTCAAAGATGTATGCGTCGACATTTGTATTTCTTTTTATTACTCTCTATATTATATTATTATTTTAGAAACGGGTATAAGCGAAGTCATTCCGCGCTGTTAAATACAATTTTCATTTCCTTCGCGAAGAAAAACGTGGTTGGTTGAAGAGAAAAAAGAATGCCATGTTATTTATCATATGAAAAGCGATCGAATGCGGCATTCGCGTAAATGTTTCACGTAAAGCCTTTCAACGTGAGCTTTCTTTGAAAATATTGCATGAAAGTATTTACAAAGCAATGATTTTGCATTTTGAAAGGATTTTTTGTTAATGACAGAAGAAAAAGGAGGCTAGAAGGGTAAAAGAGGTCGTTCACGTGTATACAAAATGTGTTATACGCTTTTGATGGTAAGCGACGTGTTTAATAATTACTTTCTTTGCAATTTAAGCTTTACAATTAAGCTATTGTTTTAAATGTACATAATATATATTAAAATAATACCTTTAAAACCTAGAGCCTTGGTAGCCGAGTGATTCGAGTAGTTGCCTGCAATACAACGATTGTAATCGTGGTGTTGCGGGCAACTACCTGAATTTGAAACAACGGTTTGAATACCGACTAAAACAATACATTTCAAGTACAGTGATGAGTTACACTACGAGCTTTACGGTCAAGGAAATTATCGAAAGGTAATTTGCATACGTTTGAGAAGAAATTCAAAGTCGTATGTATTAGTCCTGCTCGACTAACGGCGATGGCCTCGCTATCAGTCACGTTGGTGCCAAAAACATATTTGCGGCGAAAAGTGGGTGTGTGTGGGTAGTACCTCCACCTCTCTGTCTGCCTCGTCAGGGATTTTTAGTGGCGTGAAGATATAAAAATAAAAAAAGTGTCTGAAAGAATACATAAGCATGTATGATGAGACTGCTGAATATGGATGATGTGATGGCAATGTATCTAGAGAGACCTGGCACTCTCTCTGCTAAGTTTAGTACTTTTATTTTATTCTCTGCTTACTCACTAGTATAAAAGTACAAAGTTATCATCATAATAAATGGTCGTAATCAATAATCTATTTACCTTAAGGTTTGTTATGGACAGGCACGTGATAATATGGCGAATTAAATTCTCGTTTGTGATATCCGCCTCACCATAAAATTTCAAACATTATCTTAATAACGTACTTAACAATTGGATTGAAGCCTGCGATGCCCATTAAACCTATCACCAGACAAGATGTTTGATGAATCACCATCCTCCCCTTTAATAGACGCTCCATAGGGTCGTCTGTTTGCACTGTCATTTGATACTATGACAAGTTAATGTAGATCTGTGTAATGTCGAGCCACACCTATTCAAGGGTAGGCTTTTTGCGTAGGCATATTGAACGCTTTGAACATTTATTCTTTATTAAGCTTTATTGGAACTACACGGCTGTAAAAGTGCTGGCTGCACGGCTGTAAAAAAAAGGCTGTAAAAGTAAATAAAAATAGACCACCTAAAGGTGGTCTATTTTTATTTTGTTTGTATGAAGAGATATTGCAAAGTAACTAGTGTTAATAAAGGTGACTATGTCGTCACTTCGGAATATAAAAATATTTGACGACCTTCTGGTCTAGTGGTTAGGGAGGCCGCCCGATACACACCCTCCCTTATATCTAAGATAAGGCGCCCAAAACATGCCGTCATCGAACCGGATGACGACATAACGGTCCTCCAGGACGCCCGACGACGACACACAAACGACACTACACAAAACCGACCATTGTTCCGTCCTCGCCGGCGAGGCTCGACGCGAATAAGCCGTAACGTTCCCCCCAGACTCTCGCAAGTGCCGGCCCGAGCCGAGCCAGTAGCGCAAATCCCCTCCCGAAATAACTAAATAATAATAAAATACCAGACCAGCCCAGCTCCCTTGCTCGCGAACCAGCAACGCCCTAAGCCGAGGCCCGACCCCACAGGGGGTGCCCTTAGCTGTGTTGCTTAATACTTAAGTGCCTGGCTGGAGGCCTAGGTCTCGCCATTGACCGGTTAAGTAGCAAAAGTTCCCGGAACTCACGCTACGAGAGACAATACAAAAAAAAAAAAAAAAAAAAATTGTGGTTAGGGCTCCTGACTAGCATCCCGCTGAGGGTAGATATTTGTGTGATGAACACGAGTATTTGTATTAGTCTTGGATGTCATATGTATTTATGTATATATCTGTTTATATAAGTAAATATATCGTTGTCTAATTACCATATCACAAGCTTTGCTTAACTTGGGACTAGGTCAATTTGTGTAGAATTTTCCCAGGGATTTATTATATGAGTGATGAAAAGATAAGAAACGGATATACGATAAAATAATTAAAGGAGGACCAATTGCCAACTGGCTAGGTAAAATCGATCAACTTAAACTGACTTACAAGACTGAAAAAATACATACATATCACGCAAAAGTCCCCAGGGGGTATTAAGAGGGAGTAAATACCCCGTGGTGAAGGCTAGTCCATTTTAGACTTACATACCACTTTTAGTTCAACTATATTCATGGCTTCTCATACATATGCTACTTTTTACGTCTTAAAAAAGTCTGGATAAAGTAAAAGAAAAGGTCTTTTTAAAGGCATTTGACATGTTAGTATAAAACTATTTGTATACAGAAAGATCATATTATATTACTTTAGTATCACTAAGTGGCTATCTAGAACCTCATTCAGAGAACTATTGTGTGTTCACGGTAATGATATTTACTCTGTCTGCTTCTCTATCCTTCAAAAACATCATATATCGTCCCCACCATACAGATAGTTTTAAACTCTATTCACTTACGTAAAGAGTTTAAAATCATTGTGATTATAAAGAGGTCATCCTGCACCACTTCGCACATTTAAGATTTCTTGAAACTCTACAATTTGTTTGTTTGTTTGAAATTCACTTTGACGGTACAAGTTTGCTTTTGGAACTAAATAAAAGTGAATATTTAATGCTAACGGTGAAGAAAAACTCTTAGGTATATTAAGGATTCATTAACATACAAAATAGTTGGATGAATTCTTAGTCTAAGCTTTTGTTGTCATACTTCGCATCAAATACTTCCGAAAGGGATATATCCTTTTCGTTACCAAAACGTCATAACCTTTTCTGCTAAACTTTAAAAATATCCTCTCTTCCTAACCCCCACCAACTAGTGTCATGCCCACATTAAACCAAGTCTAAAATAGTTTTTGTTTAAAACATATTTTATTTGATATTACTTATAATTATCTACATCACAGAACATTACGGCTTATTCGCGTCGAGCCTCGCCGGCGAGGACGGAACAGTGGTCGGTTGTGTGTAATGTTTTTGTCGGGCGTCCTGGAGGACTGTTATATCGTCATCCGATTCGATGACGGCATGTCTTGGACGTCTTATCTTCGAGATAAGGGAAGGAGTGTATCGGGCGGTCGATACGACGAGGGGGTTGGGGTGATTTACAACAGAATCGAAATGACGTTTGGACAGTTTTTCAAAAACTGTTTTATAGTGGGGACTTTGAGGTCAACGTGGAGTTGACTATTACGCATGTACCACGGGGCACCTGTGGCTCTCCGGAGAAACCGGCTTTGGAGCACTTGCAGGGGGTTAAGTAAAATATTCGATGTATATGAAGCAGACCAGCGCAGCTCCCTAGCTCGGCAATCAGGAACGCTCTAACGCTGAAGTCCGAGCCTCACAAGGATCCCGTTAGCTGTATTAGTCAAACACCTAAGTAGTGCTTGGTTGAAGGCACTTCGGTCTCGACATTGTTCGATTATGTAGCAAAAGTTTCCGAAACATGAGTCACTAATACAATGAAAAATTTAAACATTGTCAATACTTTCTACGTTTTACTAACCTATTCTACAGGTGACAACTTGGCCCGTAATTTACCTTAACATTAGTACCACAAATGGCTTATAGTGTTACTTATCAAGTAAATCTACCATTACTTATTAAACCTAACAATTTAGGACCTATTATGGCGACGGGGACCGGAACCGATCGTTATGCCGTCAACTAACGACTTCCGGTAACACGAAATTACTGAACTTATAATTTCATGTGGCGAGGAAGGATAGCTGGAAATATGTTTGAATTTCGATTATATTGTGGATACAGAGAAATTATAATACTGTCACATATGACGCAGCAATTACATTTGGATCTTTAATTTATCAATATTTTCTTACCGTCCGTTAATGGTCCTATACACTAATATACCGCTGGAACAACAAGGGAACAAAAGTTAGTTCAAAGAGACCTTAGAGAGAACTAACTTTGTAGAGAGCTAGGCATAACGGGTTTCCCGTTCGAATTTGGAGCTGGCCGACTAGGCCTGCACCTTGTAGATGTCCATAGCCAAATGATATTATTATCATTTGTATTGTGTTCTTGCGCGATGAATAAGGTTTACAATGATTGGGGGAGGGAGGATTGTTATATTGGAACGAAGTTCCTTATCGCGCGTTGTGAAAGGGGGCCAGACGGAAAAACTTCTTACGAAAAGCTGTCACGACATTCTTACGAAAAGTTGTCACGACATTCTTACGAAAAGTTGTCACGACATTCTTACGAAAAGTTGTCACGACATTCTTACGAAAAGTTGTCACGACATTCTTACGAAAAGTTTTCACGACATTCTTACGAAAAGTTGTCACGACATTCTTACCCAACCGTTGGGTACGTAGGTTGGGTACGTAGGTTGGGTACGTAGGTTGGGTACGTAGGTTGGGTTAGGTAAAGGTTTGTTTGTTTATTTTTGTTTCTTGTCGTCACGTAGTCTCTTAGGTGAGAAATGGCGGCGTTAATACAAATAGGTTGTTGTCTTACAGATTACCTATTATTTGCTGTATATTTATAACCCCCGTGTGAGTGACGTGTGCTTCTTGTTATGTTAGAAGCGGAGGGATTAGTCCCATTATGCCGTCAACGCCGTATAACTCCCCGAATACAGAGTGTCAACGCGCAAGTGATTCATTGGTTAATATAAAAAAAAATTTTGCTAAGTTAAATCATAATGTGTTTTTGCCCTTATTATCTAAGAGTGCGAAGAAGACTAGAGTTATAAATAAATAAATAGAAGGAAATAAATTAATAGACGTCATATATTAATCTGTTACTTAAGGGTTCTTGAATAATTATAAACAAGTCTTGGTAAGGCACCAGTTTTGCCGAACTTTCAAGCGGTTCGACTCGCAGTAAAATTTCATAGTTGCAAATGTTAATGAAAACCTATAAGCATAGAGTAGATACTAAATATGTAAAGCAGAAACTTACAGGACTAAGTTTAAAATTTTAATTATTCATGAGGCCATCAACTTCAAGGTAAACATTTTAAAGCATTACCATCTATTACAATATCATAATAAAATTGTAACTTTAGACTTAAAAGGAAAGTTTGTTTCCGCGAATTCAAGTTAATTTTAAATAAGCAATAAAACGACTTTGTCTTGGGACTGTACCACAAATATAATTAAATGTAATATGTATACAAATAATAATATATAATAATATAATATTATATATTATTATTATATGTAATATCTAAGTGGGTATTATATACGTAGCTATCAAACTGTCGGTTGAATTTGATGAAAAAATAGAAAGAAATTAATTTATGTATTTTAAATGTAAGTCTCGAAAGACTTGGCGGTTATAAAAGGCGATTTTTTTTTCTCAATTATACATACATACATATCATCACGCCAAGTCCCTAACGGGGTAGGCAGAGAGTATAGAGCGCCAGTTCTCTCTAGATTTACATACCTCTTTCGCTTCGTCCACATTCATCAGTCTCTCATGCTCGTCGGTTTCGAGTACTCTTAACGTTCCAATCCTTGAGAGTCCGAGTAGTTGGAACGTTCTCAATTATATTAGATACATATTTCCAATTACTTTTTGTAATAGTCAATTTAGGTGCTTATTTATAAAGATAGCGAGCGTGTTGCCGTTTCCAAAGTATGCTTCAAATATTTTTTGTGAGTGAAGCCAAATAGAGGTTAAAGAACCTCATTGATACATTACTACCAAAGAAGTTTGAAACTGTAAGATTTCTCTTATGTATAAATATTATTTTTACGGAAGTTTATGAGCGAGAAACTTTATATAACGGTAGAATAGATGGCGTGAGGCGTTAAAAAAATTAAAGGTGTTGGGAATATAATTCGCCAAGAAAACCACGTTTTCTTTATAGATTGCAATGAATTTTTATTAGACCGTTAGCTCGTCGTTGTACCGTTGACATCTTGTTGACAGATTGAATTTGAATGAAGTCAGCGTTGCTAGCCATAGAGCGATGCGGCGTCGACAAAGGGTAATATAAGTTTTTGTCTTTACTATTTGTTTTGTAGATATGTGTGTATGTACACTATAGAATATCATTATTTTTATTATTATAAGTCGACTTGTATATCAAGTGCATAGAGCGACGAGACGGTATTGCGCAGATTGCGTGTTCAAATTCTGTATCGTTGTCGAAGTTCATCCATCTATAAAATGTAGAAATTGAGTAGGTATGTATGTACTCGCCATCTATCACGTTGGCACCTAATATACCTCTGGCAGAAAGTGGGTGTGTGGGTATTACCTATACACCTCTGCCTACCCCTTCGGGGACCCTTGAAGAAGGCGTGAGGATATATTATTATTTATGTATGTAAGTCTATTTTGCTCGTTAAATATCATAGCTTATATACTGTGGAAATATTGAAAAAAAAACTATTGAAGCACAACATGTTACCATTAACGAATTTAGTAAAAAAAAACTTACCAAATTTCTTTATGATTGCTGTTAAAGTACAGATCCCTCACACTAAGGGAAACTGTAACACATGATGCTCGAAACATTTTGTTTCCAAGTTCCCGTATGCTAATATAGGGATGGACCGTGGCAACAAGCCGACAACGCATAACGCTTTCTATTTTATTCCTGCCCTCAAAGAATACACATACAGCATTTTTTTAATGTGTTGTAGATTTAAGTCGCAAAGTTGAAACATTTAACAGACAATTTATTGATTATTGTAACGCTCTAAATACATAGATTACAGTTCGAAATCATTCGAACACTCAAAGATGGGAACGTCATCAGTCGGCGAGCGGGTATGAAGGGACTGGTGAATGTGGATGCAGCGAAAGGGGTTTGTAAGTCAATTGATCTCTACACTCTCTGCTTACCCCATGTAAGACGCGGCGTCATGCTTTCAAAACTTAATTTTATATTCTTATTTTACATTAATTTTTGTTTAAGCTTAAGGCAGTGCTCAAGCTCAAAGAGAGGTAGGGCATAACGGGTTTTCCGTTCGAATTTGGATCTGCCCGACTGGGGCAGGACCTCCACCTTATAGAAGTCCGTAGCCAAATAACACAATTGATTGTGTTGTGTTCCTACGTGGTGAATAAGGTTTCCAGTAATGAGCTCCTTGGGGAGGGTGAGGATTGTTACGTTGTGTTGGAAGCAGAGGGATTAAACCTTATGCTCCCAACACACTATAACTCTCCGAACACAGAGTGGCAACGCGCAAGTGATACTTCGGTATCGTGAGCGTAACTAGGCTACGGTAACCGTTTCCCATCAGGTGGGCCGTATGCTTGTTTGCCACTCTTGCTGTATAAAAAAAAAGCTTTGAAAACATCATTCCATCAGAGTAAAGTTGATTGAGTAGATACCTATAGAGAATATGACACAAAGATTGCAATTTCGAATCCCGACTGTACCAATGATTTTTTCTGAAATTAAGTTTAATGATTAGTCACACCACAATATTTACGATGAAGAAAGCCATCGAGAGGATACCTCCATACTAAGAAGACATTGAAAGCCGTATGTATAGTTGTGCTTGAGTAACGGAATAGACTATGAAGAATATAAAGGTTTACCAAATCCCATATTCTCCCATACAATAATGCTAGGCAATAAGTGTGAATTTCCAATCCTATTTCAATGGAAATAAAAACAGAAGTTCAAAGCGTACATGGGGCCACAATAAACATAATTTTATTATGCGGTCTCTTCTTTTATCACAATATTGAGTATTCCAAGTTGGATCTTTTGAAATTTTTTCGAGTGTAAAATTCGCTTTCATTCCATTTACTTTCAGCTTAATGAAATTTTCGATACACCATGTCGAGGGAATATCGTTTGATATTAAAAATATATTTATGTATGTTAATTCATTCAATAAAATTCCGAATGCCGTAAAAATTTCTCGTAATTATGTTAATAGCGTTACGAATAAAATCAAGCAAAATTAATATCTCACTCGGCGATATGATATTAGAATTTCTATGCAGGTGATAATTAATTCTCCACTTAATAAGATTTATTTCAATTGTGAATAATGATAATAATTGAAATGATAACGCGACATTTTATAATAATAATAATAACATCCTCACGCCTTCCCACAAGGGTCCCCGAAGGGGTAGGCAGAGGTGTGTAGGTAATACCCACACACCCACCTTCCGCCAGAGGTATATTAGGTGCCAACGTGACAGATGGCGAGTCCATCGCCGTTACTTCAGCACGACTATACATACGCCTTTTATAAATTTCTTCTCAGACGTATGCAGGTTTCCTCTCGATGTTTTCCTTCACCGTTAAGCTCGTGGTGTGACTAATCACTGTACTTAAGTTCAGAAAAACTCATTGGTACAGTCGGGATTCGAACTTGCGACCTTTGCGTCGCAGGCAACTGCTCAAACCACTCGGCCCTCACGGCTCTTTATACATACAACATTTTACGTGAAAATTGCAGAGAGATAGGTAACTAATTTTATTGTTTTACCATAATATTATATACATGAATTATCCTCATGAAGCTTAGTTACATTTAGGATAATACCTTAATCACGCCTTCCCACAAATGCTCATGTATGGATAGACATAACACACACTTTCGGAGATAGAACTATGTACCAAGGTGGCAGATGGCAAGTCCATCGCCGTTATTCAAGCACAACTTTGATTTTCTCCTCAATCGTATGCAAGTTTCTTTGCGATTTTAATATATTATATTTATCGATATAAGAGCCGTGGGGGGCTGAGTGGTTTGAGAAGTTGCCTGCGACACAAAGATCGCAAGTTCAAATCCCGACTGTACCAATGAGTCTTCGGTGAAGGAAATCATCGAGAGGAAACCTGCATACGTCTGAGAAGCAATTTAAAGGCGTATGTATAGTCGAGCTTGAGTAACGGCGATGGACTCGCCATCTGTCACGTTGGCACCTAAGATAATATCTCTGGCGTAAAATGGGTGTGTGGGTAATCCCTATACACCTCTGCCTACCCCTTCGGAGACCCTTGTGGGAAGGCGATATACGAACTAATTTGCATACTAATCGGTATTATTATAATAAAGCAACGGTAGGATATTAGTCATTTATTGATTTGATTGTGCCATATCCATATTGTTTCAAAGATCCTAGACGCATATATCAAAATCTCAACTAAGAATAGTTACTTAGCCCAAGGCCTTGATTTATTAAAAACGAGGGTGTCCTGCGATTGGCAAGCACCCTTGTATTGTAATCTTGACAATGCCTAGCGGCCATCGATTCCCGCAGATTGAAATGGTAAACAATGATATTGAGATATCACGCTTCGATGTGTATTGGAAATTTTATTAGATTTCCTTTGATGTAATCAGATATCGAAGATACCGTATTTGATGAAGCCGTGGTGGCTGAGTGGTTCGAGTGGTTGCTTGCAACTCAAAGATTGCAAGTACCAATCCTGACTGTACCAAGGAGACTTTCTTGACCTAAGTACAGTGATTAGTAATACTACGAGCCTTACGGTGAAGGAAAACGTCGAGGGGAAACCTGCATACGTTTGAGAAGAAATTCAAAGGCGATGGACTCCAACAATTCTTGTCCCGTGTCTGTTGTTTTCTTGTCTTCAACAGGGGATATTTATTCCGGGGAAATCGTTCGTCCATTGCGTTGTATAGACAGGTACTCTGCCCTACATATGGTTGAAAGAAAGCGATGCACCGGCAACTGGATGCACCTAGATACATTAACCGCTTCTCGTCATCTTTTCTTCTCCTCTTGAGTCGTTTTATTTTCAACTTTTTCAATTAGCGACACACCAATTAGTTTACTTGATGCTTATAATAAAAATAAGCAATATTACATAATTGAAACTGAATAGGTAGTTACTTCGAAGTAAACACGACATGCTTAAAATATTTTGAGCACTTATATTATAATATTTATAATAATGTAATATAAAAATTATATCTTTATCTATTTGTTTATTAACAACAATTAATAATATTTACAAAGAACAATTGAAACTAACTACTTACAGATAAAATATTTGTCCCAAATCGGTATCCCGAGGCAACGTGCCAAGAAGACTAGCAGCATTGCCACGCTGGCTAGCAATGCTGATTCTCTGAGCGAGATATGTTCCAGCCCGCCTGTCACGAGAGGCCTCGACTAGACGGCGCGAGACCTCTTTAAAAAGATGGTGAGCCTCAGGACCCCAAGGCCCCAGAGTTATATATATATATATATATATATATATATAGTGCTTACGTAATAGATAGCGAGATAGATGTACAACTATACATGCATCTTTAGTTTTATCGAATACAATCTATATATATACACTACAAATATATATATATATATATATATATATATATATATATATATATATATATAACTCTCTCTATATCTAACTATATATATATATATATATATATTATTATAAATATGCCTTCTTAAGGCCAAATATATATCTGAGTTGATCCAATTACGTTCAGTAGGTACCGGGAGTATTCCGGAGACTAAACACCGGAACCAATTCCAAGCTCATCCGTGTTTGTCAAACTGCTTCCTGAATGTACTTAAGGTTCACGAATATTTATCGCTCAGTTTATGAGAATTTATTAATTTATTTAATTAGGTATCTTTTTGTTGTTGTTGCGCTTTAAGTACGCAACCGCCTGCGCAATTAAGATTCCAGTTTTAAAACCCGCCGAAATAATGATTTTTCACACTACGATCTTTACGTTGAAGGAAAATATTTTGAGGAAAGCTGCATGTTTAAGATTGTATTCGATAAAACTAAAGATGCATGTATAGTTGTACATCTATCTCGCTATCTATTACGTAAGCACCGAAGCTTTAAAAGCTACAATAGTAGCAGTGAACAAATAAAAGTGTTTTTTATTAAAACCTGATATAGGACTGCCTTCTCCAGGAGTATTCACATACATACATATCATCACGCCAAGTCTGTAACGGGGTAGGCAGAGAGTATAGAGCGCCAGTTCTCTATAGAATTGCATACCTCTTTCGCTTCGTCCACATTCATTAGTCTCTTCAAACATGCTCGTCGGTTTCGAGTACTCTTAACGTTCCCGTCCTTAAGCATCCGATCGATTTGATCCAGGTAGTTGGAACGTGGTCTTCCTCTGCCTCTTCTTGCACACACTTTCCACACAAAGGAGTATTTATGAGCGCACTAACTTTTTAAGACGTCACATATAACTGTATCTTAAATGTTCTAAGATTGCAAAAGCACGTCATGCTGAGGCTTAACTTATACCTCATTGCCCTTTTTCATATTACTTATTGTTGGGTTTTAGCCAATTCTTGTAAGAACGTAATCTCTTTATAGGTAGCATCTCGCCACTAACTCAGATCGAGAACATGAAGTACATCTTAAAAACTAAAGGTACTTCCGAGCCAAGGCGCTTTGAAACTAAAAACCGGAAATTGCATCGCGTTGTCTCCCTCAATGCCTAGACATCTTCATTAGTGGCATAAATTAAACGCTTTGCGAATATAACAGCCTTTTTACACAATATTGAAGCTACCATGGCGCTAAGTGGGTTATGATCAAATTTCGCAGCTTTAAATTAATTTTACCAAATAGGTTTCTGTACAAAGTAAAACCTACTTATATGGGGCAAAAACGTTTCTCTATATATTTTTGCTCTTTTAAGAAGTGGTGGTGGCCGAGTGGTTCGAGCAGTTGCCTGCGACACAAAGATCGCAAGTTCGAATCCCGACTATACCAATGAGTTTTTCTAAACTTAAGTACAGTGATTAGTCACACCACGAGCGGCGTCTGAGAAGAAATTCAAAGGCGTTTGTATAGTCGTGCTTGAGTAACGGCGATGGACTCGCCATCTGTCACGTAAGGCACCTAATATACCTCTAGCGGAAAGTGGATGTGTCGGTATTACCTGTACACCTCTTCCTACCCCTTCGGGGACCCTTGTGGGAAGGCGTGAGTATATATTATTTATATTATATTACTATGTAAAAGATTCTAAGGATCATCAACATAATAAATTGATGGCCTGAGCTTTTCTTGGCTTCTCTGATGCAACTTCTTTTATTTGCCAGCACAATCTCTTTGACCTCAAAACGCCATAACTCATGGATGTATTTTGTTCTTCATCTTCCTCTCTTTGCCTTGCTTTCTTTGACCATCAATAACGGTTAAATCAATAAGACGAATCCGCGATTATTATCACAGATTAGTTTCATTGTTCGTTTTCATTATCATGACTCTGAATCTCTAATCAATTACCTACATATAGCGAATTAAAATATTTGTAAATAAAGTGCAAGTATATTCTTTCACAAAGAATATAGGATAATAATTATCATTAATTAATCAATAATTAATCATTTCCAAAACTAATGCCAGTAATATAGGACATTAATTCGTACAGAGTTACATCAATGTAAATGAGAAATTAAAACAAGAGACCGAATATTATAGTCATTATATTTTTGTTGTGTAGCGTAGTTTGTTGACTGCGTTTGTTAGTGTGTGTGTGTGTATATATATGTGGGTGGGTGTGTGTGTTATCTATGCACTAATAGCTTACTCAATATAACTATAGAAAATCTAACGTCACCCCTCGTTTATTTGTTAAACAGTTTGTGCCTTCGTTATACATTCTCTTTGTATTTAAATATGAGAAATAATTAGTTTCATTGTAGATACGGTTTCATTAAAATTACTCTGATAACCAACAACATATAGCTGATTGAAATTCTGAAACTCATCCAACAGATAGTTGAGCGGACTCGATATCTGTCTCAATGAAGCTCGCAATTAATTGTCTCTCCGGCTGTTTGTTCGTTGACATAGAAAATAAATAAAATGTATTGCTATTTATTGACATGGGTTATTATACCGTTTTATTTACTGTGATGACATATTCGTCTTTCACTTATATCTAGTATGTAGGTTATATATATTTATAATAATAATAAATAATATATCCTCACGCCTTCCCACAAGGGTTCCCGAAGGGGTAGGCAGAGGTGTATAGGTAATACCCACACACCCACTTTCCGCCAGAGGTATATTAGGTGCCAACGTTACAGATGGCGAGTCCATCGCCGTTACTCAAGCACGACTATACATACGCCTTTGAATTTCTTCTCAGACGTATGGAGGTTTCCTCTCGATGTTTTCCTTCACCGTAAAGCTCGTGGTGTGACTAATCACTGTACTTAAGTTCAGAAAAACTCATTGGTACAGTGGGGATTCGAACTTGCGACCTTTGCGTCGCAGGCAACTGCTCGAACCACTCGGCCACCACGGCCTTTATTATATATATATATATATATATATATATATATATATACATCTCTCAATTTGGAAAATCAATGGTCTCGGATGCTCCCTTTTGCTGCTCTGACATAAGTAAGAATTTAGCTTAGTGTGATTCGTCAAATTAAATCTCTTTATACAATAAAGGTGACAATAAGACACATCTTGTAAAAATACAAGACACAGCAAAGCAGAAGTTAGAAGCGCTTCAAGGTAGCGCATGCTTGTGTAAGTATTATTTTTGACAAAATATGAAGTCTCAGTGTGATACCTCTAAACAAGAGCGAGTTAAAGTTAACACGGAGGTACATGCGATGTCATTAGCATAAATGTACGAGCCAGTGAGTAATAACGTTACTTTTGTATTCTCAATGAAGGCAAACTTTGAACTGGAGATTTGTTTGTACAAACCGCTGGGGTTCCAACATTGATCGAAGGCTAAAAACAGGATACATTTATTAATCCAAGCTATGTGGTTATTTGGTGATGGTATGTATCTCATGGGCGCTCTCAACAATGCAATAGGGATCATTACATTTATAAGTGAGAGAGAGCATGTATGAAGAGACAGATGATTGAGGACCGAGGCAAAGATGTATGTAGTCTAAAGAGAACTGGCGTTCTACCCTCTCTCCTACCCCGTGAAAGATTCGGCGTGATGATATTTATGTACATTTGTAAGAACATCCGCTTGTTTTTAAACAAACAAGCGTACAGTCCGCCTGATGGTAAGCGGTTACCGCCGCCTATGGACGCTTGCAACACCAGGGGTATCTGCAGGAATCTTATCGCACC
The DNA here is from genome assembly GCA_945859725.1 of Drepana falcataria. Taxonomy (NCBI): domain Eukaryota; kingdom Metazoa; phylum Arthropoda; class Insecta; order Lepidoptera; family Drepanidae; genus Drepana; species Drepana falcataria. The sequence continues at coordinate 11,213,656 of OX243922.1, forward strand.
CTCCAAATCAAATCAAATTGAAGACCTCCGTGCTGTAGTCTCCAAGGATGGATCAATGGTCCACCCGGGTTCGGTTGGGCAGCCTGTGAGGACTAACAGCCACTTCCTGCTTTCAAATCATCTTTCTCAAAGCAAGAATTAATTACCATCTACAGGTAGTGAAGGTGAAGGTGAAGCTAGAAGTCCTACTAGTGAGGTAGTACATATACTATACTGCCTACAACCGGCGTTGAAATACCGTTTTAATTATTATACAAATTTAGTTGTTGATCATCGAGAGGAAACCTGCATACGTCTGAGAAGAAATTCAAAGGCGTATGTATAGTAGTGCTTGAGTAACGGCGATGGACTCGCCATCTGTCACGTTGGCACCTAATATACCTCTGGCGGAAAGTGGGTGTGTGGGTATTACCTATACACCTCTGCCTACCCCTTCGGGGACCCTTGTGGGAAGGCGTGAGGATATTATTATAGTTGTTGATCGATTAAGCGTTATTGAAGTTCATGTTCTCCATCGCCATCTAGCAAATTATTTTTTTGGTAGGCTTCCTTCTACATTCTACTCTCTACCTTCGCGGGTTTGCGGGACAACACCAAACACGCCAAAGTTTGTAATCATATTAAATTATTATGATTTAATTCAATCAAAGTAGTAAATATAAATTATAGATATAAACTACCTACAGTTATAATAAATGACCCAAATCAGTGTCACGCGAAAGGGTGCCAAGAAGATTGGCGGCATTGCCGCGTTGTATGGCAATGCTGATTGATAATCGGAAGAATAGTTCTTTATGTATGAATGCATACATATATTTTTATTAATGTAGATCGTATCTTATCGCTTTAAGTATCTTGTTAATATCATATCTATGACCTGGGCTAGATTTCTACCCGGACTCTGCGCGATTGTTATTAAAATTCTTCTAGCTTGCACAAGTTTTTCGCTAAAAGGATTGGATGAGAAAGCGTTTTGGTGCATTGTCATATTTTAGTCCACGTGTTGAATCATAAAAATACACATGTCGGATAGAATTCCACTGTTGCATTCATTAATTTATTTAATTTTCAATATTATTATTTAAAAAACCTGAGTTAATAATGTTCTAATTAAAAATGTTATCATAGTGTTTAAAAGTTGTCAAACTTATACTGAAGTTTGACTAAACACTAGGTTCATACAACAGAAATTGTATGTAGTAAATAGTAAACTCACGCCTACCCACAAGGGTCCCGAAGGGGTAAACTATAGTAGAGGTAGTTTACAGTCCAGGACATCGAGCCTCCCACTCCATAAATTTGAGAAGAAATTCACAGGCGTATGTATAGTCCTGCTTTAGAATGGAGGATGGAGTCGCAATCTGTTTTCACCTAAATAATTCTACGGGCGAAAAGTGGGTGCCGTTACTCTCCAGCACCTACACCATAAGGGAGTCTATAATAATCTATGTTATATCTTCTGTATATGACGTAACATAATCCTATTTATTTAAAAGCTTTCTAAATGGTACATGTTAAAGTGTCGGGAGCTTGTTTGTAAACTCGTCGGGTTGTAACACAATTTTCTTCCCCCCATGCGTTAGTTGGTGATAGTTGTTAAGTACTGAAATCCGCAACTCAATTAAACTTTACAGGCTCTCAGTATCTATCGTGAGAAACAGTAAAATAATGTATGACTTATTTTGTTTATGTTAAGTTTCAATTTGCAATAGTATATTTAAATAAATAATAATAATCTTCACGTCTTGCCAACAAGGGTCCCGAAGAGGTAGCCAGAGATGTAGGTAGTACCCACACACCCAATTTCCACCAGAGATTTGTTTTAGGTGCCAACATGACAGATGGCGAGTCCATCGCCATCACTCCAACACAACTATATGTACATACGCCTTGCTTTTTTTTCTCAAACGTCTGCAGATTTCCTCTCGATGTTTTCTTCACAGTAAAGCTCGTGGTAAAAAAACACTCTACGGGATTCAAACTAGCAGTATTTGTGTTGCAGGCGACTGCTCGAACCACTCGGCCACTACGGCTTGGTATATATAAAATTCTAAATATATTAATTGCCATTCTAAAAATGTGTTCTGATTGCAAAGTATTTTTTTTAAATGCTATTTCTCGTTTCTTTTAAAAGAAGTCTAGTTGTCTATAGAATTTACCCTCAAAATAACAAAAATCTTCTTACTTAGATAAATTGATAAAAAAATTACAGTCCTTAATTTTTTCATGATCCTTAATCCACATATTATAATATATTTTAGTAAACATATATCTTTCTCTGAAGTAAATAAATAAACAATATATTTCTAATTAAGACTTACGTAAGATTGATCTAAAATACGCTGATATCGTCATGAAGTATCTATTTCTGTTTATTAAAGCAATGAGACAAATATAAGGCTCGTTTTCAAGTTAGCAGAACTATCCAACAGTAGTTTGTATTAATTAACAAGGAAACTCATTAATAAACCCTGCTTTGATTATAATTAAGCAGGGAAATTAACAGAACCATTTGATATTGCTCATCTTGTTCACACACGCCTAGTAGGTATCTTATATGTGTATGTAACATGAAACGATCCTGGGTATGTATTGAGTAAATATATAATAGTATTGGAATGAAGAGTCATGGTGGTTGAGTGGTTCGAGTAGTTGCCTGCAACACAAAGATTGCAAGTTCAAATCCCAACTGTACCAATGAGTCTGAAATTAGTCACACCACGAGCTTTACGGTGAAGGAAAAACTTCGAAAGGAAACCTGCATACGACGACTCTCTCTCCCTACCCCAGGCCAAGTAGAGCGTCAGTTTTTTCTAGACTTACAAGCCTCTTTCGTTTCATCTAAATTCATCAATATCTTCCTACATGCCAGCTAGTTTCGGCAATCTTCTCGAGTAGATATTTCCCAATAGATGCGAGATAATAAGACACGAAAGCTTTCTGAAGGCCTAAAGTTAATAAATAATTTTCATTTCCAGTTACACCGTTTTCTACGGGAAACGGAAGAGACAGGGTAGGCTTATATTATTACGACTGTCCAATAAATCTTGATCTCAAGTTACAAATTGCAAAACAATCCAGGGGCTAAATAGCTTATAATTAAAGGACTCGAATTGGAACATTTGGAACCCAATCATATTCATTGTTTTACATACACGGGGATTAATTGTCCTCGTCTAAGGCACCGTAAATAATAACACCCTTATCAAAAAGGCTTAGGGAGGCCTGCTTTGACGACGGTATTGTGTGAGACACTTAGTAACCTGCGAACTTTCTTGCTTAGAAAAGTAAGTGCAAAAATAGGCACTTACGTGCATGAGGCGACGACTTAAAAATAAAATGATTTGAATTAAGAAGGGTTTTCTTTAAATAATAAACTACCACGTACATCGCTCGTTTTCTTTGGAAAATATAGCGGCGTAACGAAATTAGAAGGAATCGAGAATTAAGAGATTTAAGTGTGATAGTGTACATGTAAATGAAGAAAGGTTAACGAAACGATGCAACTGTTTCCCATCAGGTGGGCCGTATGCATGTTTGCCACTCTTCTATTATAAAAAAAAAACAGAAAGTAGCTTGTAAAAAATGTATGTATAGTCGTGCTTGAGACACAGCTATAGACTCGCCATCTATCACGTTGGCTTTTAATTATAACTCCGGCGAAAAGAAAGGTGTATTCCTCTGCCTACTCTTTGAGGAGGTCAGGTGGGGAGTCGCATGCGTGAAGATATAACATTATAATGCACTAAAATATAGTATATATCGATAGCCGTGGTGGCCGAGTGGTTCGAGCAGTTGCCTGCGACACAAAGATCGCGAGTTCGAATCCCGACTGTACCAATGAGTTTTTCTGAACTTAAGTACAGTGATTAGCCACACCAGGCGTGAGGATATATTATATTATCTATTATTATACTAAAATATAGTAAAGCAATAATGTGTATAAAAAGACAAACGTACAACCAAGTGTTTTGTTAAATTCAAACGCCATTTTCTTAACCAGAAACACGAATCTCTTTGAGAGCTGTATTCAAATAAAGACCACCGCTCTGAATAAGCTTAAAACGGTATCTTTATGTAAATAAACAGCTAACATTAGAGAGGAAATAATATCCGAGCTCGTTAGTGTCGCAGTAGAGAATAAAGTATAATCACAAATCTACTCGTTCTAGCTAATAAAACGCTCCTTGTAAGGTAATGTTTGAAACCGGTCGACATTTATAACGGCAGGAACTAGGCGAAATTTTGTACCGTGGCATATTATATGGCAAACGTGAGAGTTGTATACTTGCCTTCGATCTTAATACCTATAGAGAAAGAGTAAACATAAAAATACAACAAACCGTGTAAAAAATCTTAAACCCTTGCCACAAGGGTCCCCAACGGTGTAGACAGTATGTAGGTAGTACCAACACATCCAATTTTCGCCGAAGATATATTTTAAGTGCTTACATGACGTCTATCGACTTCACATACGTCTCTATATCTCTCCTCAAACGTATGCAGGTTTCCTCTCGATGTTTACTTTCACCGTTAATCTTGTGGCGTGACTTATAGCTCAGAACACTCATTGCAGGAAACTAACTACTCGAACTACTTAGTCACTACCGCTTCTTATTTATTATAAACTGGCTAACTAATATTTTTTTGTTTATCACATAGTTGAACACGAAACAATCTCAAACTTCGCGGACATAATTAACCTCTGGCTATATGACCAAGCAGATATCTAAATTGTTAACTTTTTTTCATACCTCAAAATAATTTGGCGTTAAAAAAATATCACTTACACCGTTCGCAATTTCATAGAGCGAGGTAATGTCGCGCGATGCTGAGATTGTAGCCCTTAAAGTAAATTGCCACTTTTATTTGAGGGTAAAAGCAAATTTTGGACAGTATCCAAATTAACTCTTATGGCGGAGCCCGCAAATTGTATGCAACAAAACTATTACCGGCGGTAAGAGTTAACGAAATTGCTCTTTAAGCCTTGGAAAAAGTTTTATGTTTTCTAAAAGGTCTTTTTTATAATTTAATCTCGTAGTGTTTTGTCTCGATTCCATGAATAACATTATTAAACACGAAATCTAGATCGCTCCAACTAGCTACATCAAATCAATCGAATACTCAAGTACGGAAACGTCACATGACGCAAGCATGTATGAAGAAACTGCTGAATGTGGACGCAGCGAAAGAGGTATGTAAGTCCGGAAAGAACTAGCTCAATATTCTCTCCGTCTACCCCGTTAGGGACTCGACGTCGATCATATGTATGTATGTATTCCATAGTTCTTAGAGGGTAATTTATTTTATTCTGATTCTAATGTGGACGAAGCGAAAGAGGTATGTAAGTCTAGAGAGAACTGGCGCTCTATACTCTCTGCCTTACCCCGTTAGGGACTTGGCGTGATGATATGTATGTATGATTCTTCACCATCCCTTCTTTTTAATCTTTTCACACCATTCCACAAAAGTCCGTAAAAAGTTAAGTTAAGTTTCCATGCACAAGCTACTCAAGTTCAATTAACTACTGAGCTAGACCAACGGGGCTATAACCTTGACCTTGATTGCTGGTTACTACAAACATCTCGAAATCCTACTAAATTTCTCTCCGCCACCATGAACTTTAAATGAAAAATTTTACAGCAAAAATCTGACATTTAAAAACCTATTGGTATATAATAATGCAATATATCCTCACGCCTTCCCACAAGGGTTCCCGAAGTGGTAGACAGAGGTGAATAGGTAATACCCACACACCCACTTTCCGCCAGATACTTAATTGATATGTATGTATTTACAAATAATAAAAATATTTTTTTTCCTATTACGTCATTATGTTAGTGGGCCATATATATATATACTAGCTGTCCCGCCCAGCTTCGCTTGGGTGAGAAAGTAAAATTTCCTGAAATACAATCGCAGCGCCACCTAAGAACTTTGAATCCACCTGAAGACATACAGAAAATTACATTAAAATCAGTCTGGCCGTTTCGGAGGAATTCAGCGACATACACACGCTCAGAAGAAAAAATTTATGTATTTTAAAATTTATTTTTTCATACAAACCTACTCACAATAAAGGATACATAAAAGAAAGATTTATCAAATTTGGTGTAGTCGTTTGGAAGTTATGCGCGTACAAACATTTCGGTGATTCATTTATATACATACTAGTGGTCCCGCCCAGCTTCGCTTGAGTGAAAAAGGTAAATGCCCTAAAACACGATCACAGCGCCACCTATCGGGCGCCACCTATCCAATTGTGAATCTAAACCATTCTCAAATCCATCTGAAGACACACAGAAAATTTCATTAAAATCGGTCCAGTCGTTTAGGAGGAGTTCAGTCACATACACACGCACACAAGAAATATATATATTAAGATATCCATTTCATACGAGTACAAGCCCCCACGAGACAGTCCTCTTTGGTATAATCATGAATAATTCGAACATTGCGTGTATGACCAATGATTAGGCGATCCCAATTGATGAAACAACGTTCATTGTTTATTGCTAGCATTGTAGAACAAACAGTAGTGTAATAAATCAATCAAACTCGCACTGGACATTGTAATCAATGGGCACAAGGTATAAACTCCAGCGGGTAGATACCTAAGTGCTACAAATCGTAGCACTCCCCAATAATGGCTACGACGAGCTACGCCGCTACAATGAGTAAGCCGTTGCAAAAAATAAAAAAAAAGCGTCTGAGATAATAATATTTACATTATTAAAATGTTACAGGAAGGAAACACAGAAACTTGGAGAGTTTTCTGCAAAGCATATTCACATATTTAAAATAGGTTACCTATGCCCTAGGCTTCCTTCCCATATAATTTGATTTTATTTGTTTTTTTTTCTGAAGAATATTATTTTAAATTTGTTAATACAGCTAATAATCCGTTCGTGTGCCAAAGTTCATCTCATTCCATTCAGTAAAGTTTGCGTCAGAAATGAACTTTTTCTTCCCCTCTCAAACTATCATATTTATAATATATATAGAAGGATCGATTTAAATCGCACTTTACTTATACTGTTGTAGAATTATCGCTGTTTTTTGTAACCGTAGCCACGCCCTAATATCCCGAGTCCAATAATCCAGCCATGGTGCGACAACCATTGCCGGGATTATGTGCAACCCTGCACTTCCTATCGATATAAGCTGAACAGGCATACCTCACTAAATTATATAGCTGCAATGATTCATTGAGAGATAAACCTTTAAGCCAGCCCATTTACGACACACCTTTGGTAGTAACTTCACGTTGCAGAAGATCGCAGCCAACTGGTATTCGAGTTTGCGGAGAGCCTGCGGCTAGTTCTAACAAATACTCTATATATTTGTTTGTCCCTACACCTAGACCAAATCGATCGGACACTCAAGGACGGGAACGTCAAGAGTACTTGAAACCGCCGAGCATGTGTAAAGAGACGGATGATGATGATGATGGATGTGGACGAAGCAAAAGAGGTATGTAAGCTTAGGGACTCGGCGTGATGATATGTGTGTGTATGTATTTGTCCCTGACTTTCTTCCATACCACAAAAAATAACAATAAGAAGAGCAATAGTTCTGGACTAACAAACCTCTTTTGCTTCGTCCATATTTATCAGTCACTTCATACGTACTCACCGGTTTTAAGTACTATCGACATTTCATTCTGTACTTTAGTGCCTCGATAGCCTATCTGGCAAGCGCAGAAACGGTTTACTGCTACGTAGCGCGTAGCACTCATGCTACGAGCTCCGTAGCTCTTGGAAGCTCTTAATTTGAGTCTATGAATTAGTATTAGTATATATAGTACCCCGCTGATTTCTAGTCGAGGGGGTAGGGGGGGAGGTATGACCCGACTCTATTAATCGTAGTGTGCGTGTGCACTCATAGGTAATCAGTGTGTACCGATAATACTCAAACATTAGTGGAAGGATTCACACTTACACTATAAACTATAAGGAAGAAAAGTGGGACGCGTCTTCGTGGATGACAATATCTATAGTAAGAATAAATATAATACCTGTTACTTTTATTGTAACATGGAGTCTAAGCAAACTTGTTCAAGGTCAGTAATGCTTCATCTGCTCATTGATCATCATTAGTTAACTGTAGATTGTTAGTTATACTACATAAAACATCGAGAGGAAACCTACATACGTCTGAGAAGAAATTCAAAAGTGTATGTATAGTCGTGCTTGAGTAACGGCGATGGACTCGCCATCTGTCACGTTGGCACCTAATATACCTCTGGCGGAAAGTGGGTGTGTGGGTATTACCTATACACCTCTGCCTACCCCTTCGGGGACCCTTGTGGGAAGGCGTGAGGATATATTATTATTATTATATAACTAAGATTTTTTATATATCTAGATCTAAAATAATTTAGAAAGCCTATTCTTAAGTACAGTGATTAGTCACACTACAAGTGTTACGGTGAAGGAAAACATCGAGATAAAACCTGCATACGTCTGAAAAAAAAACCAAAAACTGCGAGGGACTGATCAATGTAAGTATTAGAAATTAAAACTGATACGAGATATACAAAACAAACTGTACGGTTAATGTCACTATGATGAAGAAACGTATTTTTTTAAAACGAATGGATGATTGATGAGTGATTAATAAAACTGCTATTAAAGACAAAAATAATGGTCGTAATGATTAAATAACGTATTCCTTTTAGGAAAAATAATAAGTGCTTTGAAACTCATACATACATACATATCATCACGCCAAGTCCCTAACGGGGTAGGCAGAGAGTATAGAGCGCCAGTTCTCTCTAGACTTACATACCTCTTTCGCTTCGTCCACATTCATCAGTCTCTTCATACATGCTCGTCGGTTTCGAGTACTCTTAACGTTCCCGTCCTTGAGAGTTCGATCTATTTGATCCAGGTAGTTGGAACGTGGCCTTCCTCTGCCTCTTCTTGCACACACTTTTGCTTTGTATATCTGTTTCGTCAATCTTTCTTCACTCATCCTTTCTATGTGTCCAAACCAACGTAACATGCCTTTCTTCATCTTTACAATCACGCCCTCATTCACGCCAGTTGATTTGCGAATCTCTTCATTGCGGATTCGATCTAATATCGTTACGCCGCACATTTTTCGAAGAGATCGCATCTCGACAGCATTCAAGCTATTTTCATACTTCCTCTGACATACCCAGGATTCGCTGCCATACAATAAGGTAGGTACCAATATCGCGTTGTGGACAGCAACTCGAGCATTCTTGCTCAGACTTTTACTGCCCATCAACGCCGACATGGCTCCATTCACCTTATTTCCGGCAGTTATCCTTCTTTCAATATCTTTTTCATACTTTCCATCTCGTGTGAACATGCTTCCAAGATATACAAATTCATTCACTTGCTCTAGAATTTGCCCATTTACCGATATTGCACTCTCGGTCACTTGTTCATCTCTTTCGAATACCAGAACCTTAGTCTTGCCAGCGTTTAGGCGCAGCCCCTTCTTTTCACATTCTTCTTTCATTATGGTAACTAGTGACTGCAGTTCGCCCTCTGATGACGCCAGTAAAACCGCGTCATCGGCGTATAGTAGGCAGTTGACCACTAAGTTTCCCATTTTCACTCCACATCCGTTCGTTCTTAGTGCTCTCAGACAGTTATCTAGATATATAATGAACAGCCAGGCAGACATGATACACCCTTGTTTGACCCCCGACTTCACATCAAACCAGGGTGACATCTCACCGTTAACCCTAACGCACGCCTCGCTATCACTATAGAGTGATTTCACGGCATGCAGTAGGGAACTGCTCACTCCATATCCAGGCAACACGTCCCAGAGTTCCTTTCGTACGACTCTATCAAATGCCTTCTCTAAGTCGACGAAAGCGCAGAAAACGCTTTGGTTAATATCCAAAAACTTTTCCGCGATTCCGCGAAGCGAGAAGGTTTGATCCATACATCCTCTTCCTGGTCTAAATCCATCTTGGGATTCCCAGAGAAACCTTTCGGATCGCTCTTGCATTCTTATCGTCAGGATCTTCGTGTACACTTTACTAGCTAAGCTGACCAAGCTGATGGCTCTGTAGTTGGAGCAGTCCAATCGTGATCCCTTTCCTTTATAGAAAGGCACGATGACTGCTCGCCTCCAGTCGTCCGGAACATCACCCTTTTCCTAGCAAAGATTGCATAGCAAATAGATGACGTCCCAGACCGCTGGTCCACCGTACCTGATCATCTCAGCCGTAATCCCATCTATTCCCGCAGCTTTTCCACATTTCAGACTTCTTATCGCACTTACAATCTCTCCCATACTTATTTTATCCGCTATAGGATCCTCGACAGATTCTGTTGGAGGCAGCTCTATGAGTAGATCAGCGGCATCATCATCATACATATCTTTGTAGAATTCACTCCATCGCCTGAGGACGTCTGTCTTGTCAGTCAGTATCTCATTGTCCTTCGAAATAATCACATTCATCCTACTACTAGCTGTAACACAATTTCTGGACTTCTTTACTTCCCTCCAAAAAAGTTTTGCATTGTCCTTGAAATTATGCGACAGTTTTTCGTCTACAGTCATTTGGAACCTCTCACGCTTCTGAGCTATTATCTCTTTCGTACGATTTTTTTGCAGGCGATATTTTTCTTTCATCTTTTCTTTCATATTTTCACTTGAGCTGGACATAGCCAAAATGTCTTGCCTTGCATCCTTCTTCTTTTTAACTTCTTCTTTCACTTCATCATCCCACCAACCATCGCCATTTTTGGTTGTCCGCCCTTTCGAAATGCCACAAACCTCTTTCACGGCGCATAAAATGCTGGACTTAAGGAACTGCCAACAAACATCGACACTCTCAAACACATCTTTCGGGGGACAGGCTAGCTGTTCAGATACCCTTTCTTGATATCTGTCTCTAATAGCCGCATCTTGAAGCCTCCAGCTTTTGATGCGGTCTGCGACTGCAGAACAGGGACCCCCAGCACGGGATCGCCAGCCCGCGAACAGACCTCTTATTCTAGTTATAACTAGAAAGTGGTCCGTTCCCAGGTCGGCTCCCATATACACCCTGGTGTCCATCACCTGTGTTCTGAGTCGCTGATCTATTAGAAACAGATATATCATCATGCTTCGCTCATTTTTCCGTTCCCATGTATACTGATGAATCCTCTTGTGGTCGAACATGGTGTTCGCCACAAAAAGGTCCCTCTCCATGCATACATCTAATATCAGCTTGCCTGCCTCGTTCACTCTCTTATCACCATACTTGCCGAGTACTGCCTCGTAATCCTTACGGGCTGTCCCGACCCATCCATTCAGATCACCACAAATATTCAGCTTTTCATTCCCTTCTTTCGTCTCTAGAACATTACTCACACATTCCCAGAACTTATTCAGGTCGCAAGTGTTCGCTGAGGCCACCGGAGCATACACCGCGACTAAAAATAGTCGGGTAAGGCCTAATTTAAAGCGAGCCCAAATAAGTCTGGGGCTCACCGCATCATAACTTATCATACATTCTGCCAAGCGGCTGGATAGTAGAATTCCCACTCCCTGGCAGGCGTGCTCGGTGTTTGCCACTCCTGACCACAGCACTAAACTCCCGCCCGGGAGCTCGTCTACTCCACTACCCTTCCGCTTGGTTTCAGACAAGCACACAACATCTAACTCGCTCTCTGTCATAACATCGATCAATTCGTTCATCTTATCAGCCATACCTCCTCTTACATTCCATACACCCATCCTACACTCCACACTCCACTTCCCGCCGTGAGGCACTCCGCGTGATGGGTGGCGGTCCCCATCGCCGCACTGTGCTGAATTTTTCGCACCAGCGGGGACGGACTGGTGCGCGTCGCCTCGGGGGCACGCCCTAACAGCCGTCCGGCCAATGCGCATCGAGTGGAATTGCAGCCCTCTGGGCTGGCAGGAATCGCGACGTGCACGCTTCCACTGGGATCCCCACTTTTGAAACTCAAATGTACAATATAAAATTGTGTTCTCAAATCTTAAGCCCGTCTACCAATTTCCTCTAATCCCCTACTGAAGCGCCCGTATGATATTTCCACGACATTTCGAGTTGAAAATCTTCGAGACTTTAAATCCTGACCAGTACTGGATTATGAGAAAGTCGTATGGAATGAAATGACCACACGAGACAGCAATACATGTATGAGAGAGATCCAACATATTTTAAACCTTATAGTATAAAACCCCGTGACATCGTAAACAGGCTTTTAAAATTGTATGTTGAGATCATCAGTGTGTTGCAATATGAACTTTGTAAGTAAGATTGTAAGGTTGCGTTTAGTTATTGGTGAATTTAAGAGGCAAATAATTTCGAAGGCGTGCCTAGTTGACTGTGGCAAGGATTTCCAGATTTGCCGCTGGGTTTCTTTATTGGCCTGTGACGTTATTATCGCCGCAGGGCTCTTGTAGGCAAATAGTTTGTTACAACCTTTTTGTAGGTCAGAAAAAATAGGGTATTTCACCGCAACGCATAAGCGTTAGCCATCATGGTTTTTTGTAGTTGAAAGAAAGTGGTGGAATACTTTCGGGTATTCATTTTTAGCATATATAGTTAGCCTTAAAACACAGAAATTTTTTGTAATTTCGGAATATGATAAATATCCTTTTATCACGCCACAGGTAGGCAAAGATTTGAGCACCAGCTCTCTCTAGAGTTACGAACCTCTTTAGTTTCATCCATGTCAAGTCCCTTCATACATGCTCGCTGGTTCCAATTTCCTTTATTCTTCTTATCCTTGAGTACTTGATCGAATCGAGCGCAATTAGTTAGAACGTGGTCTTCCTCTGGAGGCGGGGATGATGGTTTTACTGTGTTGGAAGCAGAGGTATTAGTTGCATTATACTAACACAGTCTATCTCTCCGAACACAGAGTGGCAACGCGCAAGTGATACTTAGGTTTCGTGAGCGTAAATCGGCTACGGTATCCGATTCCCTTCAGGTGGGCCGTATGCTTGTTTGTCACTCTAGTTGTAGTATAAAAAACAATGGGCCAGCGTGAGCGTGACCAGAAAGGGACTTTGTCATGAGGGGCTGTTCTGTGCTCAAGAGCAAGAAGGCGGAACCGTGAGTAACTGCTAGTGACATAAAATATCTAATAGAAGCTTTCAGTACAAGTTTACAAAATATAATTGAAACATTGCCGCCATTTCCAATTAAGCGCTCCAAAGTTAACGGAAATGATAAACAAACTTCTTGAATGTAGCTTTGTTTGTTGGAATTAATTATTTAAAATAAATGTTTGCAAAGTGATATTGTGCCTTCTGTAGATATAAAGAAAGAATAATTTTGGTTCATTATTTACTATGACGATTCTTTTGTTTCTTTTTAATTTATCGTCCTTTATAAATGCGAAAGTTTGTGAGTATTTTAGTTCCTCTTACACGCAAAAACTACTGAACGGAATTGTATGAAATTTGTCACAAGGATAAGACTATTTTTTTCGGAATAACACACATTAAAACACATACACAACAAACACACATTGTGATATTTATCGGTTTCTAAGGTACATACAAAATTATTCTTACTTAACAAAAGAAGATCGACATTTCAAATTAATTTTCTTCTTTTTAATTCTCAGCCGGCCAGTGTGAATAAAAAAAAAATTAAAAGTACAAAATTAAAAAAGGAACATATTATAATAAAATCATAATTTCATGCTTTTAAGCTAACTAGTTTAAACTATGCGAATACCTGTTCGAGCAGTAATAAGTAGATATATTAATGTGCATATTAGCAGCTGTATTATGATAGGAGGACTCATTTTCGATTCAAAACCATTAATTTTAGTCATTAAATTAATCATAAAATGTATTACTTATTAATAACGATGAATAACCTTATTATATCTATGGTTAATAAGGTTCACTGGCATTGCTCCCGTACTAGTAGTTTGATAAATAAATTTGTAACGGTGTTGGACTTGCTATCTGTCACATTGGCAACTAAAATATAACTCTGGCGGAAAGTGGGTATTAGCTATACACCCCGGCCTTTCTCTTCGGGGACCCTTGTGGGCGTGAGTATATATAAAATACTATGGCAACATAAGCCTGAGACCTGGTGTCCTGGAATACAGGCTTTGCCAAGTTTAGGCCTGGTACCTTCTTTTCTTCTTTCACATTACATGATATTGTTTTTTTTGTTTCACGTTCTTTTGTTAATAATGCTCCTATGTATTTCGTGTTTAGTTGTGAAAAAACAATAAATAAATTATTATTATTATTATTACTATCAAAACTGTAAGCGTTACTGGTCAAAAGATAACCCTAATTCGTATCCCACATCAGCAACCTTTCATACAAAAAAGCATCACCTTCATCATCCATCATCCCGTCTCGCATAGAAAACGTCTCTTTTCACGAAAACTGAGTATAATACGACATTTTTGAATAGCCCCCCCCCTGTCATACGCCGTATGTAGAGTGGGGTACGCGCAACCTGGCCGGTTATTAGCACCAATTCAGAGGGGTGAATAAATGTGAGCTTAATTTGCTTGCGGCATGTGGAAAATATGTACATATATTACTGATGTGTCGTTGATAAAATCCGCAGTTAATCTTTTGTAAATCGCGGAATTATAGGAATAATTAATGCTTCATATTAGTTCAAATAACAGGAACTCATAAATTACATGTAATACGTCCTTCAATCTTTCCCAAAAGGCTATCCTAGGAGGTAGTAGATATACATTTGCGTGCAAACACATGAAAAATTGCAAGTCTATCGCTGCCACCACGTTCCATTTTCTAGATGTTAATCACAGACGGACCAGGGATACGGCATATAAAGCGTCTGGTTGACGGTTTAAGCGTGGTTGTGGAACAAGCAATTTCAAGTATAAAAATCACTATATCAAAATTATCAATATTTTAACCTACGATGTCTAACGAAGAAAATGTATTATACAAATATCGGCCCTTAGCAGGATTCGGATCCGTGATCAAGACGATCACTGACCATCAGACCAAACCGTAGTAGTATATAGTATTACGTGTATGAGAATTGTTGGATTATATTATTCAAACGAAGCTCGGCTGGACCGCTAGTCTTTGCATAAAAGCAAAGGTATCCGACCGACATAGTGAGCGCATGAATACTTGACAACTATTCGGCGTAACGTACGCTTTGGCACTTGACGCCCGGCTTTGGCGATTTGGCTCTCGTTGGGACACATTAAGAGAATGCTGATGCAAAATGGCCGAAAGATCGCTTTAGATGTTCGCTGTGTCATGACACAACACTGTAATAATGATTAATGGGTGTTGGCAGCCGGATTTCACACTCAAATCAGGACAGGCGGGGTCGTGAAAGTTCATTGGCTACACATTCTGAGATTTTTCAGAGTTTTCACCTGCGTTACACCACTTCTATAAAATTTATTCGCACTATTTTTATCATAATTTAATAATATTTAATACTTGAAAGAAAAACATGACGTTTTCTTTGATGTCTGTCGCATCAAACGGAAAAATTCAGGTATCAAAAACGTGTCCGTATCACGATGGGAAATTTTAACAGATTACCTCACGTACGTCACACGCGCGGCCTGCGTAGAGGTTTCACACGATACTAACCATTTACGATATCAGTGTTAACAAATAAATATATTTTAATAAAAATATTAATTACATCTTTAATATGAATTTAATTTATTATAGTAGTGATTAGTATATATATTGGATCTATCTATATGGAGTTAATCCTATGTTATCGTATAAGTGACAAACTGTCTTTGCTAATAATACATTCTTTAAACCTTATTGTAATTTATTTTTTCTATAATCGTGAAAGAAGTGCTCGCTATAGCGTAAAACTGATCATCATCTGGGTCCGTGTTTTCCTTCACTGTAAAGCTTGCGGTTTGACTAATGACTGTAGTTACATACATACATATCATCACGCCGAGTCACTGACGGGGTAGAGATCATAACTATACTTAAGTCCATAAAAACTCATTGGTACAGTCGGGATTCGAACTTGCGATCTTTGTGTTGCAGGCAACGACACGGCGGATAGTTCAACTCGATTAAAAAAAAATCTGAATTCGAGTTCACGTAGTACACCTATACCTACGTAAAACATGTAATCCGTCATGCTATTGTGCTAAGGAATGGGCTATTTACATAAAACGTATACGTACCACAAACACAAGGAAACAAGAACCTAGCTGCGTCAAATCCTTCCTCACACTTCAGGGTAAAGAGAAAACTCGCTTTTAATTTATGAAACGGCTCACAGTTACGAAAAATACATTGTGACGTAGGTAACGCCACAAAACGGTATTTTTCATGAATATACATATCATTATACCTCACGGATTAAGAATTGAGATAATAGCACTAGTTTTCTCTACTGAAATCTGTTAAAATTACTTATTGTTTTTCCTAATGAATGTACCAATTTTCAAGCAGTGATTTATCACAATACGAACTTTACGATGATAATACCCTATAATATATAGTATATTGCTATCATGAGTTAGACATGATAGCGCTCTCGCCATGTCATGTTAGCACCATATACTTTTGATACACCTATCCTTCTCTTCTTAGGACAAGTGCGAAAGCATGGAAATATGTATCTTTTTCACTTCTTCTTCTCAGCATATATGCGTCCACTGCTGGACATATGCCTCATGCATGCATGGATTTCCAAGCTGATCTTGATGCGGCGATCCTACTCCAGGTCGGCCCTGCCGTCTTTTTAATGTCGACCGATAATATTATAATCTATACATATATCTTTTTCACTACATATTATAATAAATCTAAGTACCCCGTGGCGGCTGTCTGCTTGTTCGCAATAAGCTCCTAAATTCCTTAAACAATTTTCATGCACATCTTACCCAAAGACAATCATTTCCTGAGGAAGGTTTAAGTGTATAATTTGTTAAGATTTGGTGTAAATTGTTTGAGACATGGTGCTAATTATTGCAAATGTCGGAGTCGTATTCATCACGCTACCTTAATCCGTTTGAGATAAAACAAAACAATGGATGTACCCGAGCGAAATCGGGGCGTGTCGCTAGTGATAAATAAAATTAAAATCTCCAGTCTCAAACTCAGTAGCAACTAACAATAAAACATTAATTAAAGTTACTTTGCTCATTCCTATCTAATTTTAACTTTCTCCAACTTTATTCAAAAGCATTTTGAAGTAAGTCAAATATTAGATTTTTCCCAAACGCTTGTTCCCAAATCATCGTCATGGCGACGCCTCTAGCATCACGTCACTTCATTAACTTTTTGCTTGTTTCACGTGAGGTGTAAGTTAAAGGAATATAGCGATTTTGAAATGGTATTAATTAACTGTCCCTGTTTATTAAAAGAACAACCTGTATATGAAACATAAAAATAGAAAACTAACAAACTAGTGTCTAAGACGATACATACCTCTTTCGCTTCGTCCACATTCATCAGTCTCTTCATACATGCTCGTCAGTTACGAGTACTCTTAACGTTCCCGTCCTTGAGCGTCCGATCGATTTGATCCAGGTACGAATGTTGGAACGTGGCCTTCCTCTGCCTCTTCTTGCACACACTTTTGCTTTGTATATCTGTTTCGTCAATCTTTCTTCACTCATCCTTTCTATGTGTCCAAACCATCGAAGCATGCCTTTCTTCATCTTTACAATCACGCCCTTATTCACCCCAGTTGATTTGCGAATCTCTTCATTGCGGATTCGATCTAATATCGTTACTCCGCACATTTTTCGTTTGTATTAAAATCTAATATCTTAGATTTGTACAAGCATAATAAATATATATAATACTATGCTTGAGCAACGCAACGCAACGCAACACGCTTGAGCTCGAGCCTCACAACGCCGTCACAAACTCCGTAAAAAATCTCAGCAATAAATCTTTATTGCCATGTTGTTTGGCTCGCATTATTTGTGCCGTTCGCGCAATTTTCGTTTCTTTGACGACTTCATTTTCCGCTGCGAAGAGTAATTGCTCGTATGTCGACTTGTTTGAGTAATAAAAATGTTTTACGCCACATTTTATACTTTAAGACGTAATAAATGTAGGTATGTTGGTAAAGTTACGTCGTGTGGTAAAGTATTGTTATCTATTAATATCACTTTGAAAACGGTAAAATAGGCGGTGTGATGATTATACTTATATGATGTTGTGATTTTTTTTTATTTCGCTTAGAAACCACTCTATATAATAACAATACGCCGAGTCCTTCTCGGGGCGTCTTTATAGAGAGCGCCAGCTTTCTCCAGAATTAAAAAAAATAGCATACATACATACATATCAGCACGCCGATTCCCTAACGGGGTAGACAAAGAGTAGGGCCAGTTTTCTCTATACTTACATATCTCTTTCACTTTGTCCACATTCATCAGTCTCTTCATACATGCTCGCCTGTTTCGAGTACTCTTGACGTCCCTAGAGAATCCGATAATATGATAAGATAAGATAAGATAAGAGTGCAATAATACCCTCGTTCATGCCAATTGCTTTGCAAATCTCTTTGTTGTGGACTCGATCTAAAATCACACGTAGCCCATTTGCAATTTTCAAAATTCTTTTAATTATCACGTTTCAGATTTAACTCATACAATTTTCCGTCAATAATTACGTTTTCACAACACTTTGCTCCCAAAAATAATAATTAGAACTCCGAAATGAAAACGGGCTAGAGTGTAATTAGAAAAGTTCAATTCGACTGCATCCCGTTTGTAAAAATGCCACCTCCAGTCGATCGGTCGGGCTTAGGGAAAATTTTAATTCGTGTTTTAATTGGATACGCAAGCGTGGTAGAAATTTACTGAAAAAAAACATGCGCTTTGTCTACAACTTGTCAACATTTTATTCCGTTTTGGCAATGGCTTTATTATATATATCCTCACGCCTTCCCACAAGGGTCGCCGAAGGGGTAGGCAAATGTGTATTGGAAGTATCCACACACCCACTTTCCGCCAGAGATATATTTTAGGAGCCAACGTGACAAATGGTGTGTCTATCGCCTTTACTCAAGCACGACTTTGAATTTCGTATCGACGTATGCAGGTTTCGTTTCGATGTCTGGCCTCCACCGTAAAGTTCGTGGTGTGACTAATCACTGTACTTAAGTTCACAAAAACTCCTTAGTACAGTCGGGATTCGAACTTGCGATTTTTGTTTTCAGGCAACTACTCGAACCACTCGGCCACCACGGCTTTTTTTATTAAGCTAAAATATTAGGCTCTGACGGCCAAGTGTTTGTGTGCACTATAGACGGCGACACACTTGTCATCAGTCACGTTGGCACAAAAATACGGCGCCGACAAATAGAGGGAGGCAGAAAGAACGAAGTGTAATTATAATATTACTTCTGCGTACAAGTAGAAAATGAGCTAGGGACATCTTGATCGTATTCATAAATTAAGAATGATCTCCGTTCGTTAGTATTATTTTAATCTCCGTCTCCGTCCGTTAGTATTATAAAATTTTTACTAAACTTCAAAAATAAAAACTCCAATACAGAAAACAGTAAAGTTGAGGTCCTCCAAAAATCAATAAGATTCTTTTCAAAGGCGTCCACATCTCGCAAGAGGCGAAATCCAATAAACGACTTCTACCTGCAATGTCTTCGCACTCTGGTATGTACGGTATGCCGTTCATTACTGGCTGAGCACATCCAACTTGTTACCTCTCCAATTTATACGGGTTGGATTTTGGACTGTTATCTAAGCGTTGAGAATTCGCGTGGACGATTTATATGAAATTTCTTCGTGAAAGTAGACTAGTGTCGATTTATTGGGTTTGCTGAATGTTTGAATTGTTTTAAGACAAGGCTAGGTGGAATTGCTATATGGAAAATGTAACAACGATATAATATTTTACCCAAATCAGATTTCTGACAAAGTTCTCGAAACCGTGCGTATTTAAAAAGAAAAGCGTATTTAAATACTGCATGTGTATGTACATACGAAAAGTGTATTTAAATATTACGTCCGTCTGTGACGAAAAGATATAAAAAAATCACCTCTCGGGTACAAATATGAATTTTAACCATTCTTGAAACCCCCGTAATACAAACCATCACAGTTCGTCTAGTCGCTAAGGACGAGCTCAGTCACATACGACACGTACAGAAGAATTAAATATATACCTATACAGATGAGGTTCAATAAATGTTTGTCCTGAGACGTTTTTATCGAATAAAAGTTTCTTTAATTTTTAATTCGGACGTGACATAGTTACATATATTATGCCGCCATTCTGTCAGCACCAAGCTTCGAAGCAGACTCCCAGTTTGCATCTGCTATCCAACCTTTGTAACTAGTTTCACATGTGAGCAAACATTGTATTTCTTTGAAATATTTTTTCAAAATAATAGTTTTTTTAGAAACTCTGCCCTGTTGCCTTGGCCTCATTTTGCACTCGTTTTCATTGTAACCTACTAAAATGCAATATATCCTCACAAATTCCCATAATGGTCCCCGTAGGGGTAGCGTAGCGTTTGACCTCTCAAAGTCTACTTTGTTACATCTGTACATGGCCGGAATAACTTCAAAACGCTTCAATTCTCAAGGTACTCATATTTGGTAACGAAAAGTGGAATCGATTAGCTTCATCGTCGTCTAGAGACACAAATCGGCAAATTGGCTAATGTCGAATTATATTAAGATGGATCGTGCGAAAATAGAACGTTTTTAATACGCTGTTTTACCTTCAAAGACGTTTGTATTTCTTAAGATTTTTGTTATTTCCAACATTCATACCATTAACTTTTAATTTTAATTCCTATTTTTACTAGTTTTGTCTAGACAATAATTGTCTCATAGTTTTATTTCACTTTTCATCTGTAACATAAGCGCCTAGATATATCGCCGGCGAAAAAAAGGCGCGTTCCACCTTACCCTTGTTGAAAAGCGTGAAGATATATTGAAGATGCATAGTAAATTGTTCTTTATTTCCAGAGGTTTACTCCAGGTAACTAAAACTTTACGCTGGCAGCTAACGTAGATTTTTTCTAAGAATACGGGCGCTCGCCTTTAGAACAACACGTCAAATGGTTTATATCCAACTCGGACTGCTATACTTAAATGGTTTTACGGTTTCGTAAAACACAAAGTTGTTTCTATAGTAGATTAGTAGATCTTCTAAGTAGATTGCCTATACAAAGTAAGAAACGACTGGACCATCATTGATATAACACTGATCAATTGTAAAATACCTAGAATACATGTTTTGTCCTGCAAAACATATACATATATCCTACTCCAGACTACGTACCTACAATATTATAATGCCAAGTCCCTCACGAGGTAGGCGAGTTTTATGTACAGTCGTGCTTGACAAACGACGGACTCGTCATCTGCCATGCTGGCACCTTATTATATCCCCGGCGAAAAGAGGACCTTCTGTCAAAAGTTGGCAATGGCGTTATCACAATCCATTATAGTACCTACACACCCACTTTCCACCTGTAGACAGAGAGCACTAGCTGTACTCTCTGCCTACCCCATTAGGGACTCGGAATTATGTTATGTATGTATGTAGGTGTAATTATGTTATGTAGGTTTCGAAGAAAGATTGTCGAAACAGATATACAAAGCAAAAGTGTTTGCAAGAAGAGGCAGAGGAAGACCACGGTCCAACTACCTGGATCAAATCGATCGGACGCTCAGGGACAAAAAAAAGGTATGTTAGTCTAGAGAGAACTAGCGCTCTATACTCTCTGCCTACCCCGAGTCCCTAAGTCAGCGTGATGATATATATGTCCTCTTTTCACATTGACATTTTCATCACGTTTCACTAGCAATTCCGTCAAAGCTTTTACCAAGCGGTAGAATAAAAACAATGGAGGGTGTTGGCAACACCAACCTTGTGGGTCGTGCCTAAGAACGCATTTAATCACAGTTTAATCTGTTAGATTGCAAGGTAGCGGGTATACTCCACTTGTAACCTTGTCACAGGTAGGTTTCTGAACTTTTATGAATTATTCAAAAGTAATTCCACCCAATGTACACAGTCCCAGAGTAAGTAAAGCTATGTACTATGGGGACTAGGCAACGATATATGTACTTACGTAGTAAGATATATACAAAATTCATGTCGTATCCAAGACTTTTGTACAAATACCCGTATTCATCATAAAAATATCTACCCTCAGCGGGAATTGAACCCGCGACCTCAATACAAGCTTCGCATACAGGGGCTCTGGCCACTAGACCAGACGCTCTTCTGGTCATATTAAAAAAGTATCTATTCACGCCTTTCAAACAGAGTCCCTGTATGCGTGGGCAGTTATGACTATGTTCAGGCCATATGTAACGACATATAGCGTTTAAAAGGATAGAGGCGTCGGTCACGTGATTGACGTGGACAGACGCCATTACGCAGTAAACAACCGAAACATCAACACACTATTCAAATACCCTGAAACAACGGGAACAAAGAATTTATCTATAATTATTATATTATTAATTTATCTATAATCTCTAAATTTATTATTATTATTATTAAAAAAAAAAAAAAAATAAAAAAAAAAGAAGAAGAAGAAGTTCGGCGTAATCCTTTGGTGACCCCGACCTGATCTCGTGACGTGACGTGATCAAATACCCTGAAACAATGGGAGCAAATGAAGAAGAACGGCGTAATTATTTCCCCCTCTTTTATGAAAAATGAGGTTTGTGAGCTACGTAATAAGTTTGTGCCCGTGTTATCGCCGCAGTCAGCGGGAAATATAAATACCCAACGTGGCGTTAAGCGGTGTCAAACTTCACCCGTCAGCAAGACGACAGAATACCGATGCGCAGTTAATTGACCGCCCGGGTCCAGCGACCCTGACCCCTGGCGTATCAACAACGCAACCTGCGCAGATTGCGCCACTCCCTACTCCTCCAGTGCATCAGCAACCGAAGAAGAAGAGTTATGCGCAAGCGTCTCGTCATCCGCAACCTAACCAAGTCCCTCACACAGGTGTGGGACGACCAAAGGTCGACGACGAAGGCTTCACCCTGGTGAAGAAGAAAAGCCGGACGAGACCATCGCGTAATCTCCGAGGTACCGCCACCGCCACCGTCGCATCGGAGTTCACTCTGCGTGTTGTGGATCCCACCATCGCAATATATATATCGAGGTTGGATCCTAAAACGTCAGGCGAGGAGATACTGCGATTTGTGAAGGAGAGGACAAAGTTTTGGTGCAAAGACCCGTCACCGATGCAGTTACACTTGCAGCGTCTTGAGTCTGCGAGAGAAACGAATTTCAAATCGTACGTCCTCAAGGTGCCTGCAAAGCATCGTGACATGTTCTTCCAATCCGATTTCTGGCCTGCAGGAATCGTGTACCGGCGTTATAGGGATGCGCGCAAGAGCGGAAAACCCTAAGGACATATTTTATTAATTATGTATGTTAGTCTTTAAGGTATATATTGTAATAAAGTTTGTATGTATGTTAGGTTAAGGTATATATTTATGGGCCCTATATTTGTACGTGTACTTTAAAGGTGTTGCCTGAAATAAATGGATTAATAAAATAAAAAAAATTAAGATATTATAAATAAAAGTAAAAATCATAATGCCTGACCCCAGTCTTCACAAGTTTTGTTAAGAAACGTTTTATGACAAATGGTGATATTTTTTTATTCGGTTCGGTGTCTTATATATCTTTTTATATCTTAATATTTGTGTTCTTAAACATTCAACTAAAATATTAATAAAAACCTAAATAACCGTAAAAATATGTTTAAGTATTTTATATTGTTGATGGGGTGAACCAAAATACTGGTCAATTCAGCAAAATCATCTGGCGAATCTGTTTAAGCGAATTCATGGAATATATACCGACAGCAATATTTTTTTTATTAATTTTAATAGACATTCTTATATTAGGGTGAACACACATGGATCTAAGTGGAATGTTACTTCTAGTTGCATTCCTAAGTCTCATGGGTACTGCTAGCTAGCAAGTTGACATTTTGTAGATATATATTTAGATATAACCCGAACGAAAACTCTTCAACTTGATCGACATATGATAAATACCTACATATATACATATATAATCATGCAGAGTCCTTCACTAGACTCTTTAGGCTAACAGACCTCTGGCTTCATCAACATTCATCAGTCTCTTCATATATTCATACATTTTTTAATTTCTTCTCAAACGTAAGCTGGTTTCTTCTCATTGTTTTCCGTCGCCGTTCAGTTCGTGGTGTGACTAATCATCGTGTGACGAAGTCGGCACGGCAGTCGTATAATACGAGATTAATATATCTTCTTCATCGATTCCTCATGTCTGAGGGTCGTGACCACCATGAGTGGCCTGCTGGACTAGGCCTCTCCAAGAGCTGCGGCACTCTGCGTGTCTGATGGCAGTTGGTATGTCTCGTTTGGTGATATCTTTGACGGCGTCGGTCCACCTGGTTGGAGATCTTCCTCTACTCCTTTTTCCTTCCACGTGACCAACAACAATAAGTTTTTCCAGATTGTCTGGATCTCTTCTAGTAGTATCTGGAGGCATTTTGTGGAGAGCCGAGTTTGGATGTTTAATTCTTTAAGGATAGATGCGTTGGTGCGGTGTGCTGTCCATGATATTCCCAGCATTTTCCGCCAGCACCACATTTCGAACGCATCTATCCGGGACCGAGTGCGGGCTTTGAGTGTCCAAGTCTCTGCGGCGTATAGAAAAATAGAGAAGATAAGGGTGCGCATAAGTTTGACCTTAGTGTTGCGGGTTATGCCTCTGTTTCTGTGTTTGTTTGATTAATATATACCATATAATAAAATTCGGGTAAACGTCACAACATCTCGCCCAATTATTGGCTAAAATTTTCCCCTTATATAGTCTTGTGAAAATATCACCTCAGAGACTGGTGCGAGCAACAATCGAGATGTAATATATTCAAATTACGGGTGGAAGATAAAGGGCAAAAATCACTTTCTTACGCGTCGTAATCCGGTTCGTTACGTCCTGGATAATTTGGCATAGAACGAATGAAAGAAAATCCTGTCGCGGTGAAATTGGCAGAACCATGTGGA
The DNA here is from genome assembly GCA_945859725.1 of Drepana falcataria. NCBI lineage: Eukaryota > Metazoa > Arthropoda > Insecta > Lepidoptera > Drepanidae > Drepana > Drepana falcataria. The sequence continues at coordinate 11,238,645 of OX243922.1, forward strand.
AATACAGCTCAATCTAAGAAAAAACAGTATCCCACAGTCTGGGAAATTAAACTAAGAGAGGTTAATGTGGGAAGGCGTGCGGATGTTATGCCACAACATGAATATCTAAGTTTCCTAAAACCCGTTGAGGAGTTTCCCTGAAGAGTACAGCATGGAGTTCTTCCAGAAGGGTGTGGAAAGATTCTTATACGGTCGGCAGCGCGCGAGCAATACCCCTAGTGTTGCAAGCGTCCATAGGCGGCGGTAACCGCTTACCATCAGGCGGACCGCATGCTTGTTTGCCACCCGTGTGGTATAAAAAAAGTATCTATAAGTGTTAATGTCTAATCGTGCCCTCTCGTGATAAGGTCTCGTGAATCGAACCATAACTCCGATTGCCATCAGAGTTGCCACGCTGGAGGGTAATACTATTCTTCTTGGCACGTTTCCAAGGCATACCGATTTGGCACAAATATTTTATATATTTCTAAGAAGTAACTTTTTCAACTGTATTTGTAAGTGTTAATAATTATTGTAAAATATAAAGATAGCTTTTGCGACTGAATAAATTGTTATAAAACTGTTCTGTACGTCTGTCTCTTGCGTGATGATATCAATAGCACGTCGTGGTAGAAGCAAGTTCATTCTTGTAAGTTTTTTTTAAGCCGTTGAACTTCCTCTCAAACGTATGCGGGTTTTCTCTCCATGTTTCCCTTTACCGTAAAGCTGTGATGAAGTTCATAAAAACTCATTGGTAAATACAGTCTATATTTGAACTTCGAACAATCATCTATCACGTCTCTTATAAAAAGAAAATACGGCGTTGAATAGCAGCCTGGTGTTACCATGTAGGTTTTTTTTCTTTTGGTGTCTTTTTGTACTTTCTATGCAAACAAATGATTGTTTGTTATCATACGTTACACAGGTACTTGTGTTACTGCGTATGTGTTTGTATACTGTGGTGAAGTAATGTTAGGTTTCTTTAATGTTGGTAACGTACTGACATATTCTGAGAAGTAAATTCAATTAGGGAGAATTTCGGTAAATAATGTGCTCGTTAATTCTGAACAATCGAGAGAATAAGTATGGTCGAGTAACCACTTTAGTCAGAGTCAATAACTTAAGTCTGCTTGAAGGTTTAAACCAACAACTAAAGTTCTTCTGACCTACGGTAGTTTGCACCACGAGCTTAACGGTTAAGAAAAACATGGTAAGGAGACCTGCATACGTTTAAGAAGTCATTCAAGGCTCTGAGAAACGACAGACTCACCTGAACCTATATCTGGCGAAAAGGAAAAGTTGTTAAGCCTCTGGCTGCCCATCTGTAAAGACGTGTATATAATAATAATGATGGGGTACCGTATTTAAACACAGTTACAGTGATTAGTCACACCACGAGATTTTTTTTTTTTTTTTTTTTTTTTTTTTTTTTATACCACTTGGGTGGCAAACAAGCATGCGGTCCGCCTGATGGTAAGCGGTTACCGCCGCCTATGGACGCTTGCAACACCAGGGGTATCACTCGCGCGTTGCCGACCCTGCAGGAATCTTTTCACACCCTTCTTGAAGAACTCCATGCTGTACTCTCCAGGGAAAACCTCAACGGGGAGCTCATTCCACAGCCTGAGCGTTCGCGGAAGAAAACTTCTTTGGAAGCGCACAGTGCGAGACCTTTGTGGTTCCAAGGTATGGGGATGAATTCCCCGTCGATGGCGAGAGGTGCGGTGGTAGAAGGTGGAAGTGGGCATCATATCGAACAATTCTGCAGAACACTCCCCGTTATACAAGCGGTAGAACACACACAGGGAGGCAAAGTCTCTCCTCAGACTTAGTGATTCCAAGCCGCTTGTGAGCATGGGATCGTCGACAATTCTAGCGGCGCGTTTCTGAACCGCGTCAAAAGGCCCAAGCTGGTATCCAGGGGCTCCAGCCCACAGGTGGCAGCAGTACTCCATATGTGGCCGAACTTGCGACTTATAAAGTTGCAGCCTTTGTTGCGGTGTGAAGTACTGCTTAGCTCTGTTGAGCACACCGAGCTTCCTCGACGCCAGCTTAGCCTTGTCCTCTAAATGACCACGGAACTGAACGTCGCTAGAAATATCGACCCCAAGGATCCTAATGCTCTCCGAGATGTTCAGGGGAGTGTTCTGGAATTGTGGAGCCACAGCGAATGGAGTTTTTTTTGCGGTGAACGCGCAAACTTGTGTCTTAGTGGGGTTGAAGTGAACTAGGTTTAGTCGACCCCAATCGGAGACACTGCGAAGTGTACTCTCGATTTCAGACACAAGTCGTTCGCGACTTTCCTCCACAGTGGAACGAGGGAGATTAGCACGGCCCGTGTAGTAAGTGTCCCCAGTGCTGTCGTCTGCATAGCAATGAATGCCTTCAATAGAAAGCATGTCATTAATATGCAGAAGAAACAGAGTCGGGGACAACACAGAGCCTTGCGGGACGCCAGCATTAATTTCCATGCTTTCGGAGCAGCTACCGTCAACGACGGCTCTTATGCATCTGCTGGACAGAAAGCTGGCGACCCATTTGCATAATCCCTCTGGCAGTCCGTAGGATGGAAGCTTCGATAGAAGACCGCGATGCCAGACCCGATCGAACGCTTTCGCCACATCCAAGCTAACAGCTAATGCCTCACCTTGACTCTCAATGGCGAGTGACCAACGGTGCGTGAGATATACTAGAAGGTCACCCGTTGAGCGACTGTGGCGGAAGCCATACTGTTGGTCACTCAACAAACCGTGACCCTCTAGATATCGCAGGAGTTGCGTGTTAATCACTCGCTCCATAATTTTGGAGAGGAGGGAGGTGATGGCGATCGGCCTGTAATTCGATGAAGATTTACGGTGAAGAAAAACATCGAGAGGAAGCCTGCATAAGTTTGAGAAGAAATTCAAAGGTTTAATTGTGCTTGAGCACCGGCGATGGACTCGCCATATGTCACGTTGGCACCTAAAATATATCTCTGGCGGAAAGTGGATGTATGGTACCTTTACACCTTTGCCTACCCTTTCGGGGACCCTTGTGGGAGGGCGTGAGTATATATTACTTTATTATTATTATTGTATATTATATTATATTCGCAAATCAACCGGCGTGAATGAGGGCGTGATTGCAAAGATGAAGAAAGGCATGTTACGTTGGTTTGGACACATAGAAAGGATGACTGAAGAAAGATTGACGAAACAGATATACAAAGCAAAAGTGTGTGCAAGAAGAGGCAGAGGAAGGCCACGTTCCAACTACCTGGATCAAATCGATCGGACTCTCAAGGACGGGAACGTTAAGAGTACTCGAAACCGTCGAGCATGTATGAAGAGACTGATGAATGTGGACGAAGCGAAAGAGGTATGTAAGTCTAGAGAGAACTGGCGCTCTATACTCTCTGCCTACCCTACTATAGAGAATTGGCGTGATGATATGTATATATGTATGTATGTTTGAGGTACCGTATTAAAAAAAGGCCAGGTCAAGAGTACCCTAAGACGAAGAGCATGTAGAGCATGTATGAAGAGAATAATGAAAGTGGACGAAGCGAAAAAGTATGTAAGGATCGTAGCAAGTGGAAAGAAGTGGTCTTTAACTACCCCTACGGGAAAGAGGCGTGATTATATGTATGTAGGTACCGTATCAAAAATAGTTTTTTTTTTTTAAATAAAAATATTCGTGTTCTTCACACAAATATCTGCCCTCAGCGGAATTCGAACCCGCGACCTCAAGTTTCGCAGTCAGGAGCTCTAACCACTAGACCAGACGCTCGTCAAAGTCAAGTTATCTATTTTACAACAACTAACTAATACCTAATGAAAGAATTTTTTTTTTTTTTTTGTATTGTCTCTCGTAGCGTGAGTTCCGGGAACTTTTGCTACTTAACCGGTCAATGGCGAGACCTAGGGCTCCAGCCAGGCACTTTATTTCTAAGCAACACAGCTAAGGGCACCCCCTGTGGGGTACGAACCTCGGCTTAGGGCGTTGCTGGATCGCGAGCAAGGGAGCTGGGCTGGACTGGTAATTTTATTTAAATATTATTTGGGGGCGGGATTTGCGCGTCAGGCTCGGCGCGGGCCGGCGTTTGCGGCGGGGGTCGGGGGGGAACATTACGGCTTATTCGCGTCGAGCCTCGTCGGCGAGGACGGAACAGTGGTCGGTTTTGTGTAGTGTTGGTATGTTTTTGTCGGGCGTCCTGGAGGACCGTTATGTCGTCATCCTGTTCGATGACGGCGTGTCTTGGACGCCTTATCTTCGAGATAAGGGAAGGAGTGTATCGGGCGGCCGATACGACGAGGGGGTTGGGGTGATTTACAGCAGAATCGAAATGACGTTTGGACAGTTTTTTCAAAAACTGTTTTATAGTGGGGACTTTGAGGTCAACGTGGAGTTGGCTATTACGCATGTACCACGGGGCACCTGTGGCTCTCCGGAGAAACCGGCTTTGGAGCACTTGCAAGGGGTTAAGTGTTGACTTGCTAGTGTGTGCGAACACTACACCCGCGTATGTCATGATTGGTCGAATGCACGTCGTGTAAATCCTCACCTTGGATTTCAATGAGAGTTTACTTCGCGCATTCAACATGCTGTGAAGTCTACCGAGCGCGAAGGCGGCTCGCGCGCGTACCGCCTTTACGTGGTGACGGAAAGAAAGGCGTTGATCGAGGATCACACCCAGGTATTTTGCTTCCTAATGAAAGAAACAATGTTTGTATAACTATACCTACCAGTCGACGCTCGCCAGCGCTCCAACTCATGCTACGCCTCACAAACAAAACTTGCGAGCCGTACTTTTAATTCATACAACAGACAAATCACAGTCTGCGCTTGATCTACAACACAATTTAACTTCCGAATCCATACAATTGTTTCCCGACTCTCCCCTACTGCCGTCCCTATTGACGCCGCAACACAATGCACACGAATTTGCATACAAATCTCATACAGGTGCCATACAAATACACTCCAGACTTTGTGTATTCTGACTCACTTTAATACTGTACACATAGGTATGTATAAAGGAAAAGATTGTCTTCTGTATTCGTCTCGTGGTCAGAACTACTGACTGTGAATCGTTAGGTCACAAGTTCGACTTCCGCCAGGGTAGAATATTATATGAGCACCTTAGTCACCTGTCACATTTATTAATATGATATGAAATTTATCTACACATACACGTACATATAACAAAGAAGTTCGTTCTTTGTTCCCAATACTTGCTTTATACAAACACGATTTCATCAGATTATTGGCGTTGGTTAAAATTCTTAGTCCTTACGCTTACTAAAAAGGAAGAACAAGTTTATGTTTTTAATATGTTTTTTTTTCTGAACAGCCAGTTTTTCATACAATAATATTTACTTTTTAATTGATTTTAAAGTAACGTGCATAAGAAAGAAATTCAAATCTGGTTCACAGATCACCGAGATTTGAAGGCGTTATCTGGATATTGCTGGTTACTACTTAAACCACTTGGCTACTACGGTACTTGTAGAGGACTACCAACAACTAGTACAGCTTACTTCAACATGATTATTGTAAAGTCTCATCTCGTACGATCTTCTTATTTCTGTATTCGGTTAGTCGTTTTTATTTGTTAAGATACACAAACAAGCGTCGCTATAAATAATAAAATCCACTCTCTTCACATTTCCATTATACGTACGGTGGTAGAGAAGTCGGAGGTAAATTCAATTCTAGCTAAGCAAGAAGTTCCTACTAAACGTGAACTTGTATATAAAGCGAACACTTGTGTACGCACAAAAGGTCTGGTCCGTCTCGCAGTTATACGTCACAAATTGTGCAGACGTCTGAATTTTAGGCATAATGCGGTCTAGGACGCAAGCTGTAACGATTTGGTATCAAGTGGAAATAAACCTAAAGGGTAATAAGTATAAGCCTTATTTATGCTTAATTATTGCCACAAACACATATGTATGTATTAAATGATTCGTTTCGATTACGATCTTCTTCTTGATCTTTCCGTAAAAAGAATAATCACATCAAAGGCTTCTTCTAAATTTGCTTCTAAAGCTTTAGGCAATCGAAATAGTAGGGTCGTGTCTGCGTTAGGAGAATTTCTGCATGAGCTGCATGACTGAAAAAAATGAGACGAGAGAATTAAGTTATGAGAGAGTTAAGTATGAATGTAGTAAATGCAGCTCAAACCCTAATTAGTTTTAGGGTAAAATGGAATAAAAAATACGACATCAGTTCTTTACCTTCCATCAGAAAATGTTGTGTCAAATGTTGCCGTGTATTTCTGTAGCGACTACAGAATAAATAAATATTATTTATCATATCAAAAGAACTGATTTTAAACTAGGAAAATATTTCTTCATGTATAATATACTTCAAATATATAATTAGCGATAAGTATGATGTACGCAATGTTTGTCGTCAGGGAATTGAACTCATGGCCTATAGTCCAGAGGAATTCTTACGAGTCAGACATAATCGGCCGACCTCTCCATCCAATCAGAAACAATAGTTCAGCAGCACTAAGCTCGTAGCTCACACACCTATCTAATGGTTTCATAGCCCGACTCCGGAGATGCGAATGGAGTAATTTAATAGTGCCCAAAAGATGAGCGTTTGTCGAGCGCGCCTTCCGTCCTTCCTGCACGTCGGCGATGTTATTAGGCAGACATTGTAGTATGTACTTTATGTAGAGTAAGATTATATTTTTCACCTCTTATGATATCTGAAGCCCTGGTAGAATACTTGTAACTGCGTATTTTCTTCAACTACACACCCACACACGCGCATATATATGTATGTATGTATGCCTGCCTCTTGGTAGACGGCAACCATCCGGAAGGAAATTCTTTTGAAATGCAAGTCCTATTTGATTTCAAGGTATGCAGATGAATTCCCCGTCTATGAGGTCTTAGACTTTCAATTTATTTTTTCTAAATGTTTTGCTTCACCGTAGATTGCTATGGTAAAAAAAGTGATTAATTACTGTTGTTAAGTTCAGAAAAAACTCATTGAGACAGACCGCCGGGGCTACAAACTGCAACCTATATAATATCGTTGTTTACACTCGTATGTATTACACATTTATAGACATATCCTCACGTCTTCCCATAAGTGTCCACGAAGGGGTAGGCAGAGGTGTATAGGTAGTACCCACACACCCACTTTCCGCCAAAGATATTTTTAGGTGCCAACGCAACAGATGGCGAGTCCATCGCCGTTACTCAAGCACGACTATACATTGCTTCTCAGACGTATGCAGGTTTCTTATCGTTGTTTTCCTTCACCGTAAAGCTCATGGTGTGACTTATCACTATATTTAAGTTCAGCAAAACTCATTGGTACAGTCGTGATTCGAACTTGCGATCTGTGCGTCGAACCACCACGGCTATTATTTATATATTTCAAAAAAATACGATTTTAGGGAGTAGGAAATTTAGTGAAGTTTTGGAGGTCTTCTAAATACAATCTGCCTGTCCACAGGGGCGCAACTAATAAGCAAACATAATTGTCGATGCACCCGCATCAACGTCCCTATTCTGTAAACGCCAAACCACTTTCGCGTGGATGAACGACTTAACGCCAATCACGGCTTTGCGACACCCAATACAGACTGGCGTGCAGATTAATTGAATAAATTTGCATTTCATCCCGGTAACATTTCCATTTGTTTCGAATTAAACTGCCACACGTTCCAAGCGATACGTAATTAAATTGTTGGGCGTGAGTTTGTCACGAGCTAAACGTTGCGGTTCATGAAAATGAGGTTAGCTCTTGATTTAACTGATTACTACTAACACTACGATTCGTATTACGCATCTTGACGGCCGCCTTACTAGTGGTTAGAGCTGACTGTGAAACTTGAGGTCGCGAGTTCGATTCCCGCTGAAGGCGGATATTTGTGAGATGAACGAGTATTTGTACCTTAGTCTTGGATGTCCTATGTATTTATGTATATATCTATCTTTATAAGTAAATAATATATCGTTGTCTAGTTACCATAACACAAGCTTTGCTTAATCTCGGGCTATGTCAATTTATATGGAACGTAGAAGTTATGGGTCTATTGTGGCGGACATTGATGATATACTTTTGTACGAAACTGATTTACTGTACTGTTTCGCAAGCATTTTATCGATACTATAAGTGTAACATAGAGATGAGTGATATATCTATTACTGAACGTACGTCACTTATTTGAAGCTCTAAATCAAATTTGATGTAATGTTTAATTATTTGTATATTATATACTATATATATTAAAATGAAGAAGGTTGTACAGTTAGTTAAGGCAATCCAGCAATCACACTGTTTTATATTTGACAAGCTGTGCCCGCTACTTCGTCCGCGTGGAATTTAAGAAGAATGTTTTGGTGTAGTTTCTAAAAAAGTAGAAAGTTACTACTTTTGATGTGAGATTTGAGATTTCTGGCGTGGCGACGCATGCCGTGGCGACGCGTCGCCATACTTCAGTTACCATCGACCAATTGTCACAGTAATACCGTCCTTAGAGGCAACATCGAATATAACTATTACCGAAGTCACTGATTAAACGAATTAAGTAGTTACGATTTGATAAATTTTTGTATTTAATGAAAAGAAATGTTTATTCAATAAATAGTCATCGTTATCTGGAAAAAAAATCGTAATATTTTATTTTATCATTATGACATATTTAGTTCCTATCACAATATGTTCTTTTCTGCATATTACTTTTACAAAATAAAGTCGATGTTTCACATCTGCCAGGCGTCCCGTGACGGCTCACGTTAATTTTTTTACATCAGTTATTAGTCCCGTAAATATCAGTCCAGCCGTTTGAGAGATTAGCCGGAACAAAGATACAGCCAGACAGACAAGAAATATTTAATATTTTGGTGTATGTACCGTGTAATACCATATGCATTTAGGAAAAAGCGGTTATTTTAATATTACAAACAGACACTCCGATTTCATTAATTTGTTATATTACAATTGACTTCTTTTGCATAAGAACATATAACATAGAAATTAAGTCTTTAATATGCAATAAAAAATAATGTAATTTGAGTAACAACCATGTGCCCCGAATACGTATAAACGTTACCAACTAAAATACAAACTTATAGTAACATAGCATACAATCCAACTATCGAGTATACCCCGAGACCCCCGTCGACTGTTTACCCAGCGCGTTGAGTTTCAGAATAGGAGCGTGATTATGAATACATTCGATTTAATTGCGCTCGTTTTCATTCTGTCCTCGGTAACAAGTTCATTGTTGAGAACGAAAAAGTTTCGAGCTTAATGCGAAAAGGTTTTCAATTACTAATATCTTTATTTCAGCAGTATGTATATCTTCACGTCTTCAGACAAAGGCCCCTCCCTAGCCCCTCTTCAGCTGGAAATATATATATATATAGATGTCAAAGAAATATATGGCAATTCCGTTTCTCAAGCCTTATTATAATATGTCTTTGTTTTTTTTTATGAGTTCTGATATCTTTGTCCGTTAACGTCATGTGTACAGACACAAATTGTCGACCGTCTGGTCTAGTGGTTAGAGCTCCTGACTGCGAAACTCGAGGTCGCGGGTTCGAATCCCGCTGAGGGCAAATATTTGTGTGATGAACACGAGTATTTGTACCTTAGTCTTGGATGTCCTATGTATTTGTGTATATATCTATCTATATAAGTAAATATAGCGTTGTCTAGTTACCATAACACAAGCTTTGCTTAATTTGGGACTAGGTCAATTTGTGTGGAATTGTCCCAGGTATTTAGGTATTTATAATTATCACTGAATTATGTCTGTATCTATCTATTTAAGTACAGCCGAATAATAAGTAATTATTCCTTTCTATACTATGATATTCGTTCTAAAAAGGTGCTCATTAACTGAACGAGTTATAGAACGCAATATAAATAGCAAACTGCAACAAAATATTAAAATGAAAGACAGATTTATGTCGAAAGAGCTCGGGTGTCAGGTACAACTTAAAAAAACTTAGCGCTATAAAAGATAGGGTTGGCATTTTGAATTTTCAAACGTATGAAGGTAAATAATACCCTTTTTAATAATTATAATATATTTTTACGCCAAACAAGGGTCCTGAAGGGGTAGGCAGAGGTGTGTAGATAGTACCCACACACCCACTTTCCAATAGAGATATATTTTAGTGGCGAGTCGTCGCTGTGTGCCATAACCCGTCAGGACCATCGGGTACCTATTGAAGGTTTCCCCGTAAAAAAAAGCCCCTTAGAAAACTACTATAAAGTTGTCCATACTTATAAACATATAAAGCTGAAGAGTTTGTTTTGTTGGACGCGCTTATCTCAGAAACTACTGGTCCAAACTGAAAAAACATGTTGAATATCACATTTATCTAAGAAAGCTATGTTATCCTATAAAAAAATCACGTTACGGCTAATATTGTGTGCGCATGTTTACTATGCGGAATGATGTACGTGGTGAACGGTCATCTTGGTCAACATATAAACACAAACTATTGGCCACTTAAAAGGGCTTTACTAAGCAAAGCTAACTAAAACTAAACTATGAAAACTACAATTCATTAAGATGAGTGGTTCGAGCAGTTGCCTGCGACGCAAAGGTCGCAAGTTCGAATCCCGACTGTACCAATGAGTACCAATGAGTACCAATGAGTTTTTTCTGAACTTAAGTACAGTGATTAGTCACAGTGTCGCGGAAAGTGGGTGTGTGGGAAGAAGAACCTATACACCTCTGCCTACCCCTTCGGGGACCCTTGTGGGAAGGCGTGAGGATATATTATATTATTATTATTATTATAAATGAAAGTAGACTGTATAACATAAAGTTTAAATCCCTTTTGTGACGAATTGAGCCCCACAAACTATTGACACTCGCGTCTCCTAATGGTTCACTCTAATCCTCTATTTGAACGAATCGCAGCCGGCCACAGAAAGTCGGAAACAGAATGTACAATACCTTATTATTATTATATTAAACGATCTTTTTTTTTTTTTATACTACAAGAGTGGCAAACAAGCATACGGCCCACCTGATGGGAAACGGTTACCGTAGCCTATTTACGCTCAAGATACCGAAGTATCACTTGCGCGTTGCCACTCTGTGTTCGGAGAGTTATAGTGGGTTGGCAGCATAAGGTTTAATCCCTCTGCTTCCAACACAATGTAACAATCCTCCCCCCTCCCCAAGGAGCTCATTACTGGAAACCTTATTCACCACGTAGGAACACAACACAATAAATTGTGTTATTTGGCTACGGACTTCTATAAGGTGGAGGTCCTGCCCCAGTCGGGCAGCTCCAAATCGAACGGGAAACCCGTTATGCCCTACCTCTCTTAGTATAGTATAGAGCATAGTATTGAGTGGCCAGTTCTACAACAACGACTCATCTAATAAACTTAAACCGAATGCCTTATGGAAATCGTACTGGCGAGTTTTTTTATACTTCTGAGAGTTATCACCGCCTATGGACGCTTGCAACACAGTCGCTAGCGAGTAGCCAAACCATCAGGCACATATTCACCCTTCTTAAAGAACTCCATGCTATACTTTTTTTATACCACACGAGTGGCAAACAAGCATGCGGTCCGCCTGATGGTAAGCGGTTACCGCCGCCTATGGACGCTTGCAACACCAGGGGTATTGCTCGTGCGCTGCCGACTCTGTAGGAATCCTTTCACACCCTTCTTGAAGAACTCCATGATGTACTCTCCTGGGAACTTTAACGGGGAGCTCATTCTACAGCTTGAGTGTTCGCGGAAGGAAATTCAGTTGGAACCGCGCAGCGAGACCATTGGAGAACATACTTTCAGAGGTCATACAAGGGTCACATACAAGCTAGTCAAGGGTTGATAGACATTCCTAACTTCCATGGATTTTGATAGACCTGTAATGACCCTCTAAGATGCTCAAAAGGCAACCGAGAATCACAGGTTGATTCCCTTTCAACGATCGACCAGACAGATCCATTCTAGGAAGGACAGTCTAGAAAGAGCTGTCTTTCTAGACTCTCAGTACTATTTCGTTAGTTTTGCAAATACTTCGTATTAAATTGATTACGTAGACTGTTCCACGAATCAAACGACTTCTTTAATACAAACAAAAGCTCAAATTTTGAGGAATAGTGAAAGCAATTTAACCGACATAATTTTCGGGGCCTATGAGCATATATTTTATAAGGGTTGAAGAAAAAAATAAATACTGAGTATGTCATATAAGAGTTCATTCCAAATTTAAAATATATTCACGAACGTTGTTCAACCCTAAAAACATTGCGGCAACAATCTCTACCAAGAAAAAAGTGAGCCAATCAATATGATATTCCCCTCTTTTCAATTAGTATCACAAATGCACCTTTAATGCTCAGCCTCGGGAAAAATCCTTACCTTAAGCGATTTAGGGGATCCACAACTAAATGAAATCTCATCTAATAGGGTGAGGGATGTACCTAACGATGGTTTAATATGTCGGACGGGCTCTGAATGAATGATTTACAGGTAAGTCGGTGTTTAACTTTAACAAAACATGTTTTTTTGGATTCGATCCCATAATAATAATTTAAAATTTAATTCTAACAAGCATGCATACATTATCACGCCGATTCCCACACAAAGTACACAAAGAGAGAAGTGTTCCAGTTCTCTTTAGAATTACAGACCTCTCTCGCTACATCCACGTTCATCAGTCTCTTCATTCATGCTCACCGACTTGAGAGCTCATGACGTTCCCATCCTTGAGCATCTAATTTATAAGATCAAGATATGCAGAAAAAACATACATACATACTCACGGGGTAGTCAGGCAGAGTCAGCAGACAGTGCGTACCGGAGTTACAGAGCTCTTGCGCTTTTTTTTTAATACTACACGGTTGATAAGCAGTTACCGTCGCCTATGGATGCTTGCAACACTAGAGGTATTGCTTGCGCGCAGCCGACCCTGCAGGAATCTTTATCCACATTCATATATATCCACTTTATCAACAATATTTTTTTAAAAATAAACAATATTTTTTTAATTAGATAGCAAAGAACAGATTATAATAGCTGTGGAAGCCGAGTGGTTTTCTCAGCTCATCTGCAAAAAAAAGATTAAGTTCAGTGATATCACACCACGACCTTCACGGTGAAGGAAAAACATAAGCAATCTCATGTTTGCTTTATACAAAATTATAAAAGATATCTACGACGCCCAACATTATCATAAAAGACAAATAAGATATTAAAAAGGTACACTTTTTCCCTCATAGTCGGGTGCAAACAGGCAAAATCAGCTCGTAAAAGACAACAATTTACATAATTAATCCGGCCTCACATTGCATCGTATACTGATGACACGAGTAAGCGGATTACCTGGAACCAAATTGGATATGGCTGCACTATTGTTGTGCTATGTTGTTTTAAGATCGTATGTATATTTCCGGAGATATAATTTACTGTGGGTTTTTAAACCTAAATTCAATTCGAATTCGCAATCTTTGCTTTGCAGGTGACGACGCAAACCACTCGGCCATATCGGTTATTTTATTAATTATGTAGATATATATATATATATATATATATATATATATATTCACTGCTATGCAAACGGATACATTGATACAAATGTACGCATAAGGTCATTTCCACACATACGACCTGAATATAAGGCATATTCTAACATGGCGCGTCGTAAGCCGATTACACACTGGGCCGGTCTCCCAATTTGCGAAGCAAATCTCTTCTCGCCTTCATACAATGTCGGTCTTTGTGAGAGTGGAAATTACAGCGGGATTGACACAGGTTTAGTGAGGGTTTTGCCTTTTGCCAAAGAGTGATACAATATTTAGCTGTACATATAGACTCGTATTTATAAGATATTGAAATGCGTTCTCTACGAAAAATATTCACCGTAATATTATTAGATCGAATCTGCAATAAAAAGGTACTGGCGCTTATTGCTAGTGTTCGTAATAGTAGAAAGTTATGCAACGTTGGCTTGGATACATAGAAAGGATGAGTGAAGAAATATTCACGAAGCAGATTAACAATGAAAAAGTGTTTTGGAAGTAAAGTCATTCGAATACTGAAGAATAGGAATGTTAAAAGTGCTTGCAACCCTTACCGGTTACGGAGAGAAGATAAGGCGTGATAATTTGTACGTGTGTATAAATAACGAACAATATGTATAACATATAACATATGTATATATGGATATTTATGCTTTGTGAACTCTTTATATTTCGTAAGCTGGCTATACAGGTACTTCTACTGCCATATATTATTATTATTTTATTATTTATTATTATTTATTACGGAACAAAAAAAAAATATATCGTACAAAATTGTATGCGATAATGCCTGCAGTAGTTGTAAACTGTGTCGCAGACATTAACACTCATCCCCGGATAGAGATGGTCACAGTTCCTATAGATACAGGATATACAGAAAATAACAGAGTGTGTGCGTGGGTGTGTGTGAGTGTGTGTGTGTGTGTGTATGTGTATGTGTGAGTGTGAGTGAGTGTATATGCGTGTGTGAGATATAAATTACTGAAATAAAAGTTACATAGAAGACTTCATGAGATTCCCGGTTTCTTCGTACGTGAGTGAGAAGAGCCACGATTTAGCTTGTCGCTTACATATATGTATTATATATATTATATAAACATAATAATATATATGTATATACAATACGACAGTTTTCACCATCATTGACCTAAAAGGTTGGCAGGAAATGAGCTGACCCCAGTATCCCGGAAGTAGATGCCTTCAGAAAGTTTTGGCAACACACAATTTGCCCAGGACGATAATGATAATGGAAACTACACGTACTATAATATTAATGTACGTAGTCTTCCTCCATACCATGTGGCATGCGTGTTGCCTACTTTATTGGCAATTCTAGCAGGAAGATTTTTTTAAAGGTTCCTCTAAAAGTATCAAGGTTAACTTTGCTAAGATATATGACTAGCTATCGCCCACGTAAAATTCGATTTTATCAGTAGATTTTATTCTGTTTTCTGGAAACATATCTATTAATATCCTATGTGTCTTAATCCAGATGTTTTATGTAAATCTATTTCTTGGCCAAATTTCGAATTGTTCCAAAGTGAATCGAATTGTTTCAGCAGTTTTGGTGTGAAAAAGGAAAAGTAAAACATCCTCACAAACTTTCGCATTTATAATAATTAGAAGGAGATTTCTTTACTAAAAAATATGAGTCATGAGACTCATGAGACATCAAGAGAGTCATGAAAAATGAGAATATGACACACCAAAATGAATATCTAGAACCTCTACCTACACACACCTACCGCAAGGCACAGCTAACATACCCGATTGCATTTCCCAAACAGGTTAAATTTAAGTAACATCAGGTTATACATAGTATGAGAAAATAGAACACACGCTACCGTTAAATGAGAATGTACAAAATGAATCACGAATTAGACTGGCGGACATTTATCCGCTTGATATAAACACAAGATACTTAATTAGTTACTTGGAAAAACAGTCCTAGCACATTTAATAGCCGATCTGGGCCGTTGAGGCCCATTAACCTTTCGTCTTCATTAGCTTTAGTTAGATAGATATTGTACACGCAATGAAACGAATTTTAGTGTATTAAAAGAACTAGATTTTCCGCTGCCCGGCCTAAGATTAGAAGTTCGGGTCCCAACTGTAGAAACTAGTATTTTTTTAACCTGAAAGCAATGGATTATCTCACCACTGAACATAAGTGCAATTTACTTTGACACCGTGAATTATACAGTAAAATACAGACTTGAAGAAAATTGTGGCAACTAAATCTTTTTAAATAAAAAAAAACAATCCGTTACAGACGTTAAAATCAACACAGGTGGCAGAGTAAAATCAACTCTAATTTAAATTTAAATAAAGTTAATCATGGTGTGGCATGTTAGCTATTTCGTATAATTAATACGGGACCGTGTTATGAGATCTCTAATTAACTACCACGTATGTGGTTAAGTCATTTTAGTTCGGAACGCTTGACTCAATTAGCATGACAGTATTGCAGTTCATTTTATGGAAATAATTGATTTAATTAATCAATTCCATGCGAAATTCATTTGTCAATTTTATTGATAATTAAATAGGGAAATTTTTGTCCTACTATTTAAGCCCTAAAGGCTAGGCCTTGTTTAAGGCGAAGTTTTGAGGTTGCCTTTTGAATAAATCTATTTGAACAAAACTGGGTTCTGATAAAGTAAATAGAGGAAATACTTTTCTACATAAAGGCATGCTTTACGTACAAAAACATTTTTAGTTTAATCATTGTACATACTTTAAATGTTTTATTTATTTCCTAAAGAATTCCTATATTATGTCTATGGACATCGCGCGCTGAATATACAAATATTACGAAGAAATAATCAGCGTGTTTGTTTGTATACTGGGCAAAAACTTACTTTGTCCCTGAATCTAATTTAATTTGTCCCGTAAAAAGTTGGGAGCTACAGTAAATATCATACATACCTCTAGGTAGCCATATGAACATTTAACTCGACAAAATTAAGTGGCAGCGCATGGATACATTCCAGAACATCGAGTGGAGTATCGATTCGATTCGTAAATTGCCGATAACTGCACTCGTACCCGGATGCAAGCTTGGAGCACGATACCAAATCATAACCACACAATCATATATACAAGGCAAACATGATGGTCATTAGGATGTGCAATTATAAGCTCTCACTCGTGCGGCTGCCATCTGTTTGGAAGAATGCCACAGCCAACATCTTACAGCCAACAACCAATATCCAACATCCAGCGACTTGCGAGAAATTCTCGTGCCTCAGGGTATAACGATGGACCGAGGAGCCGTGTGGTTATTACGCAAATTCAGGTTCCAACCCAAGCTTGAGCCAACAGTCTAACAATATCCATACGATCATTGTAGCATAGGGCATATGGTATATGCGTATGGCTTGGTAATAGTATTACCACACACGCTGTACTCAGTACTAAAATAATTGTATTACTGCAACAGTGATTTAGCACAGAGTTAGACAAAGAAGTGTAATATTGTCGGAGATAAATGGCCGTTTCTCAAACACTTATTTGAGTTTCTTCGAATTCTGATACTTTAACATCAATCAAGAGGTAAAATTAATATCATAAAACATAATAATGAAGTCTGTATCTCATTAGCATTTCAATTAATAAATATTTATATATATCTTCAGGCCATCCTACAAGGGTTCCAAACGTGTGTATTGGCCGGTTCATTAATTCATTTGGGTCATTGGTACAGTCAGGATTCGAACTTACAATCATTGTGTTGAAGGCCACTGCTGGCACCAATGGGCCACGTCTTTTTACAAATATTTAGATTATAGTAAAAACAGATTTTGTATTATTATAAGTCGAACATCGATCGTATCGCGCTACGGAAACGCCACAGGGCAGGGCAGGGTTGAATATTAATTTGTGTTGTTAAGCAAAACAGCCTCTCAATTTCTGAATACGATTCTTGTCTGCAGGCGTTATTAGCGAAGACTCAGTAATACAAAACAATTGAATGAATCATCATTTGTTTTGAGGATAAGCAACGCCAATGACGCTATCATTGTATTGTGGTTTATTTCAGTTAAAAGTGAAGCTTGATAGCTCGACCATAACTCAGAGAACTTACTAATTAGCGGAAAAACAAAACGATCTCATAAATTAAGGCAAATATCTTAGGTGGCAAAACAGCATGCGTTCCTGATAGTTAACTGTTACTGCCACCTATGGACGCTGGTCACTATCTTGATAATATCAGCTGTATCAATTTCCCGTTACAACGAACAATTTTATTAGACCGATCAGTCAATATTAAACCATCCTTTCCGTTTGCCAAGATCCGTTAAACGCCAAATATTGTTCCACCTAATAAAAAGCTTTATTCCAACCAAAGCAGCGCAATATTAATAAAAACATGAAATGATACGACAGCAGAAACCAAGAGGCAAATAATCCTTTCCGTAGATCAAAAGTAATATTCACAAAAGAGCACTTGGACCCAATTCAAAATCCTTATAAAGCGATGCACAGAGCAAACACGAGGGTGCAAGCAAAGCCGGATGTACGAGCGGCACTTTACGATTATTGCTTCCGCGCTCCCAGCGACATTGGTGGAAACAGCACTGCCTTATTGTTTATTGTTCTTTCAAATGGTATTTAGGCTGGGAAAGAGAGGTAGGACATAACGGGCTTCCTGTTCGAATTTTGAGCTGCTCGACTGGGGCAGACCGTAGACCGTAGAAGTCCGTAGCCAAATAACACTTTTTTTGTTGTGTTCCTGCGTGCTGAATAGGGTCTCCAACAATCAGCTCCTTGGAGAGGGGGAGGATTGTTATATAACCTATCTCAGAAAACTCTTATGTACAACCAGGGTTCGAACTTACAATATTTGCGTCTCAGGCAACTACTCGAACCACTTGGCCATCACGATTATTTATTTTTATTTGTATAATCATTATTTTTTTAAACTGAAAAGGTACCTGATCTTTTCGCAACACAGTCATGTTTTGTTTTATTTTTAAATGTTTTCCAACAAGATCGTGTTGAAGGCAATCTCAGCTAAATTAGGTCCTTCACCGCTCTCAGTAACCACGCACACAAAGTGTGCCCTACAAACAAGTCAATCTTAAACCGGGTTTGCATAGATTAGCGCAGCACTCGCTTTCTGAACACGTTGAGAGGCGGTTTGAGGCACGAGCAAAGGGCTTAGGTCCATACACTTTGAATCTTAATGTTAGAAATTATATAAGAAGGAATGAGTAAACTATGTTAAGTCTGTGAACAAATATTTCAGCCTAAAATATGATGACATATATTTCTTCTTTTGAATATTATCGTCGCGATATTAACAATTTAACAACAACAGAACTAGTAATAATAATAACATTGCACCTAATATACCTCTGGCGGAAAGTGGGTGTGTTTTTTTTTTTTTTTTTATGCAACAAGAGTGGCAAACTAGCATACGGCCCATCTGATGGGAAATGGTTACCGCAGCCTATTTACGCTCACGATACCGAAGTAGCACTTGCGTGTTGCCACTCTTTGTTCGGAGAGTTATAGTGTGTTGGCAAAATAATGGGTTTAATCCCTCTGCTTCCAACACAATGTAACAATCCTCTCCCCTCCCCAAATATTATATATTACCTTTACACCTCTGCCTACCCCTTCGGGGATCCTTGTGGGTAGGCGTGAGGATATATTATATTTATTATTATTACGTTATAATTATTATTATTACGCATGTTACGTTGGTTTGGACACATAGAAAGGATGAGTGAAGAAAGTTTGACGAAACAGATATACAAGGCAAAAGTGTGTGCAAGAAGAGGCAGAGGAAGGCCATGTTCCAACTACCTGGATCAAATAGATCGGACTCTCAAGGACGGGAACGTTAAGAGTACTCGAAACCGACGAGCATGTATGAAGAGACTGATGAATGTGGACGAAGCGAAAGAGGTATGTAAGTCTAGAGAGAACTGGTGCTCTATACTCTCTGCTTACCCCGTTAGGGACTTGGCGTGATGATATGTATGTATGTATGTATTATCTTAATATATATATTTCTTCTGTGCGTGTGTATGTGACTGAACTCCTCCTAAACGACTGGACCGATTTTGATGAAATTTTTTGTGTGTGTTCAAGGGGATCTGGGAATGGTTTAGATTCACAATTGGACCCGATAGGTGGCGCCACCATCTTTTTTTTTGCACCCGAGCGAAGCTGGGCGGGACAACTAGTTATTATATAATAACATTGCAAAATTTTTACCTAAATAAGCAATATATATGAGGCACAATCATAGTGACATCATACTTCTTTGAGAAACCCTGGAAGCAGTGTGAGAAAGCATAAAAGCATCAGATTGTTTCTTATTAATACATGTCTTAAATAACAAACTACATTTGAGAATACATACCTAATGTAAATTATGACCTTTAACAGATTTTAGTCAAATCAAAACGTATACTGTCATGGTACGATTTTGTGACGTACATTTTTTTTATACCACTTGGGTGGCAAACAAGTTTGCGGCCCGCCTGATGGTAGGCGGTTACTGCCGCCTATGGACGCTTGCAACATCAGGGGAATCACTCGCGCGTTTACTTACATTTACCTACTTTAGGTATTTGGTTTTTATCTGAACGTTGAAATCCCCAGACTTTTGGTAAGCTTTATGTATTTTTATGTATTATGCAATATTTAATGAAAGAGCCATTTCCCTCCATTCACTTATTATTTACACCACAATACATACATCGCACACTCCGTACTCCTCAGTCGTTACAATCTGCATAATATGCAGACACACTGCTATAAAAATGGTAATGCTCCTACGCAGACTTTGCTTTTAGATCAGGGTCGATAGTTCTGACCAAACTCACTAATATTAAGACAATGATAATTTTTACAGCCACTGTCGATATCCATCCAGTCATGTAGCCATCTGTCACGTAAAAGTCGGGTATTTATAAATTCTAATTACCTTACAATTTACTAGAATTTGAAATCCATTGAGAGCCGTAGCGGCCGAGTGGTTAGAGTGTTGCCTGCAACACAAAGATTTCAAGTTCAAATCCCGACTATACCAATGAGTTTTCCTGAACCTAATTACATTAGTCGTAGTATTAGTCACACCACGGGCTTTAAGGTGAAGGAAAACATCGAGAGGAAACCTGCATACGCTGAAGAAGAAATTCAAAGGCGTATGTATAGTCGTGCTTGAGTAAGGGCGATAGACACGCAATCTGTCACATTAGCACCTAAAATATATCTTTGGTGGAAAGTGGGTGTGTAGGTACTACCTATACACCTCTGCCTACCCCCTTCTGGGACCCTTGTGGGATGGCTTGAGGATATATATTATGTATGAAATGCAATTCGAACTGCGACCGAAGTCGGGGGAAATAGCGAACGTCTCTAATAAACCTCTAGGCTGGTCCATAAATTCTCACATGGCCATAAATAATGGAAAATTGCCCACCCTTGTCACCTAGTATGAAATTGCTATACATGTCAGCATGGTTTAGTCCTCACGCTGTATTTACCAAGAGCGCTACCCTATTAATATTATAAATGCGAAAGTTGGTAAAGATGTTTGTTTCTCTTCCACATAAAAGCTAAAAACGGAATTGAATAAATCTTGGCATAGGCGTAGATTTATTAGCTGGATTAACGCATTAGAAATGTTTTATGAAAAGCCGTGGTTGGTGGCCGAGTGGTCCAGTAGTTGCCTGCGACACAAAAATCTTAAGTTCGAATCCCGACTGTACCAATGAGTTTTTCTGAACTTAAGTACAGTGATTAGTCACACCACGAGCTTTACGGTGAAGGAGAACATCGAGAGGTTACCTGTATACGTCTGAGAAGTTCTTTTTTTTTTTATATTGTCTCTCGTAGCGTGTGTTCCGGGAACTTTTGCTACTTAACCGGTCAATGGCGAGACCTAGGCCTCCAGCCAAGCAATTCAAAGGCGTATTTATAGTCGTACTTGAGTAACCGCGATGGACTCGCCATCTGCCCCGTTGGCATCTAAAAATATATCTCTGACTAACCAATACACCTCTGCCTACCCCGTCGATGACCCTGGTGGGAAGGCGTGATAATGTATTATTATTTATAAATTATGGATTAATAAAAAAAAATCACGAGTGTGTTACTCGTGGGGCCTTTCTACTATTTAATAGCTAAGTTATGTTTACACAATGCTCAGAAGTGACTGGGCTGTTTTTATACATGCCTTGTCATAAATAGCATTTACGACTAAGTATACTGCTAGCGTTTAAAACGTAGGATAGTTGACACTTTTTTTTTTTACTACTAACTTAAGTACAGTGATTAGTCACACCACGAGCTTTACGGTGAAGGAGAACATCGAGAGGTTACCTGTATACGTCTGAGAAGTTCTTTTTTTTTTTATATTGTCTCTCGTAGCGTGAGTTCCGGGAACTTTTGCTACTTAACCGGTCAATGGCGAGACCTAGGCCTCCAGCCAGGCACTTTAGTACTAAGCAACACAGCTAAGGGCACCCCCTGTGGGGTAAGAACCTCGGCTTAGGGCGTTGCTGGATCGCGAGCAAGGGAGCTGGGCTGGACTGTTAATTTTATTTATATATTATTTGGGGGCGGGATTTGCGCGTCTGGCTCGGCGCGGGCCGGCGTTTGCGGAGGAGGTCGGGGGGGAACATTACGGCTTATTCGCGTCGAGCCTCGCCGGCGAGGACGGAACAGTGGTCGGTTGTGTGTAGTGTTGGTGTGTTTTCGTCGGGCGTCCTGGAGGACCATTATGTCGTCATCCGGTTCAATGACGGCATGTCTTGGAAGGATAGTTGACACGTTACATTGAAACATTTATAGTTCTATTGTTTGCTCATTCTAGTTCTTCTCTTCCAATGTATCCAGTTTTTAAATATTTCCTTTGCTGGGTCGTTCATCTCCTAGTTCTGTTGTATTATCCCTTTTATATAAAAATAATAAATCATAATCGTATTGCTATAGTCTACAGCGTTTAGCCTTAATACAAATTTGTACACACACTGTATGGATAAGTTTGGCATAGAGAGAGCATTTATCTTTATTTAATATGTTTACATTATAATAATATCTAATAGTCATAGTAATGATGTATATATTTATTATATGTTGCTTGAGAGTTAAGTAAATAACATACTTTTGCGGATGACTGTGGTCGTATATCACTCGAGTGCCTGAGATTTTGTGAAAGGGATGTATGATTTTATTAATATTGTGATTTTTTAAGTATTATTGTATATTGACTTTGTGTCCTTTTTTTTTCTTTTAACAAACATAATTGGTTAACCCGTTAAATAAATAAATAAATACTTGTTATTATACTTGTTAAATTGTTAAATAAATAAATAAATACTTAGTATGTTATTTATTACGGTGAGGAAACCTGAATACATCGACAAGGATAAAAAATACATGAAGTTATTATTAATATAATATAACATGATGGGGTTAGTTTGTCAACATCACTGTTGACAAACTAACCCCATCATGTTTGGGTATATTTACATATATCTACGGTAAAATATTTTTGCTTTAACCCTACTGACTCCCGCTTCGGATAACACCCAATAAACATTCAGTAATTTGTCCATTGCGATATTAACTGTTTCTTTAGTAACTAATGATCATAGATCAAGCATTTCCGAGATTACTCGCGCCGGTTTTCCGATATTGGCACTTTGTTCTCATACCCGAAACATTAAAGTCCATTAATCATAAGGAAGTTTGTTTTTGCATTCCACTCCAGACAGGCTTAATGTAACGGAAATTCGGATACAAAACAAGTTCCCAGATGAAAATTACTGATGAGTCAAAAGTTTACAGCTTGTTTAAGTTGGTGTTTTGAGAACGAGAATTTACTTAATAACTTACGCAACTTTGGATTCAAATAAGCAACGTTATTGTTATAGCGATACTAACAGTTGTAATATCTTTGTTTTGGTCAACATTTTACTAAGCTACGTACTAATCATCAGATAATGAATAAGAAGAATCAGAGAGTAATAGTACTAATAACGATTTATAAATCTCATTTATAAGAAAATTGCTAAGGTATGTGTTGTATATTGTCGTACTGTCGTATTGTTTGTACTGTCAATATATATGTTAAATGTTAACAAACCGACAGCCTGTGAACGTGTTATTTTATAAAAATGTGTAAAACAAGCAGCGAAGTTAGTAAATTAATTAATTATTAATCGCGTAAATGATAGACATTAAGTATCAATTTGAAACGTATTCATTAATATATTTATTTACATAATTGCTAGCTTTTATTTATCTTCTCTTTTTTTTTTTTTTTTTTTTTGTATTGTCTCTCGTAGCGTGAGTTCCGGGAACTTTTGCTACTTAACCGGTCAATGGCGAGACCTAGGCCTCCAGCCAGGCACTTAAGTATTAAGCAACACAGC
This sequence comes from Drepana falcataria, assembly GCA_945859725.1. Classification (NCBI taxonomy): domain Eukaryota; kingdom Metazoa; phylum Arthropoda; class Insecta; order Lepidoptera; family Drepanidae; genus Drepana; species Drepana falcataria. The sequence continues at coordinate 11,262,535 of OX243922.1, forward strand.
TAAGGGCACCCCCTGTGGGGTCGGACCTCGGCTTAGGGCGTTGCTGGTTCGCGAGCAAGGGAGCTGGGCTGGTCTGGTATTTTATTATTATTTAGTTATTTGGGGAGGGGATTTGCGCTACTGGCTCGGCTCGGGCCGGCACTTGCGAGAGTCTGGGGGGAACGTTACGGCTTATTCGCGTCGAGCCTCGCCGGCGAGGACGGAACAATGGTCGGTTTTGTGTAGTGTCGTTTGTGTGTCGTCGTCGGGCGTCCTGGAGGACCGTTATGTCGTCATCCGGTTCGATGACGGCATGTTTTGGGCGCCTTATCTTAGATATAAGGGAGGGTGTGTATCGGGCGGCCGATACGACGAGAGGGTTGGGATGATTTTCAGCAGAATCGAAATGGCGTTTCGACAGTTTTTTCATAAACTGTTTGATCGTGGGGACTTTTAGGTCAACATGAAGTTGACTGTTTCTCATGTACCACGGGGCACCTGTGGCTCTCCGGAGGAACCGGCTTTGGAGCACTTGAGGGGGGTGGAGTACTGACTTTTTGGATTGTGCGAACACAACACACGCATAAGTCATGATCGGTCTGATGCACGTCAAGTAAATCCTCACCTTGGATTTCAATGAGAGTTTACTCTTCGAATTTAGCATACAATGGAGTCTACCGAGCGCGAAGGCGGCTCGCGCGCGTACCGTCTTTACGTGGTGACGGAAGGAAAGTTTACGATCGAGGGTCACTCCCAGGTATTTGGCCTTGTCTTCCCATGGAATGGGATTGCCGAAGAGAGTTATGGGGGCTGTCCGTAGGGCATGCTTGCCTTTCCAAAAGAGGACGGCTGCGCTTTTTGAGGGGTTCACTTCTATTCTCCATTTCCGGAACTACCGCCCTAGGGTGTTGGCCGCGGTCTGGAGGTAGCCGCGAATCGCCTCGGGGGATATACCTCTGCAGTATATGGCCGTGTCATCAGCGAATAGTGCGCTTTGGACCTTTCTAAGGGTGGGGAAATCGCTCGTATACAGCGTGAATAGAAGAGGGGAGAGCACGGAGCCTTGCGGGACTCCTGCTCGTATGGGACGAGGGGAAGAGAGTGTGCCCTCCACTCTGTAGCGAAAGGATCGATTCGACAAAAAGTCCCGCACTATGCGTACGAGACGGTCCGGCACGCCCAACTGGTACAGCTTGTATATTAAGCCGTTGTGCCAGACCTTGTCGAATGCCTTCGCCACGTCGAAGAGGAGCATACCCGTGGGATATCCGCGTTGGAAGCCGCTACTGACGTCTTCCACTATACGGTGGACTTGTTGGACACACGAGTGTTTGGTTCGAAAGCCAAACTGTTGATCTGGAATTACTTTTTCAGAGTCAGCAAAACTCTTTAATCTATTATAGACAAGTCTCTCGTATATTTTGCCGAGAACGATGAGGAGACTGATAGGGCGGTAACTGGAGGCTTCGGTCTTGGGTTTCCCCGGCTTAGGAATACCTATGACCGTCGCACTTTTCCAGGATTGGGGGAACAAGTTGTTGCTCAGTGCTGCATTGAAGATGGCAGTGAGCAAAACTATCAGATAGGGGGAGAAAAGTTTGATGACTCTATTAGGGATACCGTCGGGGCCAGGAGCTTTCCTAGGGTGGAGACCATCGATCGCCTTCCGGACTTCATCGACCGTGATTGGGGCTATGGGGTGATCCGGGTGTTCGGAGGGTGGATTGGACAGTTTGCTTTTGACCTCGGCGTCCACCTTCTCGAGGTGTCGCTGGTCTACCGGCAGGGAGCTGGGCGTACATTGAGCCTCGAGACTGTCGGCCAGGCACTCGGACTTCTCGTCGTCGTCAAAGGCGGGCCCTTGATTCGGACGAGTGAGAGGAGGCATGGGCGCGGTGAGGTCAGATTTGAGTTTACGTTGGAGTTGCCAAAAGGCCATGTGACTTGGTTCAAGCTCCCCGAGGAACTTGTTCCAGCGAGCGTTACGCAGGTCCTTCATGCGGTATCTCAGCTTGCGCTGGAGTGACCACAGGAAGGTGCGGTTCGCTACAGTCGGTTGAGCTCGAACTTGTCGGGAGCAGGAGTCCACGACTGACTGTACGTGAGCTGTGAGAGAATCGATCGCCTTTTGAGTGTCGGCTGCCGACTCTATGTGGGGCGGGATACTATCTAAGTGAACATTGTCTTCTCTTATACCATCTTTTCTTATATCATCATCATCATACCATCACACCGAGGCCCTCGCGGGTAGGCAGAGGCAGTAGAGCGTTTCGTATATCATTAGATTAAAACTCAAAAAATAAAGCTGTGAAACATTAAAGACAGTTAGAAATCATATACATATATCATTGCGCCGATTCCCTTAAGGAAGTAGAGCACTAGTTCTTTTGGATGTCGTAAGAAAATTAGTCAAGCCCAATAGTAAAATCCAATGTTAAGCAAAATTTATGGGCACTTGCTGAAATATCTGGTATTAAATGTGAATTTCGTGGAATCCTGATTGCTATATTACGTTAGCATTCAGGTTGATCTGTTCTATTGTACGTCATTAAATTTGATATGGAACATTGTGAATTGATGTAATTTGTTTAATTATTTACGGCAGACCTGTTTCTTCACTGCTTAAAAGGTAATAAACGAATTAAACCATCCGTAGATTGCTTTTGGTTTGAACGTTGACAATCGTGTAATTTGTATTTCAGTAATTATCTCAAATTAAAAGGACTATAGTCACCAAAGGTGAGGAGAATCGTTAGCGTAATATTTTGTAATTTATTTTGATTTAGGTGTTTTTCTTTTTTGGTATCTTATCTTTAGCCGTGGTGGCCGAGTGGTTCGAGCAGTTGCCTGCGACACAAAGATCGCAAGTTCGAATCCCGACTGTTTACCAATGAGGTTTTCTGAACTTAAGTACAGTGATTAGTCACACCACGAGCTTTACGGTGCAGGAAAACATCGAGAGGAAACCTGCCTGCATACGTTTGAGAAGTAATTCAAAGGCGTATGTGTAGTCGTGCTTGAGTAAAAAAGCGACGGCCTCGCCATCTGTCACGTTGGCACCTAAAATATATCTCTGGCGGAAAGTGGGTGTGTGGGTATTACCTATACACCTCTGCCTACCCCTTCGGGGACCCTTGTGGGATGGCGTGAGGATATATTAATTTTGTATTATAATACATTCATACCCAGAATATCATCACGCCGAGTCCCTAACGGGGTAGACAGGAAGAGGAAAGCGTCAGTTCTCTCTTTCAATACAAACCTCTTTCGCTTCGTCCACATTAAGCAGTCTGTTCATATCTGCTCGTCAGTTTCGAATACTCTTAATGCTCCCATCAAGCGTCGGGAGTCCCATTTTAAATATCCAGTCAATTTGATATAGTTAGGAACGTGGTTTTCCCCTGCATCTTTTTCCACACACTAATGCAGTGTATACCAGTGTAAACCCGTCGTCAATATTTCTGCAGTCATCAAGTTTCAGTCATATTTGTCTAAAATAGCGTAACGTACCTTTCTTTATCTTTTCAACCAGACTCTCGTTAACGCCAGTTGCTTTGCGATTTCTCATTGCGGATTTCATCTTTTTTGGTCACGCAGCACATTTTTAAAAGAGAACGCATCTCATCTGCATTTATGCCATTTTCATGCTTCTATTTAAAGAAAGAAAATAAGAAGTTCTATTCCAAATTAAAAAAGAAGAAGAAAAACAGTTTAATGGGTTTTGTCAGAAAGTTTAAAAAAATAGAAGCGTAGTTAGAATCTACAAGTAGAACTATATCGTAAGAGTAGTATTATAAAGAAATAAAAAAAATAAAATAAAATTACTTGCTTCCTTTAATTGTGTCCTATCATACTATATTCAAGCAACGTTCTCATTACAGACATCCGGAAAAGAATTTCGTTATTTTCCGCGTCATTGAAGCACTTCCCACCCTTAACCATATTTGAACACAACGTAGAGCCTCTATTTGCCACGACACGAATAACCCTTCACCATAAAAACAACTAACGTTACACGAGAGTAAACAGAATCACCCTATTATCAAGTTAGGAGGTCTAAAGTCAAGGTAGCAAGGCTTAGTTTTGAATGCCTCAAGTAGAGAGCAGATAATGATGTAACGCAGTACTTGATGTTTTGCTTAGAGCGTCAATAGTGTATGGACTTATTGTATTTTTTAAATGTCAAAAATGATGGATCTCCGAAGGGGTAAACAAAGGTGCAACAACATTTTGTTTGAGCCAGGGATTAATATTTTAGGGGTCAATATGATAAATGGCGAGTCCATTGGCGTTTCAGAAGCACATATGGTTTTCTCTCGATGTTTTGCTTCGTGGTGTGATATCTGAGTATTTACTCTCAGGAAATGCTTGTCTACTCTGTACTCCATTCCCGCTTCCTATTATGCATCACAGTTGTCTGCCTGCGACACAAAGATTGCCAGTTCGAATCCCGACTGTACCAATGAGTTTTTTTGATCTTATGTACAGTGATTAGTCACACCACGAGCTTTACGGTGAATTAAAACATCGAGAGGAAACCTATATACGTCTGAGAAGAAATTCAAAGGCGTATGTATAGTCGTGCTTGAGTAACGGCGATGGACTCGCCATCTGTCACGTTGGCACCTAATATACCTCTGACGGAAAGTGGGTGTGTGGATATTACCTATACACCTCTGCCTACCCCTTCGGGGACCCTTGTGGGAAGGCGTGAGGATATATTATATTATTATTATTAAGTAAAAACAAATCCAATAATATATAAAAAAGAAATATAACATAACGTAGTGGAAAGTTCTGTAAGAATAATCAGAAGAACACCAACAGCCGAATAACCAGTCGAACAATCAAGGAATGGACCAACAAGAGTCACTAAAAACCGATGAGCATGCGACAAGAGACAGCCGAATGGAGTTGAAGCGAAAGTGGTATGTTTGTTAGATTCTAGAGAGAACTGGCACTCTCCTATCGCGTAGCCGCTATCTCTGCCCCATAAAGGATTCGGTGTTATACACATGTACCTACTAATAACTACTACTACTACTAATAACCTAATAGGTGCACTAGCTAACTTACCAGCTGCTGTCAAAATCAACAAGCGCTACCTTTCACAAACAATGTAGTGTCAGACCCCAAAGTAAATGAGGGGACGCTGAGAGCTAAAGGTGGGCCATCCCCCGCCGTAACAAGTTTACCTTCGTTAGTACGTCAAGCTGTTATATCAAGCTTTGTGCAAACTTTACATTATAATCCAACGATCATGAGGTATGCGGATAATTGATATTAAGCGTACTTCATTTGTTTTGCTCATTTTCTCACAAGGTCTCCGAAAAGGTAGACAGGAGGTGAACCTTACTGTGTGGGTGTACAGCACTTTTTTCCGAAGATATATATTTAGGTGTCATCGTGACAGATGGCGAATTCATCGCCGACAGTTATAAATTAAAGAATTTAATCAATGCATACGTTTTTAAATTTCGCTTCAAACGTATGCACCTATGTGTTATCCAGCTTCTATCTCCATGCCAAATTTCGTTGAGTAGCTAACGTCGTTAAGCATAATATAATATTATTATAAAGTCGAAAGTATGAAAAAAATTCCGTTATCAGGGACGACATTGTGTAAAAAGCTGACTATAAGCAACGCAAACGTAACGTTAACGTAACATAAACGTTAACCAAAAAGCAGTAAAAGACCGAAAAAGCCACCTAATTTTGTACAATAGTATTATTATTAATTACACATATACGAGTATATACAGACGTTATCCACTTGGCTCAGTAATCTGATCCACGTCCACGCATCCTCAACACGAGGATACACCGATTCACTTAATTATTGAAACAATATACAGACAGAGTAAAGCTGAGCCAATCAAATCGGGCATTCGACCGAGTATCGGAAGGCGCGTGGCCAAATTACACAGATCTCTCACGCGTACACCTTTACCCTTTAAGGTTGATATTTTTAGAAGGTCCTAGGGAGGGTGCGCAGGTCAGCCGGCATTGGTGGTGGTCAATCGCGTTGTAATTGGCTGCAGAAGCAAGATAGCCGTGAAATGACGACTGGACTCTGACAAGGGTCTTGCATGCTCCAAGAATCTTGTATAGGCTATCTCCTGGTATATGGGGTACAATAATGTGATAATTTGAAAGGGTAACCATAGAGAAAATTAAAAGCCTTTTCATCGATAGGTAATTTAACTGGTTTTTTATCACCAGCTAGTTATGCCCCGCAGTTTCACCCGCGTAGAATTAGATTTCATTGATTTCAAAGATTTTTTTAGATATAAATCATTTCTGGAGAAAATCTTTACTCCTTAAATAATCAAGCCAATAATCTACCTCAGTGCCAAATTTCATCCAACTTCCTTAAGTATTTTTTATGGAATGAACCACCTTTTAAACTTAAAATATAAGTAGGCCAATAGATAATTTGAAGGGTTCGTATAAGCGTTTTACAGAACCCATTATCTATGGTTTATTCCCTAGGGTAGCCGTGCCATAGCAGCCAAGTGGCTTAAGTTGAGATCTGATGAACATTTTTATGAAATTAGAATACTGTAATGACATCTGCAGGTGTGAGAAAAATATGTTGAACACCATTTTAGTAAATCGTATTTACGCTATGATGTACCTATTTGTAATCGTATTTTTTATATCAAACTCTTTTTATGAAAAAGAATTACGTGCGACCTTCAAGAAATCTTTACACACCCTTCTTGAAGAATTCCAAGCTCTAGAGCAATGATAAGATAGTAAATAGCAATAGAAAAAATACTTAGTAAAAAACAAACAATATGACCAATTTATATAAAATGTGTTTGCAATTAAATCCTTACATAATGTTGCTAGCTTAAATATAAAGCCGTATAACCTCTGACCTAGTTCTAATGTAAGAATTTGCAATCGATATTTACTCTAGCACCGCAAATATTAAATATCTGCTTGATAACTTTATGCGTATTAGCTACACCCTGTGAACACAGATGCATACTGCATCGCCTCTCGACCTCATCCTGTATAACTGTCTGCAATTTTACATTTGCAGTGCTTTAACTACACTTTCACCTTATGTCTAGAGCAACACGGTTGAAATTCAAGCGGCCGAATAAATGGTGAATTATTACGTGTTTGTATACCTATGTTAGATATTCGTACTGTTCTACCACAAGGCTTTCTGGTGTTACTATGTGTAATATCTACACGTGAGAGCCGTGTTGGCAGAGAGGTTCAAGTAGTTCAACACAAAGATTGTAGATTTGAATCCCAACCGTAACACTGAGTTTTTCTGAACTTAAGTACAGTAATTAGCCACGGGCTTTACGGTGAAGGAAAGCATCGAGTGGAAACCAGCATACGTTCGAGAAGAAATTCAAAGGCGTCTGTATAGTCTAGTTTACGTAACGGTGGTGGACTTGCCATCATATTGGCACATAGAATATCTTTCTGACGGAATGTGGCTGTGTGGGTACTACCTACGTACACACTCTTTTAGCTTTGCTATTATGTAGGAAGGCGCGAGGATGTATAAAATCTACACCTAGCTTGGAAACGGACAAAATACTCAGAATTCCAGCAGTCTATAAAATGTCCTGTGCATCATTTAATCCATGTTTAGTTAATTTAATCGTTTAACTACTCACAAACAACTTATTTGCAGAAATCTATGTTAAAATAATAAAGAAAAAACTAACTAGAAAGTTTTAATGGCATTTAAATTTGCTATAGTTTACTGCTATCTCCAGTAATGAAAATGCACTCGGGAATTCGGTATATAAATTAGTTATCCCCCTGCTGTCTGTTTAGAGAACAATTAGGCTTCATTGCGGACCTACTGCGAGGGTGCCAGCGCGGTAACGATTGAGTTAAGTACGTACTAGGTGTTTTTATACCAGCAGTACCCTGCGGTTCTACCTGCGTTAAGTCCTGCTACAATATTATTAATGTGAAAGTGAGTAAGGATGTTTTTACTCAATCATACTAGAACAGCTGAACGGAATTGGATACAATTTGGCATCGATATATTTTATTAAGTGAATTAAATCATAATAAGTTGGTTTATTGAATAAATTAAGAATATATTTCATTCCAGAAAATTCGGTGACGGAAAACATTGATAGGATCCGGTTGAAAAGAAATTCAAAGACGTCGGTACAGTTGTGCTTTAGAAACGTTGTGCTTATTATATGAGTCAGCGTGACACATCTCTCCAACTGACACCTATAGGTGTATACCTCCGTCGTAAAGTGGATGTACGGGCACTACACACCTCTGCCTGTCTCTTCGGAGTCCCTTGTCTGAAAGCGTGCTATATTATCTGTATTAATGTTCTTAATATCCTTACCAGACGCGCGGCTGTGCGAGAAGAATGGCGCCGTGTGGTTAGGGTCGCCACACAAGCAATGACAACCACGACCACTCTGCCAAGAGTGTAACGACGAAGAAGAAGAATATCCTTACCTGTGTAGATGATACCTTTAGTAGCTACACACCCTTACCCAGTTTATAGGTAGTTGATTGACTATACATTTGTATCTAATTTTATGGAAAAGAAAACATGACAAAAAATACATCAAGTCTGGTTCAACAAGGGCCTCGAGGCAGAGGTCATCAACACAAAATCTTTTTTATTCCATGTCTGTTGCATAAATAAGCGGTCACCGCCTTTAGACACTTGCGTGTTGCAAGTTGCAAGGGTAACCCAGCAGGAACCTTCCTACACTTTTGAAACAGGGTATTTTACTGAAAATCATGTCGTATAATAAACAACTGACGACCAACAGCTGGATACTCATACATATGTATGTACATACATCACTCCGAGTCCCTCGCAGTGTGGGTATGTATACATACATAGTAGAGCGCCAGTTCTCTCCAGACTTGTACTTTCGCTTTATCCACTTTTATCAGTCTCTGCATGCTCCTCGGTTTCTAGTACTCTTAATGTTCCAAGATAGATACAGATTAGTTCACATAATAATGCAAGCCGCGGTGGCCGAATGGTTCGAGTAGTTGCCTGCGACGCAAAGATCGCAAGTTCGAATCCCGACTGTACCAATGACTTTTGCTGAACTTAAGTAGTGATTAGTCACACCACGAGCTTTACGGTGAAGGAAAACATCGAAAGGAAACCTGCATACGTCTGAGTAGCAATTCAAAGGCGTATGTATGCGTGCATGAGTAACGGCGATGAACTCGCCATCTGTCACGTTAGCACCTAAAATATATCTCTGGCGGAAAGAGGGTGTGTGGGTAATACCTATACACCTCTGCCTACCCCTTCGGGGACCCTTGTGGGAAGGCGTGAAGATATGTATGTATACTTAATGCATGTTACTTAAACATAAGCAGTAGACAATCTACGTGACTCAAAGTGCGTGGAAAATAATTGGTTTTGGAAGGCACATGAGGGATCGCTTTCAAAGAAAAGTTTTCCGATGAGATCGAGTTGGGATGATACTCGCGTTAATTATCTCAGCTGTTTCCTCGGGACTCGCATTATAATTTTTGTAATTACATTAGAATATTTCGCCTTAGATCTTTATGATGATGGGATAAATATGTCGTTTTCGTACACATGTTTGTTTGAGCCACGTGCATGTGGCGATAATTGCATCATCTTTCACAATGTCAATTATTCTCGTATGTGATATTAATAAATATTGAAGGCGTGAGGATATTTATACACACACACACTTTCCTCCACAGATATATTTTAGGTGCCAACGTGTGTGCCAACGCCTCTACTTCAGCACGACTATACATACGCATTTGAATTTCTTCTCAAATATATGCAGGTTTCCTCTCGATGTTTTCCTTCACCGTCAAGCTCGTGGTATGACTAATTACTGTACCTAAATTCAGGAAAACTCATTAGTACAGTTGGGTTCGAACTTGCGATCTTTGTGCCAGTCGGCCACTACGGCTCTCTTATACACTAAGTACAGTCTCTTATACAGTAAGTCTGCAACATCTCGTAAATCTTCTCAAAATTTAAAGGAACCGTGTATGTTTTCTGAAGGAAGCGCCTCTCAATATCGTTGTACAAACATGTCGTAATAGGAAGCATCTTGCTACCGGATGTAGGGGCCGGGGAAGCGGATGTAAGAGCCGTGTTTTAAAAAGCTATGCTCCTTGGGAGCGCGAGTGTGCTTCGGATTATAATATTATTTAGTAGGAAGATAGGATACCCTTCATAATTAAATCTACATCTGTCCCCGAAGGAGTAGGCAGGTGTAGCAACACCCCCTTTTTCCTCTTCACCTCTTTTATACATACATACATATCATCACGCCGAGTCCTTAACGAGGGAGGCAGAGAGAATAGAGCACCAGTTCGCTCTAGACTTTGCTTCGTCCATATTGTTCAGTCTATTGATACATGCTCGCCGGTTTCGAGTACTCTTGACGTTCCCGTCTTTGAGTGGCCGATCAATTAGGTTCTAGGTAGTTGAAACGTGGTCTTCCTCTGCCTTGTCTTGCACAGACTTTCGCTTTGTAGATCCGTTTCGTTTCTCTTTATTTTTAGTTTCCTTTTATTATTAAATGAACATATTAAATAACTAGCTGTCCCGCCCAGCTTTGCTCGGCGGCTGAAAAAGTTAAATTGCCCGTAACATGATCGCAGCGCCACTTATCGGGTCCAATTGTAAATCTAAACCATTCTCGAATCCACCTTAAGACACACAGAAAGGGATAGCTTCGCACGGGTGAAAAAGTTAAAATTCCTAAAACTCGATCGCAGCGCCACCTATCGGGTCCAATTTAATATAGCCTATGCAACTCGGGGATAATGTAGCTTTCCAAAGGTGAAAGATTTTTGAAATCGGTCCAGTAGTTTCGGAGCCTATTCATTACAAACAAACAAACAAACAAATCTTTCCTCTTTATAATATTAGTATAGACAACTAACTGACTGTCAACGTGACTTATAGAGAGTTCGTTTCTTAATTCCCGACTGTAGTAATTGAATTTCTCCTCATGATACAGGTGATATGATATGATGCAGGTGATTATGCCTCGATATTTTCCATCACTCTAAAGCTCGTGGGAAAACTGGGAAAACTCATTGGTACAATCGGGATTCAAACTTGCAATCTTTGCATTGGTAGCGACTACTCGCTACTATTTCTTACTTAAATATATGACAAATTACCGCAATGGTACAAGTTTGATAAAAAAAATAGAAAAGACTAAAAACAAAACAGTTTTTTTTTCTATTTATTTAAGGAGTTTTGTCGCACAGCGACTGTCACTCCATGAGGACTCCTGGATATAAAAGTACTTAAAATCTACGCATATATAATTTCAATACATATTTTATATCATCAGAACTAGGGTTCACCAGGATACTGTTACACAGACCCACATCCTGGCTACAAAGTTGAAAAGACGATTTATTTCAAGTTGTCAATGCAAATTTACTAAATCGAAGTACTGGATGTATGTACGTACACTTAAAATTTTGAACAATGGATTCCAATTTGTCCCTACACTCTAAAATTACTGCCAATATAGTGAATATAATCTCGCGATTGCCTAACAATACCGAAGTTGTGATGTAGATAGGTAGCTACACAAATGAGTTTGTTCGCAAGTGGTTGCCTACTGTGTCTTGCCTCGAGGTTGCGGTAACTTGCTTTCAAGTTGTGTTTCTGGTTAAGGACTAAGCATTCGATACATAATAATGGTAAGTGTAGTTTTATATTTAGTAGGTGACGTTCATTTAGTATTCCTAGTGTGCCTTACGTTGAATATAAAAACAATTATTTAAAGTAGCCGTGGTAGCCCAGTGGTTCGAGTAGTTGCCTGACACATAAAGATCGCAAGTCCGAATTTCGACTGTACCAATGCGTGTTCCTGAACTTAAGTTCCATAAACTATACTCAGTACTCAAACGTTGGCTCCTGATTATACGTAGGTTATTCAAACATCCTCAAAACACGCTTTCGATACAAAAGACTCACGCCTGAATGTAATACAATGTCAATCCAACTTCTACAGTATACTAAGCGACGTCCTTACCCCGAGTATAGTTTAATGTGTAATAAGTTTACGCAGTACATCGTTCCTCCATTCCTTTCGTTCGCTAACCGAGTTTTTCGATGGAATTTGCTTACCGCCTACTGCCTGTCGTTCGATAGTAATTTGATAGTATTATGTACGCCGCCACTAAAAAGTTGTATTAATTTAGCCGATCTTTCCAAGTTACTTGCCGGCACAGCGTTATCTTTAGTTCTCACAGAGTTTCAGTACATACAATTATATACTAGTGCACTTATACATAAACACCCTAACGCCAAGTCCCTTCTGGATAGCGCAGAGCAACAGTATCTCTATGCTTTCATTACTATAAGTCTTCATTCATCAGTCTTGTCAGTCTCGACTACCTTGATACGTTCCTATACTTGATCGTTCGATCAACTAGATCAAGCTAGTTGGAACTCTTTCATCTGTTTCGGCTTGTCGATACATTCCTAAGATTTTTTTTAACTAAAGCCATTTAACTCCCCAATGGTCAACCTGATTTTTAAATTTGCTTCTAAACGCTTCCGATACCAACATTCAAAATACTTGTTTGTTCAAGCAATAAAGTTGTAAATAGCATCAGAAAAATGTTGCGGTAAATATTTCTTCACAAAATTATAGCAAATACGAAAATTATATGTTATTCATATCGCATGAAACTAACATTTAAATACAATCCACCAGACGATAATACATTATCCTGTCAATAAACCTTCTGAAGACATCTATAAGCCACTTTGTCAACCGAATGGCCTGAGAAGCACAAAAGGAGAACTAATGTGCTACTAACTATCAATAGGGATAAAATTTATAGGAGTATCCCCTCTTTACGAAGAAAATATTGGTCTTACGAAGTAGCCAGACGTAGTTTGTGAATGCTTTTGTGAGGAGCAGGGGAGCACTGACGCAAGGCAAGGACGCTTGAATCGTTTGAAATAATGGAACGTCAAAAATAATACAAATTTAAAGATAAGACAGAGTTATATATCCTCACGCCTTCCCACGAGGATCCTCGTAGGGGTAGGCAGAGGTGTATAAGTAGTACCCACACACCCACTTTTGGCCGGAGATATATTTTAGGTGCCAACGTGACAGATGGCGAGATCGCCGTTACATTCGTATCCTATAGGTACGTCTTTGAATGTCTTCTCTAATGTAGCTAAAGCTCGTAATGTGACTAATCACCGTACTTAAGTTCAGAGAAAGACTCATTGGTAAACCTATTTTTTTTTACTTTAATGTTTTCCTCCTCACTATGATTTCCAATAATAGAGGAATCATAAAAACTATTTTACAATGTAGCTCTAAAGAATGTTTTGTGTTATTCTTCTTGGAAATTCTAATAAATAAATTACTAGGTATTATAGTTCTTTCGTCCACCTTCACTTATAACTTGGTCCCAACCGATAAAAGTTCGCATTGCGTTTGTAAACACTGTTCCTTTTCATTTGAGTATAAGCCAGTGAATAACGGTGATGCACAAAAAACAAGTCATGTACATTGTCAATTGGTTTATTTGTTGCAAAACTTCACTATTTTTGTCACCGTATTATTTGTGGGATTTACTACAGTTTCAATTCATCCATACCCTCAAATCTTCACGCCTTTCTTTAAGGGGTAGATGATCATTGATGGACGACAAGTTTGAATAGTTGCCTGTGAATATAAAACTTCAGGTTTGAACCTTGGCAGAATTAATGAGTACTTTTTGAACCCAATGTGCCAGCCTACAGTGATTTAACACACCAATAGTTTTACAGTGAAAAGTGAAGAAAACTTTTTTCATACCACACGGGTGGCAAATTAGCATGCGGTCCGCCTGATGGTAAGCGGTTACCGCCGCCTATAAACTCTAGCAACACAAGAGGTATTGCTCGCGCACTGCCAACTCTGCAGGATTCTTTTCACACTTCTTCTTGAAGAAGTCCATGCTGCACTCTCGAGGGAAAACCTCAACGGGGAGCTCATTCCACAGCCTGAGCGTTCGCGGAAGGAAACTCCTTTAGAACCGCGCAGTATGAGAACTTTGTGGTATGTGTAACCTGCATATTTTTTGGAAGTATTACAAAGACGTTTATACAGTCGTGATCGAAGTGGTACTAAGCATGACCGCTAGCCTATTGTAACGTCTCAGTTGCAAATTCGCATACCTACCCTATGACACAGAATTTTCAGACGCATACGAGCTATCATCTCCTGATTTTTCCGATGGTTATTCAGTGTTATTAAACCTCTGCCTAAATGCCTACCCTTTCTACAAACTTTAAGAAGTTTGGACTGCAGTGCAGGACTAAGTGGAGCGTATGAGTGACTAGAGAACTAACCAAACAATTACTTTTATTTCTCTGTGCTCAATCTAGAAGAAAGCACTGCATAGAGACACAAATATTTGTTTAAATAGGCCCGATCGTAAGGCAGTCGGTCCCACATTGCAACAGAAATACTACGAAAAATATAATCCATAACACAAACTTACTAGATAACGGTAAGAAGTATGTATCTCTGTAAATTGCCGCAATAATTTTACCAATAAGACTAAAATGTGGTACAACTTACGACTCGTTCTCCCGTTAAAATAATGTTTCTACTGAAGTATACCACGATGCCATGCTAGCAGTAAAACACCATTTGCGATAGGAGCAGTGGACTAAAATGCAGAGAACTATGGAATTTTCTACTTCGCAGTGTTCTGTGCACTTAATCAATTCAGTATTTGTGAGTCCAATCATCTGCATACGACCGCGTCGGCGTCAACTCTATGTCGCAATGATCGGGTGTTGATTGTGTCCAATATAATTGGATTCCTACGTGACTGGATTGGGAAAATTTACGCGATGGTCACACTGAAGCTTTAGTAGGTAAACTCTCGCGACGATGCATTGGATTTTTATATTTATGTTTCTCCTCTATGCATGCATAACACAGTATTGTATATCTTCACGCCTCCCCACAAGAGTCTCCGAAGGGGTAGGCAGAGGTGTGTAGCAACGAACACACCCTCTTTTCTGTATACAGATTTTAAATTTTTCCCTCAAACTTATTATTGGTTCTTAATAAAACATGGACTCGCGATCTGTCACGTTGGCACCTAAAATATATGTCTGGCGGAAAGCGGGTGCATGGGTAATACCTATACACCTCTGCCTACCCATTCGGGGATAATTGTGGGAGGCGTGAGGATATATAATTAAACATTTTATAAATTAATATATATTTCTTATATCAAATATTTGGTTGCTCCTCTGAATCTCCCTTTATATTCAGCTCCCATGGCATATGTTAATACAACCTTTATCCTCTTAGCAATAAAGTCTATATTTCCATGTGTAGCAATACTGAAAGCTGATTATAAAGTGCTTTATGATTCGTAGAATCCAATTACTTGTGTTTAATGCGTGATCCAGTTACTTTGAAACGAAAAGCTATATAACCAACTCTGTCATATAGAAAGATGGGAGAAAAAAGGTTGACAAACAGATACATACATAATGTGAAATTGTATGGAAGAAGTGGCAGAGGATGACCACGTTCCAAAAAAACTATAAAATCAAATGAATATGGATGAAGTGAAATAGGTCTAGAAATAATTAGCTACCTTCTCAGGATACAATATGAGGGACTCGTTGTGATAAGGAAAATCCGTAGTGACCGTGTGGTCTAGATTACAAGTTTGAATCCGGACTGTACCCATGATTTTTTCTGAACTTAAGTACAGTGATTAGTCATACCACGAGCTTTATGGTAAAGGAAAACATCTAAATGAAACCTGCATACGTTTGAAAAGACATTTCAACGCGTAAGTCCTGTTTGAGTAACCGCGATGGACTCGCCACCTGTCATTTTGGCACCCTCAATACATCTCAGGTGGGTGGATACATTTTATTATTATTTTTATAATATAGAACACAAAATTTAAGTGAAAATTCACTTATATTGTACAAGCAAAATCATTGAAACTGCCATTCATACGTTTATTTTAATATATGACTTTGCTATAGAAGCAAGTTTGTTTATTGCGAAATTTTTTCTAATTCTTTTTCATTTTAATTTTCATAACCATCGGAAGCAACGAATAACATCTCTTAGAGTCATCATAGCTATGTGTTCTCCTTACGCATAGCCGCTACATACATTGGTATGTGTGACTTATTCAATTTGCAACTTTTAATGTCTAAACCCTTTTAATACATGTTTTCCTCGTCGTGTGATAACGTTAAGTAACGCTCCCCTATTGACTACCCTGTCTAGTAGCCCTATTAATTTGTACCGGAACATGCGTTGGGAGGCGCGAGGGCGGCAATTAAAGTTAGCTTTGATGTCGCTTCACAAGTATGCTTATTGCGTAGGACACTACCGTAAGGTACATTTGAAAAAATAAGCACTTTTATGGTCGTTTCTAGGTGTTTTCTCCGTAGCAAATCCAAGCTGAATTCTTGAAGCGGTCCATATACGGTACTGACGGTGCCTTGCGGTTTTACCCGCGTTAATTTGATATCAAGCGTAGATTGTTTATGGAATAAATTATATAATTAATAATAAATAAATACCTTGGGACGATTCCACACAAATTGACCTAGTCCCAAATTAAGCAAAGCTTGTGTTATGGTAACTAGACAACGATTTTTTTACTTATATAGTTAGATATATACATAAATACATAGGACATCCAAGACTAAGGTACAAATACTCGTGTTCATCACACAAATATCTGCCCTCAGCGGGATTCGAACCCGCGACCTCAACTTTCGCAGTCAGGAGCTCTAACCACTAGACCAGACGGCCGTCTAGTCCGTATCAATACATATATATCACGCAGTCCCTAACGGGGAAGGCGCGAAGTATAGAGCGGTTCTCTCTGGACTTACATACCTCTTTCGCTTCGTCCACATTCATCAGTCTCCTCAATGCTCGTCGGTTTCGAGTGGTACGCTTGACGTTTCCGTCCTTGAGCATCCGATAAAAAACATTGAAGTTTAAATAAACTTAGCTTGCTAAATTAAACTATAGAAAATCCTGTCCCAATTCATTTCCTGCGAGCGGGTGCCAAGAAGGCTGGCAGTATTGCCATAGCCCGCTGATTCTGAATGATTTTGTGCCATTAATGTCTTTTCTTCCTTCCTTCCATATATTACCAAAATTAGAGAGCTCAGTTGCAAATTATCAGAAAACAGTTAACTATAGAGAACACCAAAACAAAAGCATGCCTAAGCCAGACAAACAAACAAACAAACAAATGCAATACTCGTGCAACACGCCAGATGCAAATTATTTGCGTACGCAAAGCGATGTCGGCAAAAATGAATTTTGTAAATATGTGAATGTTTGCTTTTGCACGCCGGGTTCAGCGTTAGTGTGGAAATATGATTGCACGTTGCGTACTAAATTAAATTTTATTGGTTATGTTACGTCATAGTGTGCATTTATTAACGCAATTTTCTATATTTTACTTTCCTATAGATACCCACTATATACTCTACCTACCCACCCGCCTACCCACAAGAGATCTTTTGGTGTCAACGTATCTGGTACGTAACTAGGTGGCAAATAAATCGCGATTTACACACGAACGACCCTACGTCCTTAAGTAAAATAAGCCTCATCAGTACAGTTTGGTTTTGAACTTCCAATCTTTGCGTTGCAAACGACTACTCGAGCCAATTGGCCACCAAAGCTCTTTAGACCCCTAATTTAATCGAAAAGTGTCATTAAATGAAGCATAGAAAGTAAATAAGATTTCCGATCAATTTATTTACAAATATAAATGGTGCCCTTAAGCATGTAACGGTGCTTACAAACACCCCTCTACTTAATCTTAGAAAAAACATGCAAACCAAATTGTCGAGATCAAAGGCCGTCACCGGCAGCCTCCGAACGAACCTTTGACAGAACCTAAAAATATTGCCTCGTGAATCGACCGCGCACTGGAAAACGAAAAACCATTTGACGTGAAATAATTTTATAGGGAAACTCTTAACTCTTAGGGAATTCTTAGAAAATCAATTTCTTTATTCATAAATATCGAATCAAAAAATCAAAAAATCAAAAAACTCGAATCATGCTTAGTGCGATTCGTTGGTGAATTCCGTCATAATATGTAAGTGGGGAATAATTATTACGCCTTGCGCAAGTAAAAGATAATTTCCATGATGTGATAGCCAACCTTCGCTAGTTAGTGGCCTCAGGTGCTGGTGGCACCTGAAGAAAAAAAGACAGGAAATACAAAAAAAATATTAACTTAAAAAAAAATTACAGAATGAATAACGATAAATTATTTCACGACATAAAAACATAAATATAATATAACATTATTTCAGGGTTCGAAAGTGATACATTTTGTACGCTTCTCGGCACAGTTTTCTTTTGTTCGCCAACAAATTATTAATTGTGATATAATTTACACAACACTTCGAACACTCAAATCGAGACGAGAACATAATAATATTCTCCGCAGTAGTGATGCTAGAGGGTTCGAATATTCTACAGCGGAACCTTAAGTCTTCGAGCTAAAGGGCTCATGTTTCCTTCTATTTAAAGCTACTCCTCAAAGAAGTATATAATGCGTAAGGTTATTAATATCGAAAGAATGCAAGCATTTTTAAAGTGAATAAATATTTGAGGTAAAAACATCAAAAGGGACTTAAGCGTTCTACTAAGGATTCCCTGACAAATTTAATGCTGCCAAGTCGTTCGTAAAAGTAATGTTTGCTCGCGTTTACCAAAGTAATTTATTTGTGAGCCATCAAAGAATTTGTGTCAAAGTATTTGGTCAAATGTAATGTTGTGTTTATTCGGGAAGGTGTATTTTAAAAGGCTGCTGATTGCGTGCTTGTTTTTCGGTAAAAGGAACCATTTGGAAAATGTTGCTTTGAAAATATTATCAAGAGAGTCGACTTAACTTACGATAAACACAAAATGTGCTACAATATTTTATTGTACTGTGACGTGTGATTACGCAATATCAGGACTACCTCGAACGGGCAAGGAAATTGAAATATTATCACGGTTTGAAAGTTTGGAATGTTAGTTTAACGTCATTTAAGTGATGATGAAAGAATTCAGAGAATAGTTTAAGTGCAGCCATCTTGCATTCGAAATTAAAGTTAACCGACTACCTTACAGAAAATTACTGCCAATGCCAATGCTTCTCTCTCTAAGAAGTGTTGGTTTCCTGACCTAAATACAATTTCCAGCTATACACCAGCTATTCACCAGCTATCACTGTGCTATTAGAAGCGGAATAAGTTCAAATCAAAAGAAATCAAGGGATCAAAAGAAAATTAACTCGCAAGTGATATACGTAGGTATTGCTTACGCTTATACCTACGTTATGGTACCCGCTTACCAAGTAGATTTTTTTTACAAAGAGATGGCTACAAGCATACATTTCGCCTTATGGACAGCGGCTACCTGGCTATAGGAGGCCCTATAGACGTAGAACTGTGTGCGTTGTCATACAACAACCAGGCCACCACGGCTTTTAAATATAATTAAGTACCATATATATAAATATAGTTAAGTACCATATAAGTACATAATCTATATCTATACTAATATTATAAAGAGGAAAGATTTGTTTGTTTGTAATGAATAGGCTCCGAAACTACTGGACCGATTTCAAAAATTCTTTCACCTTTGGAAAGCTTTATTATCCCCGAGTAACATAGGCTATATTAAATTGGACCCGATAGGTGGCGCTGCGATCGAGTTTCAAGAATTTTACCTTTTTACCCGGGCGAAGCTTTCTGTGTGTTTCTGTGTGTCTTAAGCCAGATTCGAGAATGGTTTAGATTTACAATTGGACCCAATAGGTGGCGCTGTGATCGTGTTACGGGCAATTTAACTTTTTCACCCGAGCGAAGCTGGGCGGGACAGCTAGTATTATATATTTAGAAAGGTTTCTCTCGGAGTTTTCTACACTCATACTTGCAATTGAGCCGTGGTGGCCGAGTGGTTCGAGCAGTTGCCTGCGACGCAAAGGTCGCAAGTTCGAATCCCGACTGCACCAATGAGTTTTTTCTGAACTTAAGTACAGTGATTAGTCACACCACGAGCTTTACGGTGAAGGAAAACATCGAGAGGAAACCTGCATACGTTTGAGAAGAAATTCAAAGGCGTATGTATAGTCGTGCTTGAGTAACGGCGATGGACTCGCCATCTGTCACGTTGGCACCTAATATACCTCTGGCGGAAAGTGGGTGTGTGTGTATTACCTATACACCTCTGCCTACCCTTCGGGGACCCTTGTGGGAAGGCGTGAGGATATATTATTACCATATAAGTACATAAAATTATATATTTAGAAAGGTTTCTCTCGGAGTTTTCTATACTCATACTTGCAATTGATTTGTTCATCATTTACAGCAAAAAGCTATGATTTATTTGTCAGGCGCTACTCGTTGTAAGCTTATTAATACGTGAATTCTTCTAATGAGCTCATATAACTATACGATTAAGACTACAAAGAGCCGTGGTGGCTTAGTGGTTCTAGTAGTTCGAAATTCGAATCCCGATAGCACCAATGAGTTTTTCTGAACTTTAGTACCTACAGTATTTATAACACCAAGAGCTTTAGAAAAACCTCGAGAGGAAACCTACATATGTTTGAAAAGAAATTCATAGGCTTATACTGATATATATTTCAATGTTACCCAAACGCAATTTGAAAGTTCGTAAATTAATCGAATAGCTAGAAAATGGCACACTTGGAAAGCAAAGTGAGCAATATTGCCCTCAGCGGATCCAATAGAGAAATTTTAATGTAATAAGCTTTCTTTGTGAGCTAAAATTCAAAGGCTTTTAGTTTATTATCCCAGGTTATGAAACTACCGCTGGCGGAACTGGGCTTAAACTGTTTAAGCGGCTTGGTGCAAGCCTTAAGATTGTCCATACTTGTATGAGAGCTAGTATATCCTTGATCTGGAGGTCAAATATAAGTACTTCTCATCAGAAAAATCCAAACACCTTGCAAGTTTATGTTTTGAATTATCAGAAAAATGTGTATATTTAGGAATATAATATGTCAAATGTCGGTTAATAGTGAATAATACCTCATACTATTCACTTTATTCACACATTATTTTTCTGATGAGAAATGAATACGTCATTTAGCGGCGTGTAGACATACATAAAAAAGTCTAGCATTAAGAGTAGTCTATGGTCTAGCATGTCTATCGTAGTGCGGTGAAATAGCAAGACAAAAGACATATAAAATTTATAATTTGGGCATAGAATATCTATTTCATTTTTATTCCCACCTCTTTTTAATAACGGATGTACGTAAAATATTGCATCCACTGTAGCCTTTATATTTTTATGTTCCTTTATAAATAAGTAAATATTTCATGTCTAAAAAATATTTCGTAAGCATATCATAACAGTAGCCGTCGATTTTTAGGAATAAAAGACGAGCACAAATTTAAAGTTTATCCTAAAAAAGTACGTCTTATTCATTAGTGTAGTAGTTTAAGGTACACTAACAACATGAAGAAATGATGTAAAGTACTCGTAAAAAGCTGATTATCAAAAAACGCCGCTTTCATGATTTTGCGCCATAAATATTCCTATCCGCGGATTTATTTTGTTCCTGAACGTGAGTTACACTGCGTGAGACGGATTTTGACGAGGAACACTAATATGTTACACTAAATTTATTACCAAGACTCCTAATCCTACAAACGTGTATGGAATTTAACTTAGTTTCTCACTCAATCTCAATGCCATGTATCTCGAAACTGCTTTTTTCATTGTGTGGTGACATTAATGAACGTGGATGTAGCGTTTGGCCTGTTACTCTAGAGAGAGCCGTCGCTCTACTCTTTCTGTCTACCCCGTGAGTGTTACAGTATACATTGTTATCTTTGCCCGTGAGGAACTCAGCGTGATGATAATAATTATGTTTTTCTATTGCTTCGGCGTATGGTACTTATTCGTCGTAGTCGTAATTTATTCGTGGTTATTTCTTTTTGCTGTATTTTTACATTATGTCCGTTCTGCCGCGATTGAATGACAAAAATCCTAACAAACTATCACATGTATAACATTAGGGCAACAAGTCGGTACGTGTTGCGCCATCTAGTGTAACAATCAAGAACTAGATAAGCTTCCGAATACATGTTCATGAATGTGAATAGTGTTTCATTTTGGTACACCTGCGTGACGATAGATGGCACAAATATATATTCTTTAAATACCAGTGTATTTTATTGTCTTGTTTATAATAATTGCTCACTTTATTTTGAACGAAAGGGTATTAAAAGTAACTCAAAACACTTAATTATGACAACAGATGGAGCTCTTATTCAAATTCGAATGCGATCCTTTATAAGTCAATCCATAGGGTCTATTTTTTCTTTTTATTTATACCTTTTTAGCGAACCTGCGACCTAGACTAAAGACAATTTCTTACACGCAACAAAGGTGTGTCTGTAGGTACAAAACTACAAAACGCGGTCAATAAGGTTTCCAGTAATGAGCTCCTTGTGGAGGGGGAGGATTGTTGTTATATTGTGTTGGCAGCAGAGGGATTAGTCCCATTATGCTGCCAACACAGTATAACTCTCCGAATACAGAGTGGCAACGCGCACGTGATACTTCGGTATTGTAAGCGAAAATAGGCTGCGGTAACCATTTTCCATCGGGCGGGCCGTATGCTTGTTTGCCACTCTTCCGAAACCGAAATCCCGAATGTAGGTACCAATGAGTTTTTCTGAACTTAAGTACATGTAAGTAAATTAGTCACACCACGAGCTTTACGGTGAAGGAAACCTGCATACGTCTGAGAAGCACTTCAAAGGCGTATGTATAGTAGTGCTTGAGTAACGGCGATGGACTCACCATCTTTCACGTTGGCACCTAAAAAAGGTATATGAAATTTCAAGATGATCGGTTGAGTAGTTGAAACGTCAAAGAATAAGAATCGAGTATAATAATAAATACCTGGGACAATTCCACACAAATTGACCTAGTCCCAAATTAAGCAAAGCTTCTGTTATAGTAACTAGGCAACGATATATTTACTTATATAGATAAATACAATAGGACATCCAAGACTAAGGCTCATACTCGTGTTCATCACACAAATATCTGCCCTCAGCGGGATTCATTCGCGACCTCAAGTTTCGCAGTCAGGAGCTGTGACCACTAGACCAGACGGTAGTCAAGCCTATGGGTATTGTAGTCAATGGTTTTCTATCTAGGCAGCATGTAGCATGAAGGCAACAAAATCTTTCTTCGAAATATTGCGTTGTATTTAGCTTAGACAGACCGTGATATAATAAATCTTTAAAAATATACATCCGTGTGGAGTTTTTTTCCCAAGCTTAAAAAAATCAAATTCACCACCCACGCGTAATAGAAGCACCAATAAGGAAATGTTCTCACGAACTTTTTATCAAATAAAATACAAGGCTAACGACTGAACGCTTAGCTTCTAAGTCCACTCTTATATGACCTGTATTGCCTTCTAACCGATTCTCAAGCAACGATCAAGTTATATTACACGTTCACTTTCGTATCCAGCTTACGATGATATTTGGCTACGTATATTTTGTTTGTGGCGGCAGTCAAGCGTAATATGGCGGATAGAAATATCACCCAGGTATCACACGCATATTTAAACATTCGATATAGTCGTGATTGACGACGTTGTATGTATTTGAGATAGGATCTGAGTGTCCGTCTATCTGTCGTCACCCTTCACGTGTGGAATCCGGTTCGTGCCGGTTTTGCTCTTGTTGACTTGAGATTTACTATAGGTACAGCTAAGATAATATCTTTATGCAAATGTCTTTACTTGGAAGTGACCGTCTGGCTCTTATTGCAATACTTTTCCCGTCTTATGACCTAAATGGTTAGTTGAAATAATCTTTAAGGTGAGGCAAACCACATTGGCAATCTACATACAGAAACGTCTTAACTCTTGCAACATCAGTGGCTAACTTTTATTAACATATTTCATTCAGGCTGTGGAATAAACTCCCCTTTGAAATTTTCCCTAGAGTGTACAGCGTGGAGTTTTTCAACAAGGGTGTGAAAAGATTCTTGCAGGGTCGGCAACGCGCGAGTTGTACCCCTGGTGTTGCAAGCGTGACATAGCCACATGCTTTACGCAGGTGGTACCTTAGTGGTATAAAAAAGCAGCATCTTAATGGTTACATCAAGAGGTATCACGAAGGCCTTAACTTCGTCCTTCCCTCGAAATCTTAATCGTGTACACGCTCGCCTACAAAGATCCCCGAAGACACTGTGGTGTGAAAATATCCTCTTTTCACTACAAAAGATATAGTATATTAGTCAACTTGATAGATGATGAGTTTAAGATCGTTTTATGCATGTCTTCTTTTGAACTTACTTTTGATCATTCTGACTGATAATGCTCTTGGCAGATGCAATGGCTTGAGCTCCTAATAGCAGTGCAATAAATACCACACGATGAACGATGATATATATTTGTACCGGTAAGCCGACCAAAGGGATGGAATAGAAGACGCTCTAAATGAGGTCATTTGTTAAACAAATGAAGACACAAATATCTGCACTCAGCGGTAACAGAACTTGCGATCTCAATTTTTGCAGACAGTATTTCTGACCACTAGACCATACGGTGGCCAAAAATTTCAAGTCAATTTCATTTCAGTGCAAATCTAGGCACTAGCCATATCTAACTACAAAGGATGCCGACGCAATTAATGAGGAGAAGGTGAAGTCATATCCAAAATGGATCAAGCCTTGTATTTATGTCAGGTGCACAACCGTGGCTCAGTTTTTGTGTCAATGTTAAGCCTCTGTAGAGTACGCCAGCGACCATTCGTTCATTCTACCATCCGCCCTTTAGAAGTAGGAATTTTGACGGCAATGTCAATACATACATTTATATATCCTCACGCGGCGTAGTTAGAGTATAGTTACACCCATTTTTTGCCAGAAAAATAACCACCTGCTTTCCGCCAGAGTAATAGCTCTGGTGTTGCAAGCCTCCATGATGGCACTGCTTACTATCAGGCGGGCTGTGTGCTTGTTTGCCACCTTAAAGATGGGTCAGACCTATAGAAATTATTTTCAACGATACTTTGCGTCTTAACCAGGTATAGAATCTTAACTTTATCGTCTTAAGTATACGCGGCTAACTTCCATAAATCACGCCAAAGTTGATTTCGTAACGCAAACGTGAAAATATTTTGTGTCTTTTTTATCCAAATCTAGTTTCGTAATACGCCATTGAGATCTGAAGTTGACTTTTTTATACTGATTATTATCTTATTATGCTGACCTTACCTTACTTAAATAGCGCAGTAAATTCGTGTAATGTGAGTTACTTTTCTCACGGTTCTTGTTAAAGATTGTTAGTAAAATTATATGTAAGTGACTACGTGTACTTAAGATAAGTTAACAATGGCCTTTAATGTACTTCTGTTTGAAGTATTGTAACGCAATTATAATTATTTCCAAAACGTTATTGCAATGAAATTACTCGAAGACTTTGTTGGTTTCTTGGCCAAGCAATTCATCTACAGAAAAATAATTGAGCATCTATATACACTAGTTTTCAGGTTCGGCAGCGCGCGAGTGATACCCCTGGTGTTGCAAGCGTCCATAGGCGGCGGTAACCGCTTACCATCAGGCGGACCGCATGCTTGTTTGTCACCCATGTGGTATAAAAAAAAAACACATTTACGCCTTCCCACAAGGATCCCCGAAGCGGTAGGCAGAGGTGTGTAAGTAGTATCCACACACCAACTTTCCGCCACAGATAAATTTTTGGTGCCAAAGTCACAGATGGCGAGTTCATCGCCGTTACTCAAGCACGACTGTATTGTCGTCTTGATGCAATGGACCCTAAGCATACGCTTTTGAATGTCTTCCCAAACGTAGGTAGGTTTCCTCTTGATGTTTCGCACTTTCTTCTTCGTACCTTCACCTTAAAGCGTGACTAATCTCGGTACCTTAATTAGGTTAAATTGCGAATTTATTGCCCCGAATACATATTCCACAGAAGTATAATAATACATACATACATATACATATCATCACGCCAAGTCCCTAGCGGGGTAGGCAGAGAGTACATGCTCGTCGGTTTCGAGTACTCTTAACGTTCCCGTCCTTGAGAGTCCGATCGATTTGATCCAGGTAGTTGGAACGTGGCCTTCCTCTGCCTCTTCTTGCACACACTTTTGCTTTGTATATCTGTTTCGTCAATCTTTCTTCGCTCATCCTTAATAAATAAAGTAAATAAAATATAATAATAAAGTAGTAATAATATTGTTAGATATTATTATCTTCCTTTAGTATTTCTTACATATATATCATCACACCGAGTCCCTAATGGGGTAGGCAGAGAGTATAGAGCGCCAGGTCTTTCTAGACTTACATACCTCTTTCGCTTCGTCCACATTCATCAGTCTCTTCATCGTATTCTTCATAGTATTCCTTATTCCTATATAACCTACACTATGTATCAAACACTGCAATATGTATCAATACATCGTCGTGTACCTACAACATTTATTCAATGAACGAATGACAACCCAAACCGTCATAAAAAGTCTCAATAAACTCCAACAACTTTTTCTCAAACGAAACCTAATACGAAATTATTCTTCCAAATACATTCGACCTTAGCGTGACTTCGGCATTCGTAAGTACCTAGACATATGACATTGTCGTAAAAAACCCGAGTAAAAACATACAGGCAGACAAGAATTCTTTGTGTACGTCTAGAGTTCGACCTTGGTAGTGATGTACGACTTTTTAGCGTGTAAAAAAACGACGCCGGTGAATTTAACCTAACTTTTTGCTGGCACTTCTTAGAACGGCAAAACCTAAGACCTTAGGTAATGCATTCCTCGTTTCGAATTATAGCTTCGATATAAAAGCTTTAGATGCCATAATTTTGGAGAGATAAGGATCCGTCGACGGCTGTTCGGAAACTTACGCAACGCCCGCCAGTCTCGGGCTACCGATGCTAAATTCCCCCTAATTAATTTGAAATGTTTCTTAGAAGAATACACAATGAAAGTATGTTCGATATCCTGAGAGGCGATTGGTGGTACAATGTCGTTGACCTACATATTAAATAACTTAAGTCTTAACGTCTTCCATATCAATAAATACCTGTATGTTTTATATTTGCCTACAAGAAGGCCTGAACAATAATTATTAGTACAACCGGCAACGGGAGTTGATAGAAATAGTGCCATCCACGAAGACGCACCCCATTATTATTCCCTACAGTTTATAGTGTAAGTGTGCAACCTTCGGTACACACGGATTACCTATGAGTGCAGACACACACTACAATTAATAGACTCGGGTCATACTCCCCGTATCCCGTGGCATCTAGCACCGACCGATTGCACTATCTATATATACTATGTTTCAACATCATGCAAAGAGAATTCTATTCAATCTGAACATTAACCTGACAGTAATATTAAATTAAGCACGAGCTGGACCTAAAAGCTTAAACTTACGACATTTTAATTGTCGTTTATACAAATGCATTATCCTAAAACCAACTTTACACACACTCACATCATCATATCATCTCGCCGATTTCCTAACGGGGTAGGCAGATAATAAATAATGTTTACGTTAGGCTTTATTGAGGTAGGAGTATAAATGGCCATGCTACAAACCAAACAATACAACAAAGATTAAATTAATGTGAAAAGGTGTGCAAGAAGAGGCAGAGGAAGACCACGATCCAACTACCTAGATCAAATCGATCGGACAGTTAAGGACGGGAACGTCAAGAGTGCTCGAAACGGGCATTTACGAAGACACTGATGAATTTGGACAAAGCGAATGAAGTATGTAAGTCTAGAGAGAAGTGGCGCTCAAATCTTTCTGCCTACCCCGTGAGGGAAGCCGCGTGATGATATGTATGTATGTACGTATAATATAAATAATAATAACTTGCCGTATAGTCTGTAAATTCCTGCAAGACGACACCCAACCACTTCCAATAGATAATGATGACCACCTAATCTAGGCCCCTAGCCATCGTTTAATACCGGAAAAATATTCCGACGAAGATAAAAGAGAAGATAAAAAAACAACAATATGTAAATATATGTATGTATAACGGTTGAGGAATAAATAATCGGATAACCTTACGAATTCCTATCAAGTTGAACGTTTTAAGATCAGCAAATCGTTATAAATCTAGTGGTGTATTATATTTTGAAAAATATTAAAACTGCTGCAGCTGATACAAATATTATAAATAATATAATATATCCTCACGCCTTCCCACAAGGGTCCCCGAAGGGGTAGGCAGAGGTGTATAGGTAATACCCACACACCCACTTTCCGCCAGAGGTATATTAGGTACCAACGTGACAGATGGCGAGTCCATCGCCGTTACTCAAGCACGACTATACATACGCCTTTGAATTTCTTCTCTGACGTATGCAGGTTTCCTCTCGATGTTTTCCTTCACCGTAAAGCTCGTGGTGTGACTAATCAGAATCACTGTACTTAAGTTCAGAAAAACTCATTGGTACAGACGGGATTCGAACTTGCGACCTTTGCGTCGCAGGCAACTGCTCGAACCACTCGGCCACCACGGCTCACGCTACAAATATTAATACTTAAATAATACCTTAGGACAGTTCCACACACATTGACTAAGTCCCAAATTAAGCGAAAGTTCGTTTGGACACATAGAAAGGATAAGTGAAGAAAGATTTACGAAACAGATATACAAAGCCAAAGTGTGTGCAAGAAGAGGCAGAGGAAGGCCACGTTCCAACTACCTGGATCAAATCGATCGGACGCTCAAGGACGGGAACGTTAAGAGTACTTCAAACCGACGAGCATGTATGAAGAGACTGATGAATGTGGACGCAGCGAAAGAGGTATGTAAGTCTAGAGAGAACTGGCGATCTATACTCTCTGCCTACCCCGTTAGGGACTTGGCGTGATGATATGTATGTATGTATTATATAGAATATAAGGAGATATGTTCAACAAAAAATTTGTAACCCCACCACCACCACATTTTTAACTCTAATTGTTAATTTAACAATTGTGAGAAATTATCCCAACGAAATTCCATTTGTTTGAGAACATAATATAATAACCAGATAATGTAAAACGTATTGTAAAGCAATGTTATTCTGATGTCATTAAACGTAATGTTATAATGTTATAGATAAATCAAGTGGTGAGAAATATACTATTAAATTTAGAAACCAGCTCCCTAGCCTGTAAATTACAAAATCTTAGCCCTTACACCTGAGTGTTTTCGTACACATTTAGCTTGCGGGCCTTAAGTCGTAAGCGGTTACCGTCGTCTTTATGCGCTTATATTGCCAAGGGTCTCGCGTTGCCAGTCCTCCTGGAATCTTTTGAAGAAGTTTGTGATGTATTCTTCTATTCCACAACTTTGGTTAAGACTTGAGAAATGCATGACGTGGAAGCCTAATTGGTCTCAATTTTGGTAATTGGTAATCATTATTTGGTTTAGTATCGAAGAGTCCCCAGAACTCAAATTAATAAGAACAGAGATAAGAAGAATAAGAAATGGAATGTCTCCAAATATTTACTGCTATCCGCTTTTGTTCCAATGTTAAGTTCATAACGTAACAAGTATTTCAACATTAATATTATGAGCTCGGCAATCAACCGTTTAAGGCACTTTCGTGACTGATTAACTCATAAATCCAACAATGGCAATTTTAATGTGATATCATTAAAGCTAGCGGGTATCCTTGCCTCCTACATCACTAATAGCTCATAGGGCTGTCGTTTAATTTACGATTCTTGATAATTATAAAATTAATTTAAAGAGATCCATTTTGCTTATATGGTTTTTACGAGCTCAATTAATATTTTTATTTTTTTATATAGCTGTGTGCCGACTGGTCCTTTGACTGGACTGATTGCAAGTTAAAGTCCAGACTGTACTAAAGAGTGTTTCTTCAATGGCGTATGTATAGTGGTGTTTTAGTAACGGCGATGGGCTCGCCACCTGTCACGTTGGTTTCTAAAATATATATCTGAACAAAAACCTAGTTTTGGACGGCTCCTATCTCCCATGGACAAAAAGTTACCAAATTGAAATGGAAGTAATTAAATAAATAAATTTCTCATTAAAATACACGAAGAAAAAGGCATAGATGTAAAAACACCCATCGGAGATGTGACATGTGCCAACGTGACACATAGCGAGTCTTGTCTCAAGTACGAGTGTAAATTCTTCTTAGGAGTTTCCTTCTGCGAACGCTCAGGCTGTATCATGAGCTCGACGTTAAGGTTTTCCTCGGAGAGTACAGCATGGAATTCTTCAAGAAGGCTGTGAGGGTCGGCGGTCTTCCTGCAGGGTCAGCAGTGCGCGAGCGATACCCCTGATGTTGCAAGCGTCCATAGGCGACGGTAACAACTTACCATCAGGCGGACCGCATGCTTGTTTGCCACCCGTGTGGTATAAATAATATAAGTAGATGCCGTAACGAGACACAATACTACAGGGATATGGAGAAGTACCGTAATCAACAAATGTGAAGTTACATAATATAGGTACATACATATTTCATGCTGAATTTAGCATTCTGAATCTAGCGCTACTCTCCCTGCCTACCGCGAGGGACTGAGCGTGCCTTTATAGATAGATATATGATTATTAACTCACACAAACACATTCACAGATATTCATGATAAGAATTCGCTATCTATTGACCAAGGCTCAATAGCTGGCGCAATACGGTAAGGTGATCACAACTGGTGATCGGAGCTCTTAGGAGCTTGAGGTCGCGGGGTCGTCTCCCGAGGGCGAATATTCACGTAATACATACATATACATATCATCACGCCGAGTCCCTAACGGGGTAGGCAGAGAGTATAGAGCGCCAGTTCTCTCTAGACTTACATACCTCTTTCGCTTCGTCCACATTCATCAGTCTCTTCATACATGCTCGTCGGTTTCGAGTACTCTTAACGTTCCCGTCCTTGAGAGTCCGATCTATTTGGTCCAGGTAGTTGGAACGTGGCCTTCCTCTGCCTCTTCTTGCACACACTTTTGCTTTGTATATCTGTTTCGTCAATCTTTCTTCACTCATCCTTTCTATGTGTCCAAACCAACGTAACATGCCTTTCTTCATCTTTACAATCACGCCCTCATTCACGCCAGTTGATTTGTTTTAAATTCACGTAATAAACATGAATATTAGTACCTTAGAATGTCCTGAGTATTTAAGGATGTATGTCGTTGTTTACTTCCCGTAGAATAAGCTTCCATTGTTTGGGACTGGGTCAACTTGTGCGCAAATATTCCATGTGTTTACTTATTTATGTAGCCAAGGATAACGACGAAACGGCATGCCGGAAATTCAAAACCACAATAGAAAAAGTTTGATAAAAAGCACATTAATTCAAGGATTTACATAGACTGTATTCGAAATATATAATACTAGCTGTCCCGCCCAGCTTTGCTCGGGTAAAAAAGTTAAATTGCCCGTAACACGATCGCAGCGCCACCTATCGGATCCAATTGTAAATCTAAACCATTCTCGAATCCACCTTAAGACACACAGAAAGGGATAGCTTCGCACGGGTGAAAAAGTTAAAATTCCTAAAACTCGATCGCAGCGCCACCTATCGGGTCCAATTTAATATAGCCTATGTTACTCGGGGATAATGTAGCTTTCCAAAGGTGAAAGAATTTTTTAAATCGGTCCAGTAGTTTCGGAGCCTATTCATTACAAACAAACAAACAAACAAACAAATCTTTCCTCTTTATAATATTAATATAGATTTCGTTCTTTACATTTCCAGTAAACTTAGTCTAATCGCTGAATGCATGCATACATAAATGGCAAATATGTTGATGCACCTCCATAAATCTCGTCTACACGGTAATAAATATCACCAAATTGTGTGCTATTTGCAATTCGCAAGGCGACGTTGCGTCCTTGAATTGTTTGTCGACTGATACAGTACCGGGGACATGCTACTCGTATGCTTTATCGAGTTACGATGTCACTCGGTGGATTGTAAATGTATTAATAACACTGAAGAGTTTTATTATACTTAGATAAGTATACTCAAAGCGAAGGGCAATGGATTCCAATTTACATTAACAAAATGCCTTTATATCTATACTAATATTATAAAGAGGAAAGATTTGTTTGTTTGTTTGTTTGTAATGAATAGGCTCCGAAACTACTGGACCGATTTCAAAAATTCTTTCACCTTTGGAAAGCTACATTATCCCCGAGTAACATCAAGTCAAGTTTACGCCGCGTTGTAATGCGGACGTGTTATTAAATTAAATTAATAATTGTTTAGTTTAATTGATAAGCGCGGCGAAAGCCGACGCTCGCGTGTTGCTATGGACCTCGTGGCAAATGAGTTGCTGGCGTTCTTGCAACAGAAACTGGACGTGATGGATGAAGTATCCCTTGTCCAGTTCTGTGCAACAAACTTCAGCGAGGAGGACATCGCCGCCTCCAAGCTTCTTCTGTTCCGTTTGCTGCACAAGACTGACCAGATGGTGTCTCGCCGGCGTGACGGGACCAAGAAAAGCCTTCAGGAGCTGATCACCCTTCTAAAAGAGACTGACCCTGACGACGTGCCGACTTTTGAGGCGAAGGAGTTTAATAAACTCCCTACCATCAGCTTCGACCAAGTCGATGTTGCGAGCCTATTAAAAGACATCGTTCTTTTAAAGGCAAGTGTGGCGGATATGCAGCGGAAGTTGGACGCATCCCAGGACACTATCACTGATTTGCGCAACGAAGTTACTGAGTTGCGCAATATTATATCGGTAACTGGATCACCATCGGGCGCATCAAATATCAACATGCGCCGCGGAGCCGGCCTCAATGTATCGGCGGCAAGTTTTGCATCAGCAGTTTTGTCGTCGCCGACTCCGTTTACAGAATGCGTCGCCCGCGCACCTTGCATTCCCGCCCCCGCCCCCGCGGCTCCTCCCGGCAGCGCCGCACGTCAAACTGGACCAGCCGTCCCTGCAGCTCTGGCCAAGCCTCGTCGAGGTATTGGCTGCGCCACTGGGGTCAGCATCCGTGCTGCTTCCCCCAGGAAGCCCGAGCCTGAGAAGGTTCCGCAACGGGCTAACGACGATGACGGATTTGTGACGGTGCAAAAGAAAAAGCGCCGCTCACGTCCGTCCCAGAACCGCTGCGGCAAGGGTGCTGCGGAGCCCAATGACACCATACGGGCAGCGCAGCCGAATACTCCGGTCTATGTCTCCCGCTTACACTACACCACAAAGGCGGAAGACATTGTGGAGTATGTTCACCGGAAACTCAGGTACAGGCCGAGAGTGCAGATGCTGGAGTCGCGCCGCAACGTCAACTTTAAGGCGTTCGTGGTGCGCGTGCCGACTTGCTACCTGCACCGTGCCATGGACGAGGACTTCTGGCCGCAGAACGTGGTGTTTCGTCGCTTCCGCGGACAAGTGCCACATGAACCCGTAGTGAAGTGACCTATGGACCTTAAGATTTTGTTCTACACTATCGCATTGGGGAAACCTGTAAAGATAGTTGTTAGTAAGAATTAAATAAATAAATAAACATAGGCTATATTAAATTGGACCCGATTGGTGGCGCTGCGATCGAGTTTCAAGAATTTTACCTTTTTACCCGGGCGAAGCTTTCTGTGTGTTTCTGTGTGTCTTAAGCTAGATTCGAGAATGGTTTAGATTTACAATTGGACCCAATAGGTGGCGCTGCGATCGTGTTACGGGCAATTAAACTTTTTCACCCGAGCGAAGCTGGGCGGGACAGCTAGTATATTATATACATAGAGCCGTGGGTGGCCGAGTTCGAGTAGTTG
Organism: Drepana falcataria; assembly: GCA_945859725.1. Classification (NCBI taxonomy): domain Eukaryota; kingdom Metazoa; phylum Arthropoda; class Insecta; order Lepidoptera; family Drepanidae; genus Drepana; species Drepana falcataria. The sequence continues at coordinate 11,296,338 of OX243922.1, forward strand.
CCAGAAAAACAACGAGAGGAAACCTGCATTCGTCTGAGAAGCAATTCAGATGCGTATGTATAGTCGTGCTTGAGTAACGGCGATAGAATCGCCATCTGTCACGATGGCACCTAAAATATATCTCTGGCGGAAAGTAGGTGTATGGGTACTACCTATACACAACTAACCCTTATGGGAAGGCGTGAAGATATTTATATGTAAATAAATCGCCACGCCATCCCACAAGGCATAGATATCCCGTGTAATTCCCCCCGTGGTGTGCAGAAAACTTAGTGTGCTTACGCTACGTAAGAAACCTCTTAGGATTTAACGACATATATCAATTCTCTTAAATAGTTTAACTTGGTTAAATTATTGACCGAGATATTAATTCAAGTTGTGACCTTAAAAAGTTTCTTCGTCACCTTTATATACAGAAACAAGTAATTTCATTAGAATAACAATATATTGTTAAACCACATGTATCTAAATAATGACTTCGAAGGCTATTTGCGTAAGTAAATTGTAAAACACGAAAACAGGAAAATGTATTTACCACATTTAATAATTTGCTAATTAGATGTTGGAATCTTTATGTGTTATGGATATCAAAGTTATATTTAATTACGTAGAATGTATTCCTGCTAACTAAAAACAAATATATTATCATCACGTCGAGTCTCTTACGTGGAAATAAAGTAGATCTTCAGCTCTCTCTCTTTCTCTTACAAATTCACTACATATAAGTGCAGTGATTCTCACTATTAACTTTACGCTGAAAAAACACATTGAGAGAAAACTTGAAAATGCTTGCGATCAAACATGCGATGGACTCGTTATCAGTCACATCGGGACTATGTGTTAAAATTTTCGCAAAGCATTTTTTTGTGGATGTATTTAAGAGAGGAGAGCTGCCCGACTGGGGCAGGACCTCCACCTTATAGAAGTCCGTAGCCAAATAACTAATTTTTATATGTTGTGTTCCTACGTGGTGAATAAGATTTCCAATAATGAGCTCCTTGGGGAAGTGGGAGGATTGTTATATTGTGTTGGCTGCAGTGGGATTAGCCCATCATGCTGCCGAGACAGTACAACTCCGCACACATAGTGGTAACGTGGTATTACTGCACTTTGGTATCGTGAGCGTAAATAGGCTACGGAAATGGTATGCTTGTTTGCCACTCTTGTTGTACATATAAGAAAAATGTATCTATGGCCCTAACAATACAATATAAAATTGCATAATACTTAAAGCTAAACAAAATATTGAATGGAATGTGAATATTATTAGGCTTAGAGTTGCCAAGGATGCGATAGTTAAGACCGGCTGTGCTGTGATTACTACTTACCTCACCTTACGTCATGTTCACGGCTAGGTTTTCTAGAATATAATCATAATATGCTAGAATTAATACAAAGAAGCTTTTTAAAAATACGGTTCAAATCAAATCAAATCAAAATATTTTATTTCACATTGCCTAGATTGCACTTATAAAAAAAACGAAGGTGCACGTTTCGGGTTGGTCGTTTCCATGGAGAAATACCGGTAAGAAGCTTATCAAGCTTTTTTTTCCATGTTTATGTTTTCATTGCGCGCTCCAGACGTTCCTTTTCTGCTATTGTTACACTATTTTATGTCTATAATTTGTATGGCAATGACATTAATACCAATATTATTTACAATAACAACAATTAACTAGAGAGCCGTGATGGCCGAGTGGTTCGAGCAGTTGCCTGCGACGCAAAGGTCGCAAGTTCGAATCCCGACTGTACCAATGAGTTTTTCTGAACGGTGAAGGAAAACACCGAGAGTAAACCTGCATACGTCTGAGAAGAAATTCAAAGGCGTATGTATATACGTATAGTCGTGCTGGAGTAACGGCGATGGACTCGCCATCTGTCACGTTGGCACCTAATATACCTCTGGCGGAAAGTGGGTGTGTGGGTATTACCTATACACCTCTGCCTACCCCTTCGGGGACCCTTGTGGGAAGGCGTGAGGATATATTATATTATATAATTAACTATATATTATAATTATATTATAGTAATTGTGTATATTTCATCCGTTAAACTATCACACCTACCTTTTGTTTTCTCTATTTCTTTTCTGTCTAATATGGTTCCCTGGAAGAAATCGCTTTTGCGATAAGGCCGCCTATTTGTGCGTATTACATGTTGTTCTCTGTTTTTTTTTTGTCATCCTATTTGTTTTTGTAGATGTGTGTGTACAATAAAGGATATTATTATTATTATTATTATATCTATAAAAACCAGTTGTGTAACTAACTACTTACAGATAAAATATTTGTCCCAAATCGGTATCCCGAGTCAATGTGGCCTCTAGACTAGCTAGAAGACTTGCAGCATTGCCACGCTGGATAGCAATACTGCTTATCATAATTATTAAATTTATATAAACTGCGGAATAAGCTTAATAGTAAACTTAGTAGCTAGAAAGCTGATGTGAGGTAGTAAAAATACAACAAATAGCGTTAAAGCTAACACAACGGGATTTTGGCTAAAGCTGCTGGCTCTCTAAGCCAACCCTGTGAGGGGCTCGGCGTGATGACATGTAGGTACATGTATTGAGATGTAATTTTTGCGAATTGTGTTTATCATCGCCAACCCTACAAACAAGAAGAGGTGTGAAATTGACAAGTCGAGTGTCGACGCAGTGCAAAACCATTGCAATTAATCGGTACTTCATAACGAGCATCATTATACATATTCAACTAATGTTATCTGTCTGTCTTACCATTGTTCGTTTGACACAAATTACTTGGCGTAGGCTCTTGAAGCATAAAATTAAGGCGATTACTACCTTTGTACGGCAAAATCTGCCGCAAGGTTACATGTGGTTGTTGTGGATGTTAGAAATTTAGTTCATGGGAAACCTTTGTTCGTTGTACATGCTTATCTGCGGTTTTCTAAGGCGCGGATTACATTGTACTGAGTATTGGTACATTTTATTGATTGTTACTTCTGTCCTCATTTTTGGATTTCTATGTTTACACTAACAACGCTATGTACAATAGCGTAATGGGAGCCCCGCACGGGGAAGGCAGGGAGAGTACAGCGCCAGCTTCTCTTTTATATAGACTTACAAACCTTTCATCACCATGCTATAGGGCTCATCGGTTTCGAGTACTATTTTTAGAAAGTTCCCATCGTTAAGTGATTAATCGATTTCACATAAGCAGTTGGAACATGATCCTTCTTTACCTCTTCTTCCAAACATTATGTTTATCGTACCGCAACTTCTAAAATGAATTCCTGATTAAACCCGCCAATCAAAGCTGTTTCGCAATCGTCCTCAAACTTTTTGATGAATTTCTTAATAACACCCACTCATGTACGAACTCTGACAGTTTTGATAAGATCTAGAAAAAGATGGACACTTAAAAACTTTATGTTCCAATCTGATTATTTGCTTTTTGTGTCATGTCAGTGGTGGGACATGACAGGGTTAAAATATGCAAGCCTATATTTTTTGGTTACGTAAAATTTGACAGGCATTATAGCTTAGAAGAACATTTAAAAGAATTATTTTATTCGAAAGAGGTATTTTAGTCGGAAGCTTCTATCAAACAAGATTTATTTAATAATAGTTCTGTAAAAACCGTGCGTAAACAGGTAGATTTGGCAGGACTTCAAATAATGTAATTTTTTCGTTTTCACGATGTATGCTAGCTTATTCAATGCGCCTTCCCTTATCGAAAAGCCAACCGTTTATCTTCGTGGCGCGTTCTCTCGAAGGTCACGTAAAGTTAGAACGACTTAACAAATTGTAATCGAATTCAAATATGCTGGTTTCTTCATGGCACCGTTACGTATTCCTCACCAAAAAGCTAATAATCGCGACTTTCGAAAGTAACTGCGTGAACAAATTGGTTTCCATAATCAATTTACATAGAAACCTAAAAATGCAGTGTTTTCAATAGATACTGTTCCCACTTCTCAGACTTCTAATTTCTTCTCCAGGAGCTTAAGAGTATTGTATATTTGTGTCTTAAGTTTAGAAATACTTGCATGAATTAAATCAGTACAAAGCCAATTCTGTTCCGAGAAAATAATATGTAGGGTGGCAACGTCAATAGTACTCAAAACCGGCGAGTATGTATGAAGAGACTGATGAATGTATGTGAACGAAATAGGTATGTTAATCCAAAATTTACACGCTACTCTCACTCCCTAAGGAACTTTGTAGCATGGTATGTGCGGCACTCAATAATTAGAAATCTATACTTAATATTATAAAGAGGAAAGATTTGATTGTTTGTTTGTATTGAATAGGCTCCGAAACAACTGGACTGATTTGAAAAATTATTTCACCATTGGAAAGCTACATTCACCCTGAGTGACAGGCTATATTTTCTTTTATAAAAAAAATCTTATGTCCACCCGTGCGAAGCCGGGACGGACCGGCTAGTATAAAATAAGATGGAAGCAGTGCGACCTCTCAGAGGTGTGATTCTAATTAGTTTCGAAACAATTGTTGGGAAAGTTTCATCGCCAACAACAATTTGCATGATTGAATACTAGCGTTAATTAATTAAACAAGCAATTACGGCACTCAATGGGCAATCATTTACATTGTATTTTTATTTCATTTGCTTCTATAATTTTCCACCGGATTCGTTTGAAGTAAAGCCGACCGGAAGTCGTGCTGGATCATATTACCTTACTCTGTGAATTGTGAAAAGAGAATGGTGAGGTGTTTCGCGACGCAAACATTGCAATGTTTGAAATGTCTTGGTGTACCAAAGTGTATTTTAACTTAGTACATCGATTCATTACACCACGAGCATAACGGAAAAGAATCAGTTGTAGGATCCGAAAGGTTTAATAGAAGAAGCAGAGGAAGATCGCGATCCAACTACCCAATAACCAAATAAATCAAATCAATCATTCAAGAATGGGAATGGCCAGGAGTATCGGAAACTGGCGAGTACATATGAAGAAAAATTTACTATTACTATTTGTTTTGTAGATGTGTGTGTGTGTGTTTGTACAGTAAGGAATATTATTATCATTATTATTGATAAGAGGATTTATTGAACATCTATTACAGGACTGCCGGTCTACTTTCTCTGTCCATCGTGAAGGAGTCGAAAAGATATATATAAGTATGTAGTACGCAAGTCCCTAGTTAATGAAATGCCCAACAAGGAAATGACATTACTAGGACTCTATGCAAATGAATCATTTTATTCCTACTGCGACTGGACCAATTAAATATTCTTCCAACTCAACCATTGTTTCTAAGTAAATTGCTCAACTATTTTCTAGCCTTATCACTTTCAACGTCGCGGAAGTTCTTCTAATTATATGATATTTGCATGTCGTTAATGCAGATCTTTGTATGATAGAAATCAGCGTACAAGGTCTGACTTGAACAACATTTATAATTATTGTATTACGCGTAATAACTGTTTGATGGGCGATTATTTCTTCGTAGAGTTTTTATTTAAAAGCGATTTGTTTGTTGTAATAACGCTTGCGGTCTGAGTCTAGATTTTAGACCTTAAGTAGTTAAAATATGTAATGCACACAGGGACACAGCACACACGCACGAATATTTTATTTTATTTATTTGGGTTTACCAACAGTTATAACAGAGATACATGATTATATACGAAAATAAGATTAAAAACAATACTGCACAACCAATTACAGGTAAACATTATACATTTCATCACTCCGAGTCTCGCACAGGGTAGGCAGAGAGTGTAGAGCAACTGGCGCTCTTTAGACGTACAATCCTTTTCGCTTCATCCACATCTATTAGTCTTCATACAAACTCGCCGTTTTCAAATACTCTCTCACGAAACTCATTTCAACAATAACTTGGAGTACATTTTCTAAAAGTCTTATAAGCCAGTTTAAAGGCGTGTATACATTCGTTCATATTTTCTTCGTCTTAAAGCTCGCATGACAAATCAATAATAAAAACGCATTCTTGATTGCTAAATAAAATATAATGATTTGATAAATTCAAAACACGAACCGATTATTTCTGTACAATATCAACTTCTTCTATCCGTAGACATAAATCTATCGTTTAACCAAAGACATTATTATGTCAGTATTACGTATTAGATAGAGCCATTTTTGCCTTTGGTAATATATCAAATTGACTGTAGTATTTTTTACTACTTTTCGTATTTAATAATACGACTACTTATAAACTAAGTAATGTAGTTAATATAATATGTAATGTAGTGTTCAAGTTAATTCTAGAGCATGAATAGTTAGTTGTCTTTCTGTTCGAATCACGGCTGTACGGAGGATTTTTTACCGAAAGAGCTTTACGGTGAAGGAAAACATCGAAAAGAAAAGTGGAGACGTTTGAGAAGAAATTCAAATACAGTACAAGTATACTTGTACTTGAGAATCGGCGTTGGACTATCCATCTGTCACGCCATTCCATAAGGGTCCCCTAAGGCGTAGGCAGAGGTGTGTAGGTAGTTCCCAAATACCCACTTTTCGCCTAAGATATATATAACCCACAGATGGCAACTCCATTGCCGTTACTCAAGTGCTACTCTACAGACGTCGTAGAACTTCATCTCAAAAGTTTACAGGTCTCCTCTCGATGTTTTCCTTCACCGTAAAGCTTATGATGTGACTAATCGGTATAGGTACTTAAGTTCAGAAAAACTCGTTGATACAATCGGGATTCGAGCTGCAGAGCGAAACCTTGTGTTGCAGGCCACTACTCAAACCACTCGGCCACGTTTCTGACTCATTTTTCCAAACTATAATCTACATAGTAATAGTAATCTTTCCTTAGTTTGAGACTACGTCAATTTGTGTTCAATACCAAGATTATTAAGAGTCGAGGCACGAATACAAGTGAGGGAATGTTTTATAGTAAAATTAATTACTTCCTCCTACCAAGTACGCTGTACATCTACAAATTAAAGAGAGGCCAACTGTACAATTTATCATTAACACTTCTCGACCAATTTAAAAAGATCTCTCTACTAAACGTTTAGAAGAGTGTAGTTTCATGCATTTATTTCTTAGCTCCAAAGGTGTATGAAGGCCGTTTGAATTGTGGTCTAGCTTCGCTGTAGGTCGCCAGATTATTATGTCAATTTATATGTTAATAAACAACTATGTATTGAATATTTATAAGTTGTATGTTTTACTTATATAGGTAAAATTAGGGATCATAAAGAAATTTACTAAGTACTGTAGAAAAATTTGATCGATTATGGATTTTGATAATCTTCCCTTTGTGATTGTGACGTAGTTTTAGTTATTTTTATTTATAATAAGTAAGGAGGTAGATTAAAAATGAACTAACTGTCTTTAATTTAATTTTAATTTACTGATCTGATTATTCTGAGTACATATCAAAAAGAGAGACGTGGTGGCCATGTGGTTCGAGTAAGCTGTAAGTGGGTCTGTAAGACATAGATTTCAAAGTCGAATCCTGACTGTACCGAGTGAGAAAGATTGTAATGAATTTTTCTGCACTTATTTTTTTACACACACACACACCACAGGTGGCAAACAAACTTGCGTAACGCCGGTCACCCCCAGCGGTACTGTTCGCGCGTACAGTGAATAGTTATACGATGTAGGAAAACATCGAGAGGAAACCTGCATACGTTTTTGAGAAGGAATTCAAAGAAGCGTGTAGTCTATTACATTTTCTTTGCCATCGTTGGCACATAAAATATGTCTTTTACTAAGTAATTGGTGATCCTTTAACCAATATTTTCTGATTTAATTATTTGTGCATTGGCGCGCAATTCGAAATTGAAATAAATTTTATTCGAAACCGAATTTTTTTATTTCCTATTAAAATTTCCAATTTCATGGATAGAAGACCGAGATTTTAGGTCTTCTCAGCGAAAAATTAGATTTGGGTAGGTACTACCTAATACAACTCCGCCTAACCGTTCGGGGACTTGTGTGGAAAAGCGTGAAGAAATTTACATCGAAATTAAAAAAATTTGAAGATTTGTGCGGTCAATCAAAATATTTGTTCATTTCATTCATATTTCCATTTATTTAAAACAATTAAGTGCAAAAACAGGATATATAAGACACACCAGCAAAAATCTACAGCAAAGGACGACATAAGTATAAATACATTCACGATCTGAGCGGACACTAACTGCTAGTTTCCTTTAATTATTTCCAATACACATGCAGTCGGCAAATACCGAGATGCACAGGTCGATAAGGCATCTTATTACTAAAATTATACAAGAGAAGAAAAAAGAGAAATGATAAAGCAACCCAATTAAAAGCTAGTAGCGCCATCGCATCCGCTCAGCCACCCTTAATGGTTACTTGCGTGACAAAATCTAGTTTTTCACCAGCTTAATGTTTGTGGTACAAGTGTGTAAATTAGGTCGATGAATTGAGAAGGTATAAACGCATCTTTCATGAGAGGTATCATCAAAGTTACAATATTTTATTTGCAAAAACATTTTATAAATTGGCGTTATAATTAAAACGGTTACGTGGAAGGTAAACTTCGAGAGGATACCGACAAGTTTGGGACGAAATTTAAAAACTTTTATATAGTTGTGCTTGAAACACGATGATGAACTTGCCATCTGTCACGGTGGAACCTAAATATCTCCGTCGGAAAGTATACATAGTACTCACCCGGCATGCCCTTGCTTAAGAAAACGTGAAAATATAATAATTGAATATAAAAGTAAAGTTATTGGTCACACCACGAGCTTAACGGTGAAGGAAAACATCTAGAGGAAATCTGTTTACGTTTGAGAAAAAATTCAAAGACGTATGTACAATCGTGCTTGAGAAACGTCGATAGACTCGCCATCTATAACGGTTCTTAAAGTATTTCTCCGGTGGAAAGTGGGTGAGTCGGTATTTATTACTCATTTTCTAAGGGAAGGCGTAAAGTTATTTTTAATTTTTAAAGTTGTTAAAGTAACTACTTTAAGTAGGAGTAGACGTAGAAACGTATGTACTCCTAATAGATATTTAAAAAAATCCTTCATCACTCGTGACTTGAACCCCAAGACGCGTGTTTCCGCTTCTCGTCCCTGAGATATAGTACCGTTATAATACTGGAAGGGCGAGTCTGGCTTAGTACTGTACTTATAATTACTAGCAATACCAAGCTATTGGTCGCATGAGATATTCGCTATACGATACGGCGACTCCGGCTGAAAGCATGGGCGATTTTACAATATGAAAGACAATTAAAAAAAATCTTATGCTCATGCTACTCTGGAATACTGCAGCATATAAATGTGATTTTTAAAACACTCCTGCAGGGTCGGCAACGTGCGAGTGATACCCCTGGTGTTGCAAGCGCCCATAGGCGTCGGTAGCCGCTTACCATCAGGCCGACCGCATGCTTGTTTGTCATGTGGTATAATAATAAAAAAAATTATTCCTTTGAGTTTATCCCTAATGAGAATTGGCCTGCAACACAAAGAATGCAAGTTCGAATATATCAATGAGTTTTTCTGAGCTTGAGTACAGTGATCAGTCGCACCATAAGCTTAATAGCGAAGAAAATCTTCGAGATGAAACCTGCATACGTTTGAAAAGAAACTCAAAGGCGTATGTGTAGTCGTGCTTGAGTAACGACGATGGTCTCGCCATCTGTCAGGTTGGCACCTAAAATATATCTCCATAGGATATGTATGTGTGAGGTATGTGAGTACTGCCTACATACTTCTGCCTAGCCTTTGAGGGCGCTTGTGTGTATGCGTGAACATAAAATTATATTCGAAAGTGATAAAGATACATTATGGTACGAGCACGTCATGGTAAAACAGTGCAGAATAATGTTGATTAATAGATACGCATATAAATTAACAGAATATATCTTAAACCCCACACCCGGTCTCGGCACAGGTGTTTCTTACCGTGGGAAGATTGCCTTGAGCTTGAACGATTGATCGCAGTTTTTATCGGCTCACTCTTGCTTTTATAGATGCTTTCATCTGGAATTTCAAGAGACATTTATTTATTGTAATTGCGTACATAGTCCGCCGCGTTCAGCGAAAACAAAACAAAACGCTCAACGTTATATTGTACCGTTTAAAGCTTGTTATTTTAAACATTGTGAAATAAGATCAACTCAGTGGGTAGCGGCTAGGCTATGGATGGGTGGTCATTAGAGGCACGGTTACCTTGATCTCATCTAAGAATAATGGATGCTATGACGCCGACTCTTGAATGATTAGGAAATGTACAATAAAACTAGTAATTTATTACTGTTTTTAAATGTATATATCGTTTACTGAATTAAATATACATTTTATCCAGTAAACGATCTTAGAACAAATCTGTAATGAGGAAATTAGTAGAGCAACTAGCGTTAATCAGGGTGTGATTGTAAAGATGCAGAAAGATACGTAGCTTTAGTTTGGAAATATAGCAATGAGAAAAAAAATATATAGGACAGATATACAATGCGAAAGTGTTTAAACGTAAAAGTATCTGGAAATAGAGAACAAGGAATTAGGTAGTAACCACACACCCGCTTTCCGCCAGAGGTATATTTTAGGTGCCATCAGATGGCGAGTTCATCGCCGTGACTCAAGCCCGACTTCTTCTCAAACGTATGCAGGTTTCCTCGCAATGTTTTCGTTCGCCGCAAAGCTAAACGCCGTGCTGTGAATCTCTGTACTAAATAAAAAAAATATTTGTTGGGAATCGAATACACAATCTTTTCGCAAAGGCAACCCGAACCACTCGACGACCACGGCCCCTAGATAGATCAAATCAATCGAACAATAAAGGATGCCAACGTCAAGAGTACTATAAGCCGGCGAGCATATATACATACATACATACTATCGCGCCGATCCCTCTTACCCCGAGCAGGGAGAGTAGAGCGCCAGTTCACTCTAGACTTACAGGCTTCATCCAGTCATCAGTATCTTCAAACATGCTTGTCAGATTTGAGTAGGTACTCTTGACGCTTCCATCCTTGAGGATCCGTACGATTTGATCTAGGTAGCTGAATAGCTAAATGCTGCACCCCAATTTTGTAGATTTGTATTACGAATATCCGAATACCCCCAAATACCGAGTAGATTTGTCATCGACAAGATCATATGATTAACCTAACTGGCTGCATCAATATTAAATAACAGCTTGCCACCGAATAATTACAACCCTCCTTTCCTATATTATTGTTCTCCTTAGCACCTTTAATTAACCGAGTCACTTAAGTGAAACCACACTAATGGAGATTCAATAGGTTGTACCTTATAACCACTTATTATATAGTTAGGTATAGCGAACATTTGCCACGCGTCCGCTCATGCCGTTACGAAGCCAGAGATGTGGATGTTTATATAGTTGTATGTTCAAAGATGTTTCATTTTTCTACCTAAGGGTAAGAGGTGAAGCAACACCTTTCTTTCCGGCGAAAATATATTTGGGTACGAACATTATAGATGGCGAGTCCGTCGCCGTCCGACGATCCGACGATTCACGACATGAATTTGTTATCCAGCATAATTAGGTTTCGTCTCAATTTCTTCCTTACTGCTGATATATCTGCAAGTCTGTTACAAGTTTACGGTAACCGCTTACCATCAGGGGGCGTGTATTGGCTTGCCATGTTATAATAATAATAAATAAATACCTTGGGACTATTTAAGGACCCAAATTAAGCAAAGCTTGTCTTATGGTACCTGGACTACGATATATTTACTTATATAGATAGATGTATATTCATAAGACATCCAAGACTAATCACATAACCCAAATATGTGCTTTCAGTGAGAATCGAACCCGCGATCTCATGTTTCATAGTCAGGAGCTCTAACCACTAGACCAGACAGTCTATGTAGTTAGTATAGGAAAATATTAAATATCGACTCTCTCTTTCGTAGATCCAGGACGCTATCATACTCCCAAACCAGATGGCCAGGTCCGTCCCAGCTTCCCTAATGACTCAGCTGGTGCTTCCACCTGGCCATAATATAGGAAAAAATAACACCTGATCGTACCTTATTGAAATTCTATGAAGGTACAGTCACAAGCAATGAAAACTAAGCATGATTAATATTGCAAATTGCTTGGTCGTTCAAACTTAAATATATTTTAATAAATAATATATTTATTTATTTATAAGGTACAACAATACACATATTAAACATTAAAGTACACTTAATCATAAAATAATATGTGTATCAATGACAGGTATACACAACATTCACCTTATATAGCTACATAATATTATAATGGATAATTATAAAAGAAGTACCTATATTAAATTAAGCATTTATAGAGAATAATGACAAATTGTTTCAACTTTAATTAATATAAATGTAATGTTTTTTTAGTACAGTTTTTAGATAACCCAATGGTTGGTGGAATATATCTACATCACGCAAATTACCGCAGTACGAATTATACTCGTAACAAATGCGTGGTATGGGCGAATTTTTGCCTACGTTTGTTTTGGAGAAGGGTATATGGAATGGTTTCCGGATAATATGACGTGGGATCTTCCTCGGTACCTCGATTTCGATTTTGTTCAGAATATGACTGCAGTCTACCCTACCACTGACTATTCCGTGCAGAAATACTATATCGTGGAGTAGGCGACGGTGATGGAGAGTATTCATCTTAAAATAATTTAGTCGTTGGTCGTATGTGTTTCTGTGCGAAATAAGTGATGATGATATATCATCACGCCTTCCCACAAGGATCCCCGGAGCTGTACATAGAGGTATGAAGATAGTACCCACACACCCCCTTTCTGCCGGAGATATTTTGTAGATGTCAACGTGACAGATGGCTAGTCCATCGCCGTTACGTTTCCCAAACGTATGCAGATTTCCTCATGATGTTTTACCGCAAAGCTTATAGTGTGACTAATCATAGTACTTATGTTCAGAAAAAGTCATTGACACAGTCGGGATTCAAACTTGCAATTTTAGTGTTGCAGGCAACCCGAACCACTCGGCCGCCACGGCTACTATGTATATTTTAGACGTATGTATTACAAAGAGAAACTCAGAAAATAGCTTTCTTCATAGACCACTATCCTTGAGCTTATGTAGGAAGCCAGCAACCACCAATATCATAGTATAAGTTACTACGAGCTAAAGAAAACTATGTTGCGACCATCCTTTTAGAGCCATATAAGGATAATAAAGGTGGCCAAAGCCAATAGGCAAAGGTGGTCCAACAGTACTTCGCCATTAATCATGCACGAGGCAAGTAATAAAGTATAGTTTTATTTAGATGCTGAACGGAACTGCAGATGGCGCACATCACATCCGGTGACATCGAACGATTGACAACCTTCATTGGACAGCTAAGGCCTTAACTTAGTGGAAGATGTGAGCGGAAACTGCCTATCAACAATTATGTTACAATACATCATAGGTATGGTTTGGCTTGTCTGACAAACTGAATGTGTCTGGAACATTTTTTTCGGAAGACCGCGTCACCTAGATCAAATCGATCGTACACTCGAAAATATGAACGTTATGAGTATTACAGTTTAAACTTTTTACAGAAAACTAAACTAAAAAATAAATTTTAATAATTTTGAATTAATAATAGTGTAAAAATTCTTAATAAATAATTTAAAAAAAGCGTGGGGTGCATGGTGTCAATAGTTCTAAATATTTTGATGATATCTGTCAATAAAATACTTATATCTATAAGAATAGAAGATTTATTATTTCGACAATATCTTAAAAAGCACCCCACGCTTTTTTTTAATTATTTATTAAGAATTTTTACACTATTATCAATTCAAATTTATTAAAATTTATTTTTTATTTTTTAGTTTAGTTTTCTGTAAAAAGCGTCTTTTTTTAGTTTTTTTTTTAAACTATATTTATTATTAACTTTTTAGTTCGATATTTTTCAAAAGGGAGCCAGAGAAACGGCTACGAGAACCAAGAAAGGCCGCAGGCGCGCTACTTACCCACGGAGAGTTACATACTGACATATTGACATACTGACATACAAGTGAAGCTAATAAAATACATACATATCATCACGCCAAGTCCCTAACGGGGTAGGCAGAGAGTATAGAGCGCCAGTTCTCTCTAGACTTACATATCTCTTTCGCTTCGTCCACATTCATCAGTCTCTTCATACATGCTCGTCGGTTTCGAGTACTCTTAACGTTCCCGTCCTTGAGAGTCCGATCTATTTGATCCAGGTAGTTGGAACGTGGCCTTCCTCTGCCTCTTCTTGCACACACTTTTGCTTTGTATATCTGTTTCGTCAATCTTTCTTCACTCATCCTTTCTATGTGTCCAAACCAACGTAACATGCCTTTCTTCATCTTTACAATCACGCCCTCATTCACGCCAGTTGATTTGCGAATCTCTTCATTGCGGATTCGATCTAATATCGTTACGCCACACATTTTTCGACGAGATCGCATCTCGACTGCATTCAAGCTATTTTCATACTTCCTCTGACATACCCAGGATTCGCTGCCATACAATAAGGTAGGTACCAATATCGCGTTGTGGACAGCAACTCGAGCATTCTTGCTCAGACTTTTACTGTCCATCAACGCCGACATGGCTCCATTCACCTTATTTCCGGCAGTTATCCTTCTTTCAATATCTTTTTCATACTTTCCATCTCGTGTGAACATGCTTCCAAGATATACAAATTCATTCACTTGCTCTAGAATTTGCCCATTTACCGATATTGCACACTCGGTCACTTGTTCATCTCTTTCGAATACCAGAACCTTAGTCTTGTCAGCGTTTAGGCGCAGCCCCTTCTTTTCACATTCTTCATTCATTATGGTAACTAGTGACTGCAGTTCGCCCTCTGATGACGCCAGTAAAACCGCGTCATCGGCGTATAGTAGGCAGTTGACCACTAAGTTTCCCATTTTCACTCCACATCCGTTCGTTCTTAGTGCTCTCAGACAGTTATCTAGATATATAATGAACAGCCAGGCAGACATGATACACCCTTGTTTGACCCCCGACTTCACATCAAACCAGGGTGACATCCCACCGTTAACCCTAACGCACGCCTCGCTGTCACTATAGAGTGATTTCACGGCATGCAGTAGGGAACTGCTCACTCCATATCCAGGCAACACGTCCCAGAGTTCCTTTCGTACGACTCTATCAAATGCCTTCTCTAAGTCGACGAAAGCGCAGAAAACCCTTTGGTTATTATCCAAAAACTTTTCCGCGATTCCGCGAAGCGAGAAGGTTTGATCCATACATCCTCTTCCTGGTCTAAATCCACCTTGGGATTCCCAGAGAAACCTTTCGGATCGCTCTTGCATTCTTATCGTCAGGATCTTCGTGTACACTTTACTAGCTAAGCTGACCAAGCTGATGGCTCTGTAGTTGGAGCAGTCCAATCGTGATCCCTTTCCTTTATAGAAAGGCACGATGACTGCTCGCCTCCAGTCGTCCGGAACATCATCCTTTCCCAGCAAAGATTGTATAGCAAATAGATGACGTCCCAGACTGCTGGTCCTCCGTACTTGATCATCTCAGCCGTAATCCCATCTATTCCCGCAGCTTTTCCACATTTCAGACTTCTTATCGCACTTAAAATCTCTCCCATACTTATTTTATCCGCTATAGGATCCTCGACAGATTCTGTTGGAGGCAGCTCTATGAGTAGATCAGTGGCATCATCATCATACATATCTTTGTAGAATTCACTCCATCGCCTGAGGACGTCAGTTTTGTCAGTTAGTATGTCATTGTCCTTCGAAATAATCACATTCATCCTACTACTAGCTGTAACACAATTTCTGGACTTCTTAACTTCCCTCCAAAAAAGTTTTGCATTGTCCTTGAAATTATGCGACAGTTTTTCGTCTGCAGTCATTTGGAACCTCTCACGCTTCTGAGCTATTATCTCTTTCGTACGATTTTTTTGCAGGCGATATTTTTCTTTCAAGCTAATAAAAAGCGTGTAAAAACGGATTTATGTGGTTGAAGCCTGAAGACTGGGGCAGGACCTCCAACTTATAGAAGTCCGTCCTACGCGGTGAATAAGGTTTCCATTAATGAGCTCCTTGGGGTGGGGGGAGAATTGTTACATTGTGTTGGAAGCAAAGGGATTAAACCCATTATGCCGCCAACACACTGTAACTCTTCGAACACAGAGTGACAATGCGAAAGTGATACTTCGGTATCGTGAGCGTAAATAGGCTACGGTAACCGTTTCCCATCAGGTGGGCCGTATGCTTGTTTGCCACTCTTGTTGTATAAAATATATATATATATATATATATATACCTATAAGTATCCGATAAACCAATATGATCGATATTCACGTTTTGCCTTTCAAGTATCAACTTTCGAGTTGAACTAAGCTGAAAAATCGCTAGTTGATTCTCATAACACCACACCCTAATCAATACCGACTAAGTATTAAAACTGGAAACACTAATTACGGACCAGAGGTGTCCGCACCAATATGGTGAGCCACCAGAGCTTACACCTGTCAGCTATATCCTTACAACCTCGTCCCACTAGTTCTATGGAAAAGTACCGTTATGGATCCATAATCTTGATCCTAGATATTAAAAAATATTGTGGCAGTAAAAGTAAAATAAGTATCAAAAATGATAAGCTAGCCGCAGAGATATTATGGTGGCTGAGTGGTTCGAGTTATCGCAAATAAATCTGCGTATGCGCTGCATGTAATTTTCAAATCCCGATTGTACCATTGAGGTTTCTTGAACTTAAGTACAGTGATAATAACAACACGAGCTTTAGGTGAAGGAAAACATTGAGAAGACACCTGCATACGCATATGAAGAAATTCTAAGAAGTTTATTTGTATAGTTTTACTTGAGAAATGGCGCTAGGCTTCGTCATCTGCCATGCTGTTACTTAAATACATCTCAGGCGTGAGAAAATTCTGTTTGTAATTTAAAATAAGAAAGATAAAAGAAGTAGTCCTACTTAAGAATAAATAAATAACCGAAATCGATCCTCAAACCAGGCGTTGCTGGCTTTAGCTTATATATTCCTTATAATAACGCCTTCCTTATAATTAATTATAATAAACTTAAATGATCATAAGAGCTGACATTTAGAAATGTATGTGCACTAAATAAGGCCATTACTGACCAATTAATTTAATCAAGGCATATTACAATGTCAATGTATATTTTACTATTTCAGTAATAAATTTAAGATGATAGCGTAATTTTATATTAAAGCCTTATTCAGTACTAGCTTGCAAAGCCCACCTTCGCTTCGGTGTAAAAAAAAATATTTGGAACGAGATCGCAGATATTGGGTCCAATTGGCCCGCGATTAAATGAGTCCTACATTTTAAAATATCATACGATTTTATGGATAAGATTGTGCTGTGTAAAATTCAAATAATAGTTCTTTGGTTTCCATTGCTGTAATAAAGACGTCATTCATATGAATAGCGACTATTGCTCTAATAAGCCCCTATATTAATTAGTCTTAGAGACGGCTATGGACATGCCGTATGAAGAAAGGTGGGTGAGAATTGACCTCTGCCTAGTAGGAGGATTAGCTTAAATATATCTTTATATATATAATTCTTCTGTGAGTGTGTATGTCACTGAACTCCTCCTAAACGGCTGGACCGATTTTAATGAAATTTTCTGTGTGTCTTCAGATGGATTTGAGAATGGTTTAGATTCACATTTGGACCCGATAGGTGGCGCTGTGATCGTGTTTTAGGGCATTTACTTTTTTCACCCAAGCGAAGCTGGGCGGGACCTACTAGTTATATATATATATATTTTATATTGTAAGTATGAATTTCATACACAATTACCATTAAGTGAGAATATCTAAAATATAATTAGTAAAGTGCCCGAAATTATTAATGTTATACTGACACAAGAACAATTCATAGTTGTGTTATTTTAATTAAATAGCTTTCAAGTAGATTACAAATATATTGATTTTAATGTTTAAGGCTTCATCGAGCAACAGTGGAGTTGTGTATTTGTGTTGTGACGTGACCAGGGAAGGATAAATTCACGTAAAAACACAATATGGTAGAGAGTGTCGACAGTGACTTGCAAGCATTTCTGTTCCCTCTAAACTTAGTGCAAATAATTTACTTTCTTCCTAAGTACATTATTTACCGAAACAGACTGAGAAATGGAGCTATATTATATACTATGTATATTATTGGGGCTATATCAATCATTGCTTTATACATTTGGCGCACGTTTAGGACTATTGGAACACTACCAGTTACAGGGACAACAGAATTATATCTCAACTTCATGTTATATTTCGGAATTGTCTTCTACACGATTGGTTACCTACTCTATCCAATTACCTACTGCTGTAACATCCGTTCTAATGTTAAATTGGTACTGAAAATTCAACGCGTGCATCGAATTTTACAGACAGACGGAAATAAGTTCAGGAATTTTATAATTTGGAATTGGATTCATATATTTTTGTTATGTTTTTGGTTCATGGGACTCATTTTGATTATGTTCTCATTCCTTAGCACTGAATATTTCGGCTTATATAGTATCATAGATATTATATTTCTTATTTATTTCGACACTGATCTCTTGTACGCGTCGAGACTCATTAAGTTATTGAGATATCAAACATTAGCATGGATTGAACAAAACTCTTGCCCTAAGCTTCATGAAAATACGCGGCTTAGGTACAGACAAATGTATTGTCATGATATGTTAAGAGCTTATCTCTGTGTATTAGATGCATATAATATAAGCAAGAAAATTTTTGAATACATGGTAATTAAATTATTGCACATATGAACGGAATTTTAACATTACCTAATTAATATGTATTTACAGCATTTTGTTTTTCAGATAACATACCGTTTGGTAGAGGTTTATGTACATTATTTATTATATATTCAATTGTATATAGAAATATGTAAAAGTAAAGGCGGTATAGAGCATTATGTGAGTATTCAAGCTTAATATTTTCTATTTTAACTTTTATTTTCTCACAATTAAAAAAAGATGACATAGTTGGTTTTTATTGCGTTTGTACAAAATTTTATTGCTTTTTTTATTATTGTAAAAGGTCAGTTTAAAAAATATATATACTCATGCCTTCCCATAAGTGTTATCGAACAGGAAGGCAAAAGTGTATACTTTAAAAAGAAAATATTATAATATATTGTATGTAAAGTTGCCTGAAATGCGTAATATGCGTCTTTGTGTTGTATCTATGAAAAATGCATTGAAAATAGCTACGCCACCTGTCGCGTTGCTACCTAAATAGATTTTTATATGTAGTTATTATTAGTTCCCATGAAAATAAGCACAAAATTTACGAGTGAATATCCCAAATACGTGGTTAAAGTATTTTTGCTTGAGTGACCTTCCACTGAGAAATATTGTGTATACCATTTCAGATAAGCAACTCTGTAGCGGGAATAGTAATGCTTACTTGGCTTCTGAAAAATTTAGTTCTGATTTTCGTCTTGAGTGTAGAATGTGAAAAATTTTACGTGGCTTTGAGTAACCTCGTTGTTCTGTGTATGACCAATATCAGGAAGGAGAACTGTTCAGGTAAGATATAGCTTAAGGTGTTTCACTGAAGGAAAACACCAATAAGAAACCGGTATACTTTGTGTAGATATTCAAATATATATGTATAGTTTTGCTTAAGAAGCGACGGACTCGATATCTATCTCATCTTAGTCCCAACGGTATATTTCCGACGAAAAGAGGATGCCTACTCTTTTGGGGCCCTTATGGAATGGCGTAAAGGGCCTGCTACCAATATATGACACGGCTTTCATTCACTGAAAGAAATCTTAACTAAAAGTATTTTTCTATTCAACCTACAACCCCTGTAACTCTGTATTCAGCTTGTAATCGGAAATTAGAAGCCTAAATTGATTTTGCTGTGGTGCAGCGATTCGGCAACAGATAGCGCTAGTAGCCACTCTGTGTTACCAATTAGAGTATTAAAATAATTTAAAAACCACTGAATAAGAATAGGTGGGATGAAATTCAAATAAATAGTTACGAGTATAATTAAAAGAATTAAACATTTGAATAGCGTCACTCTCACTTAATTAATTTGGGATTGATAAAATTAATGAATAACCAAATTAATTTCTGCAATTTGTCTGTCAGTCGATATGACATTATTTAAATACATGTTAACGTTGGTTTTTTTTGTACAATTTGTACAACATTTTACAGTTGTGACAGTCTCGACAGTGCGTAACAAAAGAAATATTGCTTTGACAGCCTTCTGTTCCAGCGGTCAGTGCTCCTGACTGCGTAGCTTGAGGGCGCGGGTTCGATTCCCGCAGAGGGCAGACATTTGTGTGCTGAACACGAGTATTTGGACCTTAATTTTCGATATTCTATGCATTTATGTAGACATAAAATATATCTATACAAGCATGTATATCGTTGTCTAGTTACCAAAGTACAAGTTTTGCTAAGTTTGGTAGTAGGTCAATTTGAGTGGAATTCTTCAAAGGTATTTATTTATTTAATGTTGTTACAGAAGAAGAGAAAAGGCTGTACAAAAATATATGTCGCGTAAATCAGGCAATTTTCAAGAAGATGAAAGTTTGTGGGATGTTTACAATAGATGGCACTCTACCGATTCGCATGATTGGATCACTGACCACTTACATTGTTGTATTACTGCAATTTGCGTTCCTGTGATTATTCCATATCTTTTTCGATATATAACCTGTTCAAATAGCTTTATTTGCAATTTATCTCATTCGTTTTTATTTTATTTTATTTGTAATTTATGTCTCAATTTGTTCTTAGTATATAAATATATATATATATATATATATATGTATATTAGTTTAAATGAAAAGGTATAAACGTGTTGGCTTCTAGCTGAAAATAAAAAAATTACAACAATCCTGCTAATATTGCGTATATATAATATATAATAATAAGCGTGAAAGTTTGTGACGATGCTTGTTGCTCAATCGTCCATAGGCGGCGGTAACCGCTTACTATCAGGCGGACCGCATGCTTGATTGCCACCCGTGTGGTATATACAAAAAAATCATGCCGGAACAGCTTAACTGAGCTAGATGAAATTCAAAATAAAGATAGATTATTTGCTGGATTAGCACGTAATAAATGTTTTATACCAACCAATCTACCAATGATATCAACTTTACGTGAGTGAAACTGACCGGCGTATTTACAAAAAACTGTTGTCTAAGTAACTTCTTGCAAATAAATATTCTACCCAAATCGTTATTCCGCGGCAACGTGCAAAGAAGACAACAGTGCCACGTTGGATAGCAATGCTGATTCTCTATGCGAGTTATGTTCCAACCGGGTTGTCACAAGAGGCCTCGCGGACATCGCGGCTAATTGATATCATATAATTCCTTTCTCTATCTTCCCCGGCTCTATATAGCATTATAAGTGTCGCTTTTTCTCCCCTAGGGATGAATAGACTTTACAAAGTTGCTCAGTTCAACACAAACACTTTTTTATCCAAAAAGGTTGACTAAAAAGTACCTGACAACCTGTTCTTGCGATCTGACATTTACTTGAATCTTTTTATTTTACACTCACAGGAGAAATGATCCCGAGGTAGGTATTTCCTTTGGCTGAGAAATGTGGCCTTCGATGGGCAATGACCGTTTGAGCATGCGTAGCATGGGTGCTAAATACAAGAAATTTCTTGACTTAAAATCCTTACGGCCGGAGCACGGTGAAACGCACCTCTTCGACCCCAATGACACTTGTTAGGACCACAAAATACATACCATACATGCTGATGCATGGAAAACAAAACAATCTATTTTAATTTGTCATATTTATGTATCTGTAATTTTGTCAAGTAATAAAATGCAGCTTATGCTTTTTTAAATTACAAGACAAATTATCTATATTATATGTATAATAATAATAATATATCCTCACGCCTTCCCACAAGGGTCCCCGAAGGGGTAGGCAGAGGTGTATAGGTAATACCCACACACCCACTTCTACCATAGGTATATTAGGTGCCAACGTGACGGATGGCGAGTCCATCGCCGTTACTCCAGCACGACTATACATACACTTTTGAATTTCTATATAAAGAAATATATATATTCTTTTTTTAATCAACAAGAGTGGCAAACAAGCATACGGCCCATCTGATGGGAAACGGTTACCGTAGTCTATTTACGCTCACGATACCGAAGTATCACTTGCGCGTTGCCACTCTGTGATCGGAGAGTTATAGTGTGTTGGCAGCATAATGGGCTTAATCCCTCTGCTTCCAACACAATGTAACAATCCTCCCCCCTCCCCAAGGAGCTCATTACTGGAAACCTTATTCACCGCGTAGGAACACAACACAAAAAATTGTGTTATTTGGCTACGGACTTCTATAAGGTGGAGGTCCTGCCCCAGTCGGGCAGCTCCGAATTCGAACGGGAAACCCGTTATGCCCTACCTCTCTTATCTCTCTATATTATATGTAGTATGTTATATATATATATATTACTAGCTGACCCGCCCAGCTTCGCCCGGGTGAAAAAGTAAAATTTCCTCAAACACGATCGCAGCGCCACCTATCGGGTCCAATTGTGATGTAAGCTATCCTATCTTTTATGTTGGATCAAACTGCACACTGTGTGCAAATTTGATTGAAATCGGTTAAGTAGTTTAGGAGCCCATCGCGGGCAAACAACGTGACACGTAATTTATATATGTTAAGATAAATAATATAACATATATGTAACGTGTGTAGCCGTGGTGGCCGAGTGGTTCGAGCAGTTGCCTGCGACGCAAAGGTCGCAAGTTCGAATCCCGACTGTACCAATGAGTTTTTCGGAACTTAAGTGTGATTAGTCACACCACGAGCTTTACGTTGAAGGAACATCGAGAGGAAACCTGCATACGTCTGAGAAGAAATTCAAAGGCGTATGTATAGTCGTGCTTGAGTAGCGGCGATGGACTCGCCATCTGTCACGTTGGCACCTAATATACCTCTGGCGGAAAGTGGGTGTGTGGGTATTACCTATACACCTCTGCCTACCCCTTCGGGGACCCTTGTGGGAAGGCGTGAGGATATATTATTATTATTAAAACATATTACTATTAAGGAAATAATGAGGTTATCAAAACAAACATATAATGCGTAAGTAGGTAGAGGGAGTGGCAGAGTCCACTTAGATCGAACACCTAAAGTTGGGAACGTCAAGATACTCAAAACGGGCGAATATATATGAAGAGATTACCGAATGTTCATATCGCAACAAAGGCTGCAACTTTATAAGTCGCAAGTTCGGCCACATATGGAGTACTGCTACCACCTGTGGGCTGGAGCCCCTGGATACCAGCTAGGGCCTTTTGACGCGAAACAGAAACGCGCCGCTAGAAGGGTCGATGATCCCATGCTCACAAGCGGCTTGGAACCACTAAGTCTGAGGAGAGATTTTGCTCCCTGTATGTGTTCTACCGCTTGTATAACGGGGAGTGTTCTGCAGAATTGTTCGATATGATTCCCACTTCCACCTTCTACCACCGCACCTCTCGCCATCGACAGGAAATTCATTCGGAAGATGTATGTATGTAAATATAAATATCCTCACGCCTTCCCACAAGGGTCCCCGAAGGGGTAGGCAGAGGTGTATGGTGTATGTATGTATGTATATTTTTCTAAATTGGTGTTCAAAATTTATTAAATGAAAAACCACATCGCCTTAATTTTACATAATCTACAAGCAAATTTCTTGCAATTGGCGCTCATAATTTGCACACTAATGCATTTGTGAAACCAATAGTCCCATTATATTTCAATTCGTTTTGTGTATCAGTTGATTCCAATTCTTATTGGCTAGGCACTCTGTGTGTAAACTCCCTGCCATCTATTAAGTACTTATTTCGAAACAACAGGCAACAAACACCTCGGCGGAAAAACTGGATATGCAACAGGTTGAAAACGTGCCGTCGACATAATTTTAAATTAAGAATTTCTTATTCATTATTTATGGTAGAATTTAATGCGAATACTGAAAGAAAAATAAAACTACGTTGCCTAACTAATCATTTACTCAAATATCGAATAAATTTTTAATTAAGGGCAGGTCAAGGCAAGTCGCATTCTAATAATACCGAGTATATTTATACACTACCACACAAAATACGTTTTCTTGCCTTCGCAAAAGGTTCGAAGAGGTGCGCCGAGATGGACTCGCAATTAGCGAAATATGAGTAAATATGACAACGTGTTAGATGGTGAGTCTGTACGTCATTGATTTTTTCTTGGACTCTCGAGGTGATCACGTAGTGTAGTGTTTCAACGTGTATTTTAATATAAAACACATAGATTAAGAACGCCTTGAAGGGCTTAAAGCCGTAATCTTAGCTTTGAAGATAACCTGTTCCACCGCACTGACTTAACTCTGGTGTGATTTCAATAAAAATATGTTTTATCCTATTTAAACAACCTCCACGAACATCAGCATACAATAAATGTATTGCATACTTTTGAACAAGCACTTCGAACGGATCTAAGGACCAACAATTTTACAGCAATAAGCAACCATCTGCTGGCAAACGTAATGAGGTACATACTTACAAATTCTAATTAAAAACACAACTATACTTGTATCGAGATAGAAACAGGTGAGTCTTTATGTAACGAACACATGTTTCTAATACAAGTTAGAACTAAATATAGGCAAGCAGATGCGCTAGCACTTAGCTCAAAGGTTAAAACCTACCTATATCGATTTACATAGCTTACCAATTATGGTCTTATTTAATTATACGGCGCATAAGTTTGTTTAATTTGTCCTGGGGTTATTTTTACTCTATAATATTGATTGATTTGACAAGTTTGCAGTATATGACTTCCTTGAATTGAATATATATTTTTTGTTGGAATTCTGTTTCAACAAATAATATTCATAAACGAACTAGTATTGGTTTATCGTAATAGTAATCTGCAGTTTAGTTTACTTAAATTTTACTTTAGTTTACTTTGCGAAATTCTTCGAAAAAGTCAATCCTTTCTTTAAACTTTCAAGAATCAATACCTCCCTGTATAAAAATACACCACAATCTGATCATAGTGTATAATATATATCTTCAATCCATTCCTCATTTCCAAACACCTATAATCTAAAATAGCATAAAAATCTTATTAAAAAGTACCTATTAGGTAATCCCAAATAATATTTAAATAAAATTACCAGTCCAGCCCAGCTCCCTTGCTCGCGATCCAGCAACGCCCTAAGCCGAGGTTCGTACCCCACAGGGGGTGCCCTTAGCTGTGTTGCTTAGAAATAAAGTGCCTGGCTGGAGGCCTAGGTCTCGCCATTGACCGGTTAAGTAGCAAAAGTTCCCGGAACTCACGCTACGAGAGACAATACAAAAAAAAAAAAAAAAAAAAAAAAAAAAAAATACCTATTAGGTAGGTTTGAAGCTTGGGTAATGACCTAGTCATTACCCTTCGAATCCAAAGTAATTTTACAAGTGGCATTTGAATCCAATTTGCATTATACCACTCTGAGAAGGAACATGTATAAACGAGTAAAATATACACACGCCTCCACTAGGGCAGACCAACTCACAAAAGTCACCATTCTTCTTACCGAACAAATTCTAACACCCAAATGGGAAATCACCGTTCTTTGGTTCCGGTTTCGCCGCCCCGCGGTTTCAACTGATTTCAGTTTTGACTTGTTGACATTTATGTACGTACTAGCTTATGCCCGCGGCTTCGCCCCCATGAAGTAAAGTAGCTTTGGAATTTTTCCTGCTAGAATCGGTTCAGCCGCTATGCCGTGAAAGAGCATCAAACATTTTTCAGAACTAAAAAAAAAGAAAGTAGCCTATGTCCTATTCCTAGGTATAAGCTATCACCATTTCAACTTTCAGCCAAATCGGTTCAGCCGCACCAAAAACAGCAGAACCAAAAACATCCAAACTTACAAACTTTCACATTTATAATATTAAGTAAGATTAAAAATATACATACTCATGCTACTTCGGAATACTGTAGCTTCTCATAGGTGATATAATGGATAAAAATGGTTAATAATGTTCGAGTTTATCCATTGCAAACCTACAAACAAATAAATCTTCCTCTTTATAATATTAGGTACATGTCATTATATGCATTAAACGGTTGGTTTGGTTTTCTGTATTTTTAATAATAATATAATATATCCTCACGCCTTCCCACAAGGGTCCCCGAAGGGGTAGGCAGAGGTGTATAGGTAATACCCACACACCCACTTTCCGCCAGAGGTATATTAGGTGCCAACGTGACAGATGGCGAGTCCATCGCCGTTACTCAAGCACGACTATACATACGCCTTTGAATTTCTCCTCAGACGTATGCAGGTTTCCTCTCGATGTTTTCCTTCACCGTAAAGCTCGTGGTGTGACTAATCACTGTACTTAAGTTCAGAAAAACTCATTGGTACAGTCGGGATCCGAACTTGCGACCTTTGCGTCGCAGGCAACTGCTCGAACCACTCGGCCACCACGGCTCTGTACGGCTTCTGTATTTTTGTTGTAGCATAACCCGTGAAACGATAATGGGTTTTTCTCTCTCTGTACTTTTCAAGCCGTTTCTACTGCATGTGGTTATTATCTTGAAAGCTTGTGTTACAATCATTAGATATATAAATATATATATATATATATCGTCGGTATAATAATATATAATCGGAGATAATACTAAATCCATACATAGTTATATCAATTTAACTATTTTGATACTAAATTTAATTGATTTACTTATTTTAACCTTAGCCATATATCTAATATGGCTAAGGTTAAAATAAGTATTTATGTAACTGAATTTATTCCTCTCTTTAAATTCTGCCCCCTCTTAAAAGTTCCACCCTGTGTTCCACAATTTACTATGCCCCACCCCCTTATATATATACTATCCTCAAACCTTCCCACAAGGGTCCCCAAATGGGTACGCATAGGTGTATAGGTAGTACCCAAACAGATCCAGAGATATATTTTAGAGGCAGATGGCGAGTCCATCGGCGATACTCATGCATACGCCTTTGAATTGCTTCTCAGACGTATGCAGGTTTCCTCCCGATGTTTTCCTTAATAACTCCTTAATAATTCACTGTTCAGAAAACCTCATTGGTACAGTCGGAATTCGAACTTGCGATCTTTGTGTCGCAGTCAACTCGAACCATTCGGCCACCACGGTTTCGGCACAGCAATTTACTTCATAATATACCCACCCATATATAAATATGTATTAGACTAATTGTGCCCCGCGGTGCTCGCGGTAGTTCTCGAATTAAATTGAAGACGTGGTAGCCGAGTGGTTCGAGCAGTTGCCTGCGACGCAAAGGTCGCAAGTTCGAATCCCGACTGTACCAATGAGTTTTTTCTGAACTTAAGTACAGTGATTAGTCACACCACGAGCTTTACGGTGAAGGAAAACATCGAGAGGAAACCTGCATACGTCTGAGAAGAAATTCAAAGGCGTATGTATAGTCGTGCTTGAGTAACGGCGATGGACTCGCCATCTGTCACGTTGGCACCTAATATACCTCTGGCGGAAAGTGGGTGTGTGGGTATTACCTATACACCTCTGCCTACCCCTTCGGGGACCCTTGTGGAAAGGCGTGAGGATATATTATATTATATTAAAAATTAAAATGAATTTAATTAATGTCACCAATGCGTGTCGCAGAAGAGCACCAGTTCTCTCTATACTTCAGGCTTCATTCGCTTCACCGATTCTTAGTTTTGAATAGATGTAACTTTAACGGGCGTAAAGTTACATCTAGCTAGCGTACTAAAACGACCTTTTCTAAATAGTTGTTAGTGAAGTGAATGTTATCCTGCTATCTTAGTTAAATAGTTCCGCTGTGAGTACCTGGCAATCTACCGCAATGTCCCCGTGTAGGGCACGCTCAGAACAATAGAAACCAAGCCTATCGAACTGCGAGATAGAGCACGGTAATTTTTAGGGTTGACACGCGTTATATATATATATATATATATACTAGTGGTCCCGCCCAGCTTCGCTCGGGTGGAAAAAAAAGATGGTGGCGCCACCTATCGGGTCCAATTGTGAATCTAAACCATTCTCGAATCTCCACGAACACACACAAAAAATTTCATCAAAATCGGTCCAGTCGTTTAGGAGGAGTTCAGTCACATACACATGCACACAAGAAATATATATATTAAGATATATATATATATATATATATATATACATAGTCTTATAAATAGCTATGGTCAATCAGAGGATTTAAGTTATTCTTACAATATATTGCAGAGCCTCCAGTGGTCTGTACCCACTGTGGTACTAAAAATGTTTTTATGTAACTGATTATAAATGTGTTAACAGGTTATAAATTAAAAAAAGTGTTGTGTATGGCTATTATTTATGTACATATTAAGTTTTTATATTACAGTATCCAAATATGTATATTGTAAGAGTACCTTACTAAAATACACAGAGGGTATTAGACCATTGGGGTAATACACATTAAAACTAGCTGTTACTCGCTAATTCGTCTGCGCATTATTGGTTCTTAATTTAAACTACTTTTCTCCTCCACGCACGTTTTATTTTCGGGACAGACGTAGACAATATCCTTTTCTAAGTTTCCATCTATATATCATATCCAGCTTAGGTATACCAAAGGTTAATTAAACATTATTGTTTCAAACAAAACAAATACAAATATTTTTTTGCACGTTGGCCAGCCCTATTCAATAGAATCTATCTTGAATGTCAGTGGTTCATTATACGCGAGTTTGCATGCGAGCACCAAGTACCTTAGTACCTTAGTAGGGCAGTGTCAATCACGATGGTGTCTGACACTAAGTGCCTGCTTGATTAATCGACATATCAGCACGGATTATGTTATTACGTTAATTTTTTTATCTACTTAAGTAGTTTCTTTGTAAGGTAGATTATATTAGTAAGGACGCTGTATTTGAGTATAGTACGGTAGTTGAGTGTTAAGTGCCACCGTCTGCTAGTTGTCAAAAGAAAGGTTTATCATGTTCACTTTGTCGTCTTTTTGACATGCATACTAGTCTTTTCGTCGCAAATATTAAAGTATTTTATTTTAGCTAAAATACATGCTCAGGTTAGGAACCCTCATTAAGGCATTAGATTCTATGTTATGTCTGTGTAGATGTCTCATTGAACTTTATTTATATTACATTGAATGAAATATTACAAAATTACGTCGCAAAGAGACAGTGAAAATGTTGCCAATTACTGTTTTTTTTTACACAACAAGAGTGGCAAACAAGCATACGGCCCACCCGATGGAAAACGGTTACCGCAGCCTATTTACGCTTATAATACCGAAGTATCACTTGCGCGTTGCCACCTTGTGTTCGGAGAGTTGTACTGTGTATAAAAAAATATCTGTCATCTCGATTTGCAGTCCTTCTTCCACTTTTAGATTAAACCTAAGAATTGACCGCAAACTTAACTGTCAATTACCTGTCAAACTAATAAAATTTCAATGCATTTATCCCTCAGTGAACGGGGGCATGCTAGGCAGTCTACTTCGTACTCATAGATTTTAGGTACTCATAGGTTCCGTGATATATGCAATTGAAATAAAATATAACCTGCTTTCAGTGGAATAAATTATATTTAATTCGTAATAAATAAAAATCGTTTAATTTATTTATTTCTTAAGTTCAACGATCTCCACCACACGACGCGAGAGAGGAAATTATATGCCGTATATATAGTCTTTGAATAAATAGTAGTTAAAAAAAACTACTTTTTATAGAAAACCGAACTAAAAAATAGAAAATAAATTTCGATAATATCTTAAAAAGCGTGGGGTGCAAGGTGTCAATAATTTCGGTAATATCTTAAAAAGCACCCCACGCTTTTTAAGATATTATCGAAATTTATTTTCTATTTTTTAGTTCGGTTTTCTATAATAAGCGTGTTTTTTAGTTTTTTTTAACTACTATTTATTTTCTACTTTTTAGTTATTAGTGTATTGTCATCGGTCCTCGATAAGTCTACAAAGCTTGAACGAAATCTGACCGTTTAAAGTGGGTCAAAATCGAGCTCAAAGAAGTCGGTTACATACATACAGGTGAAGCTAATATAAAGCGTGTAAAAAAGGCGACGAACTCTCAAGATCGCAATGTGAAACCTCTGCCTACCAAAATCCTTGTCGCGTTACGATTTAATAATAATAA
Organism: Drepana falcataria; assembly: GCA_945859725.1. NCBI lineage: Eukaryota > Metazoa > Arthropoda > Insecta > Lepidoptera > Drepanidae > Drepana > Drepana falcataria. Next base: position 11,326,414 of record OX243922.1, read on the forward strand.
TTCAGTTCAATCAAACGTATAAAGCAAACCTGAGGAATTGATTAAGATCCTTGCCCAGACATGGAAACATATTTGAAAAAGAAAAACCTCACCATAATTTAAACAAAGATTAATCTTTTTGTTTTCAAAAACCCAAAATCATTTGAAAAGCTTTAAAATTAGGTACCTTCCAAAGAAATACCTAAACGTGAATTTGCATTATAGGATGAAGAAACGAACAAAAAACGTTATAAAATTTATGTCTATAAAAAGTACCTAAAGCTAAAATTTCTCACATTGCTAAAGTTCATTTGAAAGTCAGTGTGTTTGTTACGGACAAGGACCCGGTAATTAGAGATAGGGCGCCGTGAGGTCGACGCGAATATGCATTAATGGTATTGAAAGAACATATATGGCTATAATTGGATTGGCATTTTTATTGCTATACAAGTTGTTGCCCGCGATTCCATCTATGCTTAATTAACATATATATATATATATATATATATATATATATATTATCAAGAGGCCCTGACGATACTACGAAACTATATCCCGCGCTAGGCTTACAGAGCTCTCTCGAAGGCAGAGAGTAGAGCACCATTTCTCACTAGACTTACATACCTACTTCTTTCGCTTCAGCTACATATTCGCCAGTTTTGAAAGATATGTAAATCCCCTTAGATGAATACCTAAATCTGATCAAAATGAGTTAAGCATTTATTCATTAATTACTTGTTCAATGAGACGTAAAGCATGTCACAATTGCTAGGCAGTGGAGATATGACACACTCAGATTCTCAGGTGGAATATGCACCGGATTACCAATGACCAACTTAACGAATATAAACATCGAATGAAGTACAAACACAAGAAAAAAAAAACAGGATTGCACAGCCTATATATTAAAATTTTTATTAAAATCAATTGTATAATCAAAAAACCATTTCAATGCTAATTACTTAGCGATTACTACTGCACGCCACTAGATGGCGCTAGTTTTATTTTAGTTCGCGCTAATTTAGTTGCGCATCACTGTATATTATACTTGTTTAGACAAGAATAGAATAAATGGCGCCCTAAACATATCAGTTAATAGTATTGACTCAATACATTCATATTTCCCATTTTTTTATTCGCACTGCCAAACACACCCTCAAGAATTAATTTCTCAAGTGCGATTGTCTTACGCATAAACAACGAGATAAACAAAAAGACAATCAACATATTTGGATACCACAACCCGCAAAGCGCGACCCCATTCTATGGCATTGCGGTCAAATTTTATTGCTACATATCGGCCTACAAATTGGGTCAGCTATGTAACATTTAGCTACACTGTTTCTATGTGACATCATCTTTTACGTATTGGCTTAAGATCGATCGTTAAAGATTTAAGGACGCTTTACTGTATATTGTTTTTTTTTTTTTTTTTTTTTATACAACAAGAGTGGCAAACAAGCATACGGCCCATCTGATGGGAAACGGTTACCGCAGCCTATTTACGCTCACCATACTGAAGTATCACTTGCGTGTTGCAACTCTGTGTTCGGAGAGTTATAGTGTGTTGGCAGCATAATGAGTTTAATCCCTATGCTTCCAACACAATGTAACAATCCTCCCCCCTCCCCAAGGAGCTCATTACTGGAAACCTTATTCACCGCGTAGGAACACAACACAAAAAATTGTGTTATTTGGCTACGGACTTCTATAAGGTGGAGGTCCTGCCCCAGTCGGGCAGCTCCGAATTCGAACGGGAAACCCGTTATGCCCTACCTCTCTTATGAGATATATATATTGTGTTATGTTATATTATTTTATAGTAAAAAGCGTAGCTTCCGCCATAAAAGACCATGGAATAGGAGTAGGTACAGTTAGATCTGCCATTGAATTCACAAAACAGAGCACGCAGTTCAATTACAAACGAAATAACTTAATACTTTACACGTTTTTATCTAGCTTGTGTTTGTTATTTGTCACCAATGTAAATATTTTCTTTATACAAATAAATAAAATTGCAGTGTCTGTTTGTAATATTAAAATAACAGCTATTCATTAAATGCATATGGATGTATACACGGTACATAAACCAATTTATTTTTATCTGATTTTCACTGTCAGGTAGCTGATATAACAAGGAGTAATTTAGACTACTTTTATTTTAGAAACTGAAAAAAAATTGTTGCCAAATTCTACGCGGACGATGTCGCGGGCACAACTAGTATCTAATAAAAAAGGTTTATCCATAATTCTGCTAAAATAATTTCCAGGTTCAAATTAACCATTTTCACTGAAAAAAATGTGTCTGTAAAACGTATAATAAATATATCTTACATGAGGTTTCCCAATTTCTTTGTGATATATTTAATGACGCCAATATGCATATATGTGTACAATAACCAAACGGTCTTCTAACCACTTTTCACAAGGCACCAGCTGTTCTGAAACAGATTCTCGCAATTATTGCGCAGTGTATAAACCATGCATGCATAATATGCTCCAGCTAAAACGACTAATAAAACACAAACATCAACATACAATCCAAATTGAAACTTAAACGTAATAGATCAGATGTCAATATAGCTTATCTGAATTCTTAAACGAACACCCTATTAGCAAGTAATAGGTGCTCTCATAGTACAGTTCCTTACAATCAAGGGGAAGACACGCTGACCTATATCCTGTCGAGCATAAAGGACCACTGTCCACACGTGTGCGCGTGCGCACGCGCGCACACATACAAGATTACACACTCGCATACGTTTGAGAGAGTCTTGATTTGGTGTGATATTATTACCACGTGATCTAAACTCTAAAAGACCTCAAGTGTTTGTCTCAGTACCCATTCCAATCTGGGTAGATTAAATCAAGAGATATTTATATTATTTAGAATTCCTTATAACGCTAAACGCTATAAAATACTATACGCTATTGCAATAAAACATATTGTTTGTTACATAGGATACGTTTTTCTAGAAGAAAAAACTACGAATAAATTCAATTTCAAGCGGGTGAAATAAGCAAAATAATCAAAAAGATCTAAATTGATAATATTCGTTTGTTGAAGCTCTGTGACTCAGCAAAATATTTTACAATATACTACGTTTCGAACATCAATCTTTAATAAGAGTAAAAACAAGTTTGTACCTTCCAAATCTTCCTAAGGAAGATGGGTTTGTTGGCCATTTCAGATCGCAGGATATCAAGGCCCAAAAACTCTCTTTTACTTAGTCTCAATACGCATCCCTACGGCGTTTACATACTTAAACTTTAACAAATCAAGGCCACGCTCGTTTAGGATATATAATTTATTATTACGGCAAAAAAACTTCATAATGAACTCAGTTATGTTGGTTTTAATAGCTATAACATTTTATAGTGGCGGAAACCTTTACTATTAGTACAGTATACTTGTATAATGTTAGCTCTAGTTGCAAGCATAGAGTAATGCAACATTGTGTGTAAAGTCTACTCCTGATAGTACAGTAGATAAATTCCGTGCAGCCAAGATATAAAAATGGCGATTTGCTGAACTATTCCCATTATTTTTCTACGTCATGTATACAAATAAATTAAATTCGAGTGTCTGCTTGTAATATTAAAATAACAGTTTTATTACTAATTGCATATCGATGTATACTTGGTAAATATACCTACCAAAATAGTTTTTTTACAGTTTTTTTTATACAACAAGAGTGGCAAACAAGCATACGGCCCATCTGATGGGAAACGGTTACCGCAGCCTACTTACGCTCACGATACCGAAGTATCACTTGCGTGTTGCCACTCTGTGTTCGGAGAGTTATAGTGTGTTGGCAGCATAATGGGTTTAATCCCTCTGCTTCCAACATAATGTAACAATCCTCCCCCCTCCCCAAGGAGCTCATTACTGGAAACCTTATTCACCGCGTAGGAACACAACACAAAAAATTGTGTTATTTGGCTACGGACTTCTATAAGGTGGAGGTCCTGCCGAATGCTGCAGCTCCGAATTCGAACGGGAAACCCGTTATGCCCTACCTCTTGTAAGTTTTTGTCTGTTTGTTCCGTCGGCTAATCTCGGAAACGGCTGGACCGATTTTGACGCCCATTCAAGCACGGCTATAACATGAATTTCTACTTAAACGTATGTAAATAGGTTCCCTCATGATGCTTTCCTTCGCCATAAAGTCCGTATTAAGACGATTTTTAACTTCAAATAAATCTCATTAATAGGTCCAGAACGCCAGGTTTGAAACTGCAATGATGATTTTGCTAATGCATACTTAAACCAGTCGTTCTAATCGGCTCTTAGTTACATAATATACTTCTATATTTTGGATACTGTATCACAGTTTACCTGTGGAAATTATTGTCGTGTATTTACATATGTATACAACTCAGTGCATGCATATATGTCTACTGGATCAATCAGAGTACCTTTCGAACAGTCGTTATGTCTCAATTTACAACTTATGGCAAAGACAAGTTCTATTTTATCGCTCGGGACTTGTTATTAATAATTATATCAAAAAGACTAATAGCAAACATACAAACATTTTATTTTCTATGAGGGACCGTTGTGGGAATATACAGAAGCTGTTCAAAAGCCATTTTCTCGATCTGCCATTGCGGTGAGCGAACTTGCACCGTTGCGGATATGACAATAATATTACAGGGAATAAAGGTCTTTTTATCTACCCCTTGGTGCTGCATATCGTAACATTTTGTATCAAGAAGTTTGTGCATTGATAATTCGGTCACGAATTCAACTCGATACTCTCTGCCTTAAAACATATGTTGGAAAACAAAGGATGAGGGTCATTGAACTTATTCCTAGTCGTGATCTAAATGTCGATCAAAGATGACTCCGACGACCTTTGGGTAAACGAACTCAGGATAATTAAAATGCCTTGAAGTTTCTGCTTTTTATAACTTAATATCATAACAAAAGTATCTAGATAATAATAATATGACAATTCTATATTGGTTCCTAAATGGTTGTCGTATCCGTGTACGCGCTGAATTGATTTTTTACGCATTCTTCTTGATAGCTAAAATAGTGTAGGTAGATCACTCGAGATGGCGCTACTGGTATGAAAATGTATTGCTAATGCCCACGACAAAAACATTGGTTAAAATTTAAACAATTAAAAATACCTCCGATTATTCAGATTATATAAAGTATGTGCTACGTTCGATTGTACGATCCGTTGTTAAATACTCAACAGACACCTACCTAGCATACACATTAGATATACATAGGTAGGTACATAGGCAAGAGAGTCCCAGTATCCCCTTAAATACTCTTATATATATCAGTATCTTCATGCATGCATGTCGTTTCGAGATCTCTTGACGTTTCAATCCTTGAGTGCTCGATTGGTTTGATCTAGGTAGTCTAGACTAGGTCTTCCTCTGCCTATTCTTCCGCCATTTTTGCATTGAACATATTTTTCAAAACTTTTTTAATCATGTTGGTGTCTGATGTAAGAACTTCCATTTGCTTCTGTCCAGCCAATAGCCTTGACACCCCTATACGCCATGCTTACTTTGATTTGACTCATGCGAGTTTATCTTGGTCTTCCTCTTCCTCTCCTTTCCTCCAACTCTCCTTCTTTACCTATACATGATGAATATAACCATTGATAGTAACAATAATTATTTAGATACATCTTAAACCTTGTATATAAACACTAGGGAACATTTCGAAGGTACGACCAACTGCGAAACTTGCGGTCGCGGGTTCGACTCCCGATGAGGGCAGATATTTCTGTGATGAACACCAGTATTTGTACCTTAGTATTGGCTGTCCTATGCTTCTTTGTATATATATCTATCTATATACATAAGTAAATATATCGTTGTCTAGTTCCATATTTGGCTAGTTACCATAACACAAGCTTTGCTTAATTTGGGGATATGACAATTTATGTCGAATTCTCCCAAGGTTTTATTATAACCTCTAAGAGCAAATTAATATTTAAATTACGTTTAAGGTACATTTAAAATGTAGTATGTATTACAAAAAAGTACGTATGTATTTGCAAATCTAATCCCAGAAATGAAGACCATAATGAACCGACGAAGGTTATGTTCGCAAACCTGCCGAATCTCCACACGTGTTACGCAACCATTGTCCAAAGCATTGTAGTGAGGCACAAAAGGCTTTTTGTACCGTTCACAAAACAATCCTAAACATGGGATCGTACTTTCTTCTGTATTTTTTGCTCGTGCTTACGTCACGTGTTACCGTGCAGCGATGTGGTTCGATTTATTTACTCTTGGTGTTCGTTTACGATTGGCATCCTGTTGATATATTGAATATGATATTTTAACGACGGTCAGGAAACATAGTGAGTTGGATCTGTCGTCAGGAAAAACCGGGGAATAAATATATTGTTAGGTCAGTTAAATTAATTAATGAATTGTGTTACACTGAAAAAGAACAAAAATATATTCATGAACCTGAATAGAAGTAAATAAAATGTTGGGTTAATGAAATTTAAGGGAATCTTTTTAAGAGTAGAAGTCTTAGGACTCCTGATTACTCTTTAAAAATCTACACTTAAGTTTTAGATGGAGCGAAAGTGATCCGCAAATCTAAAGATGAAAGCGTTCTACTGTCTTTGCCAGCTCCGTGAGAGAATCGATTTATACCAATGTAAAGTTAGAATTTGTCTACCCCATTGGGGACCTATGTGGGAAGGCGTGAGGATATAATAATACTGTTAGAATCATTCTTGAAGTTTTATAAAATAATATTAATTATCTCTATGTGGGGTTGAGTGTTAATGTCTGCGACACAGTTAATAACTACTGCAGACATTATCGCATACAATTTTGTACTATATATTTTTGTTCCTTTAATAAATAAATAAATATTTAAGTTTTATTAACTAATGCATATACTCTACAGATTATATATACTTTATGATAATTATCACACTCATTTATTATGACCCAATACGATGCCCAACTTTTACCTACTTACGAGTGCAGTGTATCGTTACCTGCTAGCATTCCCACACAACATCTTAAATTCACATTTCCATCCCTTTTTTACGCGCACTATAATAATATGTCTATCTCTGTCCAACAGAAATGTATTCGACGTCATCTTTCACTCTCACTATCTACGGTAAGTATACATTACATTTTCAGAAACTTCAGAAGCAAATTAAATTATTACACAAAAAAAAACAAAAATAATAATGCGTAGGTATAATGAGTTTAAGTAAGATATTAGAAAGGACAATATTTGTGTCACTTGTTTAATTTGTCTAATTTGTGAATGTGAGAACATTGTAGGCTTTGTAGATTCTTAGATCTTGCTAACATTGTTATAATTATCTTGTTTTATGTATGCTTTGTATAGTAAGCAACGACCTATTGTCGGACCTACGTTGTTCCCCATACTTGGGTACTATTGCTGTAACGAAAAAAAATATTGTATATGCCTAATGATTTGAAAAGAGTAACCATGGAGTTTCTTGCCGGTTCTTCTCCATGGAAGCGACCAACCCGAACCGTGCTTCTTTTTCGACGTTTTATAAGTGCCCATCTGGGCCTATGTGAAATAAAAAGATTTTGATTTTGAAATAGGAATTTAGGGTTGGAAAAGAAATAAGTCGAAAAAATATACTATATAGATATAAATATAATATATAGGTAGGTATCGAATGATTACAATGTATGAAATAAGTGTGTGCCTAATTAGTGATGAAAAGTGTTTCTGTGTTGAAAACGTGTCTAAAAGTTATAGAGTCTTTAAACTTCGTTCCAAAAACCTAGCATTAAATTGCATCGCATTTTTTTCATTATACTAGGTGTGACGTAAATCTGTACAGCTGGATGCGCACACTTTCTTCAAAGTGAGATGCACATACAACATTCTTCAGAATAGAAAGAGTTAGCGCTACAAAACAATGATGTTGGAGTTTTGTTTTTTTTACTCGAACAACGTAGAACTGTCGTAACATCACTTTCTTTCAGTTTTTACGTACATATCGTGAGCGATTCGCTGACTCCAATTTATTGGAGATCCCATGAAGAAACTACTTAATAAGAACCTTTTTCTTTAAATAAATTAAAATTAAATCTGAAAAAGATTTTGTGACTTCTATAAACAAACAAACTTTATAAACTTACTAGCTGTCCCGCCCAGCTTCGCCTGGGTGAAAAAGTAAAATTTCCTGAAACACGATCGCAGCGCCACATATCGGGTCCAATTGTGATGTAAGCTATCCTTTCTTTTAAGTTGGATCAAACTGCATACGGTGTGCAAATTTGATTGAAATCGGTTAAGTAGTTCAGGAGCCCATCGTGGACTTGATTGCCATAAAAAAGGTTATAGTGAGTCAATCTTAAAAGATAGACATAAGCTGTCGCGGACTTTTTTTTAGAACTTTTAAAGAGGAACAATTCCCTGATACATGACATTTTCGTAACTTAAACCGTTTACGCAGCATTCGCAACGGAAGCTCTCAAAAAGGAATATTTTTTCCCGTTCTGGCAACATTATTCATTTATGCTTCGCTCCTATTGGTCGTAGCGTGATGTTATATAGCCTAAAGCCTTTCTAGAGAAATGGACTATCCAACACAAAAATAATTTTTCAATTCCATCCAGTAGTTCCTGAGATTAGCGCGTTCAAACAAACAAACAAACAAACAAACTCTTCAGCTTTATAATATTAGTATAGATTCAGACTTCCCTGTCAAGAGGGGTGAATATTTTGCTCAGCGACGTATATGGATGGCACTATCTTTTGTCGTGCTGCAGAAAGCGGCGACAAGCACGCCATCAGTCACATTGGAATCCAAATATATAATTATATGAAAAAGTTGTCAAAAGTGAGGTGTGTTAACATTTTGGTCGGTTGTTAAACTCTAAGCTCAGCCTACATCCCGTCGTAAAATAGCGGAACCCTGAGGCACCACTGCATGCATCGACTTTCGACGCCAATGACTGATGAGTGACAGTTTTTCTCCATTTAAACTGTTATGCTTCAAATGATCCGAGTGAAATGCTCCGTTTAACTCCATTGTTCTGTTATATTGAACTGTGTGGTACTTTCTCTTCGTTTGGTCAAATGATTTGAAGAAAGTAAGAGATAGTGTAGGTTAACATCGCAGCCAGTTCCTGCTATACCTACTTAATATGCATTTGTGCATCTCTTATAAGTAAGTAGATAATAACATATTTGTAGGCTTATAGGTGGGTGTGCAGGTAGTACCCACATACCCAGTTTCCGGCAGAGATATATTTTAGGTGCTAACATGACAGATGGCAAATCTATCGCCGTTCCTCCAGCACGACTATACAGACGTCTTTGAATTTGTCCTCAAACATATGTAGGTTTCCTCTCTCGATGTTTTCCTTTACCGTAAAGCTCATGTTGTGACTAATTATCGATACAGTCGGGATTCGAACTTGAAACCTTTGTGGTGCAGGCAACTGCACTAACAACTCAGCCACCACGTCTCCCCACAAGATTCCTTGAAGGGAAAAACCGTATATATATTTCGTATATATTATATACCGTATATATTATATGCGTCAATGTAATAGATGTCAATTTACTTAACGTCCCTCAAGCAAGACTTTACATATGTTGCTGAATTTCCTCGCAAACGTATGCAGGTTTGCTCACAATTTTTTTCACTGTAAAGCGTATGTTATGTATACACAGTACGGTATATTATCCTTATATGTTCCATCAATTTGATGTAGATGATTCCAGACATTGAGTTGCGTATCTGTTTCATCAACTTTTTTCCACTTATCCTTTCTATACGTGCAAATCAATACAACATGCCTTGATCTTCATATTTACAATTCAAGTTGCTTAGCATACCTCTTTATTACATCGCATCCAACTTAAATGTGTCTACAAATATATATGAGTTTAATCAAATAGTTTTTCAAGCATCTATCTCCTTGCTTTCGTCGCAACATCCGCTTGTATTCAGCAACGCCCGTTTTTATCCAACCTCGCATATTTTTTTTCCTATAGTTGTGCAATTTATTAATCCGCGAACCAACGAATATCGGTACCTACACAATAATATAGCTTCATTCGCAGACACGCGTAACCTGCAATTTAAAAAAAACTTTTTCATCCACTCTATTATTCTGTTCAAAGCGAACGTGCTCTCACAAAAACTATCGGTTGATCTAAATCGGAATTCTTAAGGATCGTCAAAAAAATCAAGAGAGAGGGACCAAATCAGACTTTTTTGTTGCGTCTATCTTTCACATAACTTTCCCTGTGATACAATAGGCCAGGTAGGTGGGGCACAAAAACCATCGCCATAACGCAGTCCTGATTCTTCGATAGTGACATTTTATAAATCCGAGGTCATGATTTTCATTATTTTGGTCGTCTACAAATATTCTGTGATTTTGGTGCGTACCTATTCAAGTGGTCACTCAACTAGGTGGGCAGGATCCAAAATTATTTATAATTATTTATAAACTTCCTGTAAAATGTATTGCACTGGCGGACTTAATGCCTTCTCGCCTTAAGGCATTCTCTACCAGTCAACCTTTGGGTGATGCAGAGAAAGACACGGCAGGCTATAGAGGGGATATAAAAACGGGGAAATATAAACATGACGTAATCTATATATTATAATAATATATCCTCACGCCTTCCCACAAGGGTCCCCGAAGGGGTAGGCAGAGGTGTATAGGTAATACCTACACACCCACTTTCCGCCAGAGGTATATTTGGTGCCAACGTGACAGATGGCGAGTCCATCGCCGTTACTCAAGCACGACTATACATACGCCTTGAATTTCTTCCTAGACGTATGCAGGTTTCCTCTCGATGTTTTCCTTCACCGTTCAGCTCGTGGTGTGACTAATCACTGTACTTAAGTTCAGAAAAACTCATTGGTACAGTCGGGATTCGAACTTGCGACCTTTGCGTCGCAGGCAACTGCTCGAGCCACTCGGCCACCACGGCTTTATTATTATAATTATATAATACTAATATTATAAATGCGAATGTCTGTCAAGATGTTTGTTCCTCTTTCACTCACGCAAGAAAAACAGATAAGAATAAGTTTTAAATTGGCACAACGATTCATTATTAGCTGCCTAGTACAGCCAGTATTAAATACTTCGATATAAAAACTCATAGTACACAGAGCGTACTCAAACAGCATATAATTTCTATGAGCATATTTGACAAATATTGTACGTACGTCAATGCAATTCGTTGAATAGAAACTTCATCTAACGTGCATGTGTGAGAACATTAACCGACTGTGTTAGCCCATCTGTGGAGTTCTTTATATTAATCATTTTGCCTGACCTTTTGCGAGACGTGACTTATGTCATAGACTATCCGTATGAATACCTACTGTATGAATCTAGCATCAAAATGGTTATGCTTATTTTAAAGATTAATTTATCTATGTAAATTTGCTACAGTTTACAAATAAACAAACAGTATATTGATGGGTAAAGTAATTTTAAGGAGATTCTATTAAATAAACCCTTAAGATAATATTTTCTCATCAGTATTTAAAATATAATGAGATCTGACCTAAGGATAGTAAAAATTTTTGAATTCCTACCACTTACTTATAATAAAATAACTATATAAAAATAAAATACTCTTTATGATTTTATAATATACTAGTTGTCCCGCCCAGCTTCGCTCGGGTGGAAAAAAAAAGATGGTGGCGCCACCTATCGGGTTCAATTGTGAATCTAAACCATTCCCAGATCCCCTTGAACACACACAAAAAATTTCATCAAAATCGGTCCAGTCGTTTGAGAGGAGTTCAGTGACATACACACTCACAGAAGAATTATATATATAAAGTAAAAATAGTACATAGTTTTGAAAGATCTTTTATCTTCACGTCTCCCTGCAGGTCCTGACGTCAAAGACAGACGAGTCTCATGCATTGTTTTATGCACTACATCTTTGAGTTTAATTACAAATGTATGCAGATTTATATTCGTAATTTTCGAGAAGTGTGGTGTGACTAATCACTAAACTTAAGTTAAGAAAATTCATTGGTGCTATTGGGACTCGACCTTCTAATCTTTGTGTTGCAGGTGACTACTCGAACCACTCAGCCACCTCGACGCTACAGAATTCATAGTAACTATTAATAATAACGATGCAAATGATATCATCACGCCGGGAGAGTATAGAGCGCCAAACTACCCCGTGAGGTACTTCTTATTATGATAAGTATGTATGTTTGTCCATTATATTAAACTAGCTGTCCCGCCCAGCTTCGCTCGGGTGAAAAAGTTAAATTGCCCGTAACACGATCGCAGCGCCACCTATTGGGTCCAATTGTAAATCTAAACCATTCTCGAATCTAGCTTAAGACACACAGAAACACACAGAAAGCTTCGCCCGGGTAAAAAGGTAAAATTCTTGAAACTCGATCGCAGCGCCACCTATCGGGTCCAATTTAATATAGCCTATGTTACTCGGGGATAATGTAGCTTTCCAAAGGTGAAAGAATTTTTGACATCGGTCCAGTAGTTTCGGAGCCTATTCATTACAAACAAACAAACAAACAAACAAATCTTTCCTCTTTATAATATTAGTATAGATATGCGATGAATATGTCACAACTCAGTACATAATCTTACTGAATTATGCAAATTATTCATACATTGTAATGCAATTATTATACTCAACGATAAGAGCATATGATTATGAACTGACAAATTCATAATAAATGAACCTTTTAATGTAAAATGTATGTGCATTGCATTCTGTCAATTATGTGTAAGCAATAAGAGCGAGGACCTAGAAGATGTGCGATGATTCACACGCTGGTAATCTTTATAATCAAAGTTGGAGCTCTGACCCAAATCCGTGCAACCGCGTACTTTCATTGTGAACGCTCAACAACGCTCACATGCACACGAATCACCAACACACACACAAATCAACCTAATACATCGCAATAATTCACTAGACGACTACACGCTAAACGCACACATACGTAAACGCAACAGTAGAATGCTGCGTAAATATACTAATACAATTGAAAATGTTGCCGCCGAATGAGCGAAAGACATTGGCATACAAGAATATAAGTGTAATGGAGCAATATAATTCAATTTGCTTAATTTTCTTTGAAATATTATAGATATAAAACAATTCGAACTAACTCACACATTCAACAGTCAAGAGATTGTACGATCTTTAGACAACACAGGCGCATTTAGTTGTATATAGGGTAAAGGCATTAGAATTTGCGAGTGTGTTAGTAACAGTGCAGTATTGTGCTGCGGCATTAGAGCGAGAAGAGATGCGTATGATATATCATTTACGATGTAGGACATTATTCCCGCCTTGTTCTAATTTGATATGGGAATGTAGTAATTATTGATGGTAGATATATTAAATAATGAAAAAAATTGATTAGATAGTTATAGTAGATTCGATAATAAGCTAGTAAGTTGCTTGAAGTTATAGATCAATATTTCTTAAATTATATTTCCCGATAAATTTACTCGTATGGCCAAAAAAGGCCAAATAAAAATCTTATATAGCGTATACATAATTCTATCTGATTCCAAAGAGGTCTCTGATTGATGTTGTGTTGCTAGTATAGTATCCTTGGTTCGACGACTAATGTGAATGGCTTAGCTCACAGATCAGACAATGCAAAAAAGCAAACAATCCTCACCATCTTATTATTTCTTCTTATTTTCCCAAATGGCCCTAAAAGTAGGCAGAACCGTAACCAAATTTACTTGTCACCGAAGAGGTGACTGCGTCTGAACTACACAGTCACTTTTGAATTAAAATAGGAGCAAATTTTAATTTAAGGGCCGTGGTGGCAGAGTGGTTCGAGCAGTTGCCTGCGACGCAAAGGTCGCAAGTTCGAATCCGGACTGTACCAATGAGTTTTTCTGAACTTAAGTACAGTGATTAGTCACACCACGAGCTTTACGGTGAAGGAAAACATCGAGAGGAAACCTGCATACGTCTGAGAAGAAATTCAAAGGCGTATGTATAGTCGTGCTTGAGTAACGGCGATGGACTCGCCATCTGTCACGTTGGCACCTAATATACCTCTGGCGGAAAGTGGGTGTGTGGGTATTATCTATACACCTCTGCCTACCCCTTCGGGGACCCTTGTGGGAAGGCGTGAGGATATATTATTAAATTTGACAGAAGCGTAACCAAACTTACTTGTCACCGAAGAGGTGACTGTGTCTGAACTACACAGTCGCTTTTGAATTAAAATAGGAGCAAATTTAAATAGCGGCAGTAAATTAAATGTCAGATATTCAAAAACATTGCAACTCGAACACATAATAGTGAAAGTAAGAAGCGTGAAGTTGCAGTTAAATTGTCCAACGTTGAGCACCATACAGTGCCAACACAAAGGCGTGTTCCATCAAAAGACGATTAAGCAAATAGGAAAATAGCTTTAACTAGTCTCGTTACGTCGAAAAGGGTTTGTGTAACTGCGTTTAGTAACATTTTGCTAAGCATCTCAACAATTTTGCGGTTATCGTAGATTTCATCTAATCTGAATCTAGTTCAGCGAATTTCATAACTTTATTGTTGGACTTCATCAATGTGAATGTTCTCTATTGCACACTGGCTTTTTCATTAACATTACCAAACAATTGAAACACGATAGTTAAATTAGACTTAATTATAAATAATTGTTTTATAAATACTTCCCTGACAAATAGTATCCCAAGATAAATTTGATTGAATTAGTTAGTTTTTCGTTTAAGTTTGATCTAATTCACAAAGCACATAATGTTAATAAGTCCTCATAACATAAAAAAATGGACACGATACCATTTTATAAAATGTAAATTCATATTATAAAGTGGTAGAGCTTCTTTGATCGTTATACACAGTGCCATCCACGAAGACGCGCCCCACTATTCTTCCTGATAGTTTATAGAGTAAGTAACCTTCCACTCATGTTGAGTATTGTCGGTACACGCTGATAGCCAATGAGTGCACACGCACACTACAATTAATAGAGTCGGATCATACTCCCCGTATCCCGTGACCCACTCGACTAGAATTGGTAGGGCGCGTCTTTGTGAATGGCACTATACTATATACTTTAAACGCGCTAATCTCAAGAACTGCTAATTCAATTTGAATTTAATCTTCCCGTGAAGAAGGTTATAGGCGACATATCATCATGCTACTTACCAAATGAGCCGATCAAACTAATCGCGGATAAAACCGCGGGGCACATCTAGTGCTAAATAAAGCGTACATTTTTGCATTTCATTACAACGAAATCCATACCGGAAACGACTCCAAAAGAAATTGATTACTTCCAGCAATCATTCAAATCAGTGTCATACAATCATAATCTTTGCCACTTGCGTAACCTGCGCAGGCGCAGTCTGACGTAACCGAAACGAGCTCAGCGAAAGTTGCCACGGCAATTTCACTCTCCTCCCCTTCTTTCTCTTGATTGCCTGTCCCTTTCACACTCATTACTTTCTTTATACTACCTTTCAATTTGTATTCAACTAATGCAGCGTCTTTTTCTAGCACACCACTTTCCGTAATATCTTTGTCCCTTTCTATAACATCTTCACGGTTGGTATGGACCACTTTTTTCAGTTTCGCACGCGCAGAAGTCGTTGCTACTACGTAATCAATTGTTTTCGCGCTTGTTTACGCTTCGGTACCGCCTCGAGCTATATGCTTTTATGTGTTATTTTAGTCAATTATTTTAAACGTATATTGAAATTCACAATGCTATCCGATTAAATAACACTAATGCCGGCTTATTGTCTTTTGATTATTAACATGTATAAGGGTACAGTTTTGATTCATAGCTCCCATTATCAATTAGATAATTTGATTTAGTGGGGTCATAAATATTTATTACCCAATTAAGGTCAGTCCTATGTTTGTAATCAAAACATGGTTAAGGTAATCTTTACACAGTTTGAATTATTGGGTTATTAGTTATTTTGTCAGGTTTGACGTTTGATTGAATGGCTTGATTCTGCAGTTTCATACGCGTACGCGTACTTAGCCTCCCTTCACAGAAATATTAAAATTGACCACTTATGACAAGTAACTGTCGATTCTCGCAAACTAAATGATCATAGTAAAATATTTCTAATTACTTAAATATTATTTAATCTCAATTAGGGACAGTAATATAATAATAATAATAATAATAATAATATATCCTCACGCCTTCCCACAAGGGTCCCCGAAGGGGTAGGCAGAGGTGTATAGGTAATACCCACACACCCACTTTCCGCCAGAGGTATATTAGGTGCCAATGTGACAGATGGCGAGTCCATCGCCGTTACTACAGCACGACTATACAAACGCCTTTGAATTTATTCTCAGACGTATGCAGGTTTCCTCCCGATGTTTTCCTTCACCGTTCAGCTCGTGGTGTGACTAATCACTGTACTTAAGTTCAGAAAAACTCATTGGTACAGTCGGGATTCGAACTTGCGACCTTTGCGTCGCAGGCAGCTGCTCGAACCACTCGGCCACCACGGCTTACAGTAACGACAGTAATATTAACAGTACAAATTAGGTTGCATATTTTTATTACTTCAATATGTCAAAAGATATTACGCTTAATACATGAACTTTGTCGTATCAATGTGCCTTTGATTCACTTAACCTACTAGCCATCACCTACACCACCTGTGACTTAAGAAAGTGAAAGTATGTTGTAGGGACTAGCGGAATGGCTCAACTTGGAGGGATTAAAGGGCTCGTGAGTCAAGTTGCGGCCCCAGTAAGACATACTAAATAAATAACTGTTTTTTATCATTGGCAGTCAGCTTGTAATTATTCCAGTTACTTACATTTCAGAGTATATCATAAATGACAAGATATTTTAGATGACAAATTAAGAGGTTGCCGTAAACATTTAATTCTTCGACAATGTGGGATTGAAACGTCAAACAACGAAGCGAAGATTGAAAGGCTAGTAGTTTCTTGTTCTTTTTCAGCAAGCTTAAGAATTAAAAATTGTTCATAACAAACAATAAGCTCATCAATCCAACCCATAAAAGAGATCGGATATATGCTTGCGCCAGTGCAAATATAACTCCAAAATGTATCTCCAGACTAATCATAAGGGATATATTTCTCTTAGCTCAGCACAGTTCATAATTGAGATCCGCTGATTGTTTGCAGTAAATTGCAATGGTTGAAATATTCCAGGTACAGCCAGTTTAGTTAGGAATAAGCCAAAGCCGATTCCAAGTCCCACTAGAATGTTACGTAGAATAGCAATATTTCCACAAGTTTCGGGTGATCGTAGAGCTGCACAGTCCAAGGTTGTCGTGGAAAGTAAACGCGCTGGCATTCCGCTGTCGGCTCACAACGCACTTTCGTCCCACAAGGCTACTCGGTGGTTCTTACCGGTACTAGCTGGTACCTTTGCAGATATATTAATAGATATGTAGATAAATCCTTATCCTAGAAAAACGATCGAGGAACCTGCTTTACGGCCAATTCGCCTAATGTATGAAAATATTTGCAACGCTTTGACACATAGACATGATAAAAATTCAACACTTCGCGATCAGTCAGCTGCAAAGGGTCAAGAAAAGTTTTTCTGTAAGAGTTTATGCCTATGTCCTTCAAAGCGCTCTTTAGCACTCCTAGCTATACATTCCTTCGCCACTGTCTTGATGCAAGAAGTGTTAATGAAAATCTCCTGTTACTTTTTACGAATATTAAGAAGAATATTTGATGTTAGGTATCATTCGAATATTGCTGAGTCACACGGGCTGTACGGTATGTCATCTGCCACGTTGACATTTGTCACGTTGACACCTAAAATAAATCTCCGATGAAAAGTTCGAGTTCTAATCCGTCTACCTCTTCAGGGCTCTTGTGCGAAGGTGTATATTTCCTGAATTCTCCTTCTGAATCAATTGCGCTCCACTTCAGTCCTTATTCCATAGTGAAAATCTGAAACCGTATCATATCTGTAAATAGTATTCATAAAAGCATGAGAATAGCTACTTTCTTTCGCAAACGACGTGAAAGCTAGTGGCAAATTCACACGCAACCAAACATATAAATAAATTGGCTTTATTACCATCTATCGTAATATTAATTCGATAATACACGAGAACCTTTGAAAGAACCTTTCATCGGTAGTTCAACGACCAATTTATGTAATAAGTTACTGACGATCCGAAGAGACAAAAAGTTACAGAAGAATATTGACCGTCGGAAAAGTCTTTTAAGTGCAACTAGATATCTACATACATATTATATACATTTTTCATATCACATTTTTTTGACCGCCTGATGGTTAGCGGTTACTGCCGCCTGTGTACGCTTGAAACAACAGGGGTATCGCTCGCATACTGCAGACCCTGCAGAAATACTTTAACACCCTTCTTGAAAAACACCTTACATTCTAAATATGGCAAAACGTAGATGAACAAAGCTGTTAACGAGTGTAGTTACTAAGTAAATTTCAGTCGAAGGACTTAACTTTTATGTTGTTCCTTCAAACCAATTTTCCTAGATTCTTCTTCCATGAGATTAATAGTCTCTTTTAAGTAAGTACACAAGCGATAAAAAAATCAAGATATTTTAGTTCTATTGCGTACTTGAAGCGCTTTACAACGTTAAATGCATTTTGTCATTTGACTTATCATTAAGTCCATTATATAAGTATAATTAACTCGAAACGACATGTAAACAAAAGTACAAAACAATTTAGGCTTCGTAAAACACCTCATAAATATTAATGATCAAGCAAAATTAAATTTAAATTAAATGAACGGGCTTGCTAATTTTAAAAATAATTATTATACCTACCTTTTTTCTTAACATATTAAGTAGATAGCGCTAACAAAACGATAGCTTTGCTAACAACGGCGCCGATACAAAGATGTACGCAATGCAATTATAAACGGCGAAGCATTGACTAATCGCTGCATACACTGAAGTTGTAGGCACATGCAACTTGTGCATTACGTTTTACAATCTATGTTATGTGCAATAGAGTTGTGTTTTGCATCTGCGTATATATTTAAGGTTTTTATTCAAAGCCTTGTAGAGATAGTTGGCTGAGTGTGGGATTTCCAGGACCGCCCCAGAATCAACAGAAATAGAATATTACAAAAGCTTAAATTTATAGCGATAAGCCGTGGTGGCTGAGGGGTTCCAGTGGTTGCCTGCAACACAAAAATTTAAAGTTCGATGAAAGTGCCCACCGCTTCGGGGACCCTTGTGGGAAGGCGTGAGGATTCTACTAATTCACCTCTTCGTCCACATTAATCAGTCTCATCATATATATCCGTCTTTGAGTGTCCGATTGATTTGATCTAGGTAGTAGGATCGTGGTCTTCCACTGCCTCGTCTTGCATACACTTTCGCATTATGTATCTGTTTCGTCAATCTTTATTCACTCATCTTTTCTACATGTCCAAACCAACCTAACTTGTATAATTACAGATATCAGATAACATGAACGCTAACAGAAAATAATTTTATTCAGAGCCACTGCTAGCGTATCGCCGGCAGATCGACTATCCAAAAGTAATGGTACAACCCAATGAGGTTTGTACAACCTAAATAAATTGTACTTATACTATAAAAATTTACTGTTACTTGTTAATGTCACCGATATGTAATTACATAGTCATAAAAACTCAATGTATTCAAATAAATGACTTGAACCATGTTTATTAGCGATTTAATGTTAAACGTATTTAAGTATTATATCGTCGTTTCGGTATCAATGTTTAATTGAACCATGTGAAGAAACGTTCAGTTTATAATCCAATTATTTAATTTATTTCTAATAACGTTACATTTTGAAGCTATGATATTATACGAAAAGAGGCGTCTTTTCGACTCGGCAGAGTTGTGCAATACTTAATTTAAGTGTTGCAGATTCGTCCACATGCTTTACGGTGAATTAAAACGTATCGAATAATATTAGAAGAATTTTTAACAGGTCAAAAGTCCTGTTATCTGTCACGTTGGCGAAACGTATAAATAATTGCAATCGGATTTCCGTACGGGGATTTCCGCATGTTTTCCTTCACCGTAAAGCTCGTGATGTGATAAATCACTGTAATCTAGATCAGAGAAATTAATTAAGTTTTTTCCGGATCGAACCAGAATTCTTCACCAAGGTGACTACCTCAATCATCTCGGCTGCTTTTATTGTATGTCGTTTTTTTATTACAACGCGCGAATTATGTTTCCGCAATCATTACACGTTGTTTAGCATAAATAGCTTAATATCTCCATCCGTTCAAAGCAGGTACGATATATATCAATTGGAGACGTAGAAGTCACCTTTAAACCACCCAATGACTAAGCTCAGGCTGCTGGGGTCATATTGACCTTTCCTTTTTTTCTTGGTCTTAAATAACACCGCCGGAAGTGCCTAATCAGGATCCTTTGGCCTTAAGTAATTTTGCTTCGTCCACTTTTTGGCTCGATCTTAGCAATTTCCAATAATTATTTATTTATAAGTGTTGAAATTGAGGTGGGGTTTTTAGGCTCCAAACGCCATTAATCCGCTACTGTATTCAAGAAAATGTTTCGAGTTACGCAACATTTTAAGCCGATTATTCAAAACACAATTTAAACTAAAAGATTATGTGAATAATCTATAAACTCGCGCGTAAATATTAAATTCTGTACAATGTTAGGTGTTCGTATAATTTGTGTTATATCTCTCTCTCTTAAATTTTAGAGACTGACTTGTTCGTGTATTTAATGAAGCTCATTCCATTTATGATAATATTATATCCTCATCTTCGCCTTCCCATTTATCTCCTTGACTACTTTGTACGACTTTATTTTGTGTTTCACTTGTTTTGTGTAACTTATTCTCGGTCTGCCTCTTACTGTCACATGTCCGCATTCTATCGTCCCATCAAGAATGGAAAATTTCAAATCAATATTGTTAATATATATGTTTATCTTGTATTTTAATGCCTTTCCTTAGCGGAAAAGGTAAGTAGAGGTAAGGAGACACCGTTTCGCAATCGTTCGCATGAAATATTGGTAGGTGCCAACAGGAAATGTTGGTGCCAACGTGGCAGATGGCGAGACCATCGCCATTGCTCAAGCACTATAGGTACATACATCTGAGACTTTATTCCCAGATGATTACTCTGTGTTTACTCTGTGAATACTCGATATTTTCCTTCACCGTTGTCGTCTTTTCATGTTATTAGGTATTTATTTCGAAAAATCTTATCATGTAAAAATCACAAAAAACACCAATAATTTAATATGAAAATTCAATCATAGACAGACAAAAATTGGATCTCCTTTGAAGGTATACAGGCACACTATGAATCTTCCGTTTAGTACTACGATTTAAACTATAAAATCATATAAGTTTCCGTAAAATTCGAGCACCACCTCGGGGTGCGACTAGTCTTTTATATGACCATATTAAGGTGCTTTAATCTCTTCGGATGACCTTGCTATTACAAACAAATTGTACCTATAAATTAGTTTTAAGCGGAAATTAGGCTGCGTATTAATATTGGACTTCAGTAAAGCTGGATCGTTATTACGAACGAGTTTTTGACCAACAATCTACTATTTCACACAACCTTATCACGGAAAGACATTAATCCAAAACCACCAACCATGCAACTCTGTCCAGTGAAATCACTTGGATCTCCCTGTAACGTCATGACTGACACTTTTTCTTTATCCTGACTCATGTAACTTTGTATATTTGTTATACATACATACATATCATCACGCCAAGTCCCTAACGGAGTAGGCAGCGAGTATAGAGCGCCAGTTCTCTCTAGACTTACATACCTCTTTCGCTTCGTCCACATTCATCAGTCTCTTCATACATGCTCGTCGGTTTCGAGTACTCTGAACGTTCCCGTCCTTGAGCGTCCGATCGATTTGATCCAGGTAGTTGGAACGTGGCCTTCCTCTGCCTCTTCTTGCACACACTTGCTTTGTATATCTGTAAAATTGTCAATAATATAATTACCAGCTATGTCATAATTTTAACGTAGGGCAAAATTATTCTGATCTTTTTACACACCGAGTCCCTAACGGTCCTCGAGCTAATTAGAAGTGTATTTAAGTTGTTTGTAACTTACTATTCTGAGTAAAACTGGTGCGTACCATAAATTAATTATGGCGCTAAATTGAAAAAGGGAATCATTTCATGTGAGATTCATCCAGTACACGAGTTCTCTTACGAGGCTTACTTGTTTAATTTGGCATGCAACTCATAGACTTTTCATAATTACTATAATCTAGCGCTATTTCACACTATAAGTATTGTAAAATTTAACACATATATTAATTGATTCAAACAACTATATAAATTATAGAGATGTAAATTAACCACGTCCTCCAAAGTGACATTATAGGTCAGTCAGCAGGAAAAGTATTCAAATTCACGTTTCTCTTCTTCCTAGAAACTATTAGGCGATCCTTCGCCTCGACGAAATGTTTATTTTTTATTCTTTACAAGCGAAGTGTTTTATAAATGTCTGATTATTTTTTAGTACCTAAAGGAGAGGAATACCATGTTCCAACTGCATAGATCGAATCGATCCAATACTCAATAATGGGAACGTCGAGGTCATTCGTAAACGACGAGCATGTATGAAGAGATTGATGAAGGTGGATGAAGTGAATGAGTTCTACGAGTGGTTCGAGCAGTTGCCTGCGACGCAAAGGTCGCAAGTTCGAATCCCGACTGTACCAATGAGTTTTTTCTGAACTTAAGTACAGTGATTAGTCACACCACGAGCTTTACGGTGAAGGAAAACATCGAGAGGAAACCTGCATTACCTGCATACGTCTGATAAGAAATTCAAAGGATTATGTATGTATAGTCGTGCTTGAGTAACGGCGATGGACTCGCCATCTGTCACGTTGGCACCTAATATACCTCTGGCGGAAAGTGGGTGTGTGGGTATTACTCATACACCTCTGCCTACCCCTTCGGGGACCCTTGTGGGAAGGCGTGAGGATATATTATTATTTATTTATCTATCTCTTGAGGGACTCGACGTAGCAATATTCATGTATGTATGTATATTATCTACTTAAAATATTTCCCGGGGAAACTTTTCGTTCTCCAATATCAGGGCTAAGCCCATACTTTATAAACCATCCATTAATTTGCATATTTATACGACGCCGGGAGATGACACTTGTGATTAATCGACACTATTAATTACAATTGATAGGACTATCATGCATTTTGTAATGGAAGTTCTATCGACTGGTAAACGATTTATGGGCTCAGTTAATTTCAATGTCATTGCCTTAATTAATTAAGATAAAACTTTAACTGAAGTTAACCATGGTGTTTCCTTTTTCAAATACTCAGGCTATGGATTGAGCTTCCAGTAGAGGTTTTTCTAGAGAGAGCCTTGTATTCCTCCAGAAGGGTTTGAAAAGTTTCCTGCTGGGACGGCAACGTGCGAGCTGTACCAGTAGTGCAAACTTCCATTGTTCACGGTAACCGCTTACTATCAGGTGGGCGTTGTTTACTGCATGCGCATGCTTGTCTAACACGATTATAATACGATAATCATCATCATCATATCATCACGCCGAGTCTCTATCGGAGTAGGCAGAGAGTATAGAGCGGCAGTTCTCTCTAGACTTACATACCTCTTTTGCTTTGTCCACATTCATCAGTCTCTTCATAACTAACATGCTTTTCGCCTTCCGGGTACTCTTGACGTTGCCGTCCTTGAGCGTCCGATCCATTTGATCCAGGTAGTTGGAACGTGGCCTTCCTCTGCCTCTTCTTGCACACACTTTTGCTTTGTATATCTATTTCGTCCATCTTTTCTCACTCATCTTTTCTATATGTCCAAACCAGCGTAACAAAAAAATGGTACGATAAAAACATAGTATAATACTTGCATTGGAAAATAAGGCTGTAACCTGGAGCAATTTTTAAAGTATGGATGATTTGCTTAGCTTTATATCAAATCATTAAACTGACAGCAAATTTGCAATTTCATACGCACGGCATGAGCTTCGTCATTGTGAATAGTCTGGCCTACATGCACTGTACATCTACAACAGAGTCAAAGTTCGCGATGCAACCTTCGTGAGCACCCAATCAACTATCTAATGAGCTAATATTAGAAATAAATTACCAATATTCAAAGAAGTACCTATTTTATTTGAAAGGATCCGATGAAAATCCAAAAGTAGTGAAGCTTAGCATATCGTAGCTTCAATAAGGCATGTATGTCCGGTGTTTTTGAGACGCGAAAATCAATCAATAGTCCTTATGGACTTTATAGTTAATTATCCGATTCAATACGTATTCGTTTAGATCCCTTCAGCAATTTGGTCGTGAAAAGGTTTTAAACAGAGTTACTTTTGCATTTATAATATTATTAATAATATAAATAGATTGACAGACAGTATTTTCACCTGAAATTAAGCTGAGCAACCGTTACAGAAGGCGATCCATCGCTGTAGCTCAAGCTCGATTTTACATACATCTTTGAATTTCTTCATTGTTACATGCTAGTTTCCTCTTGATGTCTTCCTTCACCGTGTTCGTGGTGTGATTAATCACTGTACTTAAGTTTAGAAGAACTCATTGCTACGGTCGGATTTCGGACTATCAGGAGCGACTACTCGGTAACGATGGCTCAAATTGAAACTAAGAGATCTTAAATGCTCCATTCCATATCTATGAAGATAAGTCTTCGCCGGTACCCTTCAAACTGAATTGCCGTAGGCTCGCTAAAACGAAGCTAAACAGCAATATAAACAGAGTCACCTTGGATGCAAAGGCTTGTATATGGAGACATAGAACTTTTCACACAAACATTAAAATTTGACGACACAATGTGACGAGATTGCTCAACAAGTGTGCAACTATATTGCAACATTTCCACTATGGTACCATGTGGCTGGCTCTATGGTTTTGCGAAACCCAAGAGGTCACTTGTGGGTTCGATGCGCGGAATAAGCAATTTTGCTTTGTGTTTTATCTATGTAAATTAAGCTTTAGCTTGTCGTCCCTTCGAGATTTCAGATAATTTAAGCTTGGTGACATTTTCATTTAAACTAATATTATAAGCAAGAAGAGTTGGATTGTATGTTTGTTTGTACGAGTTAATCTTTAGAACTAGGGATCCTTCATCACGTCTTGGGAAGAGTAAGGATCTCCGAAGGGTAGGCAGACGTGTGTAGTTTGTTAGACAAGCCTTTATTTTTCTGAAATATTTTATTAGACTCACCACCTGTTACGGTGGTGAGTCTATCGCCGTTACTTAAGCACAAAAGTTATACATACGTCTTCGAATTTGTTTTCAAGCTTACGGTTACCTCTCGATATTTTCCTTCACCGTAAAACTCGTGATGTAACCAATCAGCGCACTTAAATTCAGAAATATAATATAGTCGTGCTGGAGTAACGGCGATGGACTCGCCATCCGTCACGTTGGCACCTAATATACCTCTGGCGGAAAGTGGGTGTGTGGGGTAAGCCGCAATGTTCCCCCCCGACCTCCGCCGCAAACGCCAGCCCGCGCCGAGCCAGACGCGCAAATCCCGCCCCCAAATAATATTTAAATAAAATGACCAGTCCAGCCCAGCTCCCTTGCTCGCGATCCAGCAACGCCCTAAGCCGAGGTTCGTACCCCAAGGGTCCCCGAAGGGGTAGGCAGAGGTGTATAGGTAATACCCACACACCCACTTTCCGCCAGAGGTATATTAGGTGCCAACGTGCCAGATGGCGAGTCCATCGCCGTTACTCCAGCACGACTATACCTACATACGCCTTTGAATTAAAACGAAGTTACAACTAAAACTACATACATACATACATATCATCACGCCAAGTCCCTAACGGGGTAGGCAGAGAGTATAGAGCGCCAGTTCTCTCTAGACTTACATACTTCTTTCGCTTCGTCCACATTCATCAGTCTCTTCATACATGCTCGCCGGTTTCGAGTACTCTTAACGTTCCCGTCCTTGAGACTCCGATCTATTTGATCTAGGTAGTTGGAACGTGGCCTTCCTCTGCCTCTTCTTGCACACACTTTTGCTTTGTATATCTGTTTCGTCAATCTTTCTTCACTCATCCTTTCTATGTGTCCAAACCAACGTAACATGCATTTCTTCATCTTTACAATCACACCCTAAACTAAAACTAATTAAACTAAAAAACAATTAAAACTATAGATATTATTGTTACTTCACATTATTTATCACGAAACAATCGTATCGTTATATCGAATAGGGCAAAAATATGGCTATTGTTTTATGGGTTTAGGTTTAGGTTTACCTTCCTCGTAAAAACCGGAAAATACATGATATGAAAATATTAATGAAGTTAGAACAGATTAGCTTTTGCATACCTAAATAAGCTTGTGCTTCCGATAAGCATAATGTTGAAATAGCTTAATTACAACTTTGGCTACGTTTGTCACAAACAATGGATATTTGTGGTCACAGAGCGATAAATTGAATGGAAGCCGTCTGTTTTCCCTTATTTCACGCAACAATACAATCAATTAAAAAAGCATTTGATTTGCATTAAAAAAATCATGAATTCGGTTTAACTTTTGCAATCATTGGAAAATTGAGAAAATGTATATAAATGTCGTCTGTACGCAGTAAGGATATAATGTACTAATGAAAGTCGATCTAACTACTCGAACGGATAGTAGCCGCGCGAGCTATATTTTTCTGCACGCCTTCCCACAAGGGTTCCTGAAGAGATTTGCTGAGGTGTGTACTGTGTAGTACCCACACGCTTTCTTTTCGCCGGTGATATCATTTTAAGTGACGAATGGCGTATCCATCGCCGTCTTTCAAGCACATATCTTAGAAACACATCTTAGAATTTCACCTCAAACGTATGCAGGTTTCTTCATGATGCTTTCCTTCACCGAAAAAGCTCGCGATGTGACTAAACACTCTACGAAAGTCCAGAAAAATCGAACCTGCAAACTTTGTGCTGCATGCGACTACTCGAACTCAGCCACCACGGCTATATTCTTTATACTTTAAACACTTTAGGAACTCTTAGCTTAGTATCGCATCCTACGCATACTAGAGTCGCAAGTGCAATAACTAGTAGTTTAAGTGTCAAGTGTCAAAGCATGACGGCCTTTACGCTTCACATCCTACTAAATATTATGCGAAATAACTTGCGTCGGTGTTTTCTCGCTAATTATATCGATTCCCATAAATTTTAACTCGTGAGGCTGAGGTTTTCCTATGCCGATTCCCATAAATTTCTCTCTTGAAGATGAGGTTTGTGACAGGATTTGTGACATTTGTAGTGGTGTACAACAACCTTTTTTCGCCGAACATATAGTTCAGGCGTGTCACGTGTTGCTTGAACACGAATATTCAAGTTCGGGCATGACTGGAGCAGCTGACGTCGCCTTAACAGAATCCGCGCCTAAATAAAGGCTTCCCCTTAATGTCCAAATAAGCCGCCAATTCGCATCTTGACATTAGACATTGATTCACCTCTTCGCGCAATTTTTATTGTAACTAAGTAAATTAAATTAGTATATTCGCACAATGGATTTAATTTCTCACGCATATTAAAGTGAAGTTCATTAAATATACTAACGCCTCATTAAAAGGGATCTACTTAAATTGGTACTTACAAAGATAAACAATAGGTAAACCAGCGAATAATATAATAATAATAATATATCCTCACGCCTTCCCACAAGGGTCCCCGAAGGGGTAGGCAGAGGTGTATAGGTAATACCCACACTCCCACTTTCCGCCAGAGGTATATTAGGTGCCAACGTGACAGATGGCGAGTCCATCGCCGTTACTCAAGCACGACTATACATACGCTTTTGAATTTCTTCTCTGACGTATGCAGGTTTCCTCTCGATGTTTTCCTTCACCGTAAAGCTCGTAATATCCAGACAACTCAAACATAATTTGATACTTCTAAGGGATTTCTGAACAATAGGAACGTCTTTAAATTTATTTTCAATCGTATACAGGCTTCGCTTTTCGTTTGTCGTAAAGCTCGTGGTGGGATCGCTTTTCTTAAATTAAAATAAAACTCATTGGCACAGTCTCAATTTGATCTTGCAACCTTTGCGTTCCAGGTGACTACTGTAACCAGTCGACAACCACAGTTCATCTACTAAACTATAGTTCTAAGAACATGACGTACAGAAGAAGGTAGCGCTATACTTGAACAATACACGTATGTATATCTCATGTGACCCTGAGTAGTCAATCACGGAATCAGGAAGCCGTGGCACTCTCAAAATTCAATGCGCAAAACTGACGCTAGTAATTTTCGGTGCGCTACGTGTGGATGGGCCTTCCTCGTAAGGTTTGGGGCATACCGGGACATGTTAAAACGTGATAAAAGTACTGAAAATTAGAAACATACAGGAAACATATATATTTATTTATCTATATAAATTAAAATAGCCGTGGTGGCCGAGTGGTTCGAGCAGTTGCCTGCGACGCAAAGGTCGCAAGTTCGAATCCCGACTGTACCAATGAGTTTTTCTGAACTTAAGTACAGTGATTAGTCACACCACGAGCTTTACGGTGAAGGAAAACATCGAGAGGAAACCTGCATACGTCTGAGAAGAAATTCAATGGCGTATGTATAATATAGACTGGCCATCTGTCACGTTGGCACCTATATACCTCTGGCGGAAAGTGGGTGTGTGGGCACCTATACACCTCTGCCTACCCCTTCGGGGACCCTTGTAGGAAGGCGTGAGGATATATTATTATATTATAAAAAATAATGTTTGTCTTTATGTTCTTTATAGAATCGTAAATGGCTGGACCGATTTTAATGAAATTGTATGTGTGTCTTCAGATGGATTCGAGACTGGTTTAGATTCACAATTGGACACGATAGGTGGCGCTGCGATCGTGATTCAGGAAATATTAACATTTTCACCCGTCACAACAGTTTATTATAAAAAAACTATACACTCTCATTACAAGTACACCCAATTCAACAGTGTAGACAACTATTATTATATGCTATCAACTATTATTAGAGAACACGAGAGCACCTAGATTGAGTGTGTATGGTGCGCATCGGGGGCGCCTTATATATACAAAGATAGAATCAGTTTATGAATGTGGATGGAGCGAAAGAAGTAAGTCTAGGTAGAACTGACACGGGCCTGCGAGGGATTCGGCGTAATAATATGTATATGCATTGTGCATGTATTGTTATGCCAGATGATCACATGTTTGGGTGAAAATAATAATAATAATAATAAATTTCATATAAGATATCAAATTATCAAATTTACAAATCTTTATTGCATTGTGTATAGGTACTATTTTTAGCCAGTACTTTATACTGCCTCATAAGAAGTTAATATTTATTTTGAGAAAATACTTTATGCATGTAGCTCTCAGTATGTCTCCGAAGAAAATCCTCGATCACTCGAGCCTATTTGCTTGCGCGCACGCAACACCGCTCCTGCGCAGTCCATTGAATGATAAATTTCATTGGACCTTGATGCCGGGCATATTATTTTCCTCGTGCGTGCCTCAAATACGTGAAAATGATTTTTTATCTATCAAGTCATTAGTTTTGAGAACATGCTATATACGAACAATGGAAATACGAGTAATTTAGTTCAAAATAAAACAAAAGAGATACGTCTGGCATTATAATATGCGCTCAAGAGCTATAAATGTGTTTTAAAAAGAGGCCAACATCTAGAGAGGCAGGTACCTACTGCTGTCAATTATACATACATACATACCTAAACATATTATCAGGCCGAGTCCCTAATGGAGTAGGCAGTGGAGCGCCAGTTCACTCTAGACATCTCTCCCGTTTCGTCCACATTAATTAATATCTTCATACTCGCCGGTGTGGTGGAGTGTCCGATCAATTGGACCTAGGTAGATGGAACGTGGTCTTTCTCTAACTCATCTTGCATACACTTTCCCTTTGTGTATCTCTTTCGTCAATCTTTATTCTCTCATTCTTAAAATATGTCCAAACCAACGTAACATGACTTTTTTCATGTTAACAATCACACCCGACAATTATACGTATGTATATAATATTTGAATGTAGAATACATACATACATATCCTCACGACTTCCCGTTGGCACCTAATATACCTCTGGCGGAAAGTGGGTGTGTGGGTATTACCCATACACCTCTGCCTACCCCTTCGGGGACCCTTGTGGGAAGGCGTGAGGATATTTATTTTATTTATTTTACAATCTTCCTCAACAAAGAGACGAGAAAGAGAAACAATCGATTTATAGTCCCCGATATTCGCGCGTTCAATAGGTTACTATAATATTTATTCGCGCGGAATAATATTAATATTTAATCTATATTACATACATAATCACGCCGTGTCCCTAACGGATTCACTCGATTTATTTAATCCGTCATTATAGTGTGGCAACTCAAAGTCAATATTTTTATAGACTACCCGTTGAATGTCACATATAAAATTACAGTTACCACCGTTTGCAAGAAAATACGTGTCAGGAAAAGAAACCGCGAATCCAACTCCTTGGTTTTGTTTTTAAACATTGGTTACTTTTTTTAGAAAGGATGTGTGAAGAAAGATTGACGCAACAGATATACAAAGCAAAAGTGTGTGCAAGAAGAGGCAGAGGAAGGCCACGTTCCAACTACCTGGATCAAATATATCGGACTCTCAAGGACGGGAACGTTAAGAGTACTCGAAACTGACGAGCATGTATGAAGAGACTGATAAATGTGGACGAAGCGAAAGAGGTATGTAAGTCCTAACGTTTAAGTCACCAGGGGTTTCTTTACGTGTTTCTTCCCCTGGGCGACCGCGCCCCGAAACACGTTTCCCTTACCGCCTTGCCCTCCCACGTCTGCATCCACCATGTCCACAAGTGTGGACCCCCAAGCCTCACTGGCATTCCTCGCGCAGCTCTTAGAAGCCGTGCCCACCCTCCGACGTCAATTTGACGCATTCACCCGCGATGTAAACGCGGGTACTTCCACTGCCGACGCAACAGCAGTGCTCGATAAGAGCACTATCATTGACGTCACCAATGAGACCAACAAGTCTCAAGACTCCCCCCTGTCCCCCGACTCTGTCATCGTAGACTCCGAAATGGAGTCACTACATTCTGAGTCGTCCGAGGGCTCCTCGGACGAATTCACGCCCGTCACGGGCTCCAAGAAGCGCGCCAGACGCGCTAAAAAGAAGGAGGCCTCAACCTCACCTTCCCCCCCGACTAAAGCCCCTAAAACCGTGCCCGTGCCCTCCGCACAGTCCTCCCCGACAGCCCCCTCCCCGGCACCCCCTTCCCCCGTCCCCCTCGCCTCTCCGGAAGCCGAAGCCACTCAGGCTAGCCGGCTCTCCCCCGTCCCGCGACCTACGCGGCCCTCCTCGACAAAGGAGCGCTCGTGCCCTCCAGTATTCGTCCACACTAAGTCCAAGTGGACGGAAATCTCCGGTTGGTGTAAAACCAACCGAATCACCTTCACTCGTGCCACGGCCACAGCCGAAGGCATTAAGGTGCACCTCCCAAACTCTACCGAGTTCCGAGCTTTTACAAAGCTCCTGCAGGCCAGAAGTGTGGAATACCACACTTATGATCTGCCGGAGGACCGTTCACTCCGGGTCGTCATCCGCGGCGTCCCACGCGAAATCGATACCGAGTCGATCAAAGATGATTTGAAGGCTCAGAATGTCGCAGTAAAGGAGGTGCACCGCATGCACCGTCAAAATGCCGGAGAGGCATTTAACATGGTTCTCGCCATCTGCGAGAACACCCCCGACGGCAAAGCCGTCTTTAAGATAAAAACCTTATGCCACCTGTCTGGCATAAGGGTTGAAACCCCCCACAAGGGCGGCCCTATAGGGCAGTGCCACAACTGCCAATTATACGGGCACGCTTCGCGTAACTGCAACGCGAAACCCAGGTGCGTCAAGTGCCTGGGTGACCATGGGACGAGCGACTGCTCGCGCCCTAAGGACCGCACACTCGCCGACTCACCCCCTAGTTGCGTACTATGCCGCCAGGAAGGCCACCCGGCCAATTACAGGGGCTGTCCCAAAGCCCCCAAACCAAGACCGGTCGTGGTCAAGAGGGCAGCGGCCCGCGAATGGCGTAACGCCCCCCCCGCGCAACCCGCTCCACCTCGACCTTCCCCGTGGAGGGCCCTCCCTCCGAGGGACTTCCCGCCCCTCCCACAAGCGCCCCCCTCCGTGCCTACAGCGGCCCCGAGCCAGCATACTCCACCTCTGCTGTCGCTCCCCACCGCCAAACCTCAGCAGCCCCAACCTCAGGCTGCTACACCCCCGCGTAGACCCCAGGTGGTCCAACCCACTTCCTCCCCTTCCGAAACCTCCGCCAACATGGCATTCCTGGCGGACCTTTTCTCCACCGTCAACCTCACAAGGGTTAACGAGATGGCACGAAGCCTCAGGGCCGTCCGAAAGGACCCTCTGGCCCTCCTCAAGGTGCTCGGCGACTACGCCGATGTATCAGAGTCCCTGGCTACCTTCTCGTCCAACCAATAATGGACTCAAACGTAAACAGCAGAGTCAAACCCCGATCGCTTTCAATTGGCTACTTTAATGCCAACGGCATTCACAGCCAAAAGGAAGAGATCGCCGCGTTCCTCCGCGACAACAATATCGACGTTTTCTTAGTGCAGGAAACCTTCTTGAAACCATCACACCGAGATCCTAGAATTGCAAACTACTGCGTAGTACGCAATGATAGATCTCGATCCGCCCTCGGCGGTACCTTGATCTATTACAAGAGGTCCCTGCACTGTATCCCAATCCAACCACCAACCCTCTCCCACATAGAGACCTCGATCTGTCGATTAGGAATGACCGGCCATCAGCCGATCACGATAGTCTCTGCATACTGTTCCCCTGTTAACTCGACGGCCGATATCAAAGCTGATATTAAAGCCCTCATCAATCTCAGTAGCTCAGTTATTATCGCGGGTGACCTGAATGCCAAGAGCGATGCTTGGAACAGCCACTCACGAAATAACAGAGGACGCCAATTGGAGGACCTCAGCGGGCTCCTCCAATTCGACGTCATTGCGCCTATGCACCCCACCCACTACCCTGAGAATATCAACCACCGACCGGACGTACTAGACATTGCGATCCTCAAGAATGTAAACCTCCGTTTGCACTCGTTGAGGTCGCACGACGAATTAGATTCTGACCACCGACCTGTGACCTTAGCGCTCTCCCCCCGACTAGGCCCCCCGGACGCAGGTCAGTCCCCGCCTCAGAAAAAGATAACAGACTGGAGAAAACTGGAGGAACTCCTCAAGTCCTCTTCATCTGTCCACTTAGATAGTATCCCGCCCCTCATAGAGTCGGCAGCCGACACTCAAAAGGCGGTCGATTCCCTCACAGCTCACGTACAGTCAGCCGTGGACGCCTGTTCACGACAAGTTCCGGTGATGGAAGACCATCGCTGGAAACTTCCCGACGACGTGCGAGAACTAGTGACGGAAAAGAACGCCGCCCTCCGAGCTCATAGAGCTCACCCGACTGAAGCGAACCGCACCTTTATGAGGTCACTCCAGCGCAAGCTGAGATACCGCATGAAAGACCTGCGAGACGCTCGCTGGAACAAGTTCCTAGGGGAACTTGAACCGAGTCACTTGGCCTTCTGGCATCTCCAGCGGAAACTTAAATCAGACAAAATCTCGTCCATGCCTCCACTCACTCGTCCAAATCAAGGGCCCGCCTTTGACGACGACGAGAAGTCCGAGTGCCTGGCCGACAGTCTCGAGGCTCAATGTACGCCCAGTACCTTGCCGGTAGATTCGCGCCATCTCAATAAGGTGGATGCCAAAGTCGAAAGCAAACTATCTCTCCCACCCTCTGAAGACCCAGACCACCCCATCACCCCAATCACGGTCGACGAAGTCCGGAAAGTGATCAAAGATCTCCACCCCAGGAAAGCCCCAGGTCCCGACGGGATCGCTAATAGAGTTATCAAACTCTTCTCCCCTTATCTCATAGTTTTGCTCACTGCCATCTTCAATGCCGCACTGAGCAACAACTTTTTCCCCCAATCCTGGAAAAGTGCAACAGTCATAGGTATTCCCAAGCCAGGGAAACCTAAGACCGAAGCTTCCAGTTATCGCCCCATCAGTCTCCTCAATGTCCTTGGCAAGATTTACGAGAGACTTATTTACAATAGATTAAAGAGTTTTGCAGACTCTAAGAAAGTCATACCTGACCAACAGTTCGGTTTTCGAACCAAACATTCCTGTGTCCAACAAGTCCACCGTATTGTGGAAGACGTCAGTAGCGGCTTCCAATTCGGTTTTACCACGGGTATGCTCCTCTTCGACGTGGCGAAGGCATTCGACAAGGTCTGGCACAACGGCTTGATATACAAGCTGTACCAGTTGGGCGTGCCGGACCGTCTAGTACGCATAGTACGGGACTTTTTGTCGAACCGCTCCTTCCGCTACAGAGTCGAGGGCACACTCTCTTCCCCCCATCCCATACGAGCAGGAGTCCCGCAAGGCTCAGTGCTCTCGCCACTCCTATTCACGCTTTATACTAGCGACATTCCCCTCCATAGACGAGTTAAAAGCGCTCTATTCGCCGACGATACGGCTATCTACTACAAAGGTAGAACTCCCGAGGGAATTCACGACAACCTCCAATCCGCGGTCACAGCCCTGGGGCGGTGGTTCCGGAAATGGAGAATTGAAGTGAACCCGACCAAAAGCGCAGCCATTCTATTCTGGAAAGGCCTCGAACGCCCACGGGTAGCCCCCATCACCCTCTTCGGCAAACCCATTCCATGGGAAGAAAAAGCCAAATACCTGGGTGTGATCCTCGATCAACGCCTTTCTTTCCGTCACCACGTAAAGGCGGTACGCGCGCGAGCCGCCTTCGCGCTCGGTAGACTTCACAGCATGTTGAATGCACGAAGTAAACTCTCATTGAAATCCAAGGTGAGGATTTACACGACGTGCATTCGACCAATCATGACATATGCCGGTGTAGTGTTCGCACACACTAGCAAGTCAACACTTAACCCCCTGCAAGTGCTCCAAAGCCGGTTTCTCCGGAGAGCCACAGGTGCCCCGTGGTACATGCGTAATAGTCAACTCCACGTTGACCTCAAAGTCCCAACCATAAAACAGTTTTTGAAAAAACTGGCCAAACGTCATTTCGATTCTGCTGTAAATCACCCCAACCCCCTCGTCGTATCGGCCGCCCGATACACTCCCTCCCTTATATCGAAGATAAGGCGTCCAAGACATGCCGTCATCGAACCGGATGACGACATAACGGTCCTCCAGGACGCCCGACAAAAACATACCAACACTACACACAACCGACCACTGTTCCGTCCTCGCCGGCGAGGCTCGACGCGAATAAGCCGTAATGTTCCCCCCCGACCTCCGCCGCAAACGCCGGCCCGCGCCGAGCTAAACGCGCAAATCCCGCCCCCAAATAATATTTAAATTAAATTACCAGTCCAGCCCAGCTCCCTTGCTCGCGATCCAGCAACGCCCTAAGCCGAGGTTCGTACCCCACAGGGGGTGCCCTTAGCTGTGTTGCTTAGTACTAAAGTGCCTGGCTGGAGGCCTAGGTCTCGCCATTGACCGGTTAAGTAGCAAAAGTTCCCGGAACTCACGCTACGAGAGACAATACAAAAAAAAAAAAAAAAAAAAAAAAAAGAGGTATGTAAGTCTAGAGAGAACTGGCGCTCTATACTCTCTGCCTACCCCGTTAGGGACTTTGCGTGATGATACATACATATCATCACGCATGGTTACTTTTTAATTTTTTTACAAACGTATGAAAGTTGATTTCTTCACAAACGTATGAAAGTTTTCTCTCGATGTTTTCCTTCGCCGTTAAAATCGGGTCGTAACTAAACACTGAAGTTAAGTTCAGAAAAAACACATTGATACAATTCGAACTTGCAATCTGTGTTGCAGGCGACTGCAATTCTGCAATTGTATTCATATATGCTCTAAACACATGCCTATTAATTAAACACCTTATCCTTCCATAATCTGAGGTCACACCCCGCAGCACATCAAAAGGCATTGATACAGCGAATACCCTATTGTGCTTGTAACTAAACAAGTAATTAACACTGCAAGACCATGTCGATTAATCATATCGTACCCACGTACACTCAGCAACGCGTGATCCTACCAGCAGTTAGTAGGGTAACTATAAAACGGGTGTTAGGTGGAAATTTTGCACATACATTATTTTTATTATTTATTGATATCCTCATGCCGTCCCATCGGGGTCCCCGAAGAAGTAGGCTGAGGTGTATAGGTAGTACGCATACACCCACTTTCCGCGAGAGATATATTTTAGGTACAAACGTGACAGATGGAGAGTCCGTTGCCGTTACTGAAGCAAGAGTATACATACGCCTTTCAGTTGCTTCTCAGACGTATGCAGGTTTCCTCTCGATGTTTTCCTTCACCGTAAAGCTCGTGGCGTGACTAATCACTGTACTTAAGTTCAGAAAACATCATTGATACAGTCGGCATTCGAACTTGAGATCTTTGTGTCGCAGGCAACTACTCGAACCACTTAGCCACCATGTGTATAGGTATACGTATAGGTAGTTCCTACACAACCACTTTCCGCCATATACCTAAAATATATAATCAATTATTTTATATACATTTGTAATCGGCGAGCATGTTTGAAGAGACTGATACGTCGATATTCGACGAAGCGAAAGGGGTAAGTCTAGAGAGAACTGGCGCTCCACTCTCTCAGCCTACCCCGTTAGGGACTCGACGTGATAATATGTATGTATTTCTAATACAAGTAAGATTTATTTCAATTGATGCCTTTGCCAGATGCTTCTGCTTTTACACTGTTATGTGCTAACCGGAAAACAATCTCTCACACGACTTAGCATAAAAAACACGGAAGCCATAATATATCGTGACTGAAAGGAAAAAATACCTCGTACGCGATGAGAACGAATAAATATTTAATGTACGGCGGAAAAATTGCTGAATTTTGATTAGTCACACCACGAGCTTTACGGTGAAGGAAAACATCGAGAGGAAACCTGCACACGCTTGAGAAGAAATCCAAAGGCGTATAGTTGTGCTTCAGTAACTGCGACGGACTCGCCATCTGTCACGTTAGCACCTAAAATATATTCCTGGCGGAAAGTTGAAAAACTGCCTACCCCTTTAAGGACCCTTGTGGCAAGGCGTGATACGTACATATCACCACGCCGAGTTCTTCACGGGATAGGCAGGAATGATAAAGCCCCATATTTCTGGCCTTGTTTCTTATACCACACAGGTGGCAAAGAAGCAGGCGGTCTGCCTGATGGTAAGCGGTTACCGCCGGACGCCGGACAGACCTCTTCCTTCATTCACATTCACTAGACTGAACATGCTCATGGGTTTCGAATACTTTTGTCGTTCCCGTCTCTAAGTAGCTCTAATTTAATGTATGTATTCTAAAACCTAATATCCTGAATTAAAATTTAACTCATGGTGATCCTAAAAAGGACAAGTCCCCGCGTTAAGTGTTTGTACATTGTTTTTGTAGCAACAATCATTAATTAAAGGCGGCATTCAGGTGGGCACGATGTTTGCACACTCAGTAATTGTCCACCCACTTGGCGTATTGATGTTCCGCCAATGGTTTAGTGGAGCTACCTAGAAGATCACTTAGTACATACATACCTACAGAACACTTCGCCGAGACTTCACAGAGAGTAGAGCGCCAGTACTTCTATTATTCTTAATATTTCTTGTGCCCTTACACTACAGACAAGTGCAAAAGCGCATCTCTTAGGTCCTAAGCAAACACAGCTAAGGGTGGGGTTCGGACCTAGGCTTAAGGCGTTGGTGGTGCGCCAGTAATCTCTTGGCGTAATTAGTATACCATCAAAATAAACTACCAATGCTTTATTAGTATCTTAACACGTCCTGTCAGTCACGGTGTAGTTGAGGGATTAGAGCGCCAGTTCTGTCTAGACTTACATATTTCTGTCGCCTGTTTCGAGTACTCTTGACGTTCCCGTCCCTGAGTGTCCGATCTAGTTAGTGGGTCGTGGTCTTCCTGTGCCTCTTTTTCCTCACTTTGCAACATAAAGACAAACACTCCCATACTTAAGATCCAATCAAATGTCTAGCTACAATCTAATTCTCACCTTAGAACAGCTTTGGAACAACATTTCAAATGATCTTGCCAACTGAATGCGACGGCAAATTTTATCAACGTTCGAATCTACAAGTCGCATTCACGCCGAGCTTACACTTGCGTTCAATTGGTTTGTTCATTCAATCTATGGTGCAAGCAATTAGTATTTACTTAGTATTTTTCATTTGTATTCTCATACATTCTAAAAATGCCTCGCTTGCGGAAATCCTACAAATATTGCTATAAATTTAATACTATTAACGCTCATGCTATATCACCGCGTGACTCCAAAGTGTTAAATAGAGTCTATACACTTCTTGGTTCATACCTTCCCTCGGAATATTATGAAATTCTATTATTATCGAACTATAAATATTTTCCCTGGTTGTTATCTCGTATGAGAAATCACTGTACAAGCTAGAGACACCACTATCGCACGGTTCAAACCACCGAGGTTCAAATTCGAACTATTTTGTGACTATTCAAACAAGATGGAACCTGGAATTTATTATATAAAACATATACTATATCCTCTCATATGTTATATATTAAGACGTGGTGACCGACGGATCCCAGTAGTGTCCTGCGGAATAAAAATCCGAATCGAATTGAAGATTGCGAAAAACCTATTTTTTTGTAAGAATTTTTAAGAATTTTATTCTAGAGCATGAGTACAGTAAATAATCAAAATACGAGCGTTACGACAAAGAAAAGCATCGAAAATACACCTGCATTCGTTTGAGAAGAATTTTTCTTCTTTTTGTATTGTCTCTCGTAGCGTGAGTTCCGAGAACTTTTGCTACTTAACTGGGCAATGGCGAGACCTAGGCCTCCAGCCAGGCACTTTAGTACTAAGCAACACAGCTAAGGGCACCCCCTTTGAGAAGAAAGCCATAGACATGTATAAGTCGTGCTGAGGAAACGGCGATGGACTGCAATCCGTCATTTTGACACGTAAAATGTAAGTCCGGTAAAAAGAGGGTGGTGTTACACTTCTTCCTAATTCTTCAAGAAGTCTTTTGGGTACGCGTAAAAACCATGCAATTTATAATAATTAAAGGAAGCGCTCGCACGGCCAAGTACATATAATAATTTCCTTCCACCTATTTCCGTCCGCTGTCCCACACACTACAAGTTTGCTGATTGCCTTAATGAAACTAAATTGCAACTTACACTTTACTTCTATATCTATGTCACGACCGGTCCCTCACGCGGTAGGCAGAACTGATGCTGTATTCTCTCGGTGTTTTTTTGTTTGTATTTTCCGCTTATTTTATTAGTAATACAGGGTGGCCACACGTTGCCACACGTATCATTTAAAAAATCCGCTATGAATTCTTTTTTTTTTATAACGTTTTAAACAATACGATATTTAATTATTAATCCTTAAAATGCATACTTAAGATTAATAAACCATACATTTCAATGGTTGCATCAGAAATTTAAGTTAAACCAATTGTTATTTAAAATAAACAATAACTTCAATTCAAATTCTTCAAATTATTGGCAGGAACAAGAAATAAGCAAATAAATTTTACAGCCCATCTGTCACGTTGACACCTAATATACCTCTGGCGGAAAGTGGGTGTGTGGGTATTACCTATACACCTCTGCCTACCCCTTCGGGAACCCCTGTGGGAAGGCGTGAGGATGTATTAGGTATTATTATAATTTTACAGCCTTTAATTGAAAATAATATGTTTTTTTATGACGAAGGGTATGGTGAATACGTTATAATATGTTCTGTTCTATAGATTAATAAGCAACTAGAAGTAACTTGAAGAAAATATCTAAGAACACAAATAGTTTTACTTTTTACGGACCAAATGATATTATTAAGAGTGAGTTATCGAAATAACTATTTTTTGTGCAACACGTAATGGCTAACCACATCGCGGTCCGCGGTCGCTTATGATTTACAAGAAGGAACTGTGCATAGAATTATCTTTTCCGCGTCTCTCGTTAGCCGCTATATGAGAACACTAGCTAAGTACTAAGTAAAATTTCCTGAAACACGATGGCAGCGCCACCTATCGGGTACAATTGTGATGTAAGCTATCCCATCTTCTCAGTTGGATCAAACTGCACACGGGTTGCAAATTTGATTGAAATCGGTTAAGTTGTTTAGGAGCCCATCGCGGACTAAATTGCCATAAAAAAGGTTATAGTGAGTCAATCTTAAAAGATAAGCATATACTGTCGCGGACTGTTTTTTAGAACTTTTAAAGAGGAACAATTCCCTCATACATGATATTTGTGTAACTTAAACCGTTTACGCAGCGCACGCAACGGAAGCTCTCAAAAAGGAATATCTTTTCCCTCTTCAGCTTTATAATATTAGTATAGATTGATTTGATCCTACTGTATTAAAACTTTTTTAATCGCGCGAGGATAAAAAGCTTGCCCCATGGAGTAGGCAGATGTGGAACAACACCCAACTTTGTATTTAAACTGACTCACGTAAAATCTGATATCAATAGTAAAGAACTTGGTGAATTTTGTGTTGTGTTCCTGCGCGTTACATAAGGTTTCCAATAATGAGCTCCTTTGGGAGGGGGAGGATTGTTATATTATGTTGGCACCAGAGGGATAAATCCCATTATGCTACCAACACAATAGAATACTCTCGCAGAGTAGCAACGCGCAAGTGATACTCCGGTATCGTGAGCGTTAATATGTTACGGTAACCGCTTTCCATTAGGGTCACCATATATCATGTATTTATCCAGCTTATTATCTATCTTTGTGCAAAATTTTATCCAATTTGTGTTCTGCAGAATTGTTCGACATGATGCCCAAGTGGGCATCAGTGCGGTGGTAGAAGGTGGAAGTCCACCTTCTACCACCGCACCTCTCGCCATCGACGGGGAATTCATCCCCATACCTTGGAACCACAAAGGTCTCGCACTGTGCGCTTCCAAAGGAGTTTTCTTCCGCGAACGCTCAGGCTGTTGAATGAGCTCCCCGTTGAGGTTTTCCCTAGAGAGTACAGCATGGAGTTCTTCAAGAAGGGTGTGAAAAGATTCCTGCAGGGTCGGAGACGCGCGAGTGATACCCCTGGTGTTGCAAGCGTCCAGAGGCGGCGGTAACCGCTTACCATCAGGCGGACCGCATGCTTGTTTGCAACCCGTGTGGTAAAATAAAAATAAATCGTTTAGTATTTTTTGCGTATATGAGGAACAAACATTCTCAAAAACTTTCACAATAATAATAATAATAAAATAGCATATCCTCACGCCCTCCCACAAGGGCACCCGATATATTCAGTAAGATATGCATTTATTATTTATTTTGTTAATAATTGTTAAGTTTTATATATAATTTTTATGTGTGTAATATTGTATAATAAATGTAAATGGATTACGTTATCTGAGAAATAAATAAATAATAAAATAATAATTTCAAATCTACCAAAGCAAAGTGTAGATAGATACTTTATTACGACGCAGATACATCTTTGTTGGACAGTAGCTAAACTGCTATTAGGTGTTTTACTGGCGACAATAGTAGATATATAATTATCGATTATATGGAGATACCGCTGTGATTTGTAGCTCTCTTGTTTAGTAAAGTGCTGCATAATCGCAAGCGTAGGTATTAGTTAATTAATAATGGCAGCATTTCTGAACGATATGTTAATAATGCTATTAAGAATCACTATTAAATCCCAAGCTAGGCAGTACAGATAGATTTAAATCAGGTATCGAACTCCAAAAGGTAGTAATTATTAGGTATTCATATCCAGACAATTTTCGAACCACAAAGGTGTCGCACCCTGCAGTTAAAGGAGTTATTGTTGAGAACGCTCAGGCTGTGAGGTTCAAACTTTTTACCGGAGATATATGTTAGGTGCCACCGTGACAGATGTCGAGTCCATCGTCGATATTCAAGCACGAGTATTAAATTTTTCGAAAATCTCCTCAAACTTAGGTAGGTTTGCTAGCTGTTTGTTAGCTCATGGTGTGACTAATCACTACATTTAATATAAAATATATCCTCACGCCTTCCCACAAGGGTCCCCAAAGGGGCAGGCAGAGGTGTATAGGTAATACCCACACACCCACTTTCCGCCAGTGGTATATTAGGTGCCAACGTGACAGATGGCGAGTCCATCGCCGTTACTCAAGCCCGACTATACATACGGCTTTGAATTTCTTCTCAGACGTATACAGGTTTCCTCTCGATGTTTTCCTTCACCGTATAGCTCGTGGTGTGACTAATCACTGTACTTAAGTTCAGAAAAACTCATTGGTACAGTCGGGATTCGAACTTGCGATCTTTGTGTCGCAGGTAACTGCTCGAATCACTCGGCCACCACGGCTCCATTGCTCCTCGTTGCTTTTGCATTGCTCCACGGCTCCTCTGGCGGAAAGTGGGTGTGTGGGTATTACCTATACACCTCTGCCTACCCCTTCGGGGACCCTTGTGGGAAGGCGTGAGTATAAACTTATAGATACCATTTTCCAAATCTATAAACATTTATCACCAGATATCTAGTACACCTATCGTCTAATTCTAAGTACCTAATAGCCAGGGCCGTAATTGTTTTCGCCACGCCAAGGCACCAGTCTAACATCGCAATTAATTGTGTTAATTGCCACTTACCTAGGCGCTCTACTAATGGATCTCTCGACGATGTTGGAAAGCAGGAAACACTAAGAATATAATTTTGATGGCATGTTCTCTTGAAGGTTGCTTAAATTATATAAGACACGAGTACTGATGTGTTCGCAAGTCATTATTGGAAGGGCAATTTCTCAGTAGTAATTTTAAAGCTAAATAAAATTGAACGAAAGTGACGCAGGGAACACTTAATGAACAACACATCTATATATTTGAAAAAGATACATTTTCTTCAACATTTTGATTCAGTTGTGTAGGCCGTAACCGCACCGATTAAGCAAAAAAATTGTCATAAAGTACATTTTCTTATCAGAAAAGGTATTTTAACTGTCATTCTTATTCATGCAAGATACAGTAGCAAGATAATGGTATTATATAAATAATAAATATATTTGTAACAGATCTGCATATTATAGAAAATGAGGAAAACTAACTTGGGGCCTTTGGAATTGATATAAAGTATGCACTGATATCTAACTTAAAAAATGGGCTCCATCTGATTGTAGGAAAATTGTATCAGGGCGGCGCAGCGATGGTTTTTGGCAGCTAGTAAGAAAGAAAGAAAAACTTTATTCATTACACGTGTGAATATATTACTACCGTAACCGCAACGGCGATGCAAACGCCCGTTGTAGGGCCCATCGTTTGCTATTTTCATTGTTTTGTTATAATATATATATGTCATATGTCATAGCGATTTCGATTAAAGCCTTCATACAGATTGACCTTTTCTGATATAATGATCGGCATTAAAATGAAGAAGTTCAACCAATTTACACAAAACCATAAAACCTACGACCTACTAAACCATTTTTTCCCCATATTGTCAAGCTATTGAAAAGCTACTTGAAATTCGATCTGTAGTTTTTATATCTTATCGTGAACAGACATGGTGTAGAAGATAGTTTCATAATAGGTATGGTTTGGCTGAATTATTGAAGCAATTGCTGGCGTAGAAATGAATAAAAGATAAAAATAAAACCACAATTGTCTTCGAATCGCCTGCGACGACGACTTGCATACAGAGACTGTAGAACTCGAATCAATTGTGAGCAAGCTCCGTATGTAAATGATGCTTAAGTCTATTATAAATGTAATGACGACTTTCGGTGCAAGTCACGAAACATTGGAACGTACATGCAGTTTTATTTGTATGAAAATTTTTAATTATTTATTCTATTCAGGCCCTGACAATGCAGTTTTGAATATCGTACAATATACAAACGCCTCGGAAATATCCTCATGAAAAGATATAACGACAAACTCAATAAAGGAACTGTTTTTTTTTAAATGAAAGAATATCCTTACGTAATTTGACATAAAGTCATATCGCACGTGACTGTACGTGATGATATTTTAAACTTAGAAACGGGTTTAAATTCGGTTTTCATCAATATATAGAACGATTAATTACTTATATTGGGAGCTTATTTTAATCTACAATTGAAAAATAAACAGTTTTCTGGATTAGTTACCAAGTTATTATAATTAAATCCACATCGATTGAACATAAAACGTATTCACCACAGACTTCGTACTTCATACAAAAGGAAAGTTATCACCACTTGCTTCCTCAATACTACCTACAACTAACTACTAACTAAATATTAGATAGTGCTTACCCGACTCAAAAGTTCAGATAATCCATCAAAATAGTTTTTTTATAGAAAAACAAGAGTGACAGTCAAACATTAGCCTGTTAGTAAGCGGTTATCATTCCATATACACAATACCAATATATATACCAATACCATGCCACCCCATGTTAAGTGTGATTTTAATGAGTTTGATCTTACTTAGTACCCGATACAACATTCGATATTATTATATAGAAGCCGCTTCCTCCTCTCCTTTGATCCCTAACGTATAGCCATCAAGTCAATGGCTACAAATAGGCGACAAAGCTCGACCTTGCCAGTATTAATTACATACAGTATGCACAGTATGTGAGATCGAAAGGAGTCATAACCTTATTTAGATCACAAAAATGTTTATTAATAGATGATGAGCAAAGAGCTGGATTAACAGGATTCTGCGCTCTTGGTTTAAGATCTCTTATTGTGACAAGTACTTGTTTA
Organism: Drepana falcataria; assembly: GCA_945859725.1. Taxonomy (NCBI): domain Eukaryota; kingdom Metazoa; phylum Arthropoda; class Insecta; order Lepidoptera; family Drepanidae; genus Drepana; species Drepana falcataria. Next base: position 11,371,183 of record OX243922.1, read on the forward strand.
AAAAGTACTTAAGCTTTTACAGAGCGCTGGTCACTCACACAGTGAGCTTTGCTTAAAGAAAACCGATTACAGTTCGAATACACCGACTTTAATTTTATTCACTCTTTTTTTATTCCACAAGAGTGGAAAACAAGCATACGGCTCACCTGATGGGAAGCGGTTACCGGTTTACGTTCACCCGTACGGGAAACCCGTTATGCCCTACCTCTCTTCAAAGTTCAACTCAATGAAGAGAAAGAGATGTGTAAATCAAGAGTAAAGCGCTCTTTAATATTCTTCCTATTCATTTTCCTCTTGAAAACAACTATCGCACATTTTATTAGCTTAATGCGGAGAAGATGCGATGTTGTTTCCGATATGTTCCATACAGAATAATATTAGATATTCCAGTGAGCATACTGCGCCTAATTTAAAACGAACAGTTAACACATCACAAGGTCTTCCTTTGTGCTCGTGTTAGACTGTGTTGTGCCTAGACATTAATGATCCGAGTAGAATTTGCGAGCGAATAGTAATTAGCTGTCTATTTGAAGTACTTGCATTCAAGGCACGATGCAACTTATTATTTGTCTATATTGACAAATAATAAGTTGCATCGACGATGGATTGCATAATATTTTCCCACAAAGGTAGGTATAAACCAATACCATTGAGATCGCAAACATTCGATCCATCCGATGGTAAGCGGTTACCGCCGCCTGTGGAAGCCTTGGACACCGTTCTTGAAGAACAGCTCCGAATGGACGCGAAAACGGAAGGATGCGTGTTATAAAAAAACCTATTGATTCTGTGCTAAGAAATATTATATTATGGATACTAGCTGTGCTGTGCGGCTTCACCTGTGTAATATAAAATTTCCTCAGTAGTTTATACCGTTTTATATTATGTTTTTTTCAGAAATTTGATAATCTCCTGAGTAAAACGAGCAAATGATTTTTTTTTTATTTTTTAAAATGAAATATAAAATACAATAAATAAAAATAACAATATTCTTAAGACTAATTCACACGTGAGGTTGGCGACGTGTGGCTCGGGGTGTTGCGTATCCGGCCTCTGAATCGCCGGAAACTACACCTTTCGGCCAAAATTCCCCCTGAAGGAAGGTCGACAGCTGGTCGGTCGGAACTCTTACCAATCTCTGTGCTATATTTCATCCAAATCAGCGCTCTGAACTTTTTGCGTGAAAGAAGAATGCATAAAGCAATGAGCGACTTGTACGGACAACTTATGATTTTCAGAATGACGTATAACTTTCTTTCTTAATAGATAGATTTTCACCACTTTCTTCACTCAACAAGTTCTTTCTTCTTCTTGTAACTGGTGGTAAACGGTTACCCAAGCTTTAACATGAGACAATGTCGTACTAGCCACGATCGGGCAACTTCCATTTGGAAATCGGCTCCGTCTTTTTCTCAAGTAGTTTCAACTTTAATTCTAATAAAATATTTGAGTTTAAAACTAAGATAAACACATTAATGATTACTTATTTTAAGTTAGTATAACCTTGCATCTGCATAAAGGACTTTCCAATGTCTTAAGTAGGCGTGCGTCTGAAGTCATAATTTATTGCACTAAGATACCTAAAGAATAATATATTTTCCTCTAAGTAAACTATGTTCATGAATTTGCAAGCGAGTAAATTATGCTAAACACTACACCAAATTGGTTGCGGAAACCCAAGATTAATGGGACATGTCATTAACTGTAGTTACCTATTTTGGACGATAGATGGAGTTGCGACGAATACAACTCACACGGAATACAACTCACTATATATGCCATTGAATTTGATGAAATGAGGTCTATAGACAGAGGCATAAGGTTTATAGTATATTGGACAGACAGTTAGGTTAGTTAGGAGTGCATAGACGCAACCTTGGATAGTTGTGGAGGCACAGCATATTAATATTGAATCAAGTATGCAATCACCGTCCAAGAAGACATAAGCAGCAAGGTGGAAGAAAGGGCATGGAATGTCAATCGACTTCAAGGCCGCCCGCTTTGTATAATCCAGCTCATTTGCAAACTATCGTACTTCAAGGAAGTACATGCAGCTCATTGTTCGTCTCAACGCAGCCGGGTAACATTAATTGCTAGTTAAATATGTGATGAGTTCTCTTAGAAGGTAAATAAATACACTACCGAGGCCGAGAGATACTCCGCTGAAATGTCAAGGGTTTTTTTCTCGTCATTAGTATAGTAATAGAGACCGTATTATGGTGGGCACACGGCACTTACAATTTTGTTCAATTGACCAAAGAAAACTATGGAGCTGTCAATGTTTGATTTTCTGATTTGAGCAATCCTATAACAGTATTATAAAAATTGCGAAAGTTTTGAGTATGTATAAATGTTTGTTTCTCAATCACGCTAGAAGGGCTTAGCGGGATTGAATGATATTTGGCACAAAGATACATTATTAGTTGGATTAATACAGGATATAAAAGCCGTGGTGGCGGAGTGGTTCGAATAAGTTACCTGCGACACAAAGATCGCAAGTTCGAATCTCGACTCTACCAATAAGTTTTTCTGAACTTGAACAGCTGTACTGTGATTAGTCACACCACGAGCTTTGGAAATGGAAAACATCGAGAGAAAACCTGCATACGTGCCGTGCTTCAGTAACGGCGATGAACTCACCGTCTGTCTCGTTGGCACCTAAATAAATTATGTCCGGTGGAAAGTGTAGTACCCATTGTATTAGAAAAAACTTTACCATATATTCATTACAGTTCAGTATTGTAATATATTTTAATATTTTTATCTTTTAATATGATTCAGCCAGCATCGGCAGGCGCGTGCGGTAACCCTGGTGTCAGGCAGACCGCATGCTTGTCACATTAGTGAAATAAAATGTCCATCAATAATTTTCCATATGCGAAAGAAAATCAATAGGTACTTGACGTAAATCGATTAAAACCGTAATGTTCAGTCTCACCGTATACAGCGAAGGCAAATACCTTTGCACAAACAAAGTAAGAGCTATTTTCTAAAGTCTATAACAGAAACTTATATTGCTGATTAAAATAGGTATCCTAACAAGTTGATAATTGCGCTATAAATTGCATTGCTTTACTAATAGTTAACGAACTAATAAAGTAACGGGGTGATAATCCTTACTAATATTATAAATGTGAATGTAAGTTTGTTTGTTACGCTTTCACGTAAAAACTACATAACCGATTATCATGAAAGTTTGTACACATATTCCTTGAGGTATAAGAAGTAACATAGGATACTTTTTATTGAAAAAAGAAAACATTTTTACGACTGAAAAAAAGTCGGTTTACTGATATTTTTTTATGGTGATGGCTTATACCCAGGATTAAGACATAGGCTACATTTGAATCCCGATAGATTCAAAGCTCTAATATAATAAAGGCAAAAATATGTATGTTGCTCTTTCCACGCGGGCGAAGCCGCGGGCATAAGCTAGTACGTATATATTATTTAACATCACAAGCCGTCGGTAATAGACCCAGTCTATATATAAAATCAAAATAACATATAAACATAAGCTCACGTACAGTCAGCCGTGGACGCCTGTTCACGACAAGTTCCGGTGATGGATGACCATCGCTGGAAACTTCCCGACGACGTGCGTGAACTGGTGACGGAAAAGAACGCCGCCCTCCGAGCGCATAGAGCTCACCCGACTGAAGCGAACCGCACCTTTCTGAGGTCACTCCAGCGCAAGCTGAGATACCGCATGAAAGACCTGCGAGACGCTCGCTGGAACAAGTTCCTAGGGGAACTTGAACCGAGTCACTTGGCCTTCTGGCATCTCCAACGAAAACTCAAATCGGACAAAATCTTGTCCATGCCTCCACTCACTCGTCCAAATCAAGGGCCCGCCTTTGACGACGACGAGAAGTCCGAGTGCCTAGCCGATAGTCTCGAGGCTCAATGTACGCCCAGTACCTTGCCGTTAGATCCGCGCCATCTCGATAAGGTGGATGCCGAGGTCGAAAGCAAACTATCTTTCCCACCCTCCGAAGATCCAGACCACCCCATCGCCCCAATCACGGTCGACGAAGTCCGGAAAGTGATCAAGGATCTACACCCCAGGAAAGCCCCAGGTCCCGACGGGATCACTAACAGAGTTATCAAACTCTTCTCTCCTTATCTCATAGTTTTGCTCACTGCCATCTTCAATGCCGCACTGAGCAATAACTTTTTCCCCCAATCCTGGAAAAGTGCAACGGTCATAGGTATTCCCAAGCCAGGGAAACCCAAGACCGAAGCCTCCAGTTATCGCCCCATCACTCTCCTCAATGTCCTTGGCAAGATTTACGAGAGACTTATCTTCAATAGACTAAAGAGTTTTGCAGACTCTAAGAAAGTCATACCTGACCAACAGTTCGGTTTTCGAACCAAACACTCCTGTGTCCAACAAGTCCACCGTATTGTGGAAGACGTCAGTAGCGGCTTCCAATTCGGTTTTACCACGGGTATGCTCCTCTTCGACGTGGCGAAGGCATTCGACAAGGTCTGGCACAACGGCTTGATATACAAGCTGTACCAGTTGGGCGTGCCGGACCGTCTAGTACGCATAGTACGGGACTTTTTGTCGAACCGCTCCTTCCGCTACAGAGTCGAAGGCACACTCTCTTCCCCCCATCCCATACGAGCAGGAGTCCCGCAAGGCTCAGTGCTCTCGCCACTCCTATTCACGCTTTATACTAGCGATATTCCCCTCCTTAGACGAGTTAAAAGCGCTCTATTCGCCGATGATACGGCTATCTACTACAAAGGTAGAACTCCCGAGGGAATTCACGACAACCTCCAATCCGCGGTCACAGCCCTGGGGCGGTGGTTCCGGAAATGGAGAATTGAAGTGAACCCGACCAAAAGCGCAGCCATTCTATTCTGTAAAGGCCTCGAACGCCCACGGGTAGCCCCCATCACCCTCTTCGGCAAACCCATTCCATGGGAAGAAAAAGCCAAATACCTGGGTGTGATCCTCGATCAACGTCTTTCTTTCCGTCACCACGTAAAGGCGGTACGCGCGCGAGCCGCCTTCGCGCTCGGTAGACTTCACAGCATGTTGAATGCATGAAGTAAACTCTCATTGAAATCCAAGGTGAGGATTTACACGACGTGCATTCGACCAATCATGATATATGCGGGTGTAGTGTTCGCACACACTAGCAAGTCAACACTTAACCCCCTGCAAGTGCTCCAAAGCCGGTTTCTCCGGAGAGCCACAGGTGCCCCGTGGTACATGCGTAATAGTCAACTCCACGTTGACCTCAAAGTCCCAACTATAAAACAGTTTTTGAAAAAACTGGCCAAACGTCATTTCGATTCTGCTGTAAATCATCCCAACCCCCTCGTCGTATCGGCCGCCCGATACACTCCTTCCCTTATCTCGAAGATAAGGCGTCCAAGACATGCCGTCATCGAACCGGATGACGACATAAGGGTCCTCCAGGACGCACGACAAAAACATACAAACACTACACACAACCGACCACTGTTCCGTCCTCGCCGGCGAGGCTCGACGCGAATAAGCCGTAATGTTCCCCCCCGATCTCCGCCGCAAACGCCGGTCCGCGCCGAGCCAGACGCGCAAATCCCGCCACCCAAATAATATAATAATATTCAAATAAAATTACCAGTCCAGCCCAGCTCCCTTGCTCGCGATCCAGCAACGCCCTAAGCCGAGGTTCGTACCCCACAGGGGGTGCCCTTAGCTGTGTTGCTTAGTACTAAAGTGCCTGGCTGGAGGCCTAGGTCTCGCCATTGACCGGTTAAGTAGCAAAAGTTCCCGGAACTCACGCTACGAGAGACAATACAAAAAAAAATATATATATATATATAAACATAACATGACATACTAAAACTACAGTTACCACCGTTCCCAAGACATCATGTCAGAAGTAACGGCGAAAGAAACTCCCCGGTTTCCTTTTAGGCAGGGGTAGAAATATATTAAATTTACATATAAACTCTTTGCACCAGAAGCAATTCCTTGCCATGCATGGCTATCATTTAAATAATCTGATGTTGTATAATAAGCTTTTTAATTTCGTTTCCGTATAGTACTATAGGTTGTTGGAATTAAAGTTAGGCTTAAGAGAAATTTGAAATAAGTATAAGCTCTTAAGTTCAGAAAAATTCATTGGTACAGTCGGGATTCGGTTTGTGTCGCAGGCAACTACTCGAACCACTAGGCCACAACGTCTAAAAATTTCAGTTACTTTGTAAAATACTTATATAGTAACTAAAATTTACTTAGCTAATTGAGACACCGAAAAAATCCAAAAGCTCTCGGGAATCCATCCTTTTCATATATTTTGAGTATCCCATCGCAAGGGGGCATCCTACGTAGAACTGACAAAGATCAAATAAGGCTATCGAGCGGCATAACCTTCGAGATTCATCAAATTACCTACTCGCCCTTAAGCCCTTAAGCTTCTAAGCAATTTTGTTGCATTTTCGTATGGGTTGTACAAATACTTGTATCAGAATACGATTGATTGTGGCATTCCGACGTTCATTGTACCAACAATTACCGCCATTACAACGCTCCATATCGGCAAGGCCGGGCTACATGTGAAGTCGGCATAAATTACAGTACACTCGGCGAACAATGAGCTCTCTGAGATAAGAATTAAGAAAAGGTACAAGACTCACTGGTACATAATTACAGTATTTTTTCTGGTACTAAAACTTTCTCCGTTATCAGAAACTAAATGTTATTTATTTACATTAGTGAGCTTATAAGATGTCCTGGGTGAGTTTTTTGCAATTTCAATAAATTGTCATATAGAAAACACCATACACAAGGCAGAGGGTAATATCTCTTTTTTATACTATGGTAATATTACCGATTATCTATGAACATTTGGAATACTTGGCTCTCATCTTGATGCAAATTGTATTTAATTAACATAACAATACGTATTCGACAACAGTTTTCAGTAAAAAGTAAGTGTTTGTTTAAAAAAAGAACGCCACTTATTCCGTAGCGCGTGTTTCGATATAACAACTGTATGTGGCAAGTACAGACGAGGAAAGAATTTCTAACGAGACTTATTGTAACAGAAACAATTCTATGGTTTGAGTTCGTATGTCGTTCGCTGTACCCGTTGTAGGCTAAAGGCACTTATATAGTGTAGTAAAGAAACATTTAACGAATACCTAGAACTATACGACACCTTTTTTTTGTTAACACTATTATACCATACCAAATATATCGACCGAAATAGATATATATAAAATATTCTTAGACGTTCGATCTGATAGTGGTAGTGCAACAGGGAATGTGTTTGATATACATACCTACCTATACATACCTATATATACCTACTTTTAATGGGACTTCAACCATATGCTCTTGATGATAAGGTATGTACTTTCAACGAAGTGTGTAGAGCCATGCTTGAGACACGATGGACTGGCCATATGTCACGTTGAAACCTATATCTGCGAAATGTGGCTACCTCTAAGTAAAACCACTACCCAAGTAGGCTAGATATGTTTCCTTTCCAAGAAAATCTCCGTACGTCAAATTCCGACTTGAATGGTTTTCTTTTAATGTATGAGATAACCGGGAATGCTTGCGGAGATTAACTTGAACTAACTAGATGGCGCTGTTGTTAATATCAAAATAGCAGTTTAATGAAGTATGCAAGTTGTGTTGCTTTTTCCGCATTGTTTTTGCGAAATATATGCGTTGAACCAACGTATTGACAACAGTTAGCGCGCAAGAATGTTTATAGCCCAGCCCATTTACATACGTAAATACACACTTAACTAGATGTGCCCCACGGTTTCACCCGCGTAGTCTTAGCTAATATTACACGAGGTAGCTTCTGCTCAAAGGCGTATGTATAGTCGTGCTTGAGTAACGGCGATCGACTCGCCATCTTTTTTTTTTTTTTTTTTTTTTTTTTTTTGTATTGTCTCTCGTAGCGTGAGTTCCGGGAACTTTTGCTACTTAACCGGTCAATGGCGAGACCTAGGCCTCCAGCCAGGCACTTTAGTACTAAGCAACACAGCTAAGGGCACCCCCTGTGGGGTACGAACCTCGGCTTAGGGCGTTGCTGGATCGCGAGCAAGGGAGCTGGGCTGGACTGGTAATTTTATTTAAATATTATTTGGGGGCGGACTCGCCATCTGCCACGTTGGCACCTAATATACCTCTGGCGTAAAGTGGGTGTGTGGGTATTTCCTATACACCTCTGCCTACCGCTTAGGGGACCCTTGTGGGAAGGCGTGAGGATATATTATATTATTATTATTATAGCATCTGCTCGAGCCTTAACATTTATGTTTTTTTTTCTGGAATAAAACATATTCCATATGTTAATATAGTTAATATTCTATCACTGTGCCACATTTCCACCAAACACACGGCACGTAACATACGGCACGGCATATATTATGGCACCTAAATATGTCTGCCTATGCTTTTTCGGGTCGTATGTTTACCTCATCCCTCACCACAATGATCCCTGAAGGGGTAGCCAGAGGTGTATAAGTAGTACCCACACACACCTGCTCTCCGCCAGATATACCTGTGTATATATAATTTCAGCGATGGACTCGCCATCTGTCACGTTGGCACCTATAATCGATCTCTGGCGGAAAACAAGTGTGGGTACTACCTCATTAATTAGTCAACCAACAACCTCATTCATACACCCATCTCAGAACACTCCAGACATGCCGACATGATAACCTTTTCGTAGGTATTTAAAAACCAGGGTTCGAACGATAATTCTAGCTTACTACTTTAAGTGCACGTCCACAACGACACTGTAAAGTTCTTAATACAATATTTGTAGTGTACAAATCACATAGTCATTGTCACATCATCCTCTCTGTCAATGACATTGAACGTACGCTCTGTACATTAACATACCACCATTGTGAGAGGTGTCAATAAATATATGAAACGTCAAGGAAAAGAGTTAATAGTTTTGAAAACGACCCTTTAACGACCGTCTGGTCTAGTGGTTGGAGCTCCTGACTGCAAAACTTGAGGTCGCGGGTTCGAATCCCGCTGAGGGCAGATATTTGAGTGATGAACACGAATATTTGTACCTTAGTCTTGGATGTCCTATGTATTTAAGTATATATCTATCTATATAAGTAAATATATGGTTATCTAGTTACCATAACACAAGCTTTGCTTAATTTGGGACTAGGTCAATTTGTGTGGAATTGTCCCAGGTATTTATTTATGTGCGGCGGCTTCGTCCGCTTTTAATGCTACTAATGTAACAAATGTGAAATGTTGTGTTCCAGCTACCTGGATCAATTGGATCGGAGGCTCAAGGACGGGAACGTCAAGCAAGAGTACTCGAAACCGACGAGCATGTATGAAGAGACTGATAAATGTGGACGAAGCGAAAGAGGTATGTAAGTCTAGAGAGAACTGGCGCTCTATACTCTCTGCCTACCCCGTTAGGGACTCGGCGTGATGAGATATATAAATAAAATATTTATTTATTTATTCGAAGATCTCTCCTCGGGGGCGAGCTCCTAGTCCCGAAGGCCTTCTCTGCAGCCTCCATGCGTGCAACGGCGGATCCACTCTACCGATCTTCACGCCTCCCTTCTGAAACCCTCTATAAATATAATACCTTTTTCTTTTCGACAGATATAATTTTAGGTGGTAACGTGACAAATGGCGAGATTATCACCGTCACCCTGACTCGCCTTCTTATTATCAGAATTCTAAAACGTTTGCAGAATCCACGGTGTTTTCCTTACAGCGGTGTGTTCGATTTTAAACAATTTTTTTATAATTAAATAGCTGTCATTGTACATTCTGGAATAAGTGCTAACGGAATTCCTCAGCCGTGTAATACATAGATACCCAACCCACACATAGGGTCAACACTAGGTATTACATGACAAACAAAAGAAACAATGCAAGTAACCTTGGCTAAGTCAAATTCTTCTGATGTTCTTCGCGTGGGCGATCGCAAAAACTCTCCTATGACATTGCCGCGCCTTACTAACACATAGTTCCATATCGAACAAGTTAGCCGAGCACTTGGAACTCTGTTATAATAAATTTGCAGTCGAATGTCAGCTGGACAATTGCTTCAGCCCACACTGAGAAGCATAAGGGCATTGGAGTAATACATGAAAGCGGTAGGAAAGATATATTTTTAGGATTGTACAATCTATCTATTATCTCACTTTTGGTTGAGCTACATGCCGTATTAGCATATCTTCGCGCCTTTCTACATGGGGTGTGGCCTTTCGTAAGGGGCTCGGTGTGTTGATCATCATCATTATAAAATTGAGAGCTGGACTCTAGTCGGTGTCTTTGATGAAATTCCTTTACTTATATCCAGCGCATTTTGTCTTACTATATAGCGCATATTGATATTTGTCTATACATAATGTGAGACACTTTATCTTTGGTCTGACTCATATATGTCAATCTTGGTTTAACTCGCCTTTCTCTTTAGAATATTCCTAATTCCTATTTCATCCTTTGTGTCATCTTTGTTCGTAGGTACTATTTAATATTTTCATTATTGGTACTAGACAATGACATAAAGTTTCAACGTAAAATAAATGAGGCTGGTATCTTCCTCCTGGCTACACTCCAATAGTTAAGTAAGTAATTAAAAGCTTACCTATTACAGTAGTTGCAATTTTTTTTTACATTACTTTTGGAAGGCAAACAATCATGCGGCCCGCCTGATGGTGGCGGTGGTTACCGCCGCCTATAGACGCTTGCGTCATCAGGGGTATCATTCGCGCGTTGCCGACCCTGCAGGAATCTTTTCACGCCCTTCTTGTAGAACACCATACTGTATTCTCCAAGGAAAACCTCAATGCGTTTGTTTATATTACAACATCGCAACGCTTTCGGTGGTTTTAAAGCTTTAACTTTGCAGCGTAGGCGAGGAAATTTCGGCAGGTAGTTTCATGCTAATTTCGTATACAGGATCTGTTATGTTGTTACAATCGCGTTAAGGTCTAATGCACTGCAGTGTTTAACTCGATCCGGGTTGAGACTGCTATTGGGATTAATTTAATGCGATTTTAATACACTTTAATGTAAATTTCGGGGACTGCAAAATTTATCGACCGTTTTCAACGTTTTGTAGTACTTAACTGTGCCTTATGCGAAGCCGGTTATTTAACTGACATTAGTTATGTATATAATAAGATTTGATATGGACGAAACAAAAAAACTATTAGTTTTCTTTGCGCATTCGCACAAGAAACCTCGAGAGGGTAGACAAAGGTTTAACGACATCCTCTCTTCTCAAGATATATTTAGATTAAAAACAAATAAGAAAATGTCAAAATTATTTATTATGAATAATACTAAGAGACAAAGACAAAAAATTATTAATTATTATGAATAATACTAAGAGACAAAGATTAGAGCAAATTAAGTACAATTACCATAGAATAAGGGGCATCCATTTAATACGTGGGCCATTATGGTGTCGTAGAGAAAAATTGAAATTCTTCTGGAATAAAACATATGTTAATCCAGCTAATAATCACCCCATAAGGGTCCCTGAAGGGGTAGGGAGAGGTATAAAGGTAATACCCTTACACCCACTTTCCGGCAGTTAAATATTTACGGCGTCATGACAGTTGGCAAGTCCATTCAAAATATGAGTTATTAATATAAAAATACATATATTTTTATTAGGATATTCAAGACTTTGATTGAAACTACTTTCCGACTAAGCAGTGACATGTCTGCAATCACAACCGGTAAACAGTCGACAATAAATAAATAACTTATAATAAATATATAAATAACTTATAATAAATGTATAAATAACTTATAATAAATATATAAATAACTTATAAATTATAAATGACATTAGAATACATTAAGTTCTTGGCGATTGTATGTATTACTTGGTTACGTGTAAATAACGTAATTTCAATATAATTAAATGCTTCATTGAATTTGTTTGCTATAAACCCGTATTAATATGTCGATGTTAATAAATAATATTATAATATAGTACAGTGATTAGTCACACCACGAGCTTTACGGTGAAGGAAAACATCGAGAGGAAACCTGCATACGTCTGAGAAGAAATTCAAAGGCGTATGTATAGTCGTGCTGGAGTAACGGCGATGGACTCGCCATCTGTCACGTTGGCACCTAATATACCTCTGGCGGAAAGTGGGTGTGTGGGTATTACCTATACACCTCTGCCTACCCCTTCGGGGACCCTTGTGGGAAGGCGTGAGGATATATTATTATTATAATATATGTATTTATAAATAAGCAGCTGTATAACATACATTAACGAGGACATAAGGATCGCCATTAGAGAATAATTCAAAAAGCTTACCATATGAAGACGGTTACTTACTTACGTAGATACTTACTTATTAGGTATTATTTGACTGGAAAAATTTCCTCATAATTTGCAGTTCAGGATAATAATATTTAACATTGTTCGGAGAAAACAAAATTTGTCATTCAAATACAATTGTCCTTCCCTATGAAAAACATGGGGAACTTTGATATGAAACCAGCGCGTAAGTATGAAGAGGCTGACGGATGTGAACAAAGCGAAACAGGTTTGTAAGTCTTGAGAGAACGCGCGCTTACTATACCTGCCTAACCCACGACGGACTCGTTGTGATGATGTAAATATATCTCTGGCGGAAAGTGGGTTTGTGGGTACTACTACCGTATAGGTACTAAGTCTGCCTACCCCTTCGGGGACCCTTGTGGGTAGGCGTGAGGCTTAAGCACGTTTGTATGAATTGTACGGATAAATGTCGTCTGGTCCCCAGTAGAGACGAGCTCTATCCTCTCTACCGCTCTCTGTGAGAGTCGACCCGATTGTCCAAATGTGTTTTCACAAAATGTACTCAGTTGAGTTCTTCAAGAAGGTTGCCAAAGATTCCTGCAGGGTCGGCAGCGCGCGAGTAATAACCCTGGTGTTGCAAGCGTCCATAGGGGTAACCGCTTACCATCAGGCGGACCGCTAGCAAGTTTGCCAGCCGTGCGGTATAAAAAAATAGCCCAAGCGATTTCTAACCTCTTTGCAATAATACACCAACGAAACCAATATTGCTACGTATCTATATTATATCAACTCAAAACACAATAACATCACATCACAAGTGATTCATCTAATCCCATCCCAAGGAGTGTTGAATTCACACAAAGAACAACACGAGAGCACTCACAAAAAACCAGACTTCTTCGGGGGCCCGCAAAAACTTATCTCAGACAATCATCTGTTACAGGGCAGTGTATACAATACATCGGTGGAAAAGTTCGTGACATTTCCAAATAGCACGCAAATAGATGTCAATGTATGTGAAATGATTAAAAAGGACGCAATTTATTTGTGGAAACGTGCCGATATTCACGTCGCGGGTACGTGATTGCATTCATTTTGGTATTCAAGTGCAGTATAAATATTTTAAAATGCCTCAGGGAACTTTCGTGTACATTTTAAAAAGATCGAAAATTAATCGGATCTGCCAAGACATAATGGATTTACCTATATATGCGACTATTGGTCAGTTTCAAATACCGCTTTATAATAGTAGTTCATACAAATAAGTAGGTATTTTATTTAAAAAGGAGTTCTTTAAACAATTGTCCATGATGTCTAATGTACGTGATGTCTAAATACTATGACCTTGTACTGAGGAATGAAAACTAACAAATCATATGAATTGACGATTTGACAAGGTCCTCTTTTGTTTACCAAATATTATAAACTCCTTGGGAGAACTGAAGTTATTTTTCTCTTGAAATGTCAACATATTTTTTGCATGCTCTAAACCTCCTCCTGAGAAAAACAATACTGTGAAATAATATGTAGCAAAATTAATATTTTTACTTTACGTTATGCTAAAGTATTAGAAATGTTGGTATTTTTAATATATAGATATAAAAGTGACAAGATATTATTGTAACCAAAATAAATATACTATACTAGCGGTCCGTCCCGGCTTCGCACGGGTGTTGTCATAAGATTTTTTTATAAAAGTACATACATACATACATATCATCACGCCAAGTCCCTAGCGGGGTAGGCAGAGAGTATAGAGCGCCAGTTCTCTCTAGACTTACATACTTCTTTCGCTTCGTCCACATTCATCAGTCTCTTCATACATGCTCGTCGGTTTCGAGTACTCTTAACGTTCCCGTCCTTGAAAGTCCGATCTATTTGATCCAGGTAGTTGGAACGTGGCCTTCCTCTGCCTCTTCTTGCACTCACTTTTGCTTTGTATATCTGTTTCGTCAATCTTTCTTCACTCATCCTTTCTATGTGTCCAAACCAACGTAACATGCCTTTCTTCATCTTTACAATCACGCCCTCATTCACGCCAGTTGATTTGCGAATCTCTTCATTGCGGGTTCGATCTAATATCGTTACGCCGCACATTTTTCGAAGAGATCGCATCTCGACGGCATTCAAGCTATTTTCATACTTTCTCTGACATACCCAGGATTCGCTGCCATACAATAAGGTAGGTACCAATATCGCGTTGTGGACAGCAACTCGAGCATTCTTGCTCAGACAATTTTTCTGCCCATCAACGCCGACATGGCTCCATTCACCTTATTTCCGGCAGTTATCCTTCTTTCAATATCTTTTTCATACTTTCCATCTCGTGTGAACATGCTTCCAAGATATACAAATTCATTCACTTGCTCTAGAATTTGCCCATTTACCGATATAGCACACTCGGTCACTTGTTCATCTCTTTCGAACACCAGAACCTTAGTCTTGCCAGCGTTTAGGCGCAGCCCCTTCTTTTCACATTCTTCTTTCATTATGGTAACTAGTGACTGCAGTTCACCCTCTGATGACGCCAGTAAAACCGCGTCATCGGCGTATAGGAGGCAGTTGACCACTAAGTTTCCCATTTTCACTCCACATCCGTACGTTTATAAAAGTAAATGTAACCTATATCACTCAGGGTGAATGTAGCTTTCTAATGGTGAAAGAATTTTACAAATCGGTTCAGTAGTTTCGGAGCCTATTCAATACAAACATATTTACATACAAATCTTTCCTCCTTATAATATTTAGTATAGATAAAACGTATGTCGCAACAAAAATGAATTGCTTAAGTACTACATATTTATTACATGGTAATATTATATACTTTGATAGGTTAAGTGCAAATTTACGAATTGATATTGAAGGTGAAGGGATTAGTGCAAGCTGCAAGTGTTTCACACCGTGCAGTTTCACAGGATCTTCTCCCCTGAACGCTCAGGTTGTGGAACACCGAGAGCTTTACGGTGAAGGAAAACATCGATAGGAAACCTGCATACGTCTGAGAAGAAACTCAAAGGCGTATGTATAGTTGTGCTTGAGTAACGGCGATGGACTCGCCATCTATCACGTTGGCACCTGATATACCTCTGGCGGAAACTGTGTGTGTGGGTATTACTTATACACCTCTGCCTACCCCTTCGGAGACCCTTGTGGGAAGGCGTGAGGATTCTTCTCCGAAATATTCCACGTAAAGTGGTCAGTGCAAACTGTTGAAGCCAGATAGATTAAGTTAGTCCAACGGATAATAAACTTCTATTATTGGAAGTCTAACTTGTTTACACGTCTGTAGGAAGATATATTGTCTTAGAAACGCGATCCGCAATACGTCCTTTGTTCATAACCTCTCGTATTAAATGACGATACACTGTATTCAACTACATCTATTTATTTACTTACTTCATCCAGGGAGGGACTCGGCGTGATGATATGATATGTATGTATAATTGATATCACATTAACTTACATTTTCTAATGTCCGATTGTAACCGCTTACCATCGACTTGTATGCTTGATTGCCAACTTAAAGGAAAAAATACACCCTTAGCACACATTTAGAAGTAAACCCAGAAAGAAAACAAAATATGTAATTTGTTTTCTTTATAAAAACTACCAAGGTAGAAAACAGGTCGCAGACCACCTGAAAATAATGAACGGTTAGTCACCTTAACCTGTAGGATCTAAGCTATCTTTAATGCGTTGCTTACTTTATGTTGTGTAATTTTAAGGCGCCCCTGGGATGTGCTCAAATTCAAATTGCAGGAGTGCACTGGTGCGTCCTCAGGAGATCCCAGAGCCCTCCCATATTCACAGAGGATGGCCGCCGAGGCTGTAGAAATCTACCTATTCTAAATCTACCTGCATAAATCGAAGGTTTTCCCCCTCGAAAAACAAAAAAAAAACGAGCGGGGCAACTGTTATCACATCCATTGCACGTGAAATTTGAATCCCCAAGGAACAGAATCAGCAGGAACAAGTGTTGGTATGCTATATTTGACATATTATTAAAAACTGCCTATTGTTTCTATAAATTCTACTTTACATTTGCGTTTTTATAGCTCCATTCAAATTGAAAAGTTTTTTGTGAGCATGACTAACTGCGCTGGTCTGTCAAAGTATCATCGTTATGAAGTGTTCCGGCATTTCGTATTCCAAATAAATTTCTACAAGGTCGGTAGCACAACAGCGGAGCGAGTTAGGCATGAGGATACATAGTACTTATTTGGTCAAGATCACCATACGTGGCGGCAAACTAAAGTTGGTTTAATTACTGTAATATATCTATACATTCACGCCTTCCCTCAAGGATCGCTGAACTGACAGGCAGAGGTGGAATCGCAGTAATCGCGTGTCTTAAAAACGCGATTTTGCGCGGGTAAAATTTAGTTAATATTAACATAGTAGTAAGCGTGAAAGGCAGGGGTATGAATAGAGGGGTATGAATCCAGCCGGTTCTATTTTCAAAATTCTAGCATCATAATGAGGCTGACACGAGGTAGTCAGAAAGTTTTATACGACACACGTATTTTATGCCCTAATATGACAGATGGCTGTTCTTGAGCCAGCTCTGGTTTCCAATTAAACGATATTTTTTATTCGACCGATCAATCGACCCCAGACCTTACACCTCAAAGGTAAACACGGCTTTGAACACGTGGTGGATACAGTGAAATTTTCTATTCATTGCCTACAAACTGTATTACAGTGTTCAAACCCAAATACACAAACATTGTGTAAACATAGGTACTAAAACTCAAACATTTTGTAACATATTGCCAATTCATGAATGGCCATTGAAGACTGAGGACATAGTGGCTTAGCAACAACTATTTTGCAGCATTACGCCACACCGCCTTCTGTTCTGCACATAGGTCTAATGTGGTAACAGAGTAACGTCCTACTTCAGTCAAGGCTCTAACTTAGACAAATACCTTTACTTAATTAATGACTTATACCACTAACTCACTCAAAGAACTTTCAGCTTTAAATTATAACTACGAAGGTGGGTTTAGGTCTGAGGTCCAAGAACTGGTGATGTCCCTGCCAAGGTCCCACAGCGATGTAGCGCACACATTCCAATTTTCGTATGAAACGACTTATGTTTTCCTCGAAAATCTAGCAACTTAGTATCATGTGCTACTAAAAACAAAGTTCAAGTTGGCAGAGCAAAAAAGGACAAGTTAATGTTTTAATTTAAATTGGTCGCACAAAGGAGTAACGACAGTACTGAAGTGTTACATTCTTGTACGTGTGTCTGCGAAAGTCACGTACTTATATATCTATTTGGATTTTTCACTAGAACTTGCCAAAGAAAAATAGGCTCTATTTGCAGTATAAGTGCTATAATTATAAAAGAAAATTGTTATAGAGTAATGTAATTTAGCCTTAATTTTGTGTACCATGTCGCTAAGAGTGATATACGCGTGGGCCAAGTATATACGCATAAATTATCTTTGCGACTGATTATTGTACCTGTGAATGTACTGTTTAACGGCACATGTGAGCTCATAAACATGCTAGATCGAAACACGGCTGCAATTCGCTGAATTTAAAATTGTGATCAATTTGTAAAAATTTAAATTCGAACCAGTGCCTTAACAAACGCATTAGAACCTGATTAAAATATTTCAGCTCTTAAAATGTTTACGAATGACTTTTAATCTTCATCAACTTTATCATATGTTTATCGTAGCACTCAGATGACATACAAGTATGTGGTTAGCGGTTACCATCTGCTCGGTACGTTCTTAGTACACTTCTGTCTAGTCCCCTAGTATCTCTATTATCCAATAACGTTAATTATAGGATGCAAAAGTGTCTGGAAGAAGAGTTCGTTCGTTACATAGATGAAATCGCTGGGAACGTCAAGAGTGCTTGAATCTGTCATGTGTGAAGAGACTGATAAATATGGATGAAGCGAAGGGTATGGGGAAATACGAAGGTATGGAGAGAACAGGCGCTTTACTTTCTATGCCTACCCCTCGAGGGACTTAAAAATAGAGCTCAGTTTTATTTCAGTTAAATCTTTAAGGAAGGTTTATTAATTTTTTACTCGATTTCGAAGAAACCAGTAAACATTCTCGGTTTTGCCGTAATATGGCAATCGACTGACAGTTTAATGTGCTCCCCGATGCTTGCAATTAAATTAATTATTTTTCATGCAGAGAATATATCAAATGAGCTTCAAGATGGAACAGATAAGCTTGAACTGTAATTAATATGAGCGTGACGAGTTACTTCATTCAAGCGGAATGGGTATTTGTATATTATAATATAATAATCATACAATATTTAGATATTTAAGTATATACTTACTATTTTTAGTAAAGACTTCCATATTCAACCTGGACTTGTAAAAAAAAAAATTTAATGTTAGTTAAAAGTACAATATGTGACGTCATACATCTCAGGCACTCTAGATTCAGGTCATTCTAAGGACACTTCATTCAATTAAATCGGTGTATTGTATCTATAACTGCGCGTCTTCACATAGTGCCCCTCGAAATATTAACACCCTCTTTTCGCCAGATGTATGTATATGTAGGTGTATATGTAGATGTATGTATGGTAGGTGTATAAGTAGGTAGGTATATGTATATGTAGGTACCAATTACTAGATTATATTGACCAACCTCCTAAACGCATGTGGGTCTCTTGAATGTATGCTTCTTCACCGTATAGCTTGTGCTTTTATGAAGCATAATAAAAAAACCTTGCGAATCTTCCTACTTTCCACATTTGATTAAACAGAGACTCGACTTTTAAATGTAGCATTAGCTATATATTTTTCGCTGACTTAAATTTGTAAAAATTTATTATTTCAAGTATAGACATAGCAACTTGTTTCGCTATTCATTAAATGTATTAAATTTGTATTTTATGTAATTGGCACTAAAATATATCTCTGGTGGAAAGTGGGCGTATGGGTATTACCTATACCTAACCTAACCTACCCCTTCGGGGACCCTTGTGGGATAGCCCAGGCGTGAGGATGTAATAATTGGCGTGACTATACAAATCGACTCGTCTATTGTAAAGGAAAATCTAAACGCAACGAATATAAGTACTTACGTCTAAGCTACTAAGTTAATGAAACAGACAAGCGGATGCCATCGAGGACGTACGCCAAAAAAGCGAAGCAAAAGTGAATGGAGTCAAGCTAAATGTGCTGGGATCCCATTGTTGTATATGTAGCGAGCAAAGGTCATCTATGAACTTGGCGAGTTCAGTTCCGCTTTTGGGGAATTAGTTTTAGATGCGATTTTAGGTATATTTTTAGTAATATCCACTACGCCTTCACATCTTCCTCCAAGACCTACCCCTTCGGGGACCCATGTGGGAAGGCGTGAGGATATTATTTTTATATTATTATTATTATTTATAATTGAGGGGTAGTTGCTAGTAGCATAAAGAATAACCATTCGTTGCCGTTGAGCTCGCGAAACCTCATCGTGGAAAAAGAATACCACTAAAAAGTAATTCAATAATCATTTGTTTTGCGATCTTCAAGATGCAATACACGACCTTGGAAAAATACACGCCATATAAAAATATTATAAATTTTGTATAGAAGTGTAAATATTACAAGAAAAAGAAACAATAAAAAGTTAATTTCGCGTCGACATTGACAACATATGCGTTCCTCGGTCCTTTCGGACATGAGTTCGTTGTAACTTATTTGCATACGAAAAGATATTGTGATGACTTTGACTTTGTCGGTCTTTGCCTCGACTTTCGTCTAAAAAGGCGAAAACAAACCATCATAAACGAACGAAACTACGCCGAATCGTTTTTGCTCCAATAAAGTCGTTTCGTCCGTAATTTTTTCTTATGATAATCTTTTTTGTCGCAAACAAATGACAAATGGGATTATGTCGTAATGTTTGGACAATGGAATGTTTATGTTTTGACTTTTGTTTCACTTTGAAACAGCCGATAGGGGTCCAAATACAGACAATGCATGAACACACTTTCGATTTTGTTTGGGGAATTGATAATTAGCTGTTTCACTTGAAACTTGCTGACAGGACGTTAAAAAACTCTTTGTCGAATGCTAAAATGGAACATGAAGCTGTTTCTAATTTTAAAGTACAACACCAATCTAATGTTCGTAACGCAAATTTAAAAAGAGATATATATAACATATAAGCGCTTATTTAAGCGAATTCTGATTAAAGAAACTCTCTCTAAACAAACTCAAATATTATCATTACCAATTTATTCATACTCATCGATTGAGACATAAAAACGCTTTTAAAAACCGACGTAAATAAAAATCACTACATATTTAAAGACTAGAATAATATAAATAAATCAAGGTAATATAGCACACATCTCCACTTACTCTACTCTAGACTGATTTGACGAATAATTATGTCATGGCTATGACTCATATCTTTATACGTCAGCGGGTACTCTAGCTGACTGAGCCTTTACGTCAGAATTCAGCGCTTGTGTACTGGTATATTTATGACTATGTTTATTTACGACAGGCGATAAAACAGATGATGTGTCAACTCTTCAAATAGAAACTGACATGGCTTTTACCGACGTAAACGAAATTTGCTCGAAGGACCAAATTTCTGGTAACTAAAATTGTGACACGTACATGAAATGTATTAATGTTTCCTTTCCATCAATACGCATCTCCCTCATATTGAATGTAATTTTACTTACAGACGACTTAAAAACGGTTAACTGATTGGTGAAAACTGGTTTTATTGGCACCCGAGGTGTGCCAGTGACTGTTTTCGGAGGGTCGTATGCTTATTTGCCATCTTATTAGTTTATAGAAAATATCCGTGTATCAAAAGTGTATAATGATCAGCACAACAAAACGAAAGGGTCCAAAAACGATTATCCCACGCCCACAGTTGAAAAAAGTTTGCAAAAAAAAAACAATACACGTAATTCAATACCAAACGGTCATCACAGACTGTTGACTTTCAAACACACTTCTGCATATGAAGATAGCCGTATAGCACACACCAAGCTTGGTTTTCGTCTATAATGTATATTGTCAACTTATAAAAACCAATGTTTTTTTTTTTTGTACATATTTATATGTTAATGTTTCGTTTCATTGCTATATTGCCAGTTCTCTGTTAAGCTTGTAACTTCTTTGATTTTATTGTATAGCTAGGGAGTACAGTCACAGAAACACCTCGCTCTATAAGGGTTCCTTACGCCCTTATGCCCTTGTTAGCCTGCAAAAGGTTTAGGACTTTAACCTAATACCATTAGACAAACAAGTTAAAAAAAAAGAATTGTCTATAAGCTGTTGGTAAACCTCAGAAGAAATATACAAATTGGGATGTACTTAATAATCACCTAAAATAAGGTGCTTCTTAAGTACACAAACACATGACTGGCCTGGCCTCAGTAGTCAGCAATTACCGCCTCCATGAACTGTTCTAACCCTGCATGAATGTTTTGACACCCTGAAGCTGTACATGATGCCGTACTTTCTAGAATAAAGCACAGCTTTGATACAAATGTTATGGGTAACAACAAATTGATAGAACATCATGAAGTTAATTTAAACGACCTGATTTTTTCAAATAATAACAAACTCGTCAAACTATTGACGATGGCCGACAATAAAAACTAAACCAATGACTCAATCACAATGTTGGTAGGCAGCCAGTGATTCTTTGTCGAAACAATACTTTCAACCATTTTATGATTACAAAGGGACCGTCCGATTGTTGTTGCATAATTATTTTTACTTTTACAAATAGAATCGAAAAGTGAAAGGACCCTACGCCATCCCAAATAAACTTTTATACCTTAGCTACTATGAAATGTTTGTTACTACATTTTATGGCCGGTCATTTCTGCACGGAAGCCGAAAATGAAGGTTTCCCACTTTCGCTTTCTAGCGCGGATTATTTTTAAAGGTTATACATACCGGTTTTTTTTTTGTTTTCGGGAAGAGTAACTCAGCCTTTGTGATGTAACGCAAAAGGCAGGTAACTAATAAAAGCACCTTATTTGCAAGTTAAACTTTGGTACTTATACGTCAGTTTGTTAATGCCGCCTTTGCTTAAGTAAGTATAATTAACTTTCACATTCTTAATTTGAAATTAATTAATATACGTTCAGATAATATGCTCAGACTTCTTTGTCCGTGACCAACACCTTGCATCAATTCATTCGAAACTCAAGTATTGGAACGTCAAAAGTACTCGAAACTGAAAATCTATATTTCTAAGCTTTATGTATGTTGCTTAAAAACTATTTCATGGCGTCTAAGAATTAATTATGAAACAAAAAAACTTACTTCAAAAGAATAATTATTTCGCTATATATTTTTTGTTAGATTTTCAACTGCTGGGTTAAAAAGTTGGATATCAAAACTTGTTTAAAAAATCCTTAGATTTTATAACCCAATATTTTCTTTGTTTCAAATAATTAGTAAGTAAATATTTTATTCTTGAATAGAAAATACGTGTGATTATAAGAATCACTCCTTTTTTCTAATTTTCTATAATTTTACAGGGTTGTCAATTTAAGAGTAGGTAAATACCCTTCATAGTTTTATTTTATTTTATTACTTACCCTTAATATCCATCCTTGGTATTGCAAGCGTCCATAGTCAGGGGTGATCGCTTTCAATCAGAGCTTACAAATTAGACGTATGAAAAAATGACGGATTAAACTTATTTAATTTGGCCCCAATGGCCATTGAGGGTCAAATGTTTCATCATTATTATTTTGTTTCCTGTATTTTGTTTACCGCAAACCTGAAGGTAGAGGTACGTACGTGAATAAGCAGGTTTTTTTATAACAGTTTATTACACATTAAAACGTGTCTCAACTTCTACGACAATTATTAAGATGCATATCTCTTCGGTGTTACAAAATTTTAGGAACGATAAGGATTTGGGTCGCACTGAAAACTAATCTTCAGGTCAAGATAATAGAGATTATATTATAAAAACTTCAATCACTGTCCGTCAAAAGTTATCCTCGCTGTACGACAGGGAATTATCCAATGATAACGTAATTAAGGTAAGCCGTAGTTACGGTATCTTAAAATATTTATTTAAGGTTCATTTTGAATCACAATGGAGGATGTGATGTTAGATAAAATAATAAAGAGGTGAAAGTAGATATGTATATATATATATATATATACTAGCTGTCCCGCCCAGCTTTGCTCGGGTGAAAAAGTTAAATTGCCCGTAACACGATCGCAGCGCCACCTATCGGGTCCAATTGTAAATCTAAACCATTCTCGAATCCACCTTAAGACACACAGAAAGGGATAGCTTCGCACGGGTGAAAAAGTTAAAATTCCTAAAACTCGATCGCAGCGCCACCTATCGGGTCCAATTTAATATAGCCTATGTTACTCGGGGATAATGTAGCTTTCCAAAGGTGAAAGAATTTTTGAAAACGGTCCGGTAGTTTCGGAGCCTATTCATTACAAACAAACAAACAAATCTTTCCTCTTTATAATATTAGTATAGATATATATTTTATTATTATTATGTATTTCTAATCAAGATAGCGGTGTAGCGGCGCATGTAGTGTATGATAAAAAAATATATGTATCAATCGGTAATTATAAATAACTCATCTCTTTGTAACCGCTAAAGACACCGTGTCGATTGCAATGACTAACTTGCTCGCCATTGCGCTTATTACAAGATGCGCACCATTAACCAGGTCCATCGCCAAATTCAAGGCCTTATGTGGGCCCTTGAGCGAATTATCACGGCTAATAATAGCCGTTGGCGTTTATAATATTGTCTCATATATATATTTGATTGTATTTGTTATTTTGTTACGTATATTTTTTTATAAAATGTAGTTTACGTTGCTTCAGTGCCGAGTGCTTCAGGCCGAGGTGTGCCTGTAGTGGAAGCTGTAAGAACAAATACATATTATGATTTTTTATAAACGCATATGAAAGAGTATAATATTATAGTGCTTGTAACGAAAACTGAATATATATTAATAATACTTTTCCTACTAATATTATAAATGCGAAAATCTGTGAGTATGTATGACTGTAATGTATATGTATATAATTTGACACAGAAAAGCATTATTTGCTGGATCCTACATGTTACAGGATATGTTTTGTTCAGAAAATAAATCGAGATAAAATTATACTAACGATTTTTTACGCAGGTGAAACCGCGGGGCACATCTAGTAATTATATTAGTTATATATTGCAAAGAGTTAATTGTCAGTAAATTTTACAGACATAATCATTATGGAAAGGCGATTATCGTACAATTACTCAATGAGCCCCAGATCAATTTAAAAATGAATTAAAGTATCAAAGTCGTTACCTCAATGACACTACCAGAAATAATTACTCTTTGTAAGTGTGAACTTTCCCCGAGCCAACTTGATTTAACTGCCCTGTCAAGTTAAGTAGTTCGCTTTGTAACTGGCATTTGTATGAGTAAGCATGAAAGCGAAGCCTTTCTTTTATCACCCTGAAAATGTCAAAGTGACTGGTTCAAGGCTAGAATATCAACCACCGGCCGGACGTACTAGACATTGCGATCCTCAAGAATGTAAACCTCCGTTTGCACTCGTTGAGGTCGCACGACGAATTAGATTCCGACCACCGACCTGTGACCTTAGCGCTCTCCCCCCGACTAGGCCCCCCGGACTCAGGTCAGTCCCCGCCTCAGAAAAAGATAACAGACTGGAGAAAACTGGAGGAACTCCTCAAGTCCTCTTCATCTGTTCACTTAGATAGTATCCCGCCCCTCATAGAGTCGGCAGCCGACACTCAAAAGGCGGTCGATTCCCTCACAGCTCACGTACAGTCAGCCGTGGACGCCTGTTCACGACAAGTTCCGGTGATGGAAGACCATCGCTGGAAACTTCCCGACGACGTGCGTGAACTAGTGACGGAAAAGAACGCCGCCCTCCGAGCTCATAGAGCTCACCCGACTGAAGCGAACCGCACCTTTCTGAGGTCACTCCAGCGCAAGCTGAGATACCGCATGAAAGACCTGCGAGACGCTCGCTGGAACAAGTTCCTAGGGGAACTTGAACCGAGTCACTTGGCCTTCTGGCATCTCCAACGAAAACTCAAATCGGACAAAATCTCGTCCATGCCTCCACTCACTCGTTCAAATCAAGGGCCCGCCTTTGACGACGACGAGAAGTCCGAGTGCCTGGCCGACAGTCTCGAGGTTCAATGTACGCCCAGCACCTTGCCGGTAGACCCGCGCCATCTCGATAAGGTGGAAGCCGAGGTCGAAAGCAAACTATCTCTCCCACCTTCCGAAGACCCAGACCACGTCATCGCCCCAATCACGGTCGACGAAGTCCGGAAAGTGATCAAGGATCTACACCCCAGGAAAGCCCCGGGTCCCGACGGGATCACTAACAGAGTTATCAAACTCTTCTCTCCTTATCTCATAGTTTTGCTCACTGCCATCTTCAATGCCGCACTGAGCAATAACTTTTTCCCCCAATCCTGGAAAAGTGCAACGGTCATAGGTATTCCCAAGCCAGGGAAACCCAAGACCGAAGCCTCCAGTTATCGCCCCATCAGTCTCCTCAATGTCCTTGGCAAGATTTACGAGAGACTTATCTACAATAGATTAAAGAGTTTTGCAGACTCTAAGAAAGTCATACCTGACCAACAGTTCGGTTTTCGAACCAAACACTCCTGTGTCCAACAAGTCCACCGTATTGTGGAAGACGTCAGTAGCGGCTTCCAATTCGGTTTTACCACGGGTATGCTCCTCTTCGACGTGGCGAAGGCATTCGACAAGGTCTGGCACAACGGCTTAATATACAAGCTGTACCAGTTGGGCGTGCCGGACCGTCTAGTACGCATAGTACGGGACTTTTTGTCGAACCGCTCCTTCCGCTACAGAGTCGAGGGCACGCTCTCTTCCCCCCATCCCATACGAGCAGGAGTCCCGCAAGGCTCAGTGCTCTCGCCACTCCTATTCACGCTTTATACTAGCGACATTCCCCTCCTTAGACGAGTTAAAAGCGCTCTATTCGCCGATGATACGGCTATCTACTACAAAGGTAGAACTCCCGAGGGAATTCACGACAACCTCCAATCCGCGGTCACAGCCCTGGGGCGGTGGTTCCGGAAATGGAGAATTGAAGTGAACCCGACCAAAAGCGCAGCCATTCTATTCTGGAAAGGCCTCGAACGCCCACGGGTAGCCCCCATCACCCTCTTCGGCAAACCCATTCCATGGGAAGAAAAAGCCAAATACCTGGGTGTGATCCTCGATCAACGCCTTTCTTTCCGACACCACGTAAAGGCGGTACGCGCGCGAGCCGCCTTCGCGCTCGGTAGACTTCACAGCATGTTGAATGCACGAAGTAAACTCTCATTGAAATCCAAGGTGAGGATTTACACGACGTGCATTCGACCAATCATGACATATGCGGGTGTAGTGTTCGCACACACTAGCAAGTCAACACTTAACCCCCTGCAAGTGCTCCAAAGCCGGTTTCTCCGGAGAGCCACAGGTGCCCCGTGGTACATGCGTAATAGTCAACTCCACGTTGACCTCAAAGTCCCCACTATAAAACAGTTTTTGAAAAAACTGTCCAAACGTCATTTCGATTCTGCTGTAAATCACCCCAACCCCCTCGTCGTATCGGCCGCCCGATACACTCCTTCCCTTATCTCGAAGATAAGGCGTCCAAGACATGCCGTCATCGAACCGGATGACGACATAACGGTCCTCCAGGACGCCCGACAAAAACATACCAACACTACACACAACCGACCACTGTTCCGTCCTCGCCGGCGAGGCTCGACGCGAATAAGCCGTAATGTTCCCCCCCGACCTCCTCCGCAAACGCCGGCCCGCGCCGAGCCAGACGCGCAAATCCCGCCCCCAAATAATATATAAATAAAATTAACAGTCCAGCCCAGCTCCCTAGCTCGCGATCCAGCAACGCCCTAAGCCGAGGTTCGTACCCCACAGGGGGTGCCCTTAGCTGTGTTGCTTAGTACTAAAGTGCCTGGCTGGAGGCCTAGGTCTCGCCATTGACCGGTTAAGTAGCAAAAGTTCCCGGAACTCACGCTACGAGAGACAATACAAAAAAAAAAAAAAAAAAAAAAAAAAAAAAGGTTCAAGGCTGCCTTCACGGACATTTACTCAAGAATTATGTAGAAACTATGAAATACTTACCTTTCTTTATCTATATGAATGAGCCGTGGAGGCTGAGTGGTTCGAATAGTTGCCTGCGACACAAAGAGCGCAGGTTCGAATCCTGACTGTATGAATGAGTTTTTCTGAACTTATGTATGGTGATTACTCACACCACGAGCTTTGCGGTGAAGTAAAACATCGAGAGGAAACCTGCAAACGTTTGAAAGGAAATTCATAGGCGTATGTATAGTCGTGCTTAAGTAACGGCGATAGACTCGCCATCGGTCAGGTTGGTACATGATATATATTTGGCAGAAAGTGGATATGTAGATACTACATATACACCTCTGCCTACCCGCCTGCCTAGCTAAGCAGGGATGTGTCGTGCTCGCGGTGTGACCAATCAATGTACTTCAGCAAAACTCATTGGTACAGTCGGGAATCTACTCGAACCACTCGGCCACCACAGCTCAAATTTGATAAATATGCATGTTATTTGTTTTAATTATATAATATCACTTCATTGATGTGAGAAGGAAGTAGTTTATGTCTTTCTTTCGTATTTTTTTTTATTTTTTTTTATTGTCTCTCGTAGCGTGAGGGCAATGGCGAGACCTAGGCCTCCAGGCAGGCACTTTACTTTTTAGCAACACAGCTAAGGGCACCCCCTGTGGTGTACGAACCTCGGCTTAGGGCGTTGCTGGATCGCGAGCAAGGGAGCTGGGCTGGACTTGTCATTTTATTTAAATATTATTTGGGGGCGGGATTTGCGCGTCTGGCTCGTCGCGGGCCGGCGTTTACGGCGGAGGTCGGGGGGGAACTTTACGGCTTATTCGCGTCGCAATGGCACTAAATCGTGAGTGATTGTTTTATATACCATTAAGTTGAGTGTTTTCTGTGCTTTCTTTCCTATGTTTGAATTGACCTGCTGACACCTAATCGTGACCTTACAAACGAACAAACCATTTTAATCCATGAGTACCTTCCATAAGACATATTATTGTACAAACGTTAGTGCTGGTAATCCGCTCTTCCTGGTCAGGATGTACAAGTGATGCGGTCAGCGATGCGTCAACGCAGCCTTGAGATCACATGGACGAAGTGTAAGCACTATTTGTTCTATGGCTAACACATGTCATTAATTTTTAGATACAAACGGGAGCTAAGTTATCACTTTTGCTGTTAGAACATCAATTGCTATCCTTTATCTTTTGGAAAGAACCCTATTTCAAATTTAGTAAATGGAGGAAATGGAGAGAGAATGGTGAAAATGCGTCGTAGCTCAGGAGTATACGACGCAATTTCTGCCCTTATTTTCATAAGGTTATTAAGATATTACCAAAATCTTCTATCCTTCTATTCAAACCTGTCAATAAAATACTTATAACTATTGACACCATGCACCCCATGCTTTTTTGCCATAATGATTATTTCCTTATTTAAACCATTTTCTATTTTAGTAGGATTTTCTATCGAAGCGTATTTTTTGAAAACCTATATTGCTCAGCAAGCCAAGGCACCCTGAAATGTTAATTTATGTTATCATCCTCATTATGTTATTCTAAGCATTCGCAAGAAGCCTCAAATACATCAACGCACGATACCTTTAACTGGAACTGTCTTGGTGCCTTCAATGAAGTCGTACTTGATACTAGCAGAACGCCGCGGTTTAACCCGCGTAAAACTTCAATGATATTTCTGGAATAGAACTTATCTTTCCCCTTTTAATCTGTATGTGTGCCAAATTTCCAATTCTGTTCAGTTGTTCTGGCGTAATTGACTTACAAACATCCTAACAACCTTTCTTATTCATAATATTAGTAGGAAATTACATCGAAGCTGTACAAACAGACGTATAATTTAACATTAACAATATATACAATAGCTTAATGTCAAAATAGATCATTTGCTGATACTGGAGCGTCACGACTGTGTGGGAGAGAACGGGTATATAATATAGATTGAACATCATTCAATTGTAATGATATTATAATGCTTAGAACATAAATAGGTTTGTTTTAAGAAATGTCAATAGATCACTAACAATGCGTGAATACGGGTATTGAAGAGGGGGACTTAGGTCACGGAGTAATGATAATAATTATTATTGTAACGCTAATATTATATTAACGTCACAAAATGTATCATATATATATATCATCTATGGGAGTATGAAGAGGAAGCGTTGGTATTATTATTAATATCCCAACAATTAAATGTAATTCAATAAATAAATAATAATAAATACCTGGGACAATTGCACACAAATTGACCTAGTCCCAAAGTAAGCAAAGCTTGTGTTATGGTAACTAGACAACGATATATTTACTTATATAGATAGATAGATATAAACATAAATATTGTTTCCTCATTAATTAAAAAAGGCCATGAAATCATTAGTATGTTGATGTCTTCATACAAGAGTCACCAAAGGGTTAAGCTGAGATATAGTGTAATAGCGTATTTTCACCTAAAATATATTTCGGTGCTAACGTGACAGATAGCGAGTCCATCGCCCTTTCTCATGCAATAGACAAACATAAGACTTTGAATTACTTCTCAAACTTGAGCAGGGTTCCTCTCAAACTAATCACTGTACTTAAGCTCAGAAAATCGAATAGTTACAATCGGAATTCGAACTTCGGTTGCTACTTGAACGCTTCGGCCACTTTAGCTATATCGTAACGTTAACTTTGGCTACATCGTAACGTTAATATTGTATTAACGTCACTATAGCATCACTATAACATTAATGACATGCTTAATTCATGGCTTTAAAGTGTATGCGTTATTATAATTATTATTTAAACGTCACTGTCAAATATTTTGAGTAGTTTCTTATTGCCAATTAAATCGTGACTCGATCGTGAAATCCATGTATATTGTAAATAATATTAAAAACGCTTGAAGCGAAGAAGCTTTAATCTTGTGTTACCTATTTTAATGAATCGTAATCATTCGTATTATTCATAATCGTGAATTATAATCGTAAACGATATATCATTCACAATTATATTATAAACTAGTTGTCCCGCCCAGCTACGCTCGGGTGGAAGAAAAAAAGATGGTGGCGCCACCTATCGGGTCCAATTGTGAATCTAAACCATTCCCAGATCCCCTTGAACACACACAAAAAAATTCATTAAAATCGGTCCAGGCGTTTAGGAGTTCAGTGACATACACACTCACAGAAGAATTATATTTATTTATTTATTTATTTATTTACATAATTAAAACGGCATAAACATACCAATTACATTAATTAGGATAAAATTATTCAACGACACACTATTTATACTACAAAAATAAAATAAAAATATATAAAGATTATATAGAGCAGAATTTCAGTATAGAAAACTGTAATGCAGATTTCAATTGTAGGTCAGATAACTTAAAAAAAACGGATATTTTATTCAAAATGGTGTACTAAGGGAATTTTTTAACGGAAGTTATGAATCAACCGGAATGCCGCCTACCTACTACAATGGATTCGAACAAATATATTTGAATTGTATACATCTATAAATATAACAGACTACCTACCTAGAAAATAATATTTGCTTACTATTGAAACCAGCATCTTTACATCAAATATTAGTAGGATCTAGGTAGGTGGATAGTGGACTCAAGGTTTTTCAAATGTACTCGTAAAGTTGAAGATGTTTTGAAAGCCCATTACTTAGCCCAAAATAAAAATCGATTCTTATCGTTTTTTTATTGTGTATATCTCACTTAATGTTGTGAGAAAGGCCGTGTAGAGTTAGCAACCAAAGGTCAATTTGCGCTAAAGTGATTGTTCTGGCAAACGATTTCTCGATTCTCACAAAGAAAATTAACAGTCGTAACATTACGTAATTTCATGAAGTATGTAACCTTAACCTTTTGCTCGTGATAATAGCATACAAGGCAGTTAGAACTACTAGACAAACGATTATAAACTT